>BSBM01000142.1:2417217-3625826 GCA_027924585.1 Larix kaempferi
CAGGTTGTGAGACATAGAAATTGTGAGAAAATGGTTAACAATGGACATAATATTTGTGGTACAATCTTTAAGAAAAAATAAAAGGGTATGAACATAAAATTTAGGTCGTTAATATTACTTCATTTTTATCTAAAAACATGATAAAAAACTAAGAAAAAGTCTGATTTCAAACAGATACAAATTCACTCCAAAAACACCATGTGAAAATAAGAAGGAAACTAGCTCGAATCTTGAGTTTGCTTGGAAATATTACATGAAAGGTTTGTATTTAGAGCTGTGGCTCCCATATGCAGTTCATTACAGAAATCTACATCAGAAAACTTAACCATAGAGTAAACATATCATTCTCCACAAACTTTATGCATCTATGAGTGCGCCATCACACTTGAACATGGACATTGAGAGAGTATCGAGAGAGAGATAGTGGAGAAATAAGGTAGAAGATGAACTCGAATTGAAAGGGGACTCGAACCTGCATCAAAACATATCCATTAAGTTATATTTAGAGGTATGAATGGACTCTCCTCCAACCAAATTATACATGTATATTGCACGTTTGAAATTGGTTCTAAGGCAGGGAGGATGAACATCCACCGTGCAAGGACAAGCTAAGCTCTCCAAGAGTGCAAATAAAAAATGATCCAAAAGATGCTCTCCTTTGTCATCCTCCTATTTTATTAACCTCATATGGACTCATTAGGTCTAATTACCTCCAATAGACTTCACTCAACTTGAATTAGTGATAGATTCTCTCATGAGACACTTGCCCACTTCTTCCTTGCATCCCTCTTTCCCCCAATTCAAATTGGGAATCTTGGCTGAATATAACTCCTTCTATGAGCCCTCTTGTTGGATATTTTTAGCCCTAATATGTCAGATGTGTCATAGGTCTTCAATCAGGTCTGAATTTGTCATAGATTCCTTCATCATTGTTGTCATAGGTGCCATGGAATCTAGCTACAAGTGTCACAATGCCTCTTCCTCTTCCTTGGGAGTTACTCTTCCACTCCAATTCGACCTTCCTAGATTCTTGACATGAATATTGCCTCTTCATATCCCCCAAGTACGTTACCCTCCACCTTGGACTCGAATTGGTGAGAGAATGATGCCAAGTGTAGTGGGGAATCTTGTCACATGTGGGTCCCACAACCTCTTATGTGCCCTCATGATCCAATGCCACCTTATTTTCTTTTTTATTATGATTTATTTGACCCATTTAATGTAAATTTGTAATTCTAAGGTAATTTTGGGTCTTGTAATTCCCTTATTCCAAATTTTGATGCTTCCACCCCCAACCTAGGGAAGTAGTAAGTTAGTGGAATTTTTCCTCCATGATAGTTTAATTGGATGGGGACATTACAAAATTTGAATTGGGAATTTTCTCTTCATGTGACCCACCTTGTCCATTTGGCTCTAATTTTACATTATTACTAATTTGGACATCATGCTTGGAAATTATTTGACCCTTAGCACCAATTTGACAAACTATCATGAACACGGCCAAGTGGCTTAGGCCATTGTGACCCAATGCAAAATTTGGGGACATGACATTGTTATTCCATATTGCAATCTCTTTGTCTACAAGAGGTTTTGTAGGTTCAATTCATCTTCTCCTTCACAAATTCCATCCCACAAATTGTTAAACATGAGTGTGTGTTTGATCTGCCTTGGCCATTATGGACAGTTCTCTTTGTTGCTAATTATCACCACACCAACAATAGAGACTAGTGAGTGCAATTTGTTTATAGGAAATTTCAAATACAAAACTAAATAGTTTCAAAGGTGCAATAACCAAGAATGAAATGCTACAAACAAGAACCATTTCGTTACTCCATATTAAAATAATGATAAATACATTGTTAGAGAATAATACTTTAAAGTTTTAAAAGCGAGAGGAAGAAGTATAATATTGCCAATTCAAATTTAGGACCGTCCTTTGCAAATTTCACAACAATACCTTCGTCAACAACAATTTAAATGATATCACCAACAACATCTCCATAAAGAGCACATTTTCTCTATATTATCCCATGAGCCAGAGAGAGGAAGAGGAAATGCAAAGAAACACATCGATGGTACTTTAATCTTAAGAAATAGGGTTTAAGGTTTGGAACAAGATATCCATGAAATTCAGGAAAAGCTTATCTAGTTTCAATGAAAGTTTTTCTAATTCCATATCATCATCCCATTAAGAGACTTATGCATAACATAATGTGAAAAACTTGAGCTTAGTGATTTGTATGACACCCTCCAAATGCTCCTCCTCAACCTCCGGTGGATTGCGTGGTCGATGAACCATGAAACTACTATTTGATGAACTTTGGTTGTCATTGATGTCAACTAATGTCAAATAGGATGCCAATTGATTTATTTTGAGTCATTGATGTCAATTGAAGTCAAGTGGATTCTATATTCCCATGCCGGCTTGAAGAAGTATGGAAAACCCACATTGAAGAAGTATATGCGCAAGCAAGGTAGTGAAGTATATGGATGCCAGTATGAAGAAGTATATCTAGAAGTTGCATCCAGTCTGAAGAAGTGTGTCCAGGGGTACATTGTGCATATCTAGTTTCAAGAAGTATATAAGGAATTTACATCCAGTTTGAAGAAGTACATAAAGTTCATATACTTGAACAAGTCACAAGTCCATCCAGTAATAGTTCTTCAAGGTACAATCCAAAGTGTTGATAGGACAAGAAGTTTGAAGAGTGCACAATCGAGCCAAAGAATACATGGGACAAAGTCTAGTGTGTGCAAGCAAGTCAAGAGAATATTCTAGAGTGCATAAGCAAGTCAAGTGGAGTGCGCAAGCAACATGGAGCAAGAGATGGTTGAACAGTTATGCAGAGTCCTGAAAGTGCGCAAGTATCACCATTCAGAAGAAGCTTTCTGTTGTTAAAGTGTGCACAAGTTCCAATAAGGGTGTAGAGGTTGAAGTCAACATATGCGCAAATTCCACAGCCAATGACACAACAAGTGCGCAAGACCCACAAGTGATGGTACCACAAGGGTCAAAGTCCCATTAAGTCGAAGATCAAGTATGCACAAGTTCCTCAAGACAATAATACATTGAGTGCGCAAGGCCCACAAGTGATGGTACAACAAGGGTGAAAGTACCACCAAGTCAAGGTTCATGTATCCACAAAACCCACAAAGAAAGGACACATCAGTGGCACAAAACATGCTAAGTGGCAGAAGCACAAACCGTGAAGCAAGGAAGAAGGAAAGCCACACCTAACTTGTGGACATACAATCCATGCAGGACATGTATAAATAGGGAAGTAAGTTGGAGATTTTAAGTAAGATTGATGGCGAGGATGAAGAGATTCTAAGTGGAGGATACTGATTTATATTCGGGGCATCAAGGGTGTGAGGTACAGAACAATATGATTTAGTGAGGAGTCGAGTGCGCACAAGTAGAGGAATGATTTAATTGATGGTGCACAAAATGATGTTGTATATCTGTGACGATTGCGCTGAGACAAAAAGGAAGAATACAGAGGATGCACAAGTGTGTGAGGACCAAATGACCATATTACAGACAACACGCATACAATCATAGATGTTCTAAGGTGGATCTATGCAGAAACAGACATAAAGTATATCAAAACATGCGCGAAGTGAAGAAACTTAACTAATGTATGAAGACTGAGTTGAAGTGTGCGAAGTGAAGAAGTCCATCAGATGCATAGAGACCGAGTAGCAGTAGAATATTGTATGTGCGTCGTGATGAGGATGATTCGAGGCAAGTGCGTTAAACCAAAAGGACGAATCATATGAGGCACAACATGTCGCAGATTTCCTGAAAAATTGTGGCACTTAAAGAGAACAAACACATCTTAGTAAGTGTGTAGTTCCATCTAATATTGGTGCATGACATCAGAACAACAAGTCATTAGTTGATGTGCAGTATGGATTGAGAGGGAAGTTGCGCAGTAGTAGAATGATACAGTAAATCAATGGCACAAACTGCAACAGATGAAGTAGCACACAATATCAAGTGTGATATCAGTTGAAGTAAAGTGTTGAGTGGAATGAGAGGTCAAGTGATGTATGTAGGAAAGTGATAGCAATACGACTGCATACAGAAGGTACGCACAACATAAAAAACATTAGAAGATCAGAAGTGTGCGCATGTTGAAATTTCAGTAAGGCACATCTTATTTTGTATATCTAGGTGGTAGGACGGGGCAAGGAACAGGGGGTCGTAGCCTCCTTCTAGTTGGTGCTAGAGAACACAGGGAGTTGAAGCTTACTTTAGGTAATTTCCTGTAAAACCAGGGGGTCGGTGCCTCCTTCCAGTTGGTGCTGGTAAACACAAGAAGTTGGTGCTTCCTTGAATGCAATCTTTTCATCACAAAAGAGCATTTCATGGTTTTCTCCTGTTTGGGTTTCCACGTCAAAATTATGTGTGTTCCGTGTTCTTTGTCTTGGTACATATTTGGATGAAAGTTTTCTTTATGTTGGATGCATAATTGAAGATTAAGATTAAGTTTAGACTAATCTGTTAAAGAAGTTAAAAACTGATCATAACTGTGCTAATACTGATTCACCCCCCCTCTCAGTATTAAATTAATTCCAACACTATTGTATGCAACCACAAAGATAAGAAGAAGAAGAAGGGAAAATACTCCAGGGGCTCATATAGAAACACTAGTCCCAAAAGAGACTAGCTGATTGCTTGTCTCAAAGAGAAGAATTGGGTGCTACACCCATTCCCTAGCCACTGCCCTTCAAGCTCATTTGATTGATTCCCTTGTTGTAGAATGGTTTTGCATTTAACTCCATTATTTAATAATGTTTGAGGACTTGCAGTTTCTTTGTGAAATAGGAGAGTCTCCATGTAGGTAGTCACAAAATACACCCATAGATATAGGATGGTGCATAGGAAAAAACCCAAATGATAATATACATATAGAAACAAAAACATAATCAAGGTAAAACATAGAGGAAAAATAACTAGTGAATAACACACAACATGTAGAGGTGTACGTAGAACCCACGAAGATGTAATGTATGCACATAGGGAGAGACAATTTGTAGTAGAGAATCTCCAGTGAATTTATAGTATGTAGACAAACTTAGATGAAATTCATGGAGTTATGACAAAAGACCAGGGATTTGATACCATTGAAAAGCTTGGGATAACTCCAAATGTTGGGATGAATTTGCATTAATGTGAACCACATATAAATACTATG
Organism: Larix kaempferi; assembly: GCA_027924585.1. Classification (NCBI taxonomy): domain Eukaryota; kingdom Viridiplantae; phylum Streptophyta; class Pinopsida; order Pinales; family Pinaceae; genus Larix; species Larix kaempferi. Next base: position 2,422,419 of record BSBM01000142.1, read on the forward strand.
TTGAATGACCTTTGGTTTTCTTCTTCCAAGAGGTCCTTTGGAATTCACGGTGACTCTTTGAATTGTTTTAGGTAAATATTCCATAATTTTATATAAAAAATAACCTAATATTTACAATACACCACAATCCCCAAGGATTAGGTATCTAACACTACACACAATGGAATCTTTGTTTCAATGAAGGGTTTAACAAGGGGGTAGAGAGTGAATTTATTCTATGATTGACCTTATGTAATGGTCATATCCCATGTCCTACAACTGATATAGACATCAACTGTGGTTAACCATGGATTCCCTAGGATTAAAGTGTATCCACTAATTTTGGCCTTAGGTTGCAACACTATAAAATTTGTGAGATATTCCCATGAATATATGAAGACTATACTATCTCCCAACACTCCTTCAAGGTTGATTGTAGCACTATCTACTAGTTGGAGGAATTTAGATGCATGCCTAATTTTTTTTCTTAGATTTATCTTTAACATTGTATCTTTTGTCATCACATTAATTGTTGCACCTAGGTCAATCGAAGTATTTGAGATCAAGTACTTTGAGATGTAGACATCAATGATAGGGTTATTTGGATCCACATATTTGATAGTAAATATATTTCTTAGCATGACGTTAGCTAGTCGTACTGTCACACTAAGAGTAGTTGGGTCCCTCTTTTTCCTCCCAAACCTTTTTAGACATAAGTCCTTCACTAGCTTGTTGTAGATTAGAACATATTTTATAGCTTATAATGAAATTTTTTTGACACATAAGTTCTTCAAATATCCCAGGAAACCATTTTTATATTGGGTATATGTATTTTAATTCAAGCCTCTCCAGATAGGGTATAATTTTTTGTTGAGATTCTAGTGGAAAAGGCTATAGGTTTGTTATGTTATCTTCTAAATTTTTAGATGATTTTTCTTCTTATGGTTCAAATAAGAGGAGACAGAGGGCCTGCCTTCACTTTTCCTAACCTAAGGTTAAGTTCATTTAGTTCCATGGAGTAGGTTTGGTAAGGTTCCATCTCATCAACCTTAGAACTCTTTCATTTTCTGCCATGTGCCTTAAATGAGCAATTTATTACATTACTTATCAAATCCAATAACTGAATGCATGTGCGAGGTTGGTGGGGAAGTCTTCCCATGAAGTTATGAAAACATGGGATGAATATACTTCTTATGACAATTGTAAGTGTCTTTCATTCTATGGTTGAAAGTAACTTCAACTATCTTTTCATCAACCCTCTCATCTCCATTGGAGTCTATCACTCATTTTCCATGCAGAATTCTTACACTACGTAATTTTCAATTGTTCTCTCCATTGTCATTTACAAGACTAAGAAATTAACTAGAAATTAGCACTGTGAAGAGATTACAAACATTAGAGAGAAGGATGATGGTTGTAGGTGAGCACAAAGGCTGGGCATGTTAGGAAACCCTTACCCACTAAATATTTGTTGTTCCTTGGATGCTAGAGAATACATGAATTGATTTTGCAGACGTTCATATGAAAGCATACAATAGGTTGGAATCCGTCTACACACACTAATGGCACTATAAAGGTTGGGTGCCTTGAGGGACTATTGAGCAGATAAATAGTAATCCTTCCTCGTGTTGCGTGGGGTAGTGGAAAAGAGTTCAATGGTTAGGATGGTTGAACGAGGTTTGTGTTGTGCTTTGTGGTGAGTAGATTGGATAAGAATGAGAGCAAATAGGTTGGGTTAAGAGAGAGTGAGGCCTCTACGTGTTTCCTTCACCTCGATGGCCTCATGGCCTTGTTTGCGGTGGTATCTGTAGCTAATACCTACATTTCGGTGTAAAATTTCTCTTACACAACATGCTACTTGAATCTTCTTCAATTAAAAGATAATTATTCATTATTATCTATTAATATGCAAATTATAATTTCTTTCTTTTATGAATTCAATTGTTTATACACATTATGTATGTGGATATAATATCTATTTCCACTCGGATTTATATTTATGAATTACAAAATTGTATAATTATAATTCTATAAAATTGAATTAGATATTAAAACAAAGTATATAAAAATATATGCTCAAAATTATATAGAATAAATCAAAACTAATAATTACCCTTCAAAGGGTAAAGGTACGCCCATATGATAAACAAGAGGTCCAAGTTACATAAAAGAGAGTAAAACTACTAATTACCCTTAAAGGATACTACTAATTACCCTTAAAAGGTAAATGCATTCCCACATAATAGTATTATGAAATTATTAATATTGAGAATTTATTTAAAATATTTTTATTAGTTATTTAATTACATTGATTAAAATATTTTTATTAGTTATTTAATCATATTGATTAATTTTATTTTATTTTATTGATTATTTAATTACATTGATTAATTTGTTTTATTTTATATATTTTACTTTTGTTCATTCTTAAGATACCAAAGACTTAAACAATTATGTTGATATTTCTTTAAATGACATGATTCTTGAAGTTCATTTTGTACTTAAATAATGATATTTATATTTCTTTAAATGACATGATTCTTGAAGTTTATTTGGTACTATTTTTTATGCTTTATTGGACATAAAGAACCTCGATTATATAAATTGTCCAACTTCATTGTAAGAAGTGGAATATCTAAAAAAGATTCCTAGATTGTTTCTAACTAAGATAATGAATAAGGTGAAGTGAAGCTCACATTATCCACTTTCCTTATATTCTATTCGACATAGATACGGTAAGCTTTCCAATGTCCCATTAAGAAGTGGAATATTTAAAATATGATTCCAAACTAAGATTATGAATAAGGTCAAGTTAAGATACATATGTTGCATGAAATTTTAAAACCCAAAACACCAAAGTGGAATATTTAAAATATGATTCCAAATTAAGATTATGAATAAGGTCAAGTTAAGATACTTATGTTGCATGCAATTTTAAAACCCAAAACACCAAATTTTGAACCCTTCCAATTCATCAATATATCTTAGTATATATGCATATCACATAAATGTAAATTAAATAATTACATTACTTCAAAAACATTTTGAATGGTTTTATTTACTTGTAGAAGCAATAAAGAGAATGAATGGAACAATGTTCTTACTTTAAGCATTGGATTGTGATGTGGGGGCATCAGAGGCTAGGTAGATCAGTCGAAGTTGATCGACATGAGGAGACCGACTAGAGGGAGTGCTAACGATCACTGGTGCGGATGAGCAGGTTGGCTGTCGAAGTCAACTAGTCGAGCAGAAGTTGTCGAGGTGCATCGACAGAAGGAAAGAGGTCTAGAGTTGACATGTTAAATGGTCGACAGACGAAAGTCGATAGTTGACATGCGAATGTCGATAGGCGACAAGTTTCCACAGATTCGCAGTAAGGTCGACATGTTGTCAGACTGCGGCATCGGCAGGTTGGGCATGAGCCAAGCGAGGAGGACAGGGCCGAATGGCGAAGCCTAAGCGCAGAGTGAATCCGACAGAAGATGGTATGGCCGACACGATGGATTACTGTAGCTTGTCAGAAAGATGCATAGAAGTCAAGGAGAGTACTTGGAAATAGTTCGGGTTGCTAAGGAAGATAATGGAATTTATTGTACGTGGTTGAAGACATGACAGATGTCGCCACAGGTGGAGGCTGTGCAGCATGACAGAGGCGCTGACAGTTGCAGGTCTGCAGGATCATGGAAGGATCGGTTGATAGAGAATGCATGTCTCGGGGGTTGGAGTGACATTGGGAACGAAAACAGCAGAGTAAAAGGTGGAGGGATTGGATTAGTGGAGGAGTCGCTCACGCGGAGGGAGAATTTAGTTGGAAAAAATGGAGAGAGCAGAGATCGGATCCATAGCTCAGCGAGCTCTTGCATTTCGCAGAGGCCGTGCAAGGGTGAAGGTCGACATAGAGACACAACACATTTTACTTTTGTATTGTAAAGGCTGAGGCCGTCTTAGATTATGTGTTCACAAGTATTTTAATTCCGCATTGTAACACTATATTGATTAGAAGTAATACAAGCCAACTTCATGTCATCCTGTTTCACACCAAGTTCTGTGTAAGCGTTGTGTGTATGTGTCGAATTGTTAAGCAAGAACCTTTGTCGATAAGGCACCTTGCGTCAGATTGGAATCACTCTTTGTTGACATAAGTGATTTCAAGTCAATGGCATCACTAAGAGAGTTTTTATTTTTCTTGTGTATTTTCTTGTTTGATTATTATCATATTTGTCATTAATGATATTTTAATAATCTTATTTTTCTTGTTATTTTGACATGCTGAGATATGTTGTAATGTACTTAACTAACACAAACCACAAAAAAAGGATAATATTTAGAGAAATATAAGTGTATAAAACATTTACAAGAGATAATAAGATCAAACCTACATAATATAACCTTTGTATTGATAATTCCAAAAGGGAGAACAATGTTCACGGGCATCTTGTAGTGGGAACCTCCTTTGAATGGAGTAACAATTGCTGATGAAACATTACATAGCCTTTTATCTCTTAGTTTCTTAGTACATTAAGTACTACTCGCTAACAATATAATGATCCTTATTCAAAGAACATGGCTTCATACATTAATTGACTAACACATAAGTACCCTAAAGTAGAGGGGTTAGGGTAGGATCCTATCATGACCTCCCTCTTCAAAAGAAACATTGTCCTCAAGGTTGGAGATGTGTAAACTATATTGTAAAATCATTGTCAGTTCCCAAATGACATATTTTGGTTGCATATCCTTCCATTGAATTAGGAATTCCTTATAGTGCACTAACATATTTGGCGTTGTCTAGTGGTTAGTACGACTATTGATTATAGCCAAATGGTTCCCTCCTCGTTGAGTTATAGAAGGCTAGTCTAAAATTAATAATTCAACCCCAAAACCTTCTTCAAACATGATACATGAAAGACTGGATAGATCTTGGAGTGGGTCTGAAGATCCAAATCAAAGGAACCTTGTCCAATATGCTAGAGGATTTCAAAGAATCCATAGAACTTTGATGCTAGATTCTTGTGGATTTTATCTCTAAGAAAGGTCTTCTTATAGGGTCAAACATAAAGAAACACCTTATCCCATTTTGAAAAAAAACACTAAATGTGATGTTGATCAACCTATTGCTTCATTTGATTTTGAACAAGAACCAAGTTATCCTCATGCATGTGAAGATTGGCCTCTCAAATGTGAAGTGTCTAATCCACTTCTTGAACCTTGGATGTGCTTGGTAAATATGAAGCCACTAAGGGGGGGTTTTGGACATAGACAAGTTTAGATGGTGACATTTTGGCAGTGCCATCATAAGTGGTATTGTACCACCATTTTGTAAGGGCTACCCATTTTTCCCATTGGTGCTTCTTAATTGAAGAAAATAATCTTAAATAGGTTTCCAAGCACTTGTTGACTACTTTAGTTTAACCGTCATTTTGGGGATGATAAGTTGTGTTCCTTATAGTGAAAAAAAATCTTACTAAAATTTGTTAGTGAACATGGGATCACGATCCAACACAATGGAAGTGGGCATGCCATGTAACTTGAAATCTAATCCATAAAAAGTTGGGAAACTATGGATGACGTAAATGGGTGTGGTCGGGCACAAAAGTGAGCATATTTGGGAGGTTTTTCAACTACCACCATGATGACTGATTTGTTTCCATCTTTTGAGAGGCCCACTACAAAATCCATGGAATGTTAGTCTAGATAATGACTAGTATTGATAGCGGTTGTTACGCCGAAGATATTCACTATCTCAACCTTGTTCCTTTGACAAGAGTCACCTTCAACTACAAAGTATGGATTTATTTTTTCACGCCTTCTAAAAGGAAAGAGAGCTTACACCATTCATTAGTTTTATAAAGCTAGAGTGACCAATTGTAGGGCATACATGCAAAGACTCTAACACCCGTTGTTTTTAAGTAGAATTGGGCATAAGACAAATGCACACTTTATACCACAAGGTATCTTACTACTAAGTATATCCCTTCAAGGGTCTGGGGTCCTCAAGCAATTGGATTAGTTGAAACACAATGTCATTTTTCAAATATTCTTGTTGTTAAGATTTAATATGCTAAGATAGAAAATAGCAGCATTACATTCCATTTCACAATAATAGCATATACAGGATCACTGAAGAAACAAAAAGCATAGCATAAACACAAGAGACACAGATTTATCCTGGGAAACCCTCATGGGGTAGAAAACCCAGCAAAGCTTCCTCAATATAGATAACCAGCAATATACAAAGATGCAAACCAAAGACATGATCTCCTCCTCCACCATAGCAGACCTCTCCTCCACAAGTGCGCCTTTCTCAAGTGAGTGTGTGTGTCAAATGAGGAATGCACCTCCTCTATTTATACACTACTCTGACATATCTTTTACACAAGTACACGTAGGCTCGTATTTAACCAATGGGTTAAATACCCCACTACAACTGACTGGGACGACCCCTCTAGGGTGGTCTAATAACCCTTTGACCCACATGACACATACAGGGCCGACCCCCACTAGGGAAGTCTAATAACCCGAGTTACCACATTCCGACGGAGGAATAAACATATCTGGATATACAATAAGATCTTCACGAAGGAATGAAACATCTCCAGAATAATAAAGTACAAATATAATATTCTTCGAAGTTACAATATCTCAACACTCCCCCTTAATGAGAAGGATATTATAACAACATCTGCATGAGCAAGGAGTCATCAACATCATACATGATACATCTATAAATCATTGGAAGCTTTCTCAACATCATCAGTAACTCAAGCAGTTATTGGAACATCTTCAATACTGGAACATCAACATCTTCAGTACTGAGTCTTTATCTTCTGCAGCACTCGAACAACTATAGCAACATCAACATCTGGATCCTCACGATCATCAGCATCATCATCTCATGATCACCAGCATCGTCATCACACGATCATCAACATCGTCATCAGCATCATGATCATCAGCATTGTCATCACACGATCATCAGCATAGTCATCACACGATCATCAGCATCGTCATCACATGATCATCAGCATCGTCATCACACGATCATCAACATCGTCATCACACGATCATCAGCATCGTCATCACACGATCATCAGCATCGTCATCACATGATCATCAGCATCGTCATCACACGATCAACAGCATCGTAATCTAGATCATCACGATCAGCAGCATCGTCATCTAGATCATCACGATCAGCAGCATCGTCATCTAGATCATCACGATCAACATCATCGTCATCTAGATCATCACGATCAACAACATCGTCATCCAGATTATCACGATCAACAACATCATTAATACAAGTATAAAGATCATTAATACAAGTATCCTCATCAATACAAGTATACACATCATCAATACAAGTATCCTCATCAATACAAGTATACACATCATCAATACAAGTATCCTCATCAATACAAGTATAAACATCATCAATACAAGTATACACATCATCAATACAAGTATCCTCATCAATACAAGTATACATATCATCAATACAAGTATCCTCATCAATACAAGTATACACAATAGCAGCATACCCTGCAACACACAAGATCCAATTACGGGATGATCAATCCCTCTCACTTTAGGACATAGGTCCAAGGATGATACAATCCTAATCCGCTTACGGGATGATCAGTCCCTCTCGGTTTAAGACAACTCTCATGTCTATGGATGATGCAATCCAGATCAACTTACAGGATGATCAATCCTTATCACTTTAAGACACCTCACCATGTCTAGGGACGAGGCAATCCCAATCTATTTACAAGATGATTAGTCCTTATCACTTTAAGACATCTCACCATGTCTAGGGACGAGGCAATCCCAATCTATTTACAGCATGATTAGTCCTTATCACTTTAAGACATCTCACCATGTCTAGGGACGAGGCAATCCCAATCTATTTACAGGATGATTAGTCCTTATCACTTTAAGACATCTCACCATGTCTAGGGACGAGGAAATCCCAATCTATTTACAGGATGATTAGTCCTTATCACTTTAAGACATCTCACCATGTCTAGGGACGAGGCAATCCCAATCTATTTACAGCATGATTAGTCCTTATCACTTTAAGACATCTCACCATGTCTAGGGACGAGGCAATCCCAATCTATTTACAGGATGATTAGTCCACTCAATCTTATTTAGGACTATCCTTCCTTTCGAATTACTGGATTTACTGTCCAAGGATGATTTAATCCATTCAATTCATTTAGGACTGTCCTTCCTTTCGGAATTACTGGATTTACTGTCCAAGGATGATTTAATCCACTCAATTCATTTAGGACTATCCTTCCTTCGAAATTACTGGATTTATTGTCCAAGGATGATTTAATCCACTCAATTCATTTAGGACTATCCTTCCTTTCAGAATTACTGGATTTATTGTCCAAGGATGATTTAATCCACAACCGTACATTTAGGACCACGTCCAAGGATGACTCAATCCTCAACCGTACATTTAGGACCACGTCCAAGGATGACTCAATCCTCAACCGTACATTTAGGACCACGTCCAAGGATGAATCAATCCTCAACCGTACATTTAGGACCACGTCCAAGGATGACTCAATACTCAACCGTACATTTAGGACCACGTCCAAGGATGACTTAATCCTCAACCATACATTTAGGACCATGTCCAAGGATGACTTAATCCTCCACCGTACATTTAGGATCACATCCAAGGATGACTTAATCCTCAACCGTACATTTAGGACCACGTCCAAGGATGACTTAATCCTCAACTGTACATTTAGGACCACGTCTAAGGATGACTTAATCCTCCACCGTACATTTAGGACTACGTCCAAGGATGACTTAATCCTCCACCGTACATTTAGGACTACGTCCAAGGATGACTTAATCCTCAATCGTACATTTAGGACCATGTCCAAGGATGACTTAATCCTCCACCGTACATTTAGGACCACGTCCAAGGATGACTTAATCCTCAACCGTACATTTAGGACTACGTCCAAGGATGAATTAATCCTCAACCGTCCACCAAGGACTTCATTCTCGAAGACATACGTCTACGGCTCTTCTTTCGGACTGAAGTCCAGGGATGATCCAATCCCCTCACATGTTCACCAAGAACTTCATTCACGAAGACATACGTCTACGGCTCTTCTTTCGGACTGAAGTCCAGGGATGATCCAATCCCCTCACATGTTCACCAAGAACTTCATTCACGAAGACATACGTCTACGGCTCTTCTTTCGGACTGAAGTCCAGGGATGATCCAATCCCCTCACATGTTCACCAAGAACTTCATTCACGAAGACATACGTCTACGGCTCTTCTTTCGGACTGAAGTCCAGGGGTGATCCAATCCCCTCACATGTTCACCAAGAACTTCATTCTTGAAGACATACGTCTATGACTCTTCTTTCGGACTGAAGTCCAGGGATGATCCAATCCCCTCACATGTTCACCAAGAACTTCATTCTCGAAGACATACGTCTACGGCTCTCTTTAGAAAAAGTGTTCAAGGATGATACAATCCCTCTTATTTCTCAGAGACACTTGTCTACGGCTCACTTTAGAACTTGTGTTCAAGGATGATGCAATCCTCACATGTATTCTCATCAATTACTATCGATCCTGGGAACCCATACAGAACCTGATTCACACTTCTTCTTTAATTACACCATTAAGAGAATGGTCTTATCTAGCCACTTGGAGCAAACATCTCATCATGATTCTCTTCTTCTTTCTAAGAGAATCTTCTAGCCACAAGCCTTCTATAGTGTGTTTGATTTGAAATTTTTTTTTTTTTGTTTAACATCCATCGCTTGTTCAGTGTTCATCATTCATCATGATCTTTCCTACAAATCAAAATTAATTACATGATTAGTAATACTTCATAATCATCAAATCATATTGACATGATAACCTATTATGCATACAGATATCATTTACATAGTTATGCAACTATTTTGACCAATACTTTGGCACAACACTTTCCCATATCCTGTATGCATACAGTGGCTATCTAGATGCCTTCCATCTCTACCAGAACATACTATTGAGAGTGTGCACAGCTCTCAGCATGTCAGCAAAGAGGTTTCATTCTAGACAAGCAACAACGGAATGTTTGTCCAACTTACCAATCATATGCATATTAGTAGTATACTGTTCAATGCTCTATGAATGTTTACACTCAGCATGATATATTCTAGGAATACAAATATGCATACAAGCAATATCATTTACTATTTCAAATAACAACTCAAATACTTATCTTTTATGTTTGTGTGGTTGCCTCCCGCTTGATCTTCTATATGTCTTTTGAACTTGTATTCATTCTGTACCACTGTGCATGCTCAAGTGTGCACTAGTGTCATCCTCACGATATCATACACAAACATACATTCATTAGTATATTCTCCAAACATTCTAATTCTAAATAATCTTGAATATGTATAGTCATGATCATTAGTATTCAGGGTTTCAAGGAAGTCTTCTTTTACTCATGCATATTCTTGTTTGATCATAGTACTCTTCTGGTTAATTAAATCATCAAGACAAGAGACATAATATGCATAAACCCTTGATTACTAACTTTATGAATAAGCATAACCAATCATACCAAGTATACTTATATAAGGGATCCTAACACAAGGTAAGATTCTAACTTGACATAAGAAAACATATCTGGATTAGTATACCTGCTTAGTTATGTACAACATACCTAAACAATCTCTTCAATGATTTAGAGATCCTAAGCTAGAACCTGCATGTCTCATAGGTTAAGCATAATATAACAAAGTCATACATACCTCGTAAGTAGAACAAATATTATGGATGAGTCTTTGTCTTCATGTTGTCATGGTCATGGAACTTGATTTGTCTTTTGTGATGTACCTGTATCTTGTTAGCAGACAACATCAACCTCACACAACACCATAATGCATTAGTACAATCATATAGCCCTAATAAATGAATGTCTTCGATCATTCACATGCATTCATACTGTTACTAGGGTGATAAGACAATTCTAACAATAATCAAGATTGTACTAATAAATAATATGAAGACAAACACATTATGAACTTAATCAAGAATCATATTTCAAGACATACCTGAACCTCCTTAAGTCATACCTGTCGATACTTCTTGTAGTCTTCTTATGTAAGGCCTTAGCCTCAACTCCCCCTGAAACTTGATTTGGAGCTTGATTAGGGCTTTCTAGAGAAACCCTAAAAATTCAATCTTTGACTTTCATGCTTCTGAATGGATGGAAGGATGTGTCTTGCTGAGCTGATCAAACTAGCATACTTCACTTTTGAAATCTCCAAAATTTGAACCCTCAAAATTGCCTTCGAAACTTCTGGATCTTCTGGACAGGAACCTGAACTAGGGTTTGATGAAGCCCACCCTTCTGTCCAATCAAAAGGTTCGATCCAAGGCTCTAAACTCTTATTTTTCTGAGGAGCTTCCATCCGTGGTTACAGACTTCAAAAATTCCAACTTTTGCTGAAGCCCTAATTTTCCATCTTTCTGATCAAAATCCCGAACTAGGGTTTGATCAAGCCCGGTCTTCTACCCAACCAAAAAATTCGATCTTGGTCTCTAAATTTCGATTTTCCTGAGTAGCATTCATCCGTGGACTCCGATTCCAAAAATTCTAACTTTCTCCGAAACCCTAAATTCCGGAAGCCATGAATAAATGTGCTCCAAAAATAATTCTGTTTTGATAGAAATATGCACCTGATTGTTTCTGCTATAACTCTGAAATTTTTGCTCCACAGGGTCTGAAATTTTTTTTTGCAGTAGCCTGACCTGTCATCTTTCCATCCTGATAGGTCTGACCTCAATTTGATTTTCTAAGAGAGAGTTATTCCAAGTGTCGCAACGTGACCTGTTTATGGGATAAAACAAGAGAGAAAAATTGTACGGCATGCCACGTGTCACTGTTTGAACTTCGGCCTCTGAAAACTTTTCCTGAGATAGCTTGCCCTATTATCTTTCTATCCTAATAGGTATGACCTCAATTGGACTCTCTGAGAGAGAGTTATTCCAAGTGTTGCAACGTGACCTGTTTATGGGATAAACCAGGAGAGCGAACTTGTACGGCGTGCCACATGTCACTGGTTCACCTTCGGCCTCTGAAAAAGTTTCTTGAGACAGTACAGTTTGTGTACTACCTGTCACTTTTTACTAAATTTCATTTGGAGCTTCCTAGCCCAAGTTATGACCTTTTTTCCAAGGTTACCTAATTTTGACTGAGATCTGGAAGAGGCAAAAACCCTAACTTGTACTGATCATAACTCATAAAGTACAACGAATCTGAGGGTTCCCTTTGGACACAAGGTACCTGGGGATGTTATCTTCGACCTGTAAACTTTTCAGACCCTGAAACTTCGCATAAATGGATTTATAGCGAAAGTTCCACGATGACTGGTTTTTGCTATGTAAAACCCTAACCTTCAAATTGTCGTAAGTAAAGCAAGTGTCGTAAGTGCCATAACTTGCCTTCCTTCAGGTTAGCTCTGATACCATGTTAAGATTTAATATGCTAAGATAGAAAATAGCAGCATTACATTCCATTTCACAATAATAGCATATACAGGATCACTGAAGAAACAACAAGCATAGCATAAACACAAGAGACACAGATTTATCTTGGGAAACCCTCATGGGGTAGAAAACCTAGCAAAGCTTCCTCAATATAGATGAAAAAAAATATAAAAAGATGCAAACCAAAGACATGATCTCCTCCTCCACCATAGCAGACCTCTCCTCCACAAGTGCGCCTTTCTCAAGTGAGTGTGTGTGTCAAATGAGGAACACACCTCCTCTATTTATACACTACTCTGACATATCTTTTACACAAGTACACGTAGGCTCGTATTTAACCAATGGGTTAAATACCCCACTACAACTGACTGGGCCGACCCCTCTAGGGTGGTCTAATAACCCTTTGACCCACATGACACATACAGGGCCGACCCCCACTAGGGAAGTCTAATAACCTGAGTTACCACATTCCGACGGAGGAATAAACATCTCCGGATATACAATAAGATCTTCACGGAGGAATGAAACATCTCCGGAATAATAAAGTACAAATATAATATTCTTTGAAGTTACAATATCTCAACACTTGTTAGGATTTAACAATCCAATCAAGTACATGTAAGAATACACAAAAAATAGATCCTTCCTCCTCCTTTTTCCTAGACAAAGTATTAGCCACCACATTTTATTTTCTTTTTTTATACATGATCTCATATCCATACCCGAGCATCCTAGTTGCCCACTTGTGATGTTATGGGGATGATAAATTTTGTTCCACAAAATAATTCAAACTATGATGATCTATATTTATCTACGAGTGCTCCTGAATGGGATATGGGTACAAAGTAGAAAGTGCACAAAGTATGACCATCATTTCTTTATCATAGGTGGGTTTTCCCAATTTTTTCATCACACAACTATTTACTAGTGAATGCCAAAGGTGCCTTTATAACATCAACATGACTCCAAGACGTTTTCCTAATACATCATAGTCTAAAAGTCTTAGTGACACCACACACAAATAGGAGGGGTCTAATACACATGGCTTCTTTTAAAGATGAAAATGCCTACTTGGTGGCCACATTCCAAATAAATGCAAAAATGCATTCATTTTTATCAAGGTGCTTGAGGGAGTTTTAATGCATCCATAATTGTTCACAGACCTCTTATAATATCCCATAAGTACTAAGAAACCATGTAATATTTTTAGCATATAGGGGCATGGTCAATCCTACATAGTTTCAATTCTCTTTGGATCCACTTGCACCCATCCTAATTGAAAATGTGACCTGAGTATTTTGACCTTTCAAGTACCAAAAGAACATATGGAACATTTAAGGAACAACTATTTGTCCTATAGGAGCTGCAAGGAATTATCAACACGAAACGCATGTGCTCTTAGGTCTTTCTATAGGTAAGACAACATCTAAAAACACAAGCATAAAATTGTATAGGAAGGGCCAAAAAAAATTATTCACGAGGCTCTAAAAAATGGATAGAGCATTGAAAACTCCAAAGGGCATTATTAAAAAATCATAATGACCTTCATGTGTGAAAAATCTTGTTATAGGGATGTCCACCTCCTTCATTCGTACTTGTTGCTAACCTTAGAAAATTTCCAATTTAATGAAGAACTTGGCACCATGAAGCGCATCCAAGATATTATCGATAACAAAGATTGGGAATTTGTAATTGATGGCCAGCTTACTAAGAGTATGAAAATCAAGGTCCACATGCACCAATTTCCTTCTTTCTTCAATAGCATGACCACATAGGATGATTACGGACTAGTACCAGGATGGATTACTCATGCCTCCAATAGTTCTCAATTAATCTTTTCAATTTCATTATTTTGTACAAAATGGTGCCTATAAGGATACACATTGGTTCATTGATTTTCCCTGGGGGTATTGTGATCATGCTCACCACATGAAGGGGGTAATACATGGGGTGTTTTAAATACTTGTTGTTGTTTGTAAGGACTAGATACAACTTAGGGTTAATTTCTCGTGGGGGATTGACCATAACTTGGACGACATGATATTGGGAAATAATGCTAGAGTGGCCTTTTTTCAAGAGTTTCTCTATGCAATGAGAGATGATAATTTTAGGGAGCTAGATGTGAGTACCTTGAGTGTATGTTTATGGTCATCATCAATGATTCTCATGTATAATTCCTAAGTAAATGGTAATAATACCCAAAGTCCATAACCATTAAATGTGCCAAGAATTACATTAGTCTAGGTCCAACCTAGTTGGATACACTAGGTACATTTTAAAGCTAATTTTTATTTGACATTACCTCGTAAGAAGAAGATAGTAACACAGTGGAACATTACAATGGAAGAATGTTCATCAAAACCTTCATCAAAATACCTAAATGATGTATAAAAAATGATTCTTGACTATAGCTAAAAGTTAATACGAAACTTATAGGATAACTCTGTTTAATCCCTCGCTCTAACAATGTTTCTACAAAGTATAAATAGAATGATCATGTGGCAATTAGTTGGTAACCATAAGAATTTCATTGAAAGCTATCCTACATAATTAATTTAAAATATACATGGAAACATTGGAATCTCAATGGTAGATAGTGTAGATTGGAGAGTGGTAGTTATAACCAAGATAACTAGCATTGTATTCAATGATTGTGATATCCAAGCTAGCTATTATTGAATTTTGATAGGTATTAGTTGATAGGAAATTAATATTGTACCAAGAATTTGTCCCATAATTTCACAAACGCTTCCCTAAATATCATCAGGGGTCTATGAAAGTGGTGTAAAATAAATCTTGTGATTGATGCTATGGTGAAGAAATAAATTTTGGTTTCCATAATCACAAAGAGATGCTCCTTAAATTCTCATAAATCACAATAAATGCTATTCAATGTCAAAATAGGGTTGGATACTTTATTATTTAAAAAACGCAACCATAAATGTGCAATTATATCCCAAAATCTATTCATAAATGTAACACAATAGTATATAATTCATGAACTTTCATGACACCCAAACTCTCACATAGTGCATAACAATTTCAGTTTCATGTGTTTTAATGACAATAAATTGGGAAGTGAGTATAGCCTAGTGGATTAGCTTGAGTGGTTGAGTGATCTAAATTACAAGAAGGAGGTTGTAGGGTCAAGTCATAGGCTACTTTACTTTGTGAACATTATGTGGTTCACTCAATGTCCTTTCCAGGTTAGGTTTCCAAAAATACTATTGGTTGATTTACCCTCGATACCATCCTTAGAATGAAGGGAAGAGCCTTGTCGATTTCCTAGGATGTGCACTTCATCAGAAAATAAATGAAGTGAGTGAGCGACACATATAACATTTTTTTTTTTCCATTAGGCGATGTAGATAATGTGTAGTTATATTGGTATTTGGAACGAGGAGTTGTCTAGTGGGAGTGATAATGCCAACCGCCATCAATACCAGTGCTCTGAATTGAATTCAATGATTCATGTGTGGGGTTCTTTCTAAGAATAATACGGTCCATTTTGCATTATGAAAACCTTCATTAATTATGTTAAAATATTTAGGTGATGGACTATTAATATTCACAATTCCTCAGCCTTACTCTTTTATTCACTTTATGATTGGAACTCAATCTCAAACCAATTCCTCGTTAATTGAATTATGGAGTTAAAAAAACAAAAAAACAAAATAAATGTCTAAAAATCAGACTTAGGGAAATCCAACACTTTTAAAATGAAACCTTAATATACTATATAGAACAACTCTCGTTGGGTAGAGTCTTAGGAGGGAAAGAGGGAGATTAAAATAAAAGGAAGAGGGGGATGAGGGAGAGGCAGAAGAAAAAGAAGAGGTGAAATAAAAAGAGGGAGAGGTAGAGGAGGGAGGAAGTAAAAGAGGAAGGGGTAAGAAAAGGAGGAAGTGGGAGGAGGGAGGAAGAAAAAATATGAAGGGGGGAATAAAAGGAGAAAGAGGGAGGAGAGGGATGCAGGCTAAGAGAAATAGAAAAAGGCACACGAGAGAGAGAGAGAGAGAGAGAGAGAGAGAGAGAGATTGATTCTCTGAAATGTATTGCAAAATATTAAAGGCTCTAGATTTGATAATTAAAACTTTGCAACTTATTATTGACTTCCTATTTTGAGAGAGAGAGAGAGAGAGATTCTCTAAAAAACTTATTATTGACTTCCTATTTTTTACACCATATGCTAAAAATCATGGAAAATATTTGAAACAATGTTGCCTCTGCAACTTATTATTGACTTCCTATTTTTTACAACATATGCTAAAAATCATGGAAAATATTTGAAACAATGTTGCCTCTGGTTAATCATAGCTTGTTTTATGAACACATGGGTATCTTTTCCCATAGGTTTTTGTACATACACATGCATACATAATATGTTGGATTGATTTTGTTATTTTATTAAATTAAATGAATCAAAGTTGCTAATTCATAAGCTATATTTTAATAATAATAAAACAACCAATGTTTGGCTCAACTAGTTAATGAACAACCAAAGATATCAACAACAAACATAAATAAGTTTTAGTTTTTTTATTTATTTCATAAATATATGGTCTCCAATATCTTCATTGTTTTTCATTGATAGCTTTAATGACCAGGTAACTAATATCTTTAAATATATGCAATGAACTTGTCACTTATGATTTTGCAACAAATATTATCAACTATGATTAGAATTATAATTTATAACTATTTATCAATATTAATTATAATAATTGGTATTAAGGATGAAGATAATTAGGAAGGGTGGGAACAATTGGAATAATTTAATATTTTATTGTGAAATATTTGCAATGAATTACAACAATACAATTATGGCTTCAAAACTTGGTTTAACACACGCCTTGAAAATCAAACCAAATTATAGATATATAAAAAGACGTTACACACACATATCATAGTTTTGATCATCCATTCAACCTAAATGGAATAGATAATATGCTACACTCAAGGGATCACATATGCATTTCTATGAAAATATATTCTGCTACTATTTCATGAAACAAAATAGTAACTAAGCATAAGGAAATTGTACATCCTCCTTGACACCTATCTCTTCTCTTCAAAGTTAAGGATAATACACTGCACTGAACAAGAAAATCAACCATCATTCAAGCTACCACTAAGTACCTAGTGTTGTGATCCTTGAATCCCCACTAATTGTTCTTGTTGTCCAATCTTATAATATTGACTCTTGGAATCATGGTGAGAACTCTAAGCCCCAATGAATGGCTTCCCTCTAGCTATTCAACGTATACTTAATTTATTAAAAAGAACAAAACAAGCCCCACATATTATTATATCAATGTAGACATCCATTCACCTCCTTGTGAGCCTGGTTAAACAAAGAAAAACAATAGGCATATTAATGAAAAATCTAACCTTTTCGATTCTTCTTATAATATTTTAATTGTTGTTGAGAATGAGATTTCCATGTTTGATGAAGAATTGAATAACACTGTATACCAAAATTAACCATGCAATACGCCTCAAAAGGAGAATTATCCTTACAAGGGAGATTGTGAACCACTAAGTAAATGCTCCATGATTAGATGAAGTTCATATCATACCTATGTCTTCGTTATATTGGTATCCTTCATAATCTTGAAGACGATTATGCTAATTAAATGATATTTTAAATGCAAATATTTACATGTTTAGCACGAAATAATTATAATGATTTTTACTTTCTTCATCAATGTTTGATTATTGAGGCCTTTTAATTTAGTTTCTAAGTAAGGTCCAGGCCTTGTTGTATAGATTATTGTATAATTATGTCAATGGATGTGTAGTGATATATGTTTTTTCATAGACTTTTGGCAGTAAAATCTAGTTTGCAATTGAATTTACCATATTTTTCTCAATGCATATTTGTGGGTTTTTATTAAGCTTTTAATATATACATGGGTTCATATGTTGAATTTTTGGGTCTTCGATTTTATTTATTTCATATTTTCTTGAGTTGTGGGATTTTTATAGGTTTCATAAAATTCTTCCCACTTTGAATTTTTATCCAAGTATCTGAGCTTATTTCATTCAAATAGTTTGTTAGTTTACAACCCAATTTTGTTTGTGAAATTTTACTCATTTTGAAACATATGCTCTAAAAAATTCAATGTAGTGTATTAGCTTAAAATTTGATGAGAAGATATGTGTTTTAGAGAGGATGGAGACAATTATGAAGGGGATAGAAGAGATAGGGGCTATAAACAAGGAGGGAGAATAAAGAAGGTGAAGGTAGGGAGAAGAAGGATGGTGGAGAAAACAAAAAGGGAGGAACATATGACGATAATAAGGATGATGATGAATGCAAAGGTGATGGTGAAGAAAAGAAGAGTGAGAGCAAGAAAAATGAAGTCCCTATTCCTAGATATGTCTTATCAAGTTCTCATTAAGCCCATCAAAATCAAGTAGGATGATAAGGAAGAATTCTTTCGTATGAATTTTGGATAGGTGGTATATCACAACACTAGGTACTTATATAGTTTGAATGGTAGTTGTTTCCCCCCTTCAATGTCGTGTATTAGTCTATACTTTGAAGATAAGAGATGGGTTTCAAGGAGGATGAATTCTTTCATAATTTCTTTGCTAAAATTTTGTTTCATGGAGCAATAACATAGTGTATTTTTATAGACATGCATTTATTATACCTTACTATAGTATATCCATTCCATTAATGTTGAATGGACATATAAATATATGTTTTCAACCTCTTGTTCTATACGATTCCCTTCATAGTTACCTTATGATTCTCCTGATTAGTCTCTATCGTCCCCTTCACAGTTACCTTATGACTCCTCACATTAGGTTCTATAAAATAATTTTTTTGGAATTCCTTGGAAGAATGATGTATGAATTGTGTGCAAATACAACAACAATTTCATTCTCTCTCTCTCTCTCTCTCTCTCTCTCTCTCTATATATATATATATATATATATTAAGAACACTTAAGCACAATAACATAATGTGATATATCTATGAATAAGATGTCCTTGATTCACACATAAATCTCGTTAGACAAATATATCTATAAAATAAGTAATGTATACATGTACTGTTAATTAAATATTGAACTTCATATTTTTGCAAATAACATGTGTAGCATTTTTTTTTTGTAAATAAAAATTGTATTACTGCTTAAAAACCAAGTACATAATGCTCTTTCAAAGTTTTCATAGTCTCAAAGTTCACAGCCACTCCCAACAATACATAAGTGAGCCAAAAAAAAACCAGTCTGTCCAGTGCACCTACCCAAAAAACAAGATACAACCTACCCATAATAGTACTATGGTCTATAGATAATAATCCTGTGAGACTATGCTGACTAAAAAGAGGAAAAGACAGTAGAAAACAAACAACAACTAACCCCAGAATCATCAGACTGGATTCTTGGAGCCGATTCCCCCACTAGTGCCGTCCATGTCTGCCCGCTTCATCTTGTCAGCTGTCTTCGTATTCTCTTTCTCACCCTCCGACTGCTTCAGAGTGACACTATGCTTTCGCCTGCTACTAGTACCGAGATTCTCCACATCCTCCATTCCAGGATAATAGAAAGAAATGCCCAGCTTGGATTCTATCGCATCTATTTTGCTATGCATCAGACAACAATCAACATTATGCACCTTCCAAGCCCGAACTGGTTCCTCATCCCCCTGGTGCTTGTCCAAGCCACTCATGGTGACGTGCACCAACAAGTTTTTCACTACCCAGTAGACCATTATAATTCGGTCATAAGCAGAGGCTCTCCCGGCCGTGGTGCCTAGGTCAACCACCCACTCCTCAACCTCCCTTCGAATGTACTCCATGGGGATTGTCTACACCATATCCCACGGATGCTTCTCAACAGAATCGATTTCATCATGAATTGGAGGAGGAATGCATTCCCAAAAGAAAGTGGCCACAACCTGGGCCCTAGATTGAGCCCTCATAACACGACCCCCATTATCGACCAACTCATCCTTCATCTTCCCTTTTCCTCGCTGCCCACAGGGACTAGGACCCTTATCAACATTAAAACATAAATTTCATTTAGGAGCCATCAAACCGACCCAGAAATGATCCGGCAGACAATATAAAGAAATCCAATCTCTAATCAACTCCCAAGGAAACTTGCCAGCTGCAAGAGGAGAGAAAACACAGGAGCAATGAGAAATGTGAGTGGAGTTGCACTTAACTCCGTGAGAATATAAATCCTGAGAAACCATTATTAGTGTGACAATAAGGCTTCGATCAGCCTCCAGATGGTACCATCCATAATTCATGGATATACTTCTCCTAGTTACGAAAATTAGGATGAAATTGATAGCCAAATATGGAAAATGATACGGATCCAGCCTCCCGCTCTTCACACACCTGAACTTGTACTCTCTTGTACCGATATCGGGGGTCGGATTAGAGGTGTGTTTCATTACCTGCATGATTGTCCTTGATGACTTGACACCCCATTAACGATCTCCAACCGCTTCCTGTCACCATCATGGGAAGTCGGTCCTCCACTAGCCATTTGTCTACTTTTTTCGAAATCAGAGTTAGCGAGGGTGGCAGCAGTTGGGCGCCCAGTTCTCATTCCTAAAGTACTCCACAGTACCAATAGTGAGGGCCCCTCCCCCTTCAACACCATGGTTGGATAAAATATCGACAACTTTGTTCGCCTCCCGCCTGGAGTGGTTGAAGGAAATGGAATTATGAGTGGTGACGAGGGTCCTCAAATTTTCCAACCCGTTCAAGATCCACTAGCTAGTAGAGATCTTATCTAGAGATTGGCCACTAGACAGTTTCTTTGACATTTGGATGATAATTTGGGAGTCTCCCTCCATTATCACCGGGAACCATCCTTCTATGAAAACCAGGTGGAGGCCCTAGATGAGACCTTCCATTTCAACAGAATTGTTAGAGTTAATGCCAAGGTATCTGAAAAAAACTTTCATGACGGTCCCAGAGGCATTTCTACACACTCCTCCAAACCCCGCAACTCTTGGATTTCCATGAGAAGCTCCATCAAAGTTTACTTTAAACCCATGTTGCAAAGGAGGCGATTAGAAATTCGGACTGGACGGATTGCAGATCTTATATTTCCTGAGAATCCCCTCCAGATCTCCCCTTCCCAGACCCCATCATGCCGCAATGCGTAACTCCCCCTCTGAGAGATCTTTGTCTATGTCCCCCCATTGCTTACTTCTTATCGTTTCTTGCAGGTTGTTGACCTATGCCAAACCTCCTCTTCTCTATGCTTCTTGTCCTTGAAAATACGTTCATTTCTTTCCTTCCAAACATTCCATATAACTATCCCTGGGAACATCTGCCATAAAGTCCCGATGATCGAGTTCTTGAAGGCTTTAACATTCCATTCCCTGAGGGATTGGTCAGGTTGACCTCTCACACGATCGCTTCTCCTAAAGATCATGGCTCCTCTATCCCACAGTGAGGAGGCATTGGGACAACCATCCAGAAGATTCCCCAAGGTTTCTTTAGAGTTGAGGCATAAGGGGCACCGAGAGGGGCCATGGACCCCTCTCTTCCTTAACATGTGTAGCATTGATTGATGCACCTAGTTTAATTAAATGCACCATTAAAAGTGCATTGAATTTTCTCAAGCACATCGACAACATTGGCGCACCTCATTTATTTATAAATGTTTCGGTAATGGTGATCCAACCAAGTAATTCATGCAACACTTACACTCATAAGTTTAAAAAAAATTAATGATTATCCATGTGTCTTAAATATCAATGTACCTTGTTTATGAAAGAACACCATATTTCATGTGCAACAATATTTTTCAATGCACAAATATTTTATAGAGAGAACCATCTTGGTGCCTTTATTTATCCATGTGCGCATCATCATCCCTTGGTGTTGTTAGAAAGGATGTGCAATGCATGACATCTTACAAGAAACATCACGCATAGTCCATCCATACATTTATTAGCATATTATAGAGACATGGAATTCACATACACAATCTTATAAATATCTAGTGTTGATGGAATGCTTGGATGCATCATGCACTAGTCTAGGCTATATAGGCATTCTCAGTAGTTGCAAGCCACTGTGGTGCATTTATTTAAAAATAGATGCATCACCACCCATTAGTGTTGTTTGTGTCAGAAATTGTTACTAAGGCTAAGGTAACAAGCCAACACAATCTCAAAATAAAGATCAATTCAAACTAGGTTTTTAGGGTTTTGTTTTGTAGGTTTTTGGTTAGAAACTTCAAGAGCATCAGGGAATACATTCAGCATAAGTAAAAACTAATTCATACACATATATCCATGAAGATGTACATATATCTCAGAAATCCAACAAAAGATTGCAATAAAGTTCATACAATAAAAGACAAGCACCACTGGAAATTATACTTAAAACCAGAAATGAATTTGTCAATCCAGAAACTGTATAAGTCTAAAATGAAGCCAATACATATCAGAAGTGGAATAAGGAGTTATATATTCATAGTTTCATCAAAAATGCAATATGAGAGTTTGCAATACTTAGCAGTGAACAAGTCTGGAAGAATACACAGTTTGCAGACCTCCTTTAGCTCTCCAAAAATTCGAACCCTTACAATGTCTTTTTTCCCTCTCTAAATAGTTTTTCATCTCCCAAAAAACAGTTAGGGTATTTCCTACTAATCCTCCATCGAATGACTAGATTAGGTAAAAAAGCATTTACATTTTTACAAATTACAATTTTGCTAAAAATAGCAAATCTTTAACAAAAAGCCTTAAATGAACCTAACTGCCCTAGATCTCTTTCGATGCCTCCACTAGCAAAGCTATGCCATCTGGACTTGAGGATCTTTTCTTCACTCTTTTGTGCTTTTGCTCCAGCTCAGCTATCCTTTTGTGTAGGTGTTCATTTTCATGCTGCAAGGTTTCAACAGTATTTTCTAATTCTGAGCAGTGTCTGTCAGCAACCCTTTTCCTTCTGAGTGCCTCCTTTGCATCAATCATTAACTCCTGAAAATTGTCATGAGTATCATGAAGATCTTCTCTCAATCTTCTATTTTCCAACATTAGACCATCATTAACTTCCTGCATGTAGTTCATTTGATGCTTGTACTGTTTAACAGTCTTCTTCAAATTCTCCTTGTCAGCATTAACCAGTTTTTCTATTGCAGCATCCTGATCTTCACTTGGTTTCCAAAATATGTCAAACTTTCTAAACATTAATTCCTCTGTCAATGGCTTCACAGTAGTATCTTCAATGATAGGGTTTGAAACACCTGTTACCTGTGCTGATTTGATCTCTTCTGTTAACAATTTTCCAGAATTGTTTTCAACAATGGATTTAGAGCTTTCTTCACCTGTTACCTTTACAGACCCAAAATACTCTTTTTTAACTGAATGCAATTCATTTTTCTTTGACTGCTCCTCCATGGATTCTTCATCAGAGATGGTCACCTTATCAGTCTTCAATTTTGGATTTAACAGTTTTTTCATACTTAATCTTAATTTGTTTTTAGACCTAGTTTTAGGTCTCCATAAAGAAGCTGCCTCTCCCATCATTTTTAATTTCTTCCCTTGATATTGGATAGATGCTAACTCTACCACTTCCAGCTTTTTGATCTTCTTCTTAGGCTTGGTAGTTTTGTCCTCTATAGCTTGATTTTCTTTAATCTCAGCTTTAACCTTGATCTCAGGAATGAACTGCTCTTCCTCTAACATATAGCCCTCATCATCTGAGAGGACTGTGATGGGGCTTTTTGGCTGATTTTGGACTTCTTCTTTTGCTACAGGAATAACTTTGATATCAATTTTCCTCTCTTCTTGAACCACTGTTATAGATGATGACTTCTTTTCAAGAATTTCCTTTTCCTTTTTGTCATCAAATAATGAAAATTTGACTTTATTGTGCTGTGGAATTTCCTGAGGCTGACTGTCAGTCTGTCCTTCATCTGCTACCTGCTTTGTTTCCTTTTTAGCTTTAATGCCATGTTTGTTTGCAGGTTTAGCTGAATGCCCCAACTTTTGTATCATTACTTTTCCCTTATCAGTTTTCCTTTTGGGTTGTTGGTCTTCTCCTTTAGAATGAATCCCTGACCAACACAAAAAGAAGTCCCAAGTTTTTTCCTCATGCTGTAACACTGTAGAGATGATTAACTTAATGAGACCATGATGAAACAATGATTGAGAACTATGATCATCCTGCTGTTTTATTTTGCTTGACATTTTCTGCAGGCTTTTGAAGAAAAAGAATGGCAAATTCATTTTAGACACCCCTGCCATGTGCTGTAGGAACCTGAGATGGTATTTGAACACTAATGAGTACCTCCCTTCACAAGTTACATAACTCTGAAGAATCCTTATAGGTTCAATCCATTCCCTCCTGAAATTATGTATGAGAATACCTTTGTTCCAGTCAGGAACAACATTGGGCAGTAAGTATCTTTGAGGATCAAACTCAAAAGGAGACTTCTTAAACCAGAGCTCGCCCTCATTACTAATTTCAGTGGCTTCTGAAATTAAATCTACAGTCAATTTGAATCTCAAAGGATCCATTATGATCATCTCATTCTTAAGTCCTTTGGCAAAATTGCAGGATACTTGAGCATTAAAACCATCTATCTTCTTGAAGAATTTCAACCATCCTGCCTATTGGAACAGCTCTGCACAATCTGGAAGTTTTTTAATCCATGTCAAGTCTGTGGGTTCAGCCCTATTAACCTTACCACTTTTACTGCTTTTTCCCATATCTTTCTTTTCAAGGAACTGGAACAGTCTAGTTTTAGGTTTCAGAAATGTCTAATAAGCTATTTTCTGGGCAAATAATTCTGCAGGTTATAACAATTTCAATGATATTTAAATCACCTGCACAAATTAACAAACCTCCCTGTGTAACACCTGTATCAAGCTAGCAGAATTCCCTCTGTGTAAAAAAAACTGAGTTCTACAGACAATTCTGTGAGTTTTTTCGACGCCCTATTCTGATTAGGTCATAAGAGAAACAGTCATGCAAATTCCTCCTATCAGGCTTCAGGTAACTATTTTAGTGATGAATTCTTCATCCTTTCATTCTATTACATCCTTCTCAGCAACCAATTTTTTCAGAAGAACACGCAGCAGCAAAAACCCAAATTCTCCAGCTATAAGGGTTATACGTAATACCTGTCAATTACTCATCCATCGTGGCGTAATGTCTTCAATTTGGGGTGTCAATGATGTTCTTCTTCGAGCACAGGTGTCCTCCTAACGATTCTTTGGCTGCAGGTGAACGAATTCAAAAGCCCTAATTTCTGCTTACGCCAGAACACAGCTGTCTCCTTCCACAGTAACGTAATCCAACGTTCAACAGTGAAGTCTCCTCCTCAAACACTAACTCCTCAGTGATGATGCGTGTGACAAGGGAAAATTGACAACTAAACCCGGAATTTGCTGGTCTCTGTGCCACTGAGCCCGCATAACCTGTAATGATGCCCTTGTTTTCTCTTCGTGATTAGCAAACAATTAACATCATGCTCAAAATGCTGCATACACGTGTTAAACACTTCACACAATGCGATTAGATACTTTCACTCTGCATGATGATTGAAATCAGATCGAGAATTTACAAAAAACTCATGCCACGATATTCCTGTAGCGCACTCTGTATTAAGCTTTGGTGTAGCACTACAAGAATATCTTTTAACCAAAATTTAGCAATTTTCTAACTTTTTGCCAACTTGTCGGAGATTTTGGCAGCTATTTGGTTTAGGACATTAGTTTAGCTACTCTCTAAAGTCATTAATGATTCTCCTTTTGAATATATAACTCACATTGACCCACTTTTCAATATAAAAATGACCAAAATCAAATGAAATCTGAAAGGACTGGGCTCAAACTTTATTCAATCATTCATAAGGTTCTTAAGAAGGCAAAAAACCAAAACTGAAAACCAACAATTAACTAAGGTAGACTCAAAAAACAAACCAAAATTTGGAGAGAAAAAAACTAAAAATGCAGAAAAATTTACTGACTTAACATCTGGCTCCAGCTGCGGGATGAAGTCCTCCCTGTGAGGCTTCAAGAACCTGTAGACTAGTGCCTTCAGTCTTCCATTGGGCTATGGAGTCTTTATTCAATCTCACTCACACCGGTATATACAATGAAAAGTGACCATGATCCTCTTTTAACTGTAGAAATGCTTGAGGAATCGCCCATTGACAGGGCTGGGCAATTCCTCTCCTTCCAAGGACTGTAATATGAATGTATTATTTTCCAAAACTTTAGCTATCAGAAAAGGACCAAACCATAAATTATCAAATTTGCCATGTTTCCCCTTCTGTTCCTTTCTTGCATCCCATCTTAACACCATCTCACCTTCTGAAAAAATGTGATCTTTGATATTTCTGTCAAACCTGGTTTTCATTTTGGCTCTATACAGCTGGGCTTCTTTGTCCACCTTCTCTCTGTTCTGCTGTAACTCAATCATTTCAAAAATTCTTCTTTTCAAATCATCTGGTTCCTCTTGATAATTTTGCAGGAACTTCATTACTGGGATTCCCAATTGTACTGGAAATACTGCTTCTGTTCCATAAACCAGCTGAAAAGGTGAAGTTCCAATGGCTTGTTTTACAGTAATCCTATCTGCCCATAATGCATATTTCAACATTGAATCCCAAGATTTTTTATTTTGTTTGAGCAATTTTTTGATGCACTGAATGATATTTTTGTTAGATGATTCAACCTGACCATTTCCCTGAGGATAATAGGGAGTTGAGTGTTTCAGTAAAATACCATTTTTCTCACAAAAGGCCACCATTGCCTTGGATTTGAATGCTTTGGCATTATCAGTAATCAATCTTTGTGGACAACCAAACCTGCTCAGAATATTACTTTCTATGAAATCCATAATTACCTTATCTGTAGCATTCCTTGTGGGGATAGCTTCCACCCATTTTGTAAAGAAATCTGTGGCAGTCAAAATCCAATGGTGTTGGCCTGAAGATGCTGGGTTTATTTCTCCAATAAAATCCAGGCCCCACTGCTGAAAAGGGGCATTGACTACAATAGGCTTCAAAGGTAAAGACAGCAACTTCTGTTTTCCTGCAAACTTTTGACAAGGTATGCAAGCTCTTACAGTTTGATAAACATCTGTAAAAAGTGAAGGCCAATAGTAACCAGCTCTTAAAATTTTATAAGCTGTTGTTTTCCAGTATTTATGTCCTCCACAGGCTCCTTCATGAGATTCTGAAATTACTTCTTTTATTTCAGCCTGATCTAAACATCTTAACAAGATTCCTGCTGGATCTTTCCAAAACAATTGACCTTCTATCAGACAGTATTTAGTAGCTTTCAATTTCAAGGACCTGGCAGCTTTTCTGTCTAAATGTTCTGGACATTGCAAAAATAACAGAAAATGGACAATGTCAGCATACCAATCTGAAGATGAATAAGAATCCATGATTCTTTCTTTTTCCAGGATTACTTGATTTTCTTCAGGTGCTGATTCTTCTGTCATAGCATGTAACCCTAATGCCTGACAGTTTGAGTCAGCCAGCAGTTTGGCCAATCCTTGTCCTTTGACCAGCTTTGTAGGTCTGATTTCCACTTCATATTCCATAATTTTGGCAATCCACCTTCCCCTCTTTCCTTCACTATCAGGCTGTGTCAAAACATCCTTCACTGCAGCATTTGGAACAAATGAAACAACCTTGGAGTGTAAAATATAAATTCTGAAAATTTTTAAAGCCTTTACCAGAGCATAGGCTTGCTTCTCCAAGATACTGTATTTCAGCTCTGAATCTCTAAGTGTTTTGCTAAAAAAGGCAATTGGTTGTTCCAATCCCTCTTCATTCTTCTGAAGTAATACAGCAGAAATAGTGTCCTCTGAGGCAAAAGAAAATGTAAGAAATTCTTTGTCAAAATTTGGACTCACCAGAACAGGTGCTTCAGTCAGAGCCACTTTAATCTTTTCAAAAGCTGTCTTTGCTTCAATAGTCCACTTGACTTCTTGATCCTTTTTTAACATGCCTGTAATTTGCTTAATGGTCTCAGCAAAATTAGGAATAAACCATCGCAGAAAATTGATTTTGCCAATAAATGATTGCACATCCTTTTTACTCCTGGGCAAGCTAATTTTCAGTATTGCTTTGACTCTCTCAGGATCAATCCTGATACCATCAGCTGATACCAAGTGACCAAGCAACTTACCTTCCTGTACAGCAAAATGTGATTTTTTAGGGTTCAAGGATAAGCCAAATTTTCTGCACTTTATGAAGGTTTGCTCCAAATGTTTCAAGTGTTCATCATCAGATTTGGAGAAGACTGAAATATCATCCAGATAAATAACCACAAACTTATCTTTTTCACCCACGAATGCAATATCCATGGCTCTCTGAAAGGTTGCTCCAGCATTCATCAAGCCAAAAGGCATCTTGTCATACATAAATGTCCCCCAGGGGGTTGTAAAAGCTGTTTTTTCTTTATCATCAGGGTGCATAGCAATCTGATTATACCCTGAGAAACCATCTAACATTGAAATCCTTTGAGCTCCAACCACCTGCTGCAAAACCTGTTCAATCTTGGGGAGAGGATAATTGTCTTTTAATGATGATCGATTCAAATTTCTGAAGTCAACACATAATCGAATCTCTCCATTCTTCTTTCTAACAGGAACCAAATTTGCCACCCAAGAAGAATACCTAAGAGGCACTATTATTTTGCATCCAACAACTTCTTTAATTCTTTTTCAATTACAGGGAACAGTGTTGGATTGATTCTTCTTAATTTCTGCCTGAAAGGTTTAACATTAGGTTTCAAAGGAACTTTATGCTGAATAACTGCTGTGTCATAGGTTTTCAGCTCCTTGTAAGACCAAGCAAATGTATCTATATATTTTCTCAACAGCCTAATATATCTAGTCCTTTGCTCAGCTGTTAGGTTTTTAGACAATTTTACCATTCTGGGCTGTTCTGCTGAGCCAATATTGTAGTCCTCTACATTGTCTTCTGAAGACTGGATTACTGGTCTGGAAGGTGTATCATCCTTAGTGAATATTCTCTCCATAGGTACTAGACCTTTCGGAATGAAATTGCTCTTCAATTCAATAATCTTATGTCCAGCAATCTCTTCTGCAGTAAATTCATCCAACTGTTCATCCTTTTCATCCATTTCTTGATCAATTTGATTGTTTGAAAATTCATCTACTAGCTCGAGAAATTTTTTTATTTCAATGTCATCTTCAAAAACCCTCCAATGTTTCACATTATCTGGAACACATGGCCTATATCTCACTTCTATTGGATACCTTAATTGAGTGATTTTTGGAATTCTGAAATGTGTGGCAGCCAGGGCTAAAGAATCTGCAGTTTCATTATGATTTCTGGGAATATGAGTGATATTAAATGCTATAAAATAATTTTCAAGCATATCCCATACCTCATTTCGATATACTTTCAACAAACCCTGCTTTACTTGATATTTGTTCTTCACTTGTTGAACAACTAGTTCGGAGTCGCCAAATGCAGAAATCTGTTGAATTCCTAAATCTTTTGCAGCCTTCAATCCCAGTAGCAGGGCCTCATACTCAGCAGTATTGTTGGTGGTAGCAAATTCTAAGTTATACATAAGTTTCACCATTTCACCTCCAGGAGAAATTAATAAAACTCCAGCTCCAGCACCTTCTTTGCATGAAGACCCATCAAAATACAACTTCCACAATACATCCTGCTCTTCTTGACTGTGTTTTACAGGCTGATCTTTTTGTACTTGTAACACACCAGCAGAATTCTCTTCTTCACTAAACTGTAGTATGCATGAACCAAGGTCTTTATCCACAGAATACATTGGGTGATTTGTAGGGTTTTTCTCATCTGTGACTATGTAAGCCAACTGTAACTCTCTATAAAGTCTCCTGTTTTCCCCACCAAAAACAGGAATAGTTGCATAAGAGAGGTCCATCTGTAATGTTCCTCCAACTTTCTTAGCCCATGACCTAGACAGAAGTAAGCCAAATTTTGGTGTGATGTCAGCTATCACAACATCCATTATTACACTTTTCATGGGTAACTGAGTAAGATTGACAACCATATCTTTTATCACTCCTAGACATTTTACAGCTCGGGAGTCAAAGGCATATAGATCATGGTAAGGCTTAGTGACATTAAGGCCCAGGGCTTCCATCACAGATTTTGGCATCAAATTATGGGATGCTCCTGAATCTAGTAGACAGTTATGAATCATCTGCTCATGCACAGTCAGAGTTATATAAAATGGAGGAGAAGCGCCAGCTTCATTTTCAGTCTTCTCAGCTAAAGCTGATCCAATAAAAATTCTAGGGTTTTCTTCTTGAAGATTCACTGTATCTGAAACTGGCTGATTATTTGGCATATTCATTACCTTCAAAATTGTATTCTTGTATGATGGATTTTTTATAAGCTCAGAAAATGGCACAGGAATTTTGAGTTTTCCTAATTCATTTTCCAAACTAAAATGTTGACCTGATTTGTTTACCTCTTCAATTTCTGTATTTTTCTTGGGTTTTTCTGCAGGTTGCTTCTTTTCTGCTACAGGATCAACAGTTGGTTTATCAAGAATAACTGGAGCAGGAACAACAGCTTTCTTCTTAGGAGCTTGAACTACTTGTTTTGGTCCAGTTCTGAGATTAATAATTTTCTTAACTCCATTCTGATTGGTAGCAGCATTTACAGCAGTTTTTTCACATTCCAAATCATCTTCAACCTCATATAAATCAGCATCATAATATTCAGAATTTAGAAAATCTTCTTCAGTAACAAAGCCTGTAAACATTTTATCTCCAATGTGGTTCATGTCCTGATCAGTCTCAGTTTCTTCAAAAAGCAGCTGCTGATCAATTTCTTCCTCATCAACCAAATTATTTTGAAAAGGTGGGGGCACTTTTTGATCTTCATTTTCTCTCCTTTCTTGCTGGATATCATTATTTCTTCGCTCTCTTGGCATGAATCTAGGTGCAAATTGTCTTCTAAACTGATTTTGGTTATTTGGATTCCTCTGAGCTTCTGGAGCAGGTTTAGCAGAATTCTTTTCAAGCTCTAGTTTGTTCAACTTTGTAGTAAGGATCTTAACCATTTTGGCCATCTCATCTATCTTGGCCTCAGCAGATTGAGAAGCAGAGCCTGCTGTGACAACTTCTTTCTTTCCTTTTCTTTCATACAGCTGCTGAGATGTTTCATTCTTAAGTCTATTTGAAGCTAACAAATTAGACTCTACCTCTAGGGCTGCATCTTGCATGTTCAGCAGGGTGATAGGTCTCCTCTCTCTGAGTAATAAAGAAAATTCATGATCAAAAGCATTGGCGTATGTCAACTTAGCTGATGTTTCAGTGGGTTTAATTTCTGCTGGAATTCTACTGTACATCTTATTAAACCTCTTGGAAAAATCTGCAACAGTCTCATCTTTCTTTCTTCTGAGAGCTCCAAACTCAGTTATATAGTATGTGTGATCTTTAGTGTCTCCCCACTGTCTCATGAAAAGCTCATGGAGTTCCTCAATAATAGTAATGGAATTAGCAGGCAAGTCTCTAAACCATTTTCTTACATCTCCATCTAGACTCTGAACAAATACCCTCATCCACACATCTTTAATCTCAATATTCTGATTGTCAGCATAACTCAAGAAAGCCTCCCAATGTTCCTCAGCAGTGGTTTCCCCTTGTCCATTGAACCTAGGCATATATTTTTGGTAATCACCTCCAGGAAATGCATGTAGAGGCTGAGGTAAAACTAAAGGTGCATACCTAGCTGCTACCATTCTATCCATCATATCCATAGGTGGATTTTGGGCTGCCATTGTGAACTGAGGTTTAGACTGAGATTTTGAGGAGGAAGATATTTGACTAGAACCTTTTTGAAAAGGATTTCTTCCTACTTTCAACTGAAAAATGGGTATTTTATCAGGGGAAGAGGTTTTAGCTTTCAAAAAACTATGAGGATTGGTGAAAACCTGAAAAGTGTTCTCAGAAAGGATAGGTTTTATACAGGGTGAAATTTCAGCTGGGTTTAATGATTCAACCAACTGGCGAGAGTCACAGGAAGCTGGAAAAGATTGAGATTTTCTGAGTTTGTTTGCTGTTTTCAATATCTGCTCAGGGTCTGTCACACCCAGTTTTAATGGAGAAACAGGCTTATTCCTGGTCCCAATCCCTTTAGAAGCCAGTGTGACCTCTTTTGGTGAAAATAGCCTTCAAAAACTGCTGGTTCAAGTCCACCTCTTAAACCAGAAAAATGATGAGTATCCCAGGGAAAATGTGCTTCAGCTTCGTCCCCGGCAACGGCGCCAAAGATGTTTGTGTCAGAAATTGTTACTAAGGCTAAGGTAACAAGCCAACACAATCTCAAAATAAAGATCAATTCAAACTAGGTTTTTAGGGTTTTGTTTTGTAGGTTTTTGGTTAGAAACTTCAAGAGCATAAGGGAATACATTCAGCATAAGTAAAAACTAATTCATACACATATATCCATGAAGATGTACATATATCTCAGAAATCCAACAAAAGATTGCAATAAAGTTCATACAATAAAAGACAAGCACCACTGGAAATTATACTTAAAACCAGAAATGAATTTGTCAATCAAGAAACTGTATAAGTCTAAAATGAAGCCAATACATATCAGAAGTGGAATAAGGAGTTATATATTCATAGTTTCATCAAAAATGCAATATGAGAGTTTGCAATACTTAGCAGTGAACAAGTCTGGAAGAATACACAGTTTGCAGACCTCCTTTAGCTCTCCAAAAATTCGAACCCTTACAATGTCTTTTTTCCCTCTCTAAATAGTTTTTCATCTCCCAAAAAACAGTTAGGGTATTTCCTACTAATCCTCCATCGAATGACTAGATTAGGTAAAAAAGCATTTACATTTTTACAAATTACAATTTTGCTAAAAATAACAAATCTTTAACAAAAAGCCTTAAATGAACCTAACTGCCCTAGATCTCTTTCGATGCCTCCACTAGCAAAGCTATGCCATCTGGACTTTAGGATCTTTTCTTCACTCTTTTGTGCTTTTGCTCCAGCTCAGCTATCCTTTTGTGTAGGTGTTCATTTTCATGCTGCAAGGTTTCAACAGTCTTTTCTAATTCTGAGCAGTGTCTGTCAGCAACCCTTTTCCTTCTGAGTGCCTCCTTTGCATCAATCATTAACTCCTGAAAATTGTCATGAGTATCATGAAGATATTCTCTCAATCTTCTATTTGCCAACATTAGACCATCATTAACTTCCTACATGTAGTTCATTTGATGCTTGTACTGTTTAACAGTCTTCTTCAAATTCTCCTTGTCAGCATTAACCAGTTTTTCTATTGCAGCATCCTGATCTTCACTTGGTTTCCAAAACATGTCAAACTTTCTAAACATTAATTCCTCTGTCAATGGCTTCACAGTAGTATCTTCAATGATAGGGTTTGAAACACCTGTTACCTGTGCTGATTTGATCTCTTCTGTTAACAATTTTCCAGAATTGTTTTCAACAATGGATTTAGAGCTTTCTTCACCTGTTACCTTTACAGACCCAAAATCCTCTTTTTTAACTGAATGCAATTCATTTTTCTTTGACTGCTCCTCCATGGATTCTTCATCAGAGATGGTCACCTTATCAGTCTTCAATTTTGGATTTAACAGTTTTTTCATACTTAATCTTAATTTGTTTTTAGACCTAGTTTTAGGTCTCCATAAAGAAGCTGCCTCTCCCATCATTTTTAATTTCTTCCCTTGATATTGGATAGATGCTAACTCTACCACTTCCAGCTTTTTGATCTTCTTCTTAGGCTTGGTAGTTTTGTCCTCTATAGCTTGATTTTCTTTAATCTCAGCTTTAACCTTGATCTCAGGAATGAACTGCTCTTCCTCTAACATATAGCCCTCATCATCTGAGAGGACTGTGATGGGGCTTTTTGGCTGATTCTGGACTTCTTCTTTTGCTACAGGAATAACTTTGATATCAATTTTCCTCTCTTCTTGAACCACTGTTATAGATGATGACTTCTTTTCAAGAATTTCCTTTTCCTTTTTGTCATCAAATAATGAAAATTTGACTTTATTGTGCTGTGGAATTTCCTGAGGCTGACTGTCAGTCTGTCCTTCATCTGCTACCTTCTTTGTTTCCTTTTTAGCTTTAATGCCATGTTTGTTTGCAGGTTTAGCTGAATGCCCCAACTTTTGTATCATTACTTTTCCCTTATCAGTTTTCCTTTTGGGTTGTTGGTCTTCTCCTTTAGAATGAATCCCTGACCAAAACAAAAAGAAGTCCCAAGTTTTTTCCTCATGCTGTAACACTGTAGAGATGATTAACTTAATGAGACCATGATGAAACAATGATTGAGAACTATGATCATCCTGCTGTTTTATTTTGCTTGACATTTTCTGCAGGCTTTTGAAGAAAAAGAATGGCAAATTCATTTTAGACACCCCTGCCATGTGCTGTAGGAACCTGAGATGGTATTTGAACACTAATGAGTACCTCCCTTCACAAGTTACATAACTCTGAAGAATCCTTATAGGTTCAATCCATTCCCTCCTGAAATTATGTATGAGAATACCTTTGTTCCAGTCAGGAACAACATTGGGAAATAAGTATCTTTGAGGATCAAACTCAAAAGGAGACTTCTTAAACCAGAGCTCGCCCTCATTACTAATTTCAGTGGCTTCTGAAATTAAATCTACAGTCAATTTGAATCTCAAAGGATCCATTATGATCATCTCATTCTTAAGTCCTTTGGAAAAATTGCAGGATACTTGAGCATTAAAACCATCTATCTTCTTGAAGAATTTCAACCATCCTGCCTGTTGGAACAGCTCTGCACAATCTGGAAGTTTTTTAATCCATGTCAAGTCTGTGGGTTCAGCCCTATTAACCTTACCACTTTTACTGCTTTTTCCCATATCTTTCTTTTCAAGGAACTGGAACAGTCTAGTTTTAGGTTTCAGAAATGTCTAATAAGCTATTTTCTGTGCAAATAATTCTGCAGGTTATAACAATTTCAATGATATTTAAATCACCTGCACAAATTAACAAACCTCCCTGTGTAACACCTGTATCAAGCTAGCAGACTTCCCTCTGTGTAAAAAAAACTGAGTTCTACAGACAATTCTGTGAGTTTTTTCGACGCCCTATTCTGATTAGGTCATAAGAGAAACAGTCATGCAAATTCCTCCTATCAGGCTTCAGGTAACTATTTTAGTGATGAATTCTTCATCCTTTCATTCTATTACATCCTTCTCAGCAACCAATTTTTTCAGAAGAACACGCAGCAGCAAAAACCCAAATTCTCCAGCTATAAGGGTTATACGTAATACCTGTCAATTACTCATCCATCGTGGCGTAATGTCTTCAATTTGGGGTGTCAATGATGTTCTTCTTCGAGCACAGGTGTCCTCCTAACGATTCTTTGGCTGCAGGTGAACGAATTCAAAAGCCCTAATTTCTGCTTACGCCAGAACACAGCTGTCTCCTTCCACAGTAACGTAATCCAACGTTCAACAGTGAAGTCTCCTCCTCAAACACTAACTCCTCAGTGATGATGCGTGTGACAAGGGAAAATTGACAACTAAACCCGGAATTTGCTGGTCTCTGTGCCACTGAGCCCGCATAACCTGTAATGATGCCCTTGTTTTCTCTTCGTGATTAGCAAACAATTAACATCATGCTCAAAATGCTGCATACACGTGTTAAACACTTCACACAATGCGATTAGATACTTTCACTCTGCATGATGATTGAAATCAGATCGAGAATTTACAAAAAACTCATGCCACGATATTCCTGTAGCGCACTCTGTATTAAGCTTTGGTGTAGCGCTACAAGAATATCTTTTAACCAAAATTTAGCAATTTTCTAACTTTTTGTCAACTTGTCGGAGATTTTGGCAGCTATTTGGTTTAGGACATTAGTTTAGCTACTCTCTAAAGTCATTAATGATTCTCCTTTTGAATATATAACTCACATTGACCCACTTTTCAATATAAAAATGACCAAAATCAAATGAAATCTGAAAGGACTGGGCTCAAACTTTATTCAATCATTCATAAGGTTCTTAAGAAGGCAAAAAACCAAAACTGAAAACCAACAATTAACTAAGGTAGACTCAAAAAACAAACCAAAATTTGGAGAGAAAAAAACTAAAAATGCAGAAAAATTTACTGACTTAACAAGTGTTATTACCAAGGATTTGTAGTGCATCTAATATTATGAAGAGTGGTGTTCCTAGTGTATAGATACATTCATTAGTGCATTGGAGGGAATGGGAAATCCTTACCTATTAAATTTAATTATATTTTTCTAGTGTAGTTGTAATGAAATGAAGCACTGTGTTATGCCCTAAATATTAGCACATTACTCCCTATATTGTGGCTCATTACATTAAATTTATGATGGTTTGGGTCTATTAGTGGTAATTTTCATTAGTATTATTATATTAGTTATGTCGGCTTGGGTCTATTAGTTATAATTGTACCTCTTTGTCTCCTATATATAGGAATGAGACCTTTTCATTTGAATAATCTTGCCTTGTCTTTTCCTGTCTTGTGTACTTAGTACATTGTATAAGGAGGTTGCTCCCTCAAAGGGGATTTCTATTCATCTGTTTTGTTTATTATTAAGGTGCATATCTTTCTAATCTATTTATGCTCTTTTCATTCTCTTTCTGGGACTTGGTTGCATAACATTTGGTATCAAAGCTTGGATGCTTCCAAAACGAGCCATTTTGGAATTTTCGCTATAATTGTTTTTCTATAAATTTTTAGATATTGAAACTTGTAGGAGAAATAGAGGACAGAGAAAAACATCTGTGTTCTAAGTTTTAGATCCTAATTCATTACATTTTCAGAGATATACCCTTTGGAAGTTAGGGTTTCTAACTAGTCCAAAAACTAGTCTAAAACAAGTGTTATGGGAAAAACAATTATATCTAGAGCATGCAAGATCCAAATTGAGTGAGAACTATTACATCATAAAGAAGATAGATCACACTATATTGGGTAGAAATTTCAGAATTATATTTGAAAAATTGGACACGTGGCATGTCGTACACTCTCACTCTTCTAAAAAGGAAAAAAATAACAAGTGTTGGGAAAATTGGCACATCCAAATTCAACGAAACCTGCGGCATTGGAAACATGAAATATAAGGATACCACAAGAAAATATTAAAGACTCAAAGGGGCCGAAATTTTAGGGTTACCTCAGTTAGAAATTCATACAAAAAACCAGTCTTCAAATTAGGGTTTGAAAAACGTACACCATTTTAAATTTGAGTAACTTTTAGTAGAAGGATCTATTTGAGGTGGAACCAAGGTGTGATATCTATTTATATTGTTCAAAATTCCTCCAAAAGGTAGTGGAAAAATCACACTCCAATCAAACCACCCGAGGATTCATCCCCGACCTACGATGAAAGTGAAGACCTATCTTTTTGAGTGTCCAATTTGGAAGATATGATTAAAGGGTTGGTGAAAATGGTTGATTTAGAGGAAAGGATGATGGAGAAGATGATGGGACATATGGATAATATGATGGAGGAAAAAATGAAAAATATTGCTAAGATCATAAAAAATTCAAAATATAATCTGCCTACAGGTGATCATGTGTTCTAGGGTACTCATGAATATAAACATAATGTCCATGCTAAGAAACCTTCCAGTAATAAGAATATTCCAAGAGGAATTGATTCTAGTGATGGAAGTAACCGGGGATGGTCCCCAATGGGTATCCAACTCCCAAAGATTGACATGAGGAATTTTGATGGAAAGGACCCCATAACATGGATATTTCAGACGAAGCAATTCTTTGATATACGCCACGTGCCAAATCTCCAAAAGGTAACCATTGCATCTTTATAATTAGAACTTGAGCAATTTGTGTGGTACCAATGGCTTTATGAACAAAAAAAGAACTCCATTATCTCTTGG
This sequence comes from Larix kaempferi, assembly GCA_027924585.1. Classification (NCBI taxonomy): domain Eukaryota; kingdom Viridiplantae; phylum Streptophyta; class Pinopsida; order Pinales; family Pinaceae; genus Larix; species Larix kaempferi. The sequence continues at coordinate 2,460,803 of BSBM01000142.1, forward strand.
TACATTTTTACAGAAGAATTGATATCATATCATGATGATGTTAAGATAAATTCCTTCTTTACCCAATTGATAAATCTAAGGTAAAAGGGTTCAATAAGCTAGCACATTCAACGGTTTCAAAATTCGAGTCTCAAAGTGGAGGGAATACTACATGATAAATTGTTGGATCTCTTTATTGGAACCTTGAAGGATACCATCCAACATGAGGTATGCCTCTTCGAACCAACATACTTAGAGAAGGATTTCATATTGGCAAGGAAGGTTGAAAGTAAAAATATGGAAATGGCTACTAGAAGAACCACCTCCAACACATATCGAGAGAACAATGTTTCTTCTTCTAACCCACCTCAAAGGTTGACACCTCAACAACTAGATGAAAGAAGAGAAAAAGGTCTATGCTTTAATTGTGCCAACAAGTATAATAAGGGACATAACTGTGGTGAGAAGAAATTATTCTACATATATTGTGAAGAGGAAGAAGCAAAACAACATAAACCATCTCCAACTGAAAAAAATAGAAGAGATTACTCCCACCATATCTTGTCAAGCATTGGCTAGAATTATCACTCCTCAAACTATGAATATTGAAGGATATATCAAAAAGAGAAAGGTAACAGTGTTGATTAATTCTGGTAGTACTCATAATTTCATTCATTGTAAATTAGCCAAAGTTCTCAATTGCTTTGAATATCCAACACCAAAGTTTCAAGTAATTGTTGCAAATGGAGTAACTATAAATTGATCAGGGAAATGCCATAATATCAATCTTACTATGGTGGAATATGTATTGAATAGTCCTATGATTGCTATCCCAATGTGTGGTGATGATGTTGTCTTAGGGTTCAATGGTTACAATCATCGGGAACAATGGCTTTTATTTTTCAAGAACATTTCATGAAATTTTCTTGGGAAGGAAATAATTTGAATTAAGAGGCGTCATAGGGAAGCTAAGCAAGGTGATAAGCTTTAATGGTATAGCAAGGTGCAATTGCACAATTATGCTCACTAGATGTTTAAACATCTAAGCCTCCTATTCACTTGGATCTCCAAAGGGCCATTGATAAGCACTCAAATGTATTTGAAGATATTCCAAAAGGTCTTCCACCTACTCTAGATTTTGATCATGCTATTCACTTAATTCCTAGAATTGTTCCTCCTAACATAAGATCTTATAGATACCCCTATTTCCAAAAGAGTGAAATTGCGCGCATGGTTAAAGAAATGTTAGATGATGACATAATTATGCCTAGCCAAAGTTCTTACTCAACACTAGTGGTAATGGTACACAAGAAGGAGGGATCATGACGCATGTGAAAATCCTCACAGCAGATCTAAGAGCTGATGTATACCTCACAAGAAAGATTAAGCAAGAAAATAGAAGAAGAGTGCAGAATGGAGCAGCAGAACATAGATGCAATAGAACTCAGATAGAAACATAATAACATCACACTAATTCATTAATCATAATATGAACAATAAATAATACAATGGAGAGGATTCGAATGCCAAGGTGGCAATTCGAATTAGCCTGCATGAACTGATCATCAGATCAGTAGAGTGTCATCAAAGCACAAGTAACCATCAACCATGTGTCACACTGAGTCTAATTGGGTGTAATGGGTGTAACTGATGCATGGAGCACTGATGGAGGGCGCATGAGGAGATAACTAGAGTCATGAGGAGCTAACTGGAGTAAAAATAGTCAATCTAGGCTCTCTGGAGGTCCATTAGAGTGTTTCAGTGAGTTAACTAGGCCATCTGTCCTTAAATCAGGGAATTGATCCATAAATCAAGGAACTAACTGAAGTGTCATTGGTGGTAGGTGAGAGAAGGCGCCGTTCACATGTGGTAGGTGAAAGGAGGGCGCATCATGCACTAGGAGGGCTAGAAATGAACAAAAAGAAGCTCCCGGGGATAGAAAAATGAGGACTAGGTGCTGGAGGACACCATGATGATGACTGGGATGCATGCAATATCATGACTGCATGCAAAAATGCATGCATGACTGAAATGCAAAATAATAGAAATGCTGTTAGGACTAGGATGGAGTATAGGAATATCCTAACACCCCCCTTTAATCCATCCTAGGCCTTGGTAACTGAGACCAAAGGTCACCCAATACAATGAATAAAGAATAGTCCATGAAATAAGGAAATGGGTAAAAACCTCATGGGAAAAATACCCCCCCTCAAAAAGACTGTAGGGCACACCAAAAAAAAATGCTCCAAACTCAAGCAGGTGTGATGCTTGGTCATATGTTTGGAGATATCTTCTTCTTGGGAAGAAGTGGTTCATGCTCCAAAAACATGTGCTTGTGATCTCCTTCAGTGGATGCAAGCGAATATGGAGACATGTGCTTGTACTTGCTATTCACATCGAATGTGATGAGAACAAATCCAAAGGTATGAGGATGATCCAGGAACCTGTGATTTGAATCAACTGAGGTAGGATCAAATCCATGAATGTGTAGATAGTCTTTTGTTATCTCCTTTGAACCATCATAGGTGAGATCATACCCAAAAGAACCATCACATGATAGTGGTTGCTTGGACTCCAAATCAGCTCCAAGACTTTGTTGATGCCCAATTTTTCCATCACTTTTGGTCATTTAACGTGTTTTGTTGGCACTAATTTTGCCATTTTTGGTGTATTAATTCATACTTCTTTCCATTCAGACCACCATTCGAACTCAGATATGAACTTATTTCAATATTTTATGAATCTTGATTTATTATCATCATTTTATGGCTTATTAACGTTAATTTAACATTTCTAGACTTGCTGGGTGCATAGACTTCATTCTGCAGGTTATGGTTTTCAAACGGACTCTCATCCAGACGTGCATTCACGTTCAAGATGCCCATTCGCATTCAGACCATCGTTCAGACCTCCGTTCGCACCCTTGGATTCATTGGTTAGCATATTCCGGGGCATTAAAGGAAAAACCACGACATGGGTTTTGTTGGCAACGTGGCCCTGATGGATCATGAGCCCTTGTTTGAGAAGATCCATGTTCCCACTCGCCCAGCCTGACAACGCACCAACTGCTCACGTGAATGGAACCAACATGCATGAAATCAGGAAGATGGCCTGTGCATTATAATGGGTCGTTGTTACAACAGTAAAATACCTTCTACTTTTATTGAGGTCGACCACTGAAAGGGTCAACCTACTCTCTCTTTGTAAACCTTATATAAAGACGCCCAAGGTTGAGAAACGGGGTGTGTGAAAACGTTTTGTAAAACTATGCTTCAGATTTTTAATAAAGCTCTGCTCAGCTGTTAGCTTATTTCGAGTTTAGCATAGACATCCTCTGTTTTTGAGAAGGGCCCCTCACCAAACAGAGGTTCCATTTGTGTATATTCAACAGTTTCTTTTCACATTTACATATAAGTCATTTCGTTTTTGTATGCATATAGTTCGTTTTCCTGTAGATGGTGTTTTTCTGTTTCCTATAATATATTTCCTGTTGTTAATACAATTTACGTTTCCAGAATTTAAAATAACCGCTCATGCGTAGTTTCTTTCAACTTGCCTTTTAGCTTTTCCATTGCAATTAGATAGAATTTAATTAGTTCAGTATTCCAAGTTCAGTTTGTAATCAGATCTAGCTCTGTTAATGTTACTGTAGTTGTAGATTAGATTCGTTTACCTTTCAGCTCTGTTTTATTATGCAATATAAAATGGTTTCTTTCTCTAGATACAAATTAGTGTAGTTGCTTCCTGTTATTCCAATTTTAAACAGCTTATTCAATCTTTTGCTTGCACCATAGACTAATATGCATAAACCAGCTGGCGTTAGAATCATTTAGTTTGCTTATTTTCATAGTTTATATCATTTTTTGTCATCCGGACTGTCATCTGGACTTTGATATTTTTTGTCTTGTCTTTATGCTTGTTTAGAGTTTAATTTCTTAGGTTTTTGAATTGTATTATTTCCTATAGTTGACCAGTACGTATATGATTAATTAGAACCTTGTTTTGAACTACATAGAGTTTCGATTAAGCTTCATACCCATTTTGAGTCCGTATTCAGCTCTTAAGTTATACCTTAGTTTTCCTTTCGAGCTTGCATTTGAATTTGTAACCAATTCCTTATCCCTGTTTTCTTAACTTGTTACTGTTTTAGAACTTGTCAATTTCATTCTTAGCCTAGCCTATTTCCTTTTGTAAAGATTGATTTGGATTAAGTAATCTCATTTTCAAAGATACATTAGTTTCATGTTTTATAAACCTTTGTAGGATAGCATCGATATTTGTATCTCTCCAACTTCAGAATAATCATTAGAGTACATGTTTTGGTTTCTTGTTGATAGGTTAGATTGATTAATAACATTTCATTTTGAATTAGTTTTAAATAACATAACTAGAGTTTTTCAAATATCATTTGCTATGGATGAATAATCGTTACAATGTTTAAAATCACTTGTAATTTGTCACTTTTCAGTTTGCATCTCTTTGTTGAAGTTAAATCAGATTTACTTACTTTTTGTTTATCTATCGCATTTTAAAGTCATTTCGATACATTTGCCCCAGTTCCTATCACATTTGATACATTTCCTCAAAATCCTCAAGGAGAGTGGAATTAGATAACATAGATTAATTTGCTTATGAATTGTTCATTGTTCTTCTGAATTTACAGTTAATTGTTAATTGCATTTCTAAGTCAATCATCTTTCCATGATAACATAGTTCCTTGTTTTAAATAGTAGTTGTACTTTGAAATTATTTTGTAGTTAGATTTTTGAATTCATTTCATAGTTAGAGTTTGAATAGTCCTTCCCATTCCTAGATTAGAGTTTGAATAATTGATCAGTAGTTTCCATTTTCATAAGAGTAGTTTGCTTTTGATCAAGTCTTGTTTCCTAGAATATTATTGTTTTTACCTTTTCAATTATTGTTCATAGAGTATAGTAGTATAGATTGATACTATTCTGATCTATTGGTTTGGTTAGGTCTAATCAGCTTAGTAGTTGTATTTCTGAAGTTTGACTCGGTTTTTCATTTTGAAAGATCTTTCGATCTTTTTGTTATTAAACCTTTCTAAGGTCAGCTGAGCCAATATCTTAGGTACCCTTCTACCTCAGCATATATTTTGTGACAACTCCAAGTTTACAAACCCTGGTCGATAATTAAATATTTGGTGAATTCATTAAGACATAATAACACCCACCATTTTGGCACCATTGCCGGGGAGTTGTAGATAGGTAGAATTTTCTTTCTAAACCTTAGTGATAGGTATAATTTTCCTTTTTGAAACTTAGTGATAGGCTGGTGGCGAGTGAGCGGTATGACGAGAGGTAAGAACCTGTGCATCTAATGTAACAGGAATCCCCAAAACCCAGCAGTAGTAGTAATGCAATTAAAATTTGATTTAGTTTTAGCTTTGCTTCTCGGTATTTTGTTTCTTCCTTTTATGCAAAGAGTGAGTGTGAGTTATTTACTTCATGCAAGTGTGGGACTTATTTTACAATTAAATAACTTAGTGGTGTTGTAAGCGCCACCCATCCTACTAACAAACTGACAGGAACATTCGAAAGAGGAGCCTCAATAGAGCACATGAAGAACTAATTATATTGTGGGAAGATATGGCAGGAGAGAAGGTTGAAGAAGTTGTTACCTTTGAATTCCCTATTAGAGATTCAGGAGGAGTGGCACAAATGCAAAGCATCCCCCCATCCATTCTACCAAATTTTCACGAACTGGAGAACGAAGACCCTGATGATTTTTTATTTCAATTTGAAATACTTTGTAAAGGATATGATGTTCAAAATCTGAAAAAATTTCCTCTTACTTTGAAAGGAGCATCCCTCCAATGGTTCATGAGCCTAGGTGGGAACTGCATTCAAACTTGGGAAGACATGAAACATATATTCTTGAAAAGATACCAAGATTATTGTAGGGTCACTGATGATAACTTCAAAATAACACGAGGATAAGAAGAAACTTTGGAAAATTACGTTGAACGCTTTCAATATAACCTTCAAAGATCAAAACTAAGACAGTTGGGGAAAGACACCTTGAAAAGACTTTTACTCAAAGGAATAAAAAATGAATATTTAGAAATCCTAAATCTGATGGGATCAGGTGATGTATTTCAGTTTCCATATGATGATGTTTGTGAATTATGTAGAAGATGTTCAAGAGGAAAATTCAAGACTGGTAAGAATATACCCTCTTCTCAGTTTTTGAAGTCTGTTGCAGGAATTGGAATTATAAGAGCTGAAATTGGTAATTTATTTGAAATATTTAAATCTGATATTATCAGCTCTCTAAATTCACAAATGGATATTTTGTAGGTTGGGAAAAATGAGGAATTTGAAGGATCATTTTGCCATCAGTGCCAAAAGAAACATCTCACAAAGGATTGTCCTTTGGATAGTCTCAAAATTTGTAGCATATGTAGTTTGAATCATTCCATGGGTAGTTGCTCTTCCTTACCTAGGATGGAAACAACATTCCAAGGAGATATGGAAGCTGCAACAAGTTCACCTTATGAAATGGAACCACAACTATCATGGAAACCGTGGCCTACATGTATGGTTCATAGCTCCATCCCTCCATTAACCTATTCTCATAATCAATCATTGAATACTCCTCCACCATTGTAGTTGTTACAGCCTTAGCTTAACCCCTACCAACCTTGTTCACAAAGCCTTCATGGCCCATATTATGATCATATGGATACTCTCTCTTACGTTGCAACACTACATGGTCCTCTATACTCCCCACAAGATTTTCAACAATATCCTATTTACCTGGCAGGATCAACCACACAAGCCAATCAACTGCACCTGCCACAATCACCTTCTCATAAACCCCCTCTATGCCCTACGCACATTCTTGTTCAATCCATTCCACATTATAACAACAATAAAGCAGTACAATATGCTTACAGTGTTGAACTGCAACATTTACCCACCTTTCCTACCTCACCGACATCACTACAAGAAATTCATACAAGGTCTGGAGAGGTTATAGATCTAGGAGTCGTAGAAACTGTGGAAGGAAAGGAAGTTTCTACTTGGCCTTATCCACAAGAAGACAAGATCAACATGGCATGCATCACATTTGATGAGGGACAAACATTAGAACCTGAATATTACCCATCACCAAACATAGATTCTTTATGCATTCTAGAGTTTGATGAAAGACCTCTTGACATGACAAATGAAGAAGAGAACCCAAAATACAAGGATTATATTGAGATTTGGTTCCATGAGGTAACCAAGCCACAATACCTTTCTCTCCTTCAATGCTTCTTGCTGCTAAATCAAACAGGTCGGTTGGTTCTTCATATCCAGGTAATCACTGCAATAATTTTCTCATATGTGGATAAAGGTATTTTTAATCTTGCTTCGCACTTGGTTACATTGGAAGAATTCATATACTTGAATATAATTGTTTTCTTTCTCTCTAAGTAGAATAGGATATTATGTACATATATTTTTGTTTCTTGGAATAAATGAGAATAATTTCTGACAATTGGTTTATATTTACACAAGAATTTTGGTCAGCTCATATAGCTTCATCAATTAAAAAGGGAAGTATTTCTTGTGATTTATTTTCCTTTGATTATTTTGCAAAATGAAAATTATTGATTGTGAACCACTTTTCTTCTATGATTCTTTTTGTTAGTTTCATTTTTATGCTTCTGTATGTTGTATTTGATTCATAGATGCACATTCCTGATCTATCATTAGAACAGTTGCTCAGAGACCGATCATAACCATCATAATTTTCAAAGATCTATCCAACACCTATGGACTACTAGTTCATCCCAGACTCATTATCAAAACTTGTCTCTTAATTATTTTTGATTAAAAGGTAGCCCAAGAGTAAGTGGTATTTCTACTTATGGGGAACATTACTGATCTTTTTATGAATAAGATTGATGTTAAAATTTGAGCATTAATTCACAATACTCTAGGATCTTTGCTGAGAGAATAACATATACAGTATATCAATGCATGGCAATCATAATATGACAAGCATCACAAGAATCAAAAGCATAAGAGACAAGTTACATATACATCAAGAATTGACTGAGAGGTCAGGGGACAACTTTAGGTTATTCTCTTTTGACATGAGCTATAATCTAGGCTATTATAAATAAAGTTACTCATAAGGTTAAATCTAAAATTTGAGTTATGTGCTTAGCAAGCTTAATACACTCTAGTGCCAACCGGCTTCCACATACTAAAATCATTATATGAAGCAAAACCGTGGAGTTACTGAACAGGATCGCTGACGGCGGGTCCATGCTAAGTAAAATTTTAAACAAGGAAGCTCGGTAAATGCAAGTAAACCCGCCGGGGTACTGAACAAGCTTGCTGGCAGCGAGGCTATGCTTGCATGGTACCAAGGTAAACCCGCTGGGGTACTGAACAGGCCTGATGGCAGCGGGGCAATATTGGGTAAAAGAGATATGGCTAATGCATTACTATGCACATGGCTCATTTAAAAAAAAAAAACTTGAGTACACAAATACATGTTTAGGCCAATTATTCATACTGTCACTAAAGAATGGCTGTAAGTTGGACTTGGACCCTGTCATCTAATTCAAACAATACCTAGGATATGGTTATCCTAGCAGTGGGACCCATAACCATAGAAATCTAACAAACTCCAGGGTGAACTTTATCTATATTCTTTGGATGACAAGAGATCTTTCAAAATGAGTCAAAGATGACCGGTTTTCCTATGGAATTTTCGCATCGATTGCACTATCATTATTCATATGGTCTTCATAAGCACTGCTATTTTTTTTGATGAATTTGCATGTATGAATCATCTCCATTATTAGTTAGTATTTATTTTTCTTACAAAAATAACAACTTTTAGAGTTATCTGCTGACTCTCAATTGGAAATATTTGAATATCAATCAGTTTTTATTTTGATGACTTGAGGACACACCATATTTTTGGTTTGGGGGAGGATCAAAATTGTCTTTATTTTCTGATTATTTATAAAAAAATTAATTTATCTCTGTGATATGTGTTTCAGGATTAATGCAAGTAGTAGAAGAAAATATTGTTTTGATCCATGTTAAATAAAGATAGAGCAACTGAAGTTTTCAGGAAAGTAGGTTTACATCATCCTTTTGTGTCCTGGCAGCATCAGAAAATCTCTACATAATCAGAAGCAGTAAGATCCAGCAAGCATATATTTTTCAGATAAATGGTCTGAATGAAGTGCCGAATGAAGCAAATGAAATAGGATGTCGAATGACGATTTGAATGAAACCATAGCTCTATAATAGTATGACTAAGTATGCTAAGGTATTCAATTTTTGAATTTTGATTACAAAACAAGGAATTCAATTGATTAACCATATCAAGAACTATCAAGTATCATCTCTACGCATATGAAGACATTACAATCCTTATATGAATATCATTCTTTGACTCATTTTGATTGATCAACCCAGATAATCTTGCATAAACGCGATTTCCAGAATTTCTATCTGATTATATTACTCTTCGACATACAGTTTCATTCCTCATCAATTCATCATGCAAGTTGTCATTTTATTAATTAAAGGTCATCACGATTTATAATGAGCTCTATGTTATAATTCCATGATGGCGAATTTTCTTTCAACCTATCCAAATTTTACTTTGGACATTGGTTGAAAAATTAACACAACCATATGATTTCATTGGCGCATACATCTTTATCATGGCACATGATTTAAATTTTGAATGATGGCATGATCATCCAAATGTGCCGATCTTTACCTCATGATCATTCAAATGTTCAATTGAATCTTGTTTTAAACCGACCCCTGCTTTATCTTCACCCTCACTCTGCTCGCTCTCATCCTTTCTGACTTCCTCCAGCTGCATTCCTTGTCCCACTTACCTCTGCTCACTTGCATGAAGCTTCCATCCCTAACCTCACTCTTCTTTCCACTCCAGTCAAGGCCCGTGCAAAATTGGCCACCTCTGTAGGGCCTTCCATTCCAAGCCACCAGTAAGTGGACAGACTAATACAATATGTAGCATGCTTAATGGATCAGAATCAGAAATACATCAAGTTTATCAATTAGCTCCGTCAAGACAACATGAAGTTGCGTCTTCAAGCACAAAACCTCAAAGATGCTAATAAAACCATTTCTACATCCCATGACAATATTCAGAAGAAGCTTGATGCTTTGGGATCCAAATCCATGAAGTCCAAGCCCAAGTCTATTTCATCTTCGTCAAATTCGAAGGCCGCTGCTAGCCCAGCTCAACCTTTTTCCTGATTTCCTTTCCTCTTTGCTCAACGGGACCTGGCATATCTCTGGTTTGGGGGAGTGTCGATGCCCAATTTTTCCATCACTTTTGGTCATTTAACGTGTTTTGTTGGCACTACTGTTGCCATTTTTGGTGTATTAATTCATACTTCTTTCCATTCAGACCACCATTTGAACTCAAATATGAACTTATTTCAATATTTCATGAATCCTGATTGATTATCATCATTTTATGGCTTATTAATGTTAATTTAACATTTCTAGACTTGTTGGGTGCATAGACTTCATTCTACAGGTTATAGTTTTCAAATGGACTCTCATCCGGACGTGCATTCATGTTCACTCCCATTCGCATTCGGACCATCGTTCAGACCTCCGTTTGCACCCTTGGATTCGTTGGTTAGCATATTCAGGGGCATTAAAGGAAAAAACCACGACGTGGGTTCTGTTGGCAACGTGGCCCTGATGGATCGTGAGCCCTTGTTCGAGAAGATCCGCATTCCCACTTGCCCAGCCTGCCAACGCACCAATTGCTCACGTGAAGGGAACCAACATGCATGAAATCAGGAAGACGACCTGTGCGTTGTAATGGGTCGTTGTTACAACAATAAAAGAACTTCTATTTTTATTGAGGTCGATCACTGAAAGGGTCGACATACCTTCTCTTTGTAAACCTTATATAAAGATGCCCAAGGTTGAGAAATGGGGTGTGTGAAAACGTTTTGTAAAACTATGGTTCAGATTTTTAATAAAGCTCGGCTGAGCTGTTAGAAGGGCCCCTCAACAAACAGAGGTTCCATTTGTGTATATTCAACAATTTATTTTTACATTTATAGATAATTCATTTTGTTTTTGTATGCATATAGTTCGTTTTCCTATAGATGGTGTTTTTCTGTTTCCTGTAATATATTTCCTATTGTTAATACAATTTACATTTCTAGAATTTAAAATAACCGCTCATGCGTAGTTTCTTTCAACTTGCCTTTTAGCTTTTCCATTGCAATTAGATAGAATTTAATTAGTTCAGTATTCCAAGTTCAGTTTGTAATCAGATCTAGCTCTGTTAATGTTACTGTAGCTGTAGATTAGATTCGTTTACCTTTCAGCTCTGTTTTATTATGCAATAGAAAATGGTTTCTTTCTCTAGATACAAATAAGTGTAGTTGCTTCCTGTTATTTCAATTTTAAATAGCTTATTCATTGTTTTTCTTGCACCATAGACTAATATGCATAAACCAGCTGGCGTTAAAATCATTTAGTTTGCTTATTTTCATAGTTTATATCATTTTTTGTCATCCAAACTGTCTTTTAGGCTGTCATCCGGACTTTAATATTTTTTGTCTTGTAATGCTTGTTTAGAGTTTAATTTCTCAGGTTTTTGAATTGTATTATTTCCTATAGTTGACTAGTACCTATATGAGTAATTAGAACCTTGTTTTGAACTACATAGAGTTTCGATTAAGCTTCATATCCATTTTGAGTCCATATTCATCTCTTCAGTTATACCTTAGTTTTCCTTTCCAACTTGCATTTGAATTTGTAACCAATTCCTTATCCTTGTTTTCTTAAATTGTTACTGTTTTAGAACTTGTCAATTTCATTCTTAGCCTAGCCTATTTCCTTTTGTAAAGATTGATTTGGATTCAGTAATCTCATTTTCAAAGGTACATTAGTTTCATGTTTTATAAACCTTTGTAGGATAGCATCGATATTTGTATCTCTCCAACTTCTGAATAATCATTGGAGTACATGTTTTGGTTTCTTGTCGATAGGTTAGATTAATTAATAACATTTCATTTTGAATTAGTTTTAAATAACATAACTATAGTTTTTCAAATATCATTTGCTTATGGATGAATAATTGTTACAATGTTAAAATCACTTGTAATTGGTCGCTTTTCGGTTTGCATCTCTTTGTAGAAGTTAAATCAGATTTACTTCCGTTTTGTTTATCTATCGCATTTGAAAGTCATTTCGATACATTTGCCCCAGTTCCTATCACATTGGATATATTTCCTCAAAATCCTCAAGGAGAGTGGAATTAGATAACATAGATTAATTTGCTTATGAATTGTTCATTGTTCTTCTGAATTTACAGTTAATTGTTAAATTGCATTTCTAAGTCAATCATCTTTACATGATAGCATAGTTCCTTGTTTCAAATAGTAGTTATACTTTGAAATTATTTTGTAGTTAGATTTTTGAATTCATTTCATAGTTAGAGTTTGAATAGTCCTTCCCATTCCTAGATTAGAGTTTGAATAATTGATCAGTAGTTTCCATTTTCATAAGAGTAGTTTGCTTTTGATCAAGTCTTGTTTCCTAGAATATTATTGTTTTTATCTTTTCAATTATTGTTCATAGAGTATAGTAGTATAGATTGATACTATTCTGATCTATTGGTTTGGTTAGGTCTAATCAGCTTAGTAGTTGTATTTCTGAAGTTTGACTCGATTTTTCATTTTGAAAGATATTTCAATCTTTTCGTTATTAAAACTTTCTAAGGTCGACTGAGCCAATATCTTAGGTACCCTTCTACCTCAGCATATATTTTGTGACAACTCCAAGTTTACAAACCTTAGTCGATAATTAAATATTTGGTGAATTCATTAAGACATAATAACACCCAACAGACTTGATAAATGGTTTCTTGAGATCTCCTTTGAACTAGCAGGGGTGAGATCAAAACCAAATGAACCATGAAATAATGGTAATGGCTTGGATTTCGAATTAGCTCCAAGAAATGATGAATGGTTTATTGAGATCTCCTTTGAACCAGCAGGGGTGAGATCAAAACCAAATAAATCATGATATGCATGAGAAATGATCCCAAGCGAATGGCAATGCCCTACATCTTCAATAAACTTATGAGAGCATGTACAAATGATCATATAGTAGTATATAAGAGGTAAGTGATCAAGGAGAGCGAATGCATCACCTCCAATTACTGATTTAACCTATGAAACATTCAATAGATCATCATTATGCAAACCAACAGACTCTTGTGCAAGAGAGGATTTAAGAACCTCTTTAGTTTCTAGAGTGTGAGCTGGCACATAATTTGAAATAGAAGACTTTGAGAACATGAGTGTTGAATCTACAAGTTCTTATTCTTTTTGGACAACTTCATTATGAGATATGTTTGATACTGAATCATGATCAGAGAGACCATCAAGGAGGGAGAATGCAACACTGGGCTTGCTCTCCAAATAGTTTGCACCAATCCCTTCATTATGTTTTCCAAATATTTCATCCAGATGGGCCCATATCTCTTTTGGAGATTCAGCAGAATCATGGAAGTGGATTAACATACAACGAGACATATCAGTCAACATTGCTCCATAGGCTCTGTCACCTTCATTTAACCAATCATTCTATTCTTTAGAGGATTCGAACTCTCTTTCAAGACACTAATAAAAAAGACCATGTCTCTTCAAATATGCTATCATCTTTGGTTCCAATCATCATAGTTGAATAAATAGAGAGGAGGAATTCCTTCCAAATTCATGGAAGCTATTGTAGAAGACCTGCAAAAAACAATAGAGAATATCTGTAGCTACTACTGCTGCAAAACTGTAGAAAACTGCTGCTGCATTCGAAATCTTGGTAATAACCTACAAAAAAATCTCAGGAATGGAGATAGACTATACTCTCAACATGCTCTGATACCATGTGAAAATCCTCATAGCAGATCTAAGAGCTGATGTATACCTCACAAGAAAGATTAAGCAGGAAAATGGAAGAAGAGTGCAAAATGGAGCAACAGAACATAGATGCAATAGAAATTAGATAGAAGCAGAATAACATCACAAATTAATCATAATATGAACAATAAATAATACAATGGAGAGGATTCGAATTCCAAGGTGGAAATTCGAATTAGCCTGCATGAACTGATCATCAGATCAGCAGAGTGTCATCAAAGCACAAGTACCCATCAACCATGTGTCACACTGAGTCTAATTGGGTGTAGTAGGTGTAACTGATGCATGGAGCACTGATGGAGGGTGCATGGGGATCTAACTAGAGTCATGAGGAGCTAACTAGAGTCAAAATAGTCAATCTAGGGTCTCTAGAGGTCCATCAGAGTGTTTCAGTGAGTTAACTAGGCCATCTATCCTTAAATCAAGGAACAAATCCACAAATCAAGGAACTAACTGAAGTGTCACTGGTGGTAGGTGAGAGAAGACGCCTTTCACATGTGGTAGGTGAAAGGAGGGTGCATCATTCACTAGGAGGGATAGAAATGAACAAAAAGAAGCTCCCGAGGCTAGAAAAATGGGGACTAGGTACTGGAGGACACCATGCTAATGACTGGGATGCATGCAATTTCATGACTGCATGCATGACTGAAATGAAAAATAATGGAAATGCTGTTAGGACTAGGATGGAGTATAGGGATATCCTAACAACGCATGTGTCCAGATTATAGAGAGATGAAAAATATCACTATTAAAGATATTTTTCCTATTCCTGTCATTGATGAATTGTTATATGAACTACATGGATCAATTTGATTCACAAAGTTGGATATCTATTCAAGGTATCATCGGATTAGAATGAAGGAAGAAGACACCCCAAAAACAACATTCAGAACTCATGAAGGTTATTATGAATTTCTGGTCATACCTTTTGACATTACAAATGCACCTTCCACATTTCAAGGTTTGATGAATTCCATTTTCAAGCCTTTCCTTAGAAAATTTGTGTTAGTATTTTTTGATGATATACTAATCTACAAGAAGTCTTGGGAAGAACATGTTCAACATGTTGACAGGGTGCTACAACTACTAAAGCAGAAACAACTATATGCAAATCCTTCCAAATGTTTCTTTTGGGTAAAGGAGGTAGAGTATTTGGGTCATATTGTATCTCATGAAGGTGTCAAGGTAGACCCTAACGAAATCAAATCCATGATGGAAAGGATGATTCCCAAAACCTTGAATAATCTTAGAGGATTCTTAGGTTTGACAGGGTACTACTGCAAGTTTGTTCAAAACTATGGAAGAATAGAAGCACCTCTAACAACATTATTGAAGAAGGAAGCATTTTTGTGGACTCCAAAGGAAACTCAAGCATTTGAACAACTTAAAGAGGCAATGTGCAAAGCTCCTGTTTTGACCACACCAAACTTCACAAAAACCTTCATTGTGGAATGTGATGCCTTAGGAAATGGAATGGTGTTGTTCTAATGCAGGAAGGACAACCCCTTGCTTTCAAAAGTTGAGCAATCAAGGGAAATAACTTATAGAAACCCATTTATGAGAAGGAAATGATGAAAATACTACAACACTTAAGCAATGGCGTCCTTACCTAATAGGTAGACACTTCAAGGTCAAAACATATCATGATAGTCTTAAATACTTCTTGGAACAAAGACTATTATCAAAAGAGCAACAAAAATGGGTAACCAAGATGTTGGGATATAAATTTGAAATCATAAAAAAGGGAACCAAAATGTGGTGATTGATGCACTCTCTAGAAAATATGAGGATGTTGAGGCATTACTTTGTGCGATTTCGATTATGCAACCCGATTGGGTAGAAGCATCAAGGGAAGAATTGAAGAATGACCTATCTGTGTGGACACTCATTCAAAATCTACAAAAGGATCCTAGTGTATCAGATACTTTTGTGTGAAAAAATGAATCACTATGGTGTAAGGATCACCTATACATATGTAAGAAATCCCAACTCAAACAAAATATCCTTTTGGAATTACACACCTCTCCTATAGGTGGGCACTCAGTATTCCTAAAACTGTACCACAAGGTCAATAAGGAATTCTTTTGGGAAGGTATTAAATCTGATGTTCAAAGATTCATGGCAGAATGTTTGGTTTGCCAACAAAATAAGGTTGAAACAATTAAGACCCCATGTCTTTTACAACCATTAGAAATACCTTGTCAGCGTTGGGAGGAAGTTTGAATGGATTTTATCATAGGTCTACCCAATTAAGAAGGGAAAATGTTATTATGGTGGTTGCTAATAGACTCACGAAGTATGAACACTCTTGTGCACTCTCTCACCCTTTTAATGCAAGTACAATTACTGCAACTTTCATGGAAACAATTCAGAAGTTACATGGAAACCCAAAGATTATTGTAAGTAATAGAGATCCAATTTTCACTGAAAATTTTTGGACTGAATTATTTTCTTATTTGGGCACCCAATTGGCTCACAGTTCTTATCATCCTCAATCCGATGGGAAAATTGATATAGTGAACAAATGTTTGGAAGGATATCTTCGCTGCTTTGCATATGATAAACCAACACAGTGGGTGAAATGATTATCTTTGGCAGAATGGTGGTACAATACGTCCTTCCATACATCACCAAAAATGTCTCCATTTATGGCACTTTATGGGTACCCTCCTCCATCTATCACATATCCCTTAAAGCACCAACAAGAATTTCTCCAGTTACTGAAGGACAACCTAGCTATGTCAAAAAATAGGATGAAGCAACAAGCAGATCAACATTGCAGTGAAATGAATTTTGAAGAAGGGGATTGGGTATTTATGAGGCTGGAACCTTACAAAAAAATGTCCCTCAAGAAACTAAATAATGGAAATAAATTAGCACCCAAGTACTATGGTCCTTATAAAGTGTTTCACAAGATTGGTAGTATGGCTTACAAATTGGAGCTCCCTTCATCTTCAAGGCTACACCCAGATTTCCATGTTTCTTGATTAAAGAAGGTAATGGGAGACAAGATCCCAATTCAAAATATCTTGCCAGAGCTTGATGAAGAAGGAAAATTCATATTGGAACCTGAACAAATCATTGAAACAAGGACCAAACAACTACAAAATTGGGCTATTACTGAGTACCTCGTCAAGTGGAAGAACTTATCAATTGAAGAATTGACATGCGAATACGAGTCCTTCATACAAAAGCATCCACAACTAATCAAGTGTTGAGGAAAACACTTGTCTGAAGGGGAGGGGCATGTTAAGCGCTAAATGTTGGCACATTACCCCATATATTATGGTTCATTACATATTATTGATGTCGGCTTGGGTCTATTAGTGGTAATTGTCATTAGTATTATTATATTAGTTATGTCGGCTTGGGTCTATTAGTTATAATTGTACCTCTGTGTCTCCTATATATAGGAAGGATGTGTTTTTCATTTGAATAATCTTGTCTTGTCTTGTCTTGTGTTCCCCCCTCGAAGAGGCTTTCTATTCATCTCTTTTCTTTATTATTAAGGCGTGGGTTACTCTTTATGATTTATTTATTCTCTTTTCATGCTCTTTCTAGGACTTGGTTGCATAGCGCACTGCTTACTGGTATTGCTTGTAAAGGCATCGATTATAAGTGTATTGAACTAAAATATAGGGCAACATTTATGGATTTGTTTTCAAAGAAATGAGATAATTATAAATTAAGGGCTAATTTTAAATTTAAACAACTAAAAATGTAAACTAAGGGATACAAACCAATTTACATGGTCTCTTCTCTGCTAAATATCCACAAGGTTTCTGTGTAGAGAAAAAAATGAAAATTTTCCATTATTTGCAAAATTTTAAATGACCAAAATTCTACCATAGAAATGAAGAACTCAATAAATATAGCAATTTGATAGCACTATACAGTAGGGTGGTTGTATGGGGATAGGGAGCATCAATGCTTGTATGGGTTGAAGCACTGGATGGAAGTTAGACAAGAAAATTTTGTTTGGTGATTTTTTGTTATCCTATTGTGGTGTGACCTATATCTTGATGCAGCATTGTATGCACAGTTATGTTTTTTTTTTATAAATATTTAAACCTAAATTGATTCTTGTGGTACAGTGTTACACACTAGTGTGGTTAAACATATTAGACACACTAAAAATATTTTTAAAAAATATGATCAATATAGTTTTTTAAAAAATATTTTGACCTACCTTGATGCACATGGTAGGGTTGTGCACCCACGCAATTAGATTTATCTAGCACATCAACAAGTTTTTTTTTTAAATAGTCTATAATTTTTTTTAAATGTTTAAACCTACCTTGGAGCACATGGCAGGTTTATGCACTGGTGTGGTTAAATATTTTTGGCAGATCAACAATATGTTTTTTGAAAAAATTATGGTTTAACTGGCACAATGCATATGGTATTGCCAGGCACTAGTGTTGTGAAATCTTCTTAGCACATTGGTCGACAAGGAATTGTTTGGAAAATCATTTAATATTTTTTTATAAAATATTTTAACCTACTTCAACGTGCATGGTATGGTTACACAATAGTACGAATAAATATATCTAGCACATTGACAAGATTTTTTAAGAAAATGGCTAATATTTCAAAAGTTATTTTAATACACCTAGGTGTGTGTAGTATGGTTAGACACTAGTTCTTGTGATATTAAAGCACACAAACAAAACAATATTACTCAATCACATTGAATGAAAAGAACCCACTAAAAATTTGGGTACTTGCCTCTACTAGAAACCTCCCCAAAAACAAAGAAGGGGGAAGTGGTTCCATAAAAGCCTCTCCTAATTGGTGTTTTCATTAAGTGAATGGTGCACATATCTCCAATTAGATTAAAATGTCCTTTTAGAGAGGTCACGTATGGTGTTTTAAGGTCTATTTCATGCCCCTTGAACCTTAGAAGCTATTCCCTCTTGAGAATAATGCTCAATTTTTCTTTCTTGGTCATGGTCAAGGTCCCTAGTGTCATACCCTAATCTCCCTAGTTTGGGTCCTTATTAGTTACTTAATCAATTTATGATGACATATTATTTGAATAAGGTCCATTATATAGTTAATGGGTAGATACTTAATGTAAAAAGAGTCCTTTTGAATAAATAAGTCCCACTAGGAAGTTGGTACCCATTAATGACTAGATCACCAATAGTTAGGATTTTCACTATTAAGAAGCTATTTGTAGAGATAGAAGGCTAGGGTATGTTTTGTGAAGTGTTGTTATTGTAATTGGAGCTCTTATCATAGGAGGTTTCCCCCTCTAAAAGACTAATGAACATTTTTTATTAAGTATTTTACAAGTGGCATCAAAGCCCTTTCCTCATCCACCATGCACCTAAATTTTAGAGAATTGTTTTAGCCTAGAGATGCATTCTAAGATATTTAAACAACATATAGATATATTTTTCTATGGGAATTTTTTTTGTTGTGGAAGAATATACTTATGAAATATAAGAGGATTCACTCGATTAGACAACCTTGTAACCCCATGTGTTTGAATTTCCATGCTCTCAATAAGCTACCCATCAATGACAAATTTCCCGTCCAAGTTATTGATGATCTCTTGGATGAGCTTCTTGGTGCCAAGTTTTTCACTAAGTTGGACCTTTGCTGAAGATAAAATGAAATCAAGATGAAGGAGGTGAACATTCCTAAGAAAATATTCCACACGAATGAAGTTTATGGGTTCTTATTGATTCCATTTGGCATTTACAGTGCCCCCATCCACTTTTCAGAGCCTCATGAATAAAATATTTTGAACCTTCCTATGAAATTTTGTTCTTGTTTTCTTTGATGATATATTTATCAATAGAAAAATATGCACACCACACGTGGAGAATGTTGATATATCCTTGCAACTCCTTGGGGACAACAAATTGTTCCTCAAACATTCCCAATGTGCTTTCAAGGTAGAAGAATTGGGTCATGTTGTCAACCAGGACAGGGTGTGATTAGATCCCAAGAAAATTAAGACTATGAAGGATTGAACATGCCCTAATAGCTTTAAAATGTTATAGGGTTTCTTAGGGCTCACAAGTTACTACCAAAAATTTGTAAAATAATTATGTATGAAATGTACCCCCATTAGTTTTCCTACTAAAGAAGAATGTCTTTGTATGAAACAAGGTAGTTGAGTAGGTATTTCCACCTTAAACAAAGCCATGTGTACTACCCTAGTATTTTTTTTGTAAGCTAGTACCCATGGAGTTTCAAACTGGTGACCTAACACAAGGAGTGCCTTAACAGTACACCCATTCACTGTCTATTCTACGCCCTGTGGGTAGTATATATTAGGACTAGGGGAATCAACAACTAGGATGGGGCTGGTACTCGCATGACACGAGGTATAGGGTTCCAATCTCATCCACTACCACTATACCTCTAGGTGCACCCACACAACCCACAAGCTTGGGGCATGGGTAAGTCGGGGTGTTTTGAACTCATGACCTCTATTACAACATAACATCTCATTTCCAAGAAAATCACTAGTCGAGATACACCCCTCCAGGCCTATCCTAGTCTTAATAATACGATTTCAATAATATGTTTATCTTGGAATGTTCCATTTCTAAGCATTCTTCTATAGAAGCAGATCAAGTGTTCCTTCACCTTCAACATTATAAATAAACCTATCTCAAAGACAAAGTCCACTGGAAGCTACCGTCAAAATTCTGTGGATCATATTAGCTCCTCCAATGTGTTGGAAAAGTTGCTTAAATGTTGGCTCTTCCAACCCATTCTAAGATCCATCCAGTATTTTGTAATGTACCCACCTGCTGACCCAATGCAAGGAAGGGAACATGGCACTATAATCTGGGCATTTCATAACACTCATCCCACTAATTAGAATCATAAGAATCTAAACATTGATGTGCAGATACAAATTAGGCAATATGCACAGCGAAATTTAAAACTAATCCACACACACAATTCATGCCCATCCAACATAGCAAAACAATAATCAAATTGATGCATTGTAGAAGTAAATACATAGACAGAAAACACATATCTTCATTGGGCAATTGTCCCAAGCAACTAGCTATGTCGCTGCAACGTTCCACCCAACCATAGGCTTTTTGACAGCTTATACTGAGTCCGTCCGAAGGCCACCCCCGAGCTGGGCATGATTCTCACAAGGAAAGGGAACATTCCAGCTCACACACAGCCCATTAACCATTTCATCTCAGCCAAGCCAGTCCAATTGGGTTTATTAGGCTACACTTGAACAATTGATGCTTATTCTCAAGCTCAAGCCAGAGCATTGGATTACCCATTACCCGTACCCAAACATACTCTTTCTTCTCACAGCAAAAATGATCATTGACAGGGTTACACATTTACAACAGAGATGTTCACAAAACAGGGTCCACATTGGCTCTCCCAACTCGTGGTTCACCCAGCGAACTATGGAATTTCGATTTCAACCCCAGGGAGCAAAACCGATTTCTCCCCACTGGTTAGGACCCTTTCCAATGGCCTAAATGACCTCCAGGAAGACCCAAAACGATTTGTTTTCTTCCCCACTGGTAATCAATACAAAAACGCCCCTTCCCAGGTAAAAGATGAAGGGAAACCCAAAAAAACCATGGAGGAAAACGCCTAGGCAGCTAGAGCTGCGTGAGGGAGCAAGACTGATGGTTGCATAATGGCTTAGAGAGCAATTTCGTGGCTCTATTCTTGCCCAAGGAGACAAACATGATTTTCCATGAAGGGTGGCTTTCCCATACCCGAATTTGGACAGCCATACCTCTCCATTCCCAAGGCATTAACTACCCCAACCAACTCTTGGGAGAAATCAATGGTTGGGTACAAAAGTCAACATGGGTAGTTGAGGGTTTGAAGGTTCCCTCATTGACATTTGGGTTGACTCTAGTGGCTCAAGGGTTTGAATGTTTTCCCTCCCAATTCCTTGTGAAATCATGCCCCCATCTCTTTGTTGCATTGCATAGCTAGTTGTGGGTATTTTTATTAAAATGCATATTACATGATATTTGAATTTCCAATGTGCATTGCTAGCACGCAAACCATATGCATCACTAAATCGATGGCGGGGCCTTGGCCTTGAGTTCCTCACCATGATTTCATAACAATATTACATCATTTATAATGTTAATGCCTAGGGGTCAAATTGGGGACATTAGATATTTGATGTGTCATGTTTGAAAAAGGCAGTGGGAATCAATTGTTGCATTTAGTTTAACCTTCTAAAATTTGGAAGAAGGGTTCATTTGGCTCTAGCTAAAAGTAGCACTGACCACTATATATATATATATATATATAACAAGCATTTGTTCCCATATATGTGGGCATATGGACATAATTTTACCATATATATATAACAAGCATTTGTTCCCATATATGTGGGCATATGGACATCATTTAACCACATAGGATGTCGATGATGGATGTGTCACACTAGAATATGGAGTGTGTTGGCAGGCGGTTTGATGATTCAGCATTGTAGCATCATGGATGCTGCGCAAGGACAAGGATACCGTGAAAGGAGGAAAGCAACATGCATGGCGATAGTACTTTTTGGTAGTTTTGGGTCATTTGGACCGCGTAATGTGTATTTTTGGTCATTTGGACCGCATTATGTGGGATTTTGGGTCATATGTTTGTAGAGTTTGTTAAGAAGTAGTTAGGCGGTTGCCTAAGTGGACCGTAAATGCAAAGGCGAAAGCCTATAAATAAATGTAGGATTGTAAGTGTTGATATATCTAAGAGATCGATCATTGTGACATATCCGAAGACAGAGAGTTGGTGATTGAATATCTTGTTGTATCCAGGTTTTTTGCAGAGATAAATATGATATGACAGAGTTTTTGAGCAGAATCCTTGTGTCTTTTCTGGTTCTTTGTGGTGAATGCATTATGTGTTATGAATCTGTGAATGATGTGATGTTTACTTATGCGATTATTGTTTTAATGTTATATCTGTTGCACATTTATGGTTCTATTAATGATAAAAATCTGTCAAATTATGTTGTGATTATGCTAAATGTTTGAGTTGAATGCTTAGATATATTTCCGAATGTTGCAATAAGTTGATCAGTTAAACGCACAACATCCTCCTTCATTCGGTGGAAACATGGTTCCGTCAACTCTCCCTTGAACATCTCGAGTGAGACCTCATTTGCTCCGTAGGTGTTACTGGATAGGGTAAAACCTGTCTGGGTCGGTGCTAAGGGAGATCGCCGTGGGTTAGGATGTCGACAGAGTGAGGAACCCCTATCGACTGGGTTTGTGTCAACAAATGGTTCCATTTTCGGGACCGTAGTGCGAAGTGAAAGGAGGATATGTTGTGGCATCCAACAAGACAGGAGATCCAAGACTGGTTCGACCTAAAGCTGCGAGAGTTCCCTGAAAAAGAAAATAAGAACCCTGGGTTGTTGACAA
The DNA here is from genome assembly GCA_027924585.1 of Larix kaempferi. Lineage (NCBI taxonomy): Eukaryota > Viridiplantae > Streptophyta > Pinopsida > Pinales > Pinaceae > Larix > Larix kaempferi. Next base: position 2,484,143 of record BSBM01000142.1, read on the forward strand.
ATTGGTGGTTAGCAAAGTACATTCATGACGGTCCACACAATATTTTTTCTGCGAGTTCCCAATCATCCTGTATGAATGGTTAGCAAAATTGACCTTTCAGAAGCGAAACTTCAAAGGCGGTGAGCCGATAGCCTAGACCCCAGAACTGATCCAGGAGCTGCAAGAAGTCGACAATAAAGCATCGCAGGATGTTGAGGTTTGGGTTGACAGTATACTGGAAGGATACATCACTGAGTTTGCGGTTGATACAATAAAGTCTTATAGTGAAACTGAACGAGAGTTTTTCAACGGGCCATGAGGCAGGTTCTTGTTGTCGCTACAACTATCCATTAAGATGCTTATTTGCGAAAATGGCATATTGAAGATGCACCTCGACCAGTAAGAACCTTGGTGGGTGGAGGTTGTGGACACCGCGACAATAGGGGGGAATTACATGGAATGATATGGGGTAGATGGGTTCAATTTGCGACGAGATTGTGAAGGAAGCCGAGAAAGAGAGTGGTCTTACGAGGGGAGGAGCAAGGTTTCAATAGGAAAAGAGGTAGAGGATAGGAGAAGGTCCTGTTGCGATCGAAACTCAAGGCTACGAAGGAAGACCACATGGGACAAAGTGACCTCACACTGTCGATGAGGACGACTAGGCTACGCCCAAGATAGAGGCAGGACCAAACCCCAACAGTAACGTGCCCACACCTCTGCTCACTATCTCTCAACCAGTAAGAAATACAACTTTGACACCACCGTGTTCATTGTGTCAACAAAACTTGATTGCTGGTAGCTCGACGAATATAGGAAGGAAGCCAAGGATGGCGAGTGAGGATGCAACGTTGCCACTGTTAAATGGAAATGGAATAGATAACCCTAAGAAATACTAGTTCTTATGTGAAGCAGTATGGACTATTAAGCAAATTACTGATGATGATGCCAAGAAATAACAATTGGTGACAACTCTTCGAGGTCGCGCATTGGACTGCTTTATAAAGTTTGTTCAAGTTCCGACAGGAGCTCTAGAGAAGACGCTAGATGACATTAGAAAAGGATTGGTTGCAGAATTCAGAATACCCAAGTCTGAAGCACAGTATATTACAAAACTAAAAGAGATTAAGCAGTATCCCAATGAAACTATGTGGGATTTTGACCAACGGTTCAAAACACTGATGGGGAGGGTAATATTTGACATGAGTGATGTCCAACACAAAGGGTGGTTCGTTGTGGCATTGCTACCTCACATTCGCTTACCGCTGATGCAACAGAACATCACAACACCAAGTGAAGCCCTAGAGATTGCAATGCAGTTGGAAGCTTCACCGATTGGTGAGAACGCCGCGGGTATGTCGCATATTTAGACACAGTTGGCAAACTTCACAATACAGTTGCAAGACCTTAAGAAGGGTAAGGAACATCATGAGGAAGTGTGGTGTATGCGATGTCGCGGAGAGGGGCATACTAAGGATAACTACCCAGATTTCCACAACTATCTGGTATTCGGAGCACCGAACCCATTGAGCGCTGGGGGTATGTCGTGGTGTCGCATTTGTTAGGTATATGGGCATCGCCATGAGAAGTGTCAATACATGCAGAAGATGGTCACAAAGCCGATGAATTTGTATTGTATATTCTGCAAGTCCGTGGGACATGAAGACAAGGACTGCCGAGCATATGGGTTACTTCATGAATGAACGTACAATGCATTCTATGTGAAGGACGACCAGCGTGCCGTACAACAATCGCAACCACAGCCACATGTAGCCTAGCCGCTACCTCAAGCACAGGTGAAGTTTATACCGTAGCAGCAGGAACCACAACAGTTTATACCACAATATACTCAGATGTTGATGGCTCCGCAACAGCCATAGTACGTTCAGAAGGCACAGAATGTTTAGTACGCACCATGCGCTCAGCCGGGACAGTGTGTGTAGCTGCAACCGAATCCCATGTAACAATAGTTTCCTCAAGCATAGTACCAAAAACAGGGGGGATTCCGCGGTGGATTCCGGGGAGGATGCGGCGGAGGTTTTGGTCGTGGAGGAGGATGAGGTCGCCGACCTGTCCAATGTTACAATTGCTGAGTGTTGGGACACTACCAACGAGATTTCCCACAATTGCAGAAACAGTGTACGTTTTGTTTTGTTACTGATCAAAATGTTGAAAAATTTTCGCAGTTGATTGCGCGGTTGAAGGCAGGAAATATACCGCAGTTGCAAAATCAAAATCAAAATCAGAATCCGTAATAGAATCAGAACCAACATCCAAATCAAAATGCCAACAAGAATATGAATCAATTTGCAAACCCACCATCGAACCAGAATCAAGGACCGACTGTTGCGACAATTTCAGCAGAGCCGGGGACACAAGATGTTGTTGTTGCTGTTATTACTCGCGGAGGTGTGATAACAGGAGAAGATGGTTCACATCCTCAGATTCGGCTGGCTGGGAAGAAGAAGGTGCAGTTTGACATTGATGCCGAGCGGGATGCATTCTTTCAAGCGCGTAATGCGATGGAAAAAGATCATGGTAAGTCAATTGTTTATGACATGCCCCCAACTTTTGACTCAACATAGGAAGCAGTACCGTCGCGTTAGTATGGCACACTGCAACACTTCTTGAAAAGTTTTTTATTGCTAGCAAGAGACCCCAATGCTCTGGCTGAGATCGAGAGTTTGTTGTGTCGACTGACTCCGGTACGGAGGGAGTCTACGGTGAATTCCTTGCAAAGGAAGAAGACGAGAAAATAAATGCGCATGAATGTTCAGATCGAGGATTATGAGGTCGATTCAGTTATTCTGGATCTTGGCTTGGATGTCAACATCCTTACCAAGCAGGCCTGGCAGAAAATGGGGAGCCCAACGTTGAGCTAGTCCCCTGTACAAGTGCAATTGGCTAATCAGGCCAAGGTGACACTAATTGGGAGAGTTCCATGGCTTGTTGTGGATATTGAGGGAATGAAGACATATAAAAATTTCGATTCCATTGAGGTTGTTGAAGGTGGAAGCTCCTATCCTGTGTTGCTGGGGATTGGATGGGCTAATGACAACGGAGCAATCATTAATTTTAAGAGGCGGATGATGACCTTTGAAAACCAGGATCTCCGTGTTATCGCTCCATTAGACCCGACTGAAGGACGACGATATATTGAACCTGTCAAAGAGGAAGTCGGAAGAGGATGGGATCATGCATACAATATTTACGAAGACTATATCCATTCGACTGCTAGTGGAGAACTTGGTTGGCGCAGCTCCAGCTCTGTGTCTTTCGACTCGGATGATGCGTTAGAAAATTGGCAGAATCACCTGCATGAGGTATTGTTCTGGAAGTGTGGGATGGTCACACAGTTGCTGCGGCAGGTTGCGACTGAAACTGTTGAGTTTCTGGTGTATGAAGGATTGCCTGGATTGTTTGAGTTTCTTGTTGCATTCGAAGCTAAGGTGTCAGAACCACAGTGGTTGCTAGCATTGGAGGAGGCACTGAAGGCTACTCCAGCATGGTGGTGGGCGACCAATAAGAAGTTGATTATGGTTGGTCGCAATGTCACAGGTTGATGAAGGTTCACTTTGGTGACACCGAAATATACCACACCAGAAGGTATGATGGGAAGAATGACCCTGGAAGTCATCTGATGGAGTGTCAGACTTTGTGGGCTTCGCGACCAAGGGATGAATGGGTCCATGCTTTTATCCATACTTTGGATGAAATGCCGTGCTCCTGGTATACTACAGTTGAATTGCGAGGGGAGATTGCCACTTGGTTAGAATTGATAGTTTGATTTACTCATACTTTCATCTTCGCGGATGCCAACCAAGATGTCCATAATGCTTTGCAGCTCATCTGCGATGTTGTTCCAGTGGCATATCCTGCGGATCCACATACACACTGTAAGATGCAGTCCATGATGGAATGTTATAATATCACTGGCGGGCTAGAGGATGGTGATGATCCACGAAATGTCAATATTCCAGAATCCGAAGGAAGTCGCGATGTTGTAGCACCTGATGCATCGATTGATCCGATCAATCAGCCACTGAAGCTCCGGAAGGTCAAAATTGGGATAGAGAAAAGTCCAAACTTTGCGAATGTTGGGGACTATTGGGATGACGAGATGATGGGGAAGGTCACAAACCTGTTGCATGAGTTCCAAGACTTGTTCCCTACAAAGTTTTCTGAGATGAAGGGCATCTTGGGGGATTTGGGGGAGATGAAGATCCCGTTGAAACCAAATGCAAAACTAATAAGGCAGCGACCGTACCGACTGAATTCGTGCCATAAGGAGAGAATCAAAGTAGAACTTGATCGCATGTTGGATGCTGGAATTATTGAACCCGTTGAGGAATCATAATGGATTAGTCCAATGGTGGTGCAAGACAAGAAAACGAGGAAGTGTGAATTTGTGTCGACTTGCGGAAGCTAAATGACGCATGTCTGCATGATCCGTTTCTGACACGATTCACTGATGAAGTTTTGGAGGGCGTGGGTGTCCAAGAGATGTATTCTTTCACATATGGGTTCTCTGGCTATCATCAGATCAAAATTGTGAAAGAGGACCACCACAAGACAACCTTTGTGACAGAATGGGGCTGTTTTTAGTACACGGTGATGCCGTTTGGGTTGAAGAATGCACCTGTGATATTCTCTCAGGTCGTTGTTGCTGCTTTCAGGGATTTCATTTAGAAGTTTATGCAGGTGTACATGGATGACTGGATAGTTTATGGATTGATCAACAATCATCTGGAAAATCCGCGATTGATGTTGGAGCGCTGTCGACAGCATCAGATATCGCTGAACTTGAAGAAGTGCATCTTCTGTGCATCATTCGCGATATTATTGGGTCACATTGTTTGCAAGAAGGGATTGTTGGTAGACCCAACAAATATTTCACTCATTCTAAGCTTAACACCGCCTACCAATATCAAGCAGTTCAGAGTGATGTTGGGACACACAGGGTATTATCGCAAGTTCATCTGGGCTTGTGCAACGATCATGACCCCTATGGAGAAGTTGTTGAAGAAGGATGTGGTCTTTCAATGGAACCCTGAATGTCAAGGTAGTTTTGAGACATTGAAGGCTAAGATGGCTTCAACGTTGATATTGGTATTTCCAAACTAGAGCAAGGAATTCCATGTCGATGTAGATGCATCATCGATCGCGCTGGGAGTAGTGCTCGCGCAACCATGGGAAGGGGATCTGGATCACCCAATTGCTTTTGCGAGTTGGAAGTTGTCGTCTGCAGAGAGGAACTATACAACCAATGAGAGGGAAGGTATGGTGATGGTGTATGCACTGCAGAAGTTTAGGCACTACTTATTGGGAGGTCACTTTAAGATGTTCACAGATCATTCTGCATTGAAATATCTGGTCAATAAGCCCATGTTGGGGGGGAAGATATGTCACTAGCTACTTCTTTTTCAGGAGTTTGATTTTGAAGTGATTGTGAAGCCAAGACATTTGAATGCAGGACTAGATCATTTTCATGTCCCAAATTTGGTATTGGGTCACAATGGCCTAATCACATTGGCCCTATTCATTAGAGTTTGTCAAATTGATGCTAAAGGTCAAATAATTGCCAAGGAGGAAAATTACTAGTTTCCTAGGTTTGGGGTGGAAGCTTTGGGATTTGGAATAATGGGGATAATAAATGATGTTTGAACATTAGAATGGCATAAATATTTAATAAAGGATCTAAATAAATATATACAAGTGAAAATCAAAGTGGCATTTTATCATGAAGACACATGGAGGAAGTGGGACCCACATATGGCTAGATTTCCCCACTACACTTGGCATCGTTCTCTCACCAATTCGAATTCAAGGTGAATGGTAACATACTTGGGGGAGTACAAAAGGTATTATTCATTGCATGACTCATCCAAGGTCAAAATATAGAGGAAGAGTAACTCCCATGGAAGAGGAAGAGGCAATTTGGAGCTAGTGAGACACTTGGGCTAGATTCCCTAGCTCTATGACAACAATGATGAAGATGCTATGACACCTATGACACAAATCAGACTTGAAGGCTGACATATGACATATATGACATGTCAGGGCTAAAAATAGACTCCAAGAGGGCGCTCAAGGGTGTTAGGGCATCTAAGATGCTTCCACATGTGATTTGGTGGAAGTGGGAGACTAGGAATTGTTGTATAAGTGGCGTTCTTTGGAATCTCTTCCCAACTTGAGTTGGCATGAGTCTCTTGGAAGGAATTCGACCCATGGAGGACATTAGACGTTTATAAATGTCAATATAAAAGAATGAAACCAGATTTTGATCATTTGTAGAATTTGCAATTGCATTTGTGAAGAGGGAGAGCCAGTGGATGACTAGTTTCTTTCCTTAGCCAATTTCGAGGGTGAAAGATTCCCATCCAAGTTGGTAATTGGAAAGGCCATTCAGACCTTTCATTTGGAGCTTTAATGGAGTCTTTATTTGCAGGTTTAAGCTACATGGCAGCTCATGGTTTCTTCTATTGCAGCTCACTCCTTCAACCATTTCCAGTTTTGATGGCATATTCTTGATCCTTGAGGGAGGGCGTTTTTGGTGAGCTATTGTACTCTTTGGGGAAGATTTTAATGCACCATTTATTTTGTAATATTAAATAAATAATATTTTATTCATATCCAAAAAGTTTTAGGTCGAAATTCCAAGTAGAAATGTATAAATCTCATTTTTAATGGAAGAACAATGCCATTTCCCCACTACCTTGTTGTGAGCCAATGTATTGATGATGATTTCGAATGAATGGATGATTATTTGATATATTTGTGATAAATATACTTCCATGGATGTATTATAAAATTTTCATGTACTGTACTTGAGCATTTGAAGCATTTTTAATCAGTTTAGTTGTATTGGGAGGTGAAATATTGCCATTTCCCCAAGGGTCGAATTGGGGATTTTTGCAGTTGAATGGGAGAGGGTGAGAACAGTTATAATAATCCATTAATGGTGCATATGAGACTTTAATAAAATAATTAACACATTACATACCTCTGTTCATAAATTTGAGTGGGTTTGAAGGCATTTGGGAAGCCATTTTCAGTACTTACCCCAGGGGGATTTGAACCCCAAATTACTAGTAAAATTGTATAATTGGTTCAGAATCTTAAGAGAGTTTGAAGAGGTCTTTTGGTGGACATATGTAATCCATAAAAATAATATTCAATTTCTAATATCATTCATACACCTTCCTTGAATATTTGAAGGCATTTGGAGTCAATTTGAGACCTAGAGACCAATATTAGTCAAAGGAAAATCACTAGTAAAGTTACCTACATTGATCAGAATTGAAAGAGGATTTGCAGAAGTATTTTAAAGGTCCAAAGGCATCCCTGAAACACATATTTATGTTCTAATATCATTCATATACCTTCTCAGAAGATTTGGGATCATTTGGGGCAAATTTGGGACCTAGAGATCAAAACTAGTCAAAGGTCTAACTAGGGAAAAAAGTGAAAAATTGCCATTTTAATAAAATTCCTAACAAGGGACATTACAATCATCTGTAGTGGATTGAAACTGGGGAGGAACCAACCAATATTGAATATGGGTTTCCAGATGCGAAACTCTTCAGGGTTGACGTCGCTGATGACAAATATGAAGATATCATTCAGTTTCTGGCAACAGGAACCACACCGGAGGGGTTCAACACCAGTCAAAAGAAGCAGCTCGTGGTCAAGGCTATAGATTTCCAGCTGATTGCTGGACAATTGTACAAACTAGGATCATACGAGATCTTGAGGCACTATGTCCTGCCTCATGAGCAAGGGCAGATCTTGTTGGAAGCACATGCATGAGTGGCTGGTGGGCACTACGGTGGTCGTGCGGCTGCCAGGAAGGTGCTTCGCGCAGGGATTTGGTGGCCCACGCTTCACAATGATGCGACAGATTATGCGTGGACCTGCGATGTCTGTCAATGAACTGGGAAACCTTCTAGGAGGTATGAGATGCCATTAATACCTCAAGTGACACTACAACCATTTGACAAATGGGCAGTAGATTTCGTGGGCCCTATCAACCCATCTGGGAAACACACTGGTGCATGATACATCATCACTGTGATAGATTATTTGACAAGATGGGTGGAGGCCACACCAGTCATAGATTGCACCGTTGCAACAACAATGCGTTTCTTGTTCGAAAACATTGTCACTCGGTTTGGCTTCCCAAAGGTATTGATGAGTGATCAGGGCAATCATTTCATCAATCGCACAATCAACGCAATGACAGCAGAGCTGCAGATACAACACAAGAAAAGTACGCCATATTATTTGCAGGAAAATGGCATAGTGGAAGCTTTCAAAAAGGTATTAGAGAATGCGCTGACAAAGGTTTGTAATGCGAACCACGATGAATGGGATTTGAAGATTCCAACAGTCATGTGGGAATACCGCACCACTTGTAAAAGGTTGACGGGACAAACACCATTCAAATTGGTGTATGGACAAGAAATGATTATGCCTATGGAGTACATTGTTCCGAGTTTGTGCATTGCGGCAACGATATGCATGGATGATGAAGCGGCATTAGGAGAATGTCTGGCACAGCTAGTGCAGCTTGAGGAAGACCGCTTTATCGCAGGTTTTCACCATAGCGTGGAGAAGGACCAAAAAAAGGCTTGGGATGATAGCCATATCAAGAACAAACAGTTTCAACAGGGTGACTTGGTGCTATTATACGACAACAAGTTTATGAAGCATCTAGGAAAATCACAGATGCACTAGCTTGGTCCATATCGCATCAGTAGCATCACTTCAGGAGGCGCAGTACAGTTGCAGCAGGTAGATGGAGCGATTCTCCCAAAGTTGGTGAATGGTAGTAGGTTGAATCCCTATAGGATGGGCTTGGAGCAGCGCGATGCCTGAGTCGCATCGGGAAATAAAAAAAATGCTGAATGCTAGGTGGCAAGATGGAGCACCGGCAGGAATAGAATGCGCAAGTTGAAGTGCTTGTCTCGCAGTTTGGGAGCAGGTCCGCTACAGTTGCAGGGTCGCGACCCCATCTAATCAACAATCATTACGAATCATTAGCAAACAATAATTTTTCTTTTGGCAGGTATGATCGTTAGCTGGCCTGGATTAGCGCCGACGTAAGGCACGTTTGGCACATGGAACACACCATGGCAGCATGGCTGGTGGCACCAGGGGTGATGGTTCGCATGCGTTGGAACGGATGGCAGCTGATGGGAGTATGGTTTCCACTCCACAAGTCAGAAGTCTGGTCTACATAGGCAGGAACTAGTGGAATGGTATGATCGACACCTTACGTGAACGGGTTTTGCAAATGATTTTCGAGGTAGACGTCTGGACGTGGGTGATGCATAGATACAGGAACCAGAGGCTAGCTGAGTAAAGAGGTATCTACTAGATGAGAGGAATTCATGTGGCGAGAGGGTTAGGCATCTATCTAAGTTAGTAATTCCAAGGAGGCTATGGAAATGATCCATTTTATTTTGTGTGGTAGCACACCAGGTGCGCTGAGGGCCCGAACGACGAGTGTGCATGAGTGCTTAGAGCACGAAGCAGTATGGATATTCGGGTGTCACGGAGGTGAAGTCTCATCCGAGATGTCTAGGTATGTGGTGGTAGTTCAAAGCTTCCTGGTCCCTGTGACCACCGGAACGACAGGGGTAGCAGCCCCTTGACCCCAGTACTACGTGATCCCTGGTGCAAAACAAATATGTTGGAGTAGTTGGCTTGTTTCGCACCTCGGTGCTGTTCATCAACTTTTCCTCAGTCTGCACCAGATTCCTAGAGACTGGAGGATGAGTTTGAGAAGCACATGACAACAAGCCGGAATATCACCGCTTTAGGTTGATAAGTACATGACAACGAGCCATCACTCATCGTAGCCGAGGGAGCAGTACATAACACCGATATCCAGACAACAAGAATAGTTGCAGAGGAACAGTCCAACGACAGACAAGACTGAGTACACCCTGTCCAGTTGACATGGCTTGAGGGTGAGCCACAAGATTGTGTTGGGGGCCTGTTGGCAGGTGGTTTGATGAGTTAGCATTGCAATATCATAGATGCTGCGTAAGGACAAGGATACCGCGAAAGGAGGAAAGTAGCGCACATGGTGATAGTACTTTTTGGTAGTTTTGGGTCATTTGGACTGCATCATGTGTATTTTTGGTCATTTGGACCGCATTATGTGGGATTTTGGGTCATCTTTTTGTAGAGTTTGTTAGGAAGTAGTTAGGCGGTTTCCTAAGTGGATCGTAAATGCAAAGGCGAAAGCCTATAAATAGATGTAGGATTGTAAGTGTCGATATATCTAAGAGATTGATCATTATGACATAGCCAAAGACAGAGAGTTGGTGATTGAATATGTTGTTGTATCTGGGTTTTTGCGGAGATAAATATGATGTGACAGAGTTTTTGAGTAGAATCCTTGTGTCTTTTACGATTCTCTGTGGTGAATGCATTATGTGTTATGAATATGTGAATGATGCGATGTTTCCTTGCTGCGATTATTGTTTTACTATTATATCTGTTGCACATTTATGGTTGTGTTAATGATAAAATCTGTCGAATGATGTTGTGATTATGCTAAATGCTTGAGTTGAATGCTTAGATCTATTTCTGAATGTTGCAATAAGTTGATTAGTTAAATGCACAACATCCTCCTTCATTCGGCGGAAACATGGTTTCGTCAACTCTCCCCTGAACATATCGGGTGAGACCTCATTTGCTGTGCAGGTGTTGCTGGACAAGGTAAAACCTGTCTAGGCCGGTTCTCAGGGAGATCGCCGTGGGTTAGGATGTCGACAGAGTGAGGAACCCCTTTCGACTGGGTTTGTGTCAATAGAGTGGAAGTTGAGTTTGACCAATCTAGTTGTGCTAGCCATTGTGATTGAATAATAATAAAGTGGAAGTTAGGTTACACCCGAAAGATGCAAGATACCATGCAAGAGGAATTCTCATCTTTCTAATGTGTTATTTTTAGGTGCAAGTGCTGGGATAAATTTAATTGGAATAATGCGAAGGAAGATCACAATAGCGTGTTAATATGTATCAACTCTAAAAGGATGTGGGATGAAACTAAGGAGCCTTGTGTTTTTTCCAAAACAATAGAACTAAGTGTTTTTTAAGATAGATTGTAATTTCCCTGATATGATTACAGAGGATATTATCGCAAATTCAAAATTTAAAACATAAAAGAAAACAGACCGAAACTAGTTAAGAAAAAAACTAGTATTTGTCACTGTTAAGCCAACCCAGAACTTGAGATTTGAACTTTGATGGATCTGAAAAATGTGTTGGGGAAATGTGCAGCAGAAAATATCATATTTAGGGATTGCTTTAGATTCCTATGCACAAGGTACTGGGGGCATTTATGTTTCAACAACAGTGACCGCCGAGGTCTACTCCGAGGCTTCCTGGGCACAAACAACATAAGTATACTAAACTCATTCAATTACACATGAAAGTAACCAAAGTGTGGATATCATACATTAACCCACTAGTTTGATGATGGACAAGAGTTTCTGACAGTTTGGGAGGTTTTGGTTGAGTTTGGAGGCAAAAGAAGGAAGGACGCTAGATTGGATTACTCAGCTAGTTGTTTTCCAGGCTCTCCCAAACATGCTGAGAGGGATACAAATTACCAGGGAGAGGATTGTAGGGTCTTAAACATGGCCTTAAGAATCTACTATGACTGATAAAACTGAAAATGAACATTCAGAGAAGAATTAATTACATATACTGCAAAACTAGTCAAATAAAATGGTCTAAAGAACTAGTTTTGAATAAATCGAGCATAAACAACCTCTAAGGATTTCAAATTCCTCTTCTTATGAAAAATATGGCTTAGGTATGATTATAATAATATAAGTAAACCAAATTTAAGAATACTGAGCATAAATTGAAGGTACTTTACTCTCAGACTTCTCAGAGAGTCTCTAATACATAAAATTCTTACAATATGGAGTGTAGAAGACTTCTAAGAGAGAATAAGAAGAAATGTCTTCACTAGATATGGAATAGGGATGAACATAGAGAATTTGGCTTCTCATGGAAGGATCAAGAACAACTGATACGAATCACAGGGCTCTTACACAACTCGAAAATCAATAAACTTGCACAGGTGCGCTCCTCAACACTGAAACCTTGGCTCTGGTTAAAATGGTTGTATCTCGGTCATCCAGACACCTTTTTCAACAAGAAAAAATGAATTTATTATAGGAAATGACCCTCCGGACGCAATGGTACAAGTCTCACAACCTAGAAATGCATAGAAATTATGAAACTAGAACCTCCATTTCGGCCCTTCAACACTGTTCCCATTGAATGAAGGGAATGAACCACACAACAGGAACACCAACCAATGGATTATAATTATATGGATCTATATCATATTTCTATAGCTGCATATGATTAGAAGATAATACTTGAACACACTTCCCTTGGGGCACATCACCCAATCACTGATTGAGGTGCATCACTCAATCCTTGAGAAGCAAACTCTCAAATCATTAAACAAAATGGCCAAAAGATGTGAATGGTGCGTACTATGATTCTTTTATAGGCTTAGATGACTTTGTGAGCAATTAAATGGCATGTGTGAGAGATGAGTGCGCCTTCCTTAGAGAGAATTAGCAACATATCTGCTTTGTGTAACTTTCCTACTTTTCCATCTTTCCTTTCTTTGTGCTTTCCTTCTACTTTTAGCAACTGCGCCCTCCTTGCTTTCTGGATATTTCCTGATTTTCTAAACTAACTGCTTTTCTACACTTTCATGTTTTTTTCATTTTCCTGCTTTATGTACTTGCATGCTTTTCCTACTTTTTCCAGTTTCCTTCGTTTTCTGTTGTTACCTTGCTTTTAGCTGCTTTCTTCTTATTTCTATTTTCCTGAAGTAAGTGGATGAGGCTAACCTTATCCTATGCGCCCTCCTAGCCACATGAGCACCACCACTTGTACAAAAATTAATTATTCATGATAATAAAATTAAATACAAAGAACTCACATATTAAATTTATCAATAATTAACTACTACTATATGCCTTGTTCCAAAATTTATTATTTAATGATCCATGGAACAAATGGGTTAGGAGGGTGATCAAATATCACTAGGGAGGGTACATGAAACTCCACGGTGGTGTAAAAAATGGGGACATTCCACATATGTATTGGATAGGGATTGGTGGTTCGTACTAAGACACGACTCTATATCAAAACATCTTTTTGAGAACAACCATGTTATATTTGTGTCAAGAATTCTGGAAAGTGACTATGTAGAGGTTTAGATAGACTGACGCATTTCGAGTGGAAACTCCACCCATCTTCAGGATCATAAGAAACCTGAGTGCAAAAGAAAAGAATGTGGCATAATATATAGAGGTAGAAGAAAACTATCTGTTAGGTTTATGAGTACGGGTTAGGTTGATGAGAGAAGATTAAGGGGTAAGGTAAAAAATATAGGTAATTAATTAATTAATTTAATTAATTTTAAAACAAATTAAAGAGATAAGTACCAAATAATTATAATTAGTGGAGACAATTAGAAAACTAAAGTCAAATTTAATATTATTATAATAATTTAGAAATTACGAGAGGAGTGGTTGATTTAAAGATTGAAATAATTATTATTAATGTTTAGAAAGAAAAAAGAATAAAATAATTTTTTTTAGGGTTAATAAATAATTAAATAACATATGTTGTATTAAATATAATTTAATTAATTGAATTATTTAAAATAATTCAATTAATGTAATTTAATTAAAATAATATAACTAATGTATTAAAAAGGGAGAAAGGGGGGTACTAAGTTTTATAATAATTAACCATGGAACACTGATTAATAGATAAAATAGGGTGTAATACACTCAAGAAGAAAGAAATTGTATAAAAATAAATAAAAATAAGTTAGAAAGGAGGAATAATATATTAATTGTAAAAGTGAAAGGAAGTGAGAAGATAATCAAGGTGATGGCAACAAAGAGTGATACATGTTTTATTTGAACATTTATATTGGGGATTTGTCATTTTTTTATTGTTATCTCTAATTGGTCAATTCTATTTTTTATCCATTTTGTGATGTTGGAAATGAAAATGTACCAACCATTTTCAACCATCATGTTAAAAAAAATCAAATTATTTTGGAAGATCCTAATAAAAAAATAATAATGATGAAGATCCTCCTTCCATTTTTGATAACCTTATATTGATATAGATGTAATGTCACATGTTAAGAAAATCACTTAAGCAAGTTTAGTTATGAATGCATTTTTTTATTATCTTATTGCATTTTTAATATAAAACTTTAAAATTATTATCATGTTTTAATATAATATTTAATATAAAACTTTAAAATTATTATCATGTTTTAATATAATATTTAATATAAAACTTTAAAATTATTATCATGTTTTAATATAATATTTAATAAAAAAATTTGATGTAAAAATGTATTCAAGTATGATTTAAGTAGAACTGTTTTCATGATCATTTAATATGCATGTTTCTATCACTACATAAACAAGTTGGAGGAATACACACTACAAGGAAAAGGCCCTCTAGCGGAGGTTATAACGGTTGCTCCTCTAAAAAGATCCCAAATATCTGTTTATCGTGAAGGTCACTAGTGGAGGCAAGCAGGCAGATGTTTTAGTGGATGTTTTTCTTCGGTGCTCCTATAGATACAAAACACACTGGTGCACTTGAGACACGAATGCACCAGTGTGGACATAAATAATGTGGCACCACAGCCAGAAACACCATCAAGTGAAAAAAATTGTATAATTCTACATTCGATGCATTTAACTTACTCAAGCGCACTGGTGCGTAACCAATTTGGAAGCACCGAAATAGGGTGAATGGATAGTGGAAGCACCGGATTAGATTACTTTTTTATTTTTAATTTCATTTTCGGTGCGGTCGTTCTCAATAAACACACTGGGGCATTCTAGTTTTGGGTGCATCGTAACAAGGTTAAAGAAAAAATAACCGAATTAAAAAAACCATGGATTATATTAATTTTCTATTTTTAATTTTCATTTTCGATGCGATCGTTCTCAATAACAGTTGGGGCGTTCAAGTTTTGGGTGCATCGTAACAAGGTTAAAATGAAAATAAAAATTATAGAATTAAACAAACCACATATTAGATTAATTTCTTATTTTTTATTTTCATGTTTGGTATGATCATTCTCAATAACTGCACTGGGGCGTTTGATTTTCGAGAGCACCGTAACAGGGTTAAATAAAAAAATTACTAAATTAAAAATACCATTTTTACATCTATGCAGTGCATTTGACGACCTAGGCATCGTTGTTGCACCTTCCCTGCTTAGATTCCCTTCCATCGGTGCTTCATGTGGTGGCGTTGCTCTCTTCCATTGCTTGTTGAGTGGATTTTGAATTTGGCCAAACAAAGGGAAAAATTTGAAATTTGTCGCGTCGCAACCATGCCTCCTTGATGCATAAGTGACCAGGTAAAATATTTGTTACCTCCTAATTTGAAATTTTAGAAAATTTAAAATTAAAATTGAGCTTTATTTTCCCTGTTTTTAAATTTACAAAACCTACGCAGTGCATTCAATCCATTTGGATCACACCGCGACATGGTGCAATCTGTAAATTTACAGTGTGCACCATACCCAGCGTGTTTCTATGTGTAGTGCACATCATGCACGATGTACTGTACTGTTCATAATGAACCACCAAAATTTTAAAATATTTTTTTTTCTCACCTGCGGTAACTGGTGCGTTTAAAAAACAATAGCACATCGTTAGAGGTGTGTGATATTATTGTAATGCATTGGTCTTGGTAAACAAATACATCACCATTTTGTGGTGCTTAACATTTTTTCAGAGGCACCTCTTAACTAAATTTGAAAACAAATCACAACGTTAACCGGTGTGCTTTGTAAACACGAACACACTGACAAACCGGTGCATTGACGTTTAACAAGTGCACCATGATGTCAATGAAAAATAATTAGAAAACTCAGAAAGTATTGCTCATACTATGGTTCACTCTAGAAATATTTGTGCATCATTTACAGTGAGATGCTGTGTCCACATTGCATAAGTGATTCCTATTTATATGGAAGCACCGTTTCTAAGATTTATAAAATATTATCGGTGCACTTTAGTAGAGCACAAGCACTAGTGCTGGTAAACACATAGAGCATTGATTTGCTTGGGATATTTTTAGATGCGCTGCCACACTAAATATATTTAAAAAAATTCACCACGCTAATCGGTGTGTTTTGTTAACAAGTACGCAGTGATGGTTTGGTGCACTGATGTTTAACAGGCGCATCGTTATGCAGATAAAACATAAGTATAAAACTTAGAAAGAGGTGCTCGTACTAAGGTGGGATTTAAAAAGGTTTGAGCACCGTTGACGGTGTGCTTTAAAAAGGTTTAAGCACCATTGATGGTGCACATATGTGTCGACACTGTATCGGTGATTCC
This sequence comes from Larix kaempferi, assembly GCA_027924585.1. Lineage (NCBI taxonomy): Eukaryota > Viridiplantae > Streptophyta > Pinopsida > Pinales > Pinaceae > Larix > Larix kaempferi. The sequence goes on from BSBM01000142.1 coordinate 2,500,558, forward strand.
TATTGATGGAAGCACCATTTTTAAAATTTACAAAATATTGTTGGTACCTCTTAAAAGAACACACACATTGGTGCTTTGTCAATAAAATCACACCATTTTTGGTTTAAAAAATAAATTGGCACACAATGCCGCTAGGGTCAATGTAGCACACCATTGATAGTGATTCTATCATTGTAATGCATCGGTTATCCATATGATTTGAATTTGAATTTATTTTATTTACGTACTCGATGAGTTTGTGCTATTGTAGCGCACCGTTTGTGGTGCTCTTGTGTTACAAGAGCACAAGTCACAGTGCTTTTGTTGGCTTAAACTAACCCAGAGGTTTCCAATTAGACCCAGGTTCTTTGTGGTTCTCCCTTTGACCAACAAAGCCCCTTCGCACCGGCCCTTTCGGCAACAACCTGCGAGCAGGTTAAGGTCTCACCCGAGGTGTATCTTATGGGGTACTGCGGAATCAGGTTTCCACAGTAAATGATGAGTTGTTTATATGAACAAGCTGCGCAACGCAGGACAGAAGGAGTGCACTGCGGGGCAAAGTGATGCGGTACGTAGCAGGATCTACGCTGCGGGGAAAAGTGATGCGGTACGCAGCAGGATCTACGTTGCGAGCAGTACTACGCGGTGGAGGAAACACTGCGGGCCTCACTAAGGGTTTCTTACTGCCTAGAATCTTCTAATGGGACTGCAAATTATCCACACTTATCCTCTACTTGGAAGATCTCGGAAACGTTAAGGAAATGAAATGATATCACTCAGCCATTCATTCAGGCACTTACTGGTTATCTTTCTAGCATTCGTCAAGAAATTGGATTATTACAACTAGAAATGAAATGATAGACATGACTAACTGTGTTGCGTCCTTCATTGTGTTTAAGAAAGTATTAAGCTTAAATGACTGATTCACGATCTTAACATAGAATTGAAATGTTTGCCATTCATCTGCTTCCGTGGAACCTAGCATATCATTCCCAAACTTTTCCTATTGGTAAATGCATATCAAAGTTCTCATATCACAGCATGCAAGGAAGCATTCGAGCATTCATTCTACAGAAAATAAAGACAGTCATTCATTCATAAACATCATCACATAACACAGGATTTAACATGGTTCACTTCCCTGGATGGAAAGCTACGTCCACAAGAACGGTTGGTAATATATTTCTTTCAAAAAGGGATGGGGAAACCGTTCTTAGTCTGTGCACTCAGCTGCAGACTCTCCTTTCTCTCGGTTAGGTCTCTGCACACACAGCTGTAGAGCCTTTACAATATTCTCAGCTCAGAGATATTTTACAATACAAAAAGGTTATCTCAAGATTACTCTAATCCCCAATCAACTAACCAACCAACCCCCATCCCATACAAAAGTGTCTTCTTAAATAGATCATGCTCTAAGGTCATGTCTGTACAATGTCAAAGACATAAAACCCAAAACCCTAAGGGTTTCCAAAACTGTGCCAGTTTTCAAAACCAGCTTGCTAGCTCCTGTTAGCATCTGCTTTATCATGGCGGATCTCCACGTCCTCATTCTGTCGCTATCGACCTTCCTGTCGCAGGTGTTCCTATAGGATGCTTCTGCTGAACCATTTCTCTCTAATGGTTTTACCTTCTAAGTGTGCCAAAGGTCGCTTTCCTTAACAACCCACGTGTGGCCGCCTTCTTGTTTTGCCTACGTCCGCTGCTCGGCAATCCTGAAATATATTTTCCAAAAATGGCTGCTACTGGTCGAGCCAGTAGCTATACTTGATACTTGTCCATCACACCGCTTTGTTGGCTCCACGTGGCCTCCTAAATCCACAGCACTACTTCAGCGTAGTATTGGTCTCCGCATCATGGCCAAAACTTCGATGCTGCGCGCAACTCCGCAGTCTGGTAAAAAGTTAGATGCTGCGCACAACTTCGTAGCATCCTCAATACTTAGCCAAAAATGTGTTTTTGAGCTGCACTCAGCTCAACTTTCCTTGCTTGTCTCAAAAAGGTGCTTCGAAAACTTTATCTCAACCTGGGCTCAACATGCCCCTAACACTTACATGTGGCTCGTCCCCGAGCCACTGATTGTTTCAGCTGTCTCACTCTGCGCCGCAACCGGTGGAAGGAACTTGGCCGCGAACTCGTCATATGTACCACACAACTGCACCACTGCTTCTCTTGTATCCTCCTCAACCTGTTTAATTGTCTCAAGCAGTGTTGGAGTTATTTCTTGTCCAATTTGGTCTTGTACCTGCTCTTGGTTATCGCGCAGTTCTGCTAACTTATCTTCAATCTGCTGCGATACTGCCATGGCATTCTCCAGGAGCTGCTGCGACTGATTATCCATCTCAGTCTCTTTTTGTCGTAATTCCTGTACTTCTTATTTAAGCCGGATATCTCCTTGTATCTCGGTAGCCTTTCTCTAGGTGGCAGAGCTTTAACCTCTGCGTTCAACTTGTCCAACACGGTTTGTTTTTCTTGTACTGCGGTTTTGAACTGCAGCAACCCTTGATCCTCTTCAAGGGTCACGATTTCCTGTGAAACCTTATCCAAGAGAGATTGGCACTTAGCCATCTCACTTGTAATGCTTTTCGAGGCGGTTCTCACTACTTGTTCTCTGACTTGCTGTTCAGTTAATGGTGCCTGCTTATTTAGTTTATCCTTCAATGTGGCAGTATCGGCCTCATAATAAATCTCTTTATCCTGCATCTCCGTCTACAAGGATCTCACCTTATCTCCAATCCTCAGAACTGTGTCTACAGGATCATCCTGGATTTCTATGCCTTTGATATCCTTCACCACATTGGATATGGTAGTCTCTAAATTTTGTCGGTGGTCCAGTTCATTGCGTAGCTGTATTTCTACCTGCAGCTGAATTTGCCTGTTTGCTGCGATGAGCTCTGCTTGTAACTTCATTGATTCAACCATCCGTTCATGCATCTCCTCAACGATCTGCGTGTGGATGAAATGCAATCCTGGTAAAGGGATTTTAGCTAAGTCGAGCTCTACCCTATCGACTCCCTTTGTGTCCAAGACAACTTGTTCTGCCATCGGCAACGCAACAGCCAATGGGTCTAGATGGACAATTCTAGTCTTCGACGACAGCGTTATTGCTAGCTGCTGGCTTCCTTGCTGCGAGGTCCCTACCAACCTCCTTTTATCCCCTGCTTCCTGCGGCAAAATAAGGCATTTCTGGACATCGTCCATTTTCTTCATTAGGCCTTGCATTGTGAGCCGCGTCTTGTGCAGGTCATCCTGGATGACCATGTCTTTCTTTTCTTTAGCTGCCATAAGCTCCTTCATCTGCTCTGAGACTGTTTCAGCTATCATCTCGTAGTCATCATCATTGAGGACTGCCTCCGATTGAATCTTTGTGGCCTTCACCTTTTTCCTTGACTTTGGCTTCTCCGAAGTCTTAGCTTCTTTTCTCTTCCCTATTTATTCAATGATTGGGCATGAGAGCGGGATCGGATCATCTTCTGCTGAATCTGTCTCCACGTCCATAACCTCTACGTGGAACTCTGCTGGCCAATATTTCATGAGGTCCTCAATATCCTGCTCATACATGATGCACTTCCCTGGGAACCACTCCGGTTTCCTCGTTTGTGCTTTCGACGATATGAAGATACATTTCATATCCACCTCAAAGTCGATGATGCGGATATACTTCGCCGTGACCTGCTTTGTAATGCGGGGTGTCTTCGTGATTGCATCGCGCAACTGAATATAGTACTGGTAAAAGACTTCTATTGTCGCATGCTGGTGCTCTGCATTTGTGCTTGCCCAGAGGTTGACGAACTTAAACCCTCTAGGATCCTTGGTGTCCATAATGACGCCCGCATAATATCGCAGCTCCTTCCATCCACACAAAGCAATCAGGACGATGAGCCAGGTGAAATGGAACTGGATGCCATTCACCTATGTGTCGTTGAGTTCTTCAAGGAACTCATTCAACAGAAACTGACACCAATTAAAGTTGTTGCCTTCGGCCGTTATGACACCAAGGAGTATTGCGCCCGTAGGCACCTCTGAAGGCCTAACTGTTTTGAGTATATTTCCTGCGAGCAACTGTGTTACAAATCTTGTTGCTCTGTCCTCTATATCTTCTGTCGGGAAACCTATTTTTTCCTTTACCACCGAATGGGTTTTCTTCATCCTCTCAACAACCTCTTTTTCTTTTCTCTTCCCTTGGAAGAATTGCTTTGGATCCTTACCGCGCTTGCTTAGCCCGGTGATACGGTGGATCAAATCAATGTTAATATCAATGTTCCTGTCTAGCCACAGATAACCTTGGTGGATTCACGCCATGAGTGTGTGAACCACGATATTAAGTTCTGGAGAATGGTCAAAATGTGGCAATCTCAGCAAGTTCAGTAGACCCGACTGAACGACAGGTGCTAACCAACTGTCATCTACCAAGTTCAGAGTTCCCTTGGCGTTCTTTTTCCAGCACATATACTGGTCTGGTTGAAAATTTGGGTATTTGGGAACATCTGGCTCATCTTTCTTCATTCCCAAGAGGTCATAATCCTCCCATTTACAATCTGCTATCTTTCCCAGCAGATTCTTAGCAGCGTTTACATGCTTTGAGATAGGTGACAATGGGATGTCGTATCTCGCATTTTTGGACAATTTAAACACAGGGGCATTCAGTGCCCGTGGGGAGATATATTCGGGTGTCATCTTCAAGGGTTATGTCTGAAAGACTGGTGATTTTTGTGCCGAGGATCCCATCTTTATGATATTGGATTGAGGTGCAGTTACGAATTTTCCTTTATCTTTTTCTTTTTCCTACATCGTCGGATTAATTCTTGGTGATCTGCGGGATCCTTCACCTTGTTCTACGGTGACCTTCTTAACTGGAGTTTTCATTAATTGCTGAATCCCTTCGTGCTGATTCTCAGTGCTTCTACAATGGTCAGTTCTTCTTCTCTAAAGGAAGGTTCGGACATTCATAAATGAGGTAGCGGCTAAGGTAGACAGAATACAGATGGCTACTAGCTCAGAGAAGTTAATCACAAGAAAATTCTAAGTGCAAGGTAACACCCATGAGTCTCCCAACGGTGTTATTTATAAGCGCAGTAGACCCTCTCTCGCGCCCTTCAATGGCTAGATAAGCAATTAATGTGGTGTCTGTTGGTGAATTTGAGCGGATCCTTCGGTCTTTTCTGTCGTCAGCGTGCTCATAACGGCTATCTTCTCTTTAAATGCTGAAGCGGTTGCTGCAACGGTCATCTAATGGCTATTTTTCTGAAAATCCATGCAATGACTATTTTTGTCTGAGTGCTGTGCCGAACTGCGCGGTAAGCCATCTGCAACCCTGTGCGACTACTTCGCAGTGCCAAAAATTTTGACTTGCGCGGCTTCCACTATACACACACACACACACACACACACACACACACACACACACACACACACACACACACATATATATATATATTTTTTCGCTTCGCGCAACTTCAACAGTGCTGCGCGATGCATAGATCATTCTTCTTATCATATCTTCTTCCCTTTATCATACATGTACAGACTCCTTTACATTTCTAGTGTCCACTTTCAACTGTACTTGACACTTAGAACTTCCTTCCTTTTTTTATTATTCAGGGTTCTGCGAAGTAGTGCTATCATGGTATAGATTTAGCCTGCTTCCATTTATCAAAGTTGGCAAGGTATCACCAGCTAAATTGGATAACTGGACTGCACCAGTGTTAGTAACATGTATCACAGTATATGGGCCAAGCCAATGCATCTTAAATTTACCAGGAAATTTCATGAATTTTCTATCATATAGGAGGACTAGATCACCTACCTGAAAACACTTGTTCTTTATATGGAGATCATGCCATGCTTTCTCGTGGTCCTTCTGAGCTTGTTGGTGGAAGCCTGCAATGAAGCGATATTCCTCCAAGCCCAGTATGTGTAGTAATCTTTCTTCTAGAGCTTCACAGTCTGCCATCCCTGCAAATGCAACGATTCTCAAACTAGGGACAATATATTCCATAGGCATTATAGCCTCCTGCCCATAAACCAACCGAAAGGGTGTCTATCCTGTCAATTTCTTGCATGTGGTCCTGTATGCCCATAGCACAGATGAGACGCGCAGGTCCCAATCGTCTCTATTTACATTGCACACCTTAGTGAGTGCGTTCTCCAATATTTTATTGAAAGCCTCTACAGTACCATTCGCCTGTGGGTGATATGGAGTACTGTGTTGATGACGAATGTGGAATTCCTTTGTAAGCGCCTCGATCGTCTTGTTCAAAAAGTGAGTACCTTGGTCACTCATCAAAATCTTCGGACAACCAAATCTGGTGAGTATTTCTTCAAAAATAAACTGCGCAGCAGTACTGGCACTGCAGTCCTTAACTGGTTTTGCTTCCGCCCATCTAGTGAGGTAATCCATAGCAGTAATAATATACCTTGCACCCGTTCTTTTTCCTGGTGGGTTTATAGGACCCACAAAGTCTATTGCCCATTTTTCAAATGGCTGCAGTTTCAACTGTGGATTCAATGGCATCTCATCTCGGTGTGATGTTTTTACTGTTCTCTGACAGACATCATAGTTCCTGCAATGTTCTTTGGCATCTTTATGGAGCGTAGGCCACCATAGCCTTGCGCAATATCTTCTGCGCAGTAGCCCTTCCTGCATAATTAAATCCCACAATTCCTGAGTGTGCGTCGGCTAGAATAAATGGCTTCTCATGATCGAGTACGCAACTGCGTAGGACTTCATCCGGCCCAAGTTTGTATAACTGTCCTACAATTATAGTGAAGTCTGCGGTGCACACCACTAACTGTTTTTTTTGCTGGACCGAGAATTCCTAGGGTGCCAGCCCTGTGGTTAGGAAGTCAATGATATCCTTGTAATAATCATCAGCAACCTATATACTAAATAACTGCGCATCAGGAAGACTGTCTTCAATATTCGTCGGCTCCTCTCCTGACTCAATCCTTTACAGATGATCAGGTCCCAAGTTCAGTCTACCTGGCTTGACAATAATTTCAAAGTCATATTCCTAGAACAACAATAGCCATCGGCATATGCATCCCCCTAACATTGGCTTGTTGACCAAATATTTCAACGCAAAATGGTCAGTAAACATAAGGAAGTGTGATCCCAGCAAGTAGTGTCTAAATTTTTGTAGGGCATACACCATTGCAAGGCCTTCCCTCTCAGTAGTAGTATAGTTCTTCTTTGCTGTTGAAAGCTTTCTGCTAGAAAAAGCAATAGGGTGTTCAATACCTCCCTATCATGGCTGAGATAACATGATCCCCAGGGAAATACATGATGCGTCAACATGGAAATGGAATGGCTTCGTCCAGTCTGGAAAGACTAGAATAGGCACAGTGACCATCTTTTCTTTTAATGTGTGAAAACCCTGTTCGCATTCTGCGTTCCAAATGAACGGTGCGTCTTTCTTTAGCAACTTTTCCATTACTGCGGTTATCTGTGCATAACCCTTTATAAATTTCCTGTAGTATCCTGTATGGCCTAATGTAGATCGCAACATCTTGACTGAATTTGGTGTTAGTAAGTTTGCAATAACTGCAATCTTCGTAGGGTCTACCATCAATCCTTGCTTACATACAATGTCACCAAGTAAAATTCCATAGGGCACACATAAAATACACTTTTTCAAATTCAAGGATATTTGATGTTGTCAACACTTCTCGAGCATCATGCGGAGATTCGCGCAAAGATTTTTCAATAGACCAAATACAGTCCAATCATCAAAATACACTTCTAAAAACTTGTGCATAAAATCTTTAAATGTTGCGACGACGACTCTAGAGAATATGGCAGGTGCGTTCTTCAACCCAAAAGACATGACGGTGTACTAGAATGACCCCCATTCTGTAGCAAAATTCGTCTTGTGCCTATCGGCGGGATCAATCCTGATCTGATGATAGCCAGAGAAATCGTCAGTGAAAGAATATGCCTCATTTCCTCCAACGTTATCAAGCACTTCATTTGTGAATGGAGTAGGAAATGGGTCGTGCATGGAAGCATCATTCAGCTTTCTGAGATCCACACAAATCCTGATCTCGCCTTTTGATTTCTTGTCCTGAACAACCATGGGGCTAATCCATTCGGATTCCTCTACTGGTTCAATGATTCCTGCTTCTAGCATCTTATCGAGTTCTGTGCGGAATTTTTCCTTGTAGCGCGGATTCAATCTGTATGGCCTCTGCTTGACAGGCTTAGCACCTGGCTTTAAAGGTATTTTCATGACCCCTAGGTCTCCCAAAATTCCTTTCATCTCTGTAAATTTTGTTGGAAACAGTTCCTGATACTCATGTAAGGTATCTGCGATCTCTGCAATAGTCTCATCATCCCAATAATCTCCTATTGATGCGAACTTCGTCTCTTTGTCTGTGCCAATGTTCAATTTTTGTGTTTTTATTGGTCAAGTCATATATGGGATTTCCAACGGAGGTCCTTCTACCTCACGCGTGCCTTCTGACTCTGGTATATCTATGTTGTGTGGGTCCTCCTCATCGTCTTCATTTGTATCATTGGTATCTTCAGCTAAGTTGTAACACTCGATAAAGTGCTCTTCATGTTCCTTCAATTTCGACTGTAGGTGCGCAGGAACGAACTCTGTCCCAAAAAACTACTGCAATGTTATGTTTTGATGAGGATAGTCGTATTGGAATATGAGCTTCCTGATTAGCTGTAATGCTTCATGGATTAATGGATTCTCATCTTCAAAACTGAAGTCCTTCAGGAAGTTCGCAGCGAGCAGCTCCCAATTAGTGAGTTCACTGCGCAACTCCAAGTCTAGGTACCATTTCTTTGGGATACCCGCATCTAATGTATGTACAAATAAATGTACCCATTCTGTATGTGGTCTTTCCACCCATGCCTTTGAACAAATTTCAATGTGCTGATCCATTATACTTTTCAAAGGGTAAAGTAACCTTTTCGGCGAACCGGATTTGCATCTTAGATCTGCATTGATCCCAAGTGGTCAACATTTTCTTATGTGCATTCCACCATCTAGAAGGTGTATCACGCAATGATATATCTAAAGCTGGTAGTCTATGCTCATCTGGTATAGCTACAATATATTCTCTTATGAAACTGTAAACATTAGCAGAACCATCATATGTGGGAATAGGACTCACCTCTTTTCGATCCAGCGCAGTGATTTCGTAACCTGCGCACATCTTCTTGCTGATACTTCATGCATGCAGCTTTTCCAATTCTCCAGTCCTGTATCTGAGTCAGAGATACAAGAAGTGTTGCATCACCAGCTGAGCGTACTGTTCGCAATAGGATTAATGTAGTCTTCCTTGTTTGCAGTCAGCTGGTATAGTCGGTCTAAATCTTGAGCTTGGGATTCCTCCTGAATTGGCTCACTGTATCTATCACCATCTTTAGGATCCAATGGTGCGATGACCCTAAGATGCTTCCCTTCAAATATTATCTTCTTTGTCTTCAAGTTTATGATAACCAAGTTATCCATAGCCCAATCATTTCCCAATATTGCTGGAAAAGGTTGACTATCATCCACAATTTCAATAACCTCAAAGTATGCATGACTCTGTACTCCATCAATGTCAACTACTACATTAGCTAAGCGTCCAAAAGGTATGACCTTCTCCTGATTAGCCATTCGTAACTGGATAGGTGACAAGAGCAACTTTGGTCGACCCATCTGCTGCCATGTCTGCTTAGTCAAGACATTCACTTCTGATCCCAGATCAAGGATGACTTCATCCATTTCAAAATCTCCTATCTGCGCAGTAAGCCTCATCTCTTAGCCTGTTCTTTTGTGCTTCCTTATATGATGTACAATGCTATCTGGATTCTCTATTGCAATCTGAGGTTCATACTGGCTGATGAGCTTCTAGAGCTCTACTATGGATTTTTCTCTTTTTAGTAACTTCGTGCAGCTTTGCAAGAACTGCACAACAGAAGTACGGAAATCTGTTGCAGTACTTGTTTTGTCATACGGGGCCGGCATGTCTTCAACAACATGCGGTGTTTCATTGCGTAGTGGGATCTTTGATGACTTATCTGCTGGTTCTCTAAAGGTATCCCGCGCGTCAATGAAGATCTCCTTGTTCTTCTGTAGGTTAAGAGGGGGTGCTTTTCGTGGAGCTTTCCTTATCCATACTGTTTCAAGGGGATCTTTCTTTGTATGTGCCTCCCTTGATGTTGAAGCTTCCGCTCCTCTGTCGCGACCTGTCTCAGTGCCACTATGCGTGACCACATTAATGCTCGGATCCACTAGTCTATTCTCTACTGCGATCCACTGGAATTTTGGATTCGGAGCCTCTGTTCGTCTTCTCTTCTGCATTTCCACCTCTAATACTGGGAAATCTTCAATAACATGCTCAAATGATTTACAATAATTGAACATATTGCATGGGTTAACACAATCTCTAGACACGTGCTCGGGTTGGCCACAGTTATAACAAATGACTTGGCCACAGCCTCTTCCCTGTGCCGGACTAGCATTTCTTCCTCTGCCGCGGTATCCACCACCACGACCTCTGTATCCTCCTTGGTCATATTGTGCATTTTCTTGTTTCGGCTGGGTATCTTCTTGTACGTTGTACAAGCCAACGCCTCACATTGAGTCCATATAACTTTTTCTTTCGTTCATTAATTCAAATGCACGGAAGTTGGATTCATCATGTCCAACTGATTTACAGAAATTGCAGTATAAATTCTTAGAAGTTTTCACATATTTCTGGATGAGGTAACAGTGTTCAGGTCTATGTCCCGTGGTTTTGCAAATTTCACACCATGGGGCCTGATTCTTATTTAATGGGTTAGGCGCGCCACTGTTAATATAGTCATGGAATAGAGGGAAATGCTCGCGGTCATGACCTTCTCCTTTACAACTTGTACACCAGACCTCCTGTCTAGGTTCATATCTTTGTTCTTTACCATTTTTCATACTTTGTAGTTCAAGTGTCAGGGTGGTCAACTAGTTCTGGATCTGAGACATCCCAGAACTAGTATCACCAATCGGTGAAGCTTCTAGCTTCATTGCAATATCCAAGGCCTCTGCCTGGGATAGAACCTTCTGCTGCATCAATGGTAATCTCATATGAGGTAACAGCGTAGCAATGAACCATTCTTTATGCTGTTCTGGTGGTATAACAAAACTTACTTGGTCTAGTAAGGTCTTAAATTTCTGATCAAATTCCCATACCGTTTCAGTTGGTCTCTGCTTTATTTCCTTCAGATCAGTTATACACTGAGACTCAGACTTAGGTTTCTTGAACTCCGCCACCAGCGCAACTTTAATTTCTGCGAGGGTTCTCGGCTATACAATAGAGTATTTCATAAACCAATGTAGTGCTCTGTCCCTGAAAGTGGTGATGAGCTGTGCTTGCTTCACGGCATCATCCTGAATTTGTCTTACACTCCATACGGATTCACAAAGGAACCAATGCTGATCAGGGTCTTCTAGGCCAGTTCCTCTGAATATTGGCAGTTTCATATCAGTGTTTGCCATTGTGCTACTAGGTGGTGGGGCGCTGGGATTAGTGCGCGGCTGGTGTAAAGTGATCTGCGTAGTAAATACAAATGGGACTATCGAGAGAGATGGACTAGGTTGAGTATTCTACGGGGTGGGCTGCGTAGTGGTTGGGTTTTGCGATAAGGGTGGCACGGTTTGTGTAGCCGACGGATTCTCAGGGGTAAATGGTTGTGTAAATTCGCTATCAAGATCGCAGGGGATCTCAATACCTATATGAATCTTAGGGCCTTCCGGATTCTTATTAATTTTATATCTCTTACTACTTCTAAGAGTATGTGTCTCTTTGTCAAAATCAATATATGTACTATTTATCATGACAAACTTCAAGCATATTACTGCATTCTTAGAACACCTTTCTCAGCTAACAACATCTTAATGTATAGACTGAGATTGTTCAGAAACTTACCTTGGAATCCTCTGAAAAAATGTGCTTCTGCTTGGCTATAGGATTTGAGTGTGTCTACAGCAAATTCTGTTACAAATCCTTCTAGCATATGATCGACCCAATAATCAACCGCACGTGACAACGGGCTGTCTAACACTTTACGCTGCGCTGTGAGCTTGGGAGTCCACTATTTAGGAACTCCTCCTTGGAAATAGTTTTTCTTCTGTGCGAGCCACGAGATCCACGCATGCAGCTCGTTTGGAAACGATGCCCAAAAGATCTCATGAATGTCGTCCAACAGATATCTATCCGACCACTGTGTGTCGCTTAGACGCGGATGTTTATTTTCTTATTTGTTAAAATCGCTTATGGTCTTATCCCACCAAGCTTGGATTTCTGTCTTTTCAGGATGCCAATAGTCAGATCCTATGGGGAACTGATATTCTTCTTCACACATCGTGATTGCAACTCATCATGGATTCTAGCGCGGAAACGGAACCATTTGTTGGCTTAAACTGACCCAAAGGTTTCCAATTAGACCCATGTTCTTTGCGGTTCTCCCTTTGACCAACAAAACCCCTTCGCACCGGCCCTTTCGCAACAACCTACGAGCAGGTTGAGGTCTCACTCAAGGTGTATCTTATGGGGTACTGCGGAATTAGGTTTACACAGTAAATGATGAGTTGTTTATATGAACAAGCTGCTCAGCGCAGGACAGAAGGAGTGCACTGTGGGGAAAAGTGATGCGGTACGCAATAGGATCTACGCTGCGAGCAGTACTGTGCGGTGGAGGCAACACTGCGGGCCTCACCAAGGGTTTTTTACTGCTGCGAATCTTCTACTGGGACTGCGAATTATCCACACTTATCCTCTACTTGGAAGATCTCAGAAACGTTAAGGCACTGAAATGAATATCACTCATCCATTCATTCAGGCACTTACTGGTTATCTTTCTAGCATTCGTCAAGAACTTGGATTATTACAACTAGAACTGAAATGATAGACATGACTAACTGTGCTGCATCCTTCACTTTGTTTAAGAAAGTATTAAGCTTAAATGACTGATTCACGATCTTAACATAGAATTGAAATGTTTGCCATTCATCTGCTTCCGTATAACCGAGCATATCATTCCCAAACTTTTCCTATTGGTAAATGCATATCAAAGTTCTCATATTACAGCATGCAAGGAAACATTCAAGCATTCATTCTACATAAAATATAGACAGTCATTCATTCATAAACATCATCACATAACATAGGATTTAACGTGGTTCACTTCCCCGGATGGAAAGCTACATCCACAAGAATGGTTGGTAATATATTTCTTTAAAAAATGGATGGGGCAACCGTTCTTAGTCTGGGAACTCAGCTGCAGACTCTCCTTTCTCTCGGCTAGGTCTCTGCGCACACAGCTGTAGAGCCTTTACAATATTCTCAGCTCAGAGAGATTTTACAATACAAAAAGGTTATCTCAATATTACTCTAATCCCCAATCAACTAAGCAACCAACCCCCATCCCATACAAAAGTGTCTTCTTAAATAGATCATGCCCAAAGGTCATGTCTGTACAATGTCAAAGACGTAAAACCCAAAACCCTAAGGGTTTCCAAAACTGCGTCGGTTTTCCAAACCGGCTTGCTAGCTCCTGGTAGCGTCTGCTTGATGATGGAAGATCTCCACATCCTCATTCTGTCGCTATTGTCCTTCCTTTCGTAGGCATGCCTACAGGCTGCTTCTGCCGAACCGTTTCTCTCTAACGGTTTTATCTTCTAAGCGTGCCAAATGTCGCTTTCATTAACAACCCACGCGTGGCCGCCTTCCTATTTTTCCTACGTCCGCCGCTCGGAAATCCTGAAATATATTTTTCAAAAATGGCTTCTACTGGTCGATCCGGTAGCTATACTTGATACTTGTCTAGCACACCGCTTTGCTGGCTCCACGTGGCCTCCTAACTCCGTAGCACTGCTTCGGCGCAGTACTAGTCTTCGCATCATGGCCAAAACTTCGATGCTGCGCGCAACTCTGCAGTTTGGTCAAAAGTTGGATGCTGCACACAACTTCGCAGCATCCTCAATACTTAGCCAAAAATGTGTTTCCGAGCTGCGCTCAGCTCAGCTTTCCTTGCTTGTCTCAAAAAGGTGCTTCCAAAACTTTATCTCAACTTGGTCCCAACAGCTTTACTGTAATTTAGGTGCGATGTTTGTTAAATTCATTTATTTTGAGAAAAAAATTATTATTTGATGTTAATAAATAACATGCTCTTTTAATGAAATATTTAATGTTCTTTATGTCTATTTATAAGACTGATCGATGTTATATGTGAATTAGAGACTTCAACGATAAGAGGCCAATCAATAACAACAGGCGTAGGTTGACCATTACAATCTTGTACGGGAGTGGTAGGCGAGAGGGAGGGAGAGATATTTGTACCCTCGCCCCATTACTGATTAGACATGATACCTCTTGAAGGTTGTTAGACTCCTAATTTTCTATCAGGAGGCTATATCGCTCAAGAGGAACTCAACTTTGTTGGCATAATTGATTCGTCATTGGGATGAACATAGACAGTCATTTCATGTTTGTTCCAATCAATGGTTCCGACCCACTGAGGAGGAAATTTACTTCATCACTAGGCTATCCAGGCAAGGGGAGGATTTTCCCTAGTTCCCTCAGATGTCCCAACTGGTGTTGCAGTAGAGAGTCAACTCTCTTACTCTTAGAGATATATCAGTGACCACGTTAGTGATCCTATTGATTTTTAGGTGTACAGTGGATAGCTACGGATTTATTCTTTCAGTGCAGAGGAGGTTAGGTGCCTCTCACTATTGGTGATGACCATTGTGTACCTCACCACTGATGGATATTGAATTAGTTTCCCTCTTTTATTTTATGTAGATTATTTAGTGCGGAGACCTATATGTATTAGGTGGTCTGCCATTTTTTTTGCGGCAGTTATGTTTTGCTATGTATCGATAGTGTGTATATATTGATGGGAGAGTAAACTTCCCTTTTGGTTAAAGCTTTTTTGTTTATTTTTTGAGAGGTTTTCGAACACAAGGCGATCATTTGATTGACGCCCTCCTAGACAGATGGCCAATGTGCAGATAGATGTTGCCCAAGAGGGGCCAAGTAGAGTTTCCAGTGAGGATCACATCAAAGGAGCTAGAGATGCTATCTAGCGAGGATGAGCACACATTGGACCTTCTACCATATTTGTACATAGGGTTGGACTGGAGAGCATGTCACAACATATTTTTCACCCAAGTTGATCCAATGAATGACAGAGGTAATATTAAAATTATGTTTAAATTAATCTAGTTACATTTTACTATATTACTTAATGCAAATGAAATTTATTCTAACATTTTTCTATAAATTGTTTTATTAAATTGTCTAATTATTGTTGTGTACGATATATTTGCATACATTTACATTTACAATGGGGAGAGGCCTCCACCTATTCAGGTTGATGAGGATATGTAGGTGCTTGAGGTACTTGCGTTTCCTAAACCCGGATTGCGATGCAAGCCAGATGATAGGTTTCGATAGGATGTGGCAGACATGTTGTTTGCATTGTTGGCTTGACGGGGATTCCATTCTGTATGGGCGTAGGAGATCATGCAAGACCCTGACCTGGTAGAGTTATGGAGGATGGTTCCTCGTGATATGAGATTTTTGATGCAGTAAATTGTAGGTTCATCCATCCTTCTAGATGATTGGAGTCCAGAGGACGATTCTACATCTGGTTAGGGAAATGATCCTCCTCCTCCTCCACCACCCCTTCCTCCTCGTCACCATGAGGATGGAGTCTTGACATATCATCCACATCCTCTTCCTCCTCCTCACCATGAGGACCAACCACTATTTACTCCTCCACATCGATCTAGCCGACCCACCAATATCTCTGATTCATCCGTAGGTCGACCGACCAAACTTTCCTCCTCATCGACCCAACCATCCATAACCTCCTACTCCACTCACCTAAGCTCTAGATAGGATGGTTGTAGTGGGTGAGATTTATCTTCATGGATATATCTATGCTACTCTCCAGTATACTTTTTTTCTTGGCAGAGATACTGATGCCTCTGCTGGTGGAGGTGCTGATGCCTCTGTCTCTGCTAGCAAAGGTAGTGATGCCTCTGGTTCCGGAGTTGGACCAACTATCTCATAGCATTTATTGTACTTGATATATATATTTGGCATGTATCATGAGTTTGATGTTGATTCTCATATGATTTCAAAGGACAAAAATTTGCAGGGTTTGTTTGGAGATTAGGAGTCATCGTCTTTAACAATGACGCAAACGTCATGGTCATTTTTCAAATTGTGTGCATGTTCAAATAAAAGGGTCTCAATGTTGCAATGGTAGAGGGGGATTTCTAAATTATCATTATAGTTTATCTATGCATATTTTGTTTCAAAATATTAGTCTATCTTGTCTCATATGAAAATATACTAACTTAGCAATGCCATTGTTGGTGTCCGCATGGATGAAAGTCTATTTCCCACTAGTGGTGGGGATACAATATACAAAGCTATCCCATGACATTAAGAAAACAAAATTCGAGGAGATTTGTTATGATCAAGTGTAAATACATATAGGTTGGAATGGCAAGAGAATTAAATGCCACATGGCCCACATTTAATAATGTACTTAGAAACTTTAGTTAAATTTATATATTAGTTTCTCTTTATCCTTACCAAAGCATTATGAACTTGGTATTTCCTTTTTTTATTATGCTATATATCTTGTTATTGCAAAATTGTAATTGTAAGAGCATTGTGTGACTGTACACTTATAATTGAAACTGAAACTTGTAAATTTGCAAGTTAATATTTTTTAATTGTAATTTTGCAATTTCGTAAATTATTTTGTAATTTGTAAACGTAATTGCAAGCTTGTAATTGTAATTTGTAAGTTCTTATTGTAACTGTAATTGCAATTGTAAATTTGCGGTTGTAATTGTCCAATTTGTAAATCTAATTAGTAATTTATTATTGTAATTGTAATTTGTAATTGTAATTTGTAATTGTAATTTGTAATTGTAATTTGTAATTGTGAAATTGTAGTAATGATTGTAAAATGTAATTAATTGAGATTGTAATTTGCAATTATAACTGAGATTGTGCACACTTTGTAATTATAATTATAGCTAATATAAAAGACATTGACATAAATACATAAATAAATAATTAAAATTGCATCACACACATGAATCATACTCACCGACATAAAAAAAATACATCATACACATGAAGATAAATATCATAAAATAATTTGACAACCCATTGAGTTCATAAAAAAAAGTCTATATTTACATAACAATTAAAAATATTACAATGTGATCATCAAATCAATGGCCACCACCACCATCACCTAACATCATGTGACGTACCATCATCATCTTCATTGTGACCACCTACTAAACATAAACATCATCTAACATAACCATCACGCACGTATGAAAAAAAACATCTAACATACACATCTATCATCACCTATCAAACATAGCATCATCTTACATACACATAAAAAATAGCTAACATAATCTAGCATACACATCAAACATCACCTAACATACACATGTAAACATTACCTAACATCATCTATCATATACATTTAACAGATTTAAACATCATCTAACACACAAATCTAATAATAACATCTAATAAAACACAAGCTTCATTATCTAACATAACCATCACACACACACATCTATCAAGCACACCTAGAAAACATATCTAACATGACCTAACATACAATACATCACCATCAACATATAAATAAACATCAACATCAACATGAAATGCAGTAAGTATATATATATATATATATATATATATATATATATATATATATATATATATATATATATATATGACCTAGGATTGTGGTTGGAAGATGGAATGTTACAATTGGTGGGGTAAAGTGACTAACCATTTTCATCTAACAACTGCTTGTAGTATCTTGCTCTTGATAAGAGCTTACGATGTTTTGCAACTAGTGGAATATCTTGCGTATCCAAAATCAATCGTGAATCGGGATCCTGCAAAATAGAATAAATTGTTGTTTAGATTCACATGGATAAGTAACATAAATTCAATTAGACAATCAAAATATAAATACAATATGAACTTATTGGAGATGGAAAGGGAAAACTCGCTAAACTTTGAACACTATGCAATGATTTAGAATTTGAAGAATTGGCCATTTGATATTATAACATTTTCTCCCTGCATTTGAGCCAAATAAAAGATCAATACGTGTCTACATTCCTAAAATAAATTTTGAGAACCATATCACAATCTTACTTCCAATATAGTTTTGAAACCATTTTGTGAGAATAAGGTGATTTTAAGCAACATATGTAACTATGAAGTATTGTAGTTGTTGTGGTTGAATCCTAACAGAACATTTGAGATGAATATATCATTTTAAGTTGAAACATAAATTCATAGGGATTTTTAATTAATCCCGTGTGTCATAATAACACAACCGCACCGGTGTGTCTTGGGTAACTGGACACACCAATGTGGCTAAACCATGTACGCAATGTGTTGGGAACATCTGCAGTAAAATCCGCAAAAGAAAATATCCACTATATTTGATAACAGATAGTTATCTATGCAATTTTCAATATTATTGACCTCAGTGTGCTTAGTATATGCAAGCACATTGGTGCAATCGTATTTTTATTACACACTATGGTATGATATATTTTTTAAATTTTTTCTATTGTATGCCAATATGGTGCATCGTGAAAATAATAGCTCATCGGTGCATGCATATCGTTTTGGCGCACTGCTATTCCGGATTTTTTTTAAAATTATATCTTAACGGTTTGTTACCTATTATGATGCACCAATGCACTTGTGTAAATAGCACGTAGATATCCAGAAAATAAAAAATAAAAAATCGCACGAATTAATTTTCCCATAAACTGAAAAAGGAGCAGGAATTTTATTTTCAAAAGCTAATTCTATTAAGTGTTTAAAAAAACAAACTAATCACTATTTCATTATTTTTCCAAAATTTCAAGGGGATATTTTGGAAGAGAGACTTACCGGGGAGGAGTTTGGAGCAACTAGATTATTCTGAAGATCGAAATTCGTAAGGTATGGTGAATCAAACAAAACCCTGCATAGTAGAAATTTCAAGTATGTAAATTATTACTATTGATCACAATGCATGATTTATTTATTTTCCTATTTGTATTTTAAATAAATTTAGAAAAAAATTCATAGTTACCTTCAAATCTGGAACCCTTGTTTTCTTGTAGCTTCATTTCGTTTTATGTGGCTGCAAAATTTTACATTAAGGTTTAAATCCCTCTATTGTTTCACAATAAAGATTTTTCTTTCTAGGGATTTTAGATTTAATCGGTTTCTTATTATATATATAAGGTGTTGGGTGCGATGGGACCACTTCTTGGGTTGAATTTGAAACCTTGTTGGCCATGTCGGGTTTTTTTTTTCAAATAAAAAAAACACTTATGTAGTTTTCGGTGCGGTCGAGTTGATTTAGCTCAATGGTGCATTTATAGTAAAAGCGCATTGTTTTGATTATCGGTGATTTATAATAAATAAATCGCACCAATAAATGCATATATGATTTTTTTTATTTAGTTTCGCTAACTATGTGTTCAAGTATGATGCACCAGTGTGTTCAAGTATAAGAAGCACCGTTGCGTTTTGATTATTGAAGAGCACCGAAATGGTAGACTACTTTTTTATTTGGAAGTTATGTAATTTATTTGTATAATATACTTATTAGCTTCTATATTTAATGGTCTAGGATGTTTATTGATAGAAATTTTGTGATACGAGTTCAATGAACAATAATTCTAGTCGACATGATGGGGGCACATCCAAAAGTGTGAAGAAGGGAGGTTCTTTGTAATTTCTATATTAAATTAATATGTTTGAATTATATTTAAATTTAAATAATGTGTGAGATGCACAGACAAAAAATGAGGAAGCTCAATAAGATTATTTTCTATCTAAGTGAAGAAGAACATAAAACCTTGATGGAAAAGTTGCAGAGGGATGAATCAGGTGAATAAAAAAGTAATTAATATGAATTCTTTATTGATTTTTCAGTAATACCGTACTTAAGAATATTGGATAATATGTTTCAAACAATATAATTCACATATGATGAATGTTTTTTCCAAAGTACATATGATGAATGTTATGCAGGGACTGACATCAACAGAAGGGATGCCATCATAAGAAAAAACAAATTATGGAAGATGTAAAGGATGATGAATTGGTCCTTAGCTCATCTAGAGTGGTACTGGAAGTTAATGAAAGATGATTTTTTTTAGAAATCTACGAGGGATATAGTGGAAAGAACATATAGACGTACTTTCCGCTTACAATACAAAAATCAATCCAATGATTCCAAGAATTAGGTTATATCTAAACTATAGGAGGTGTTTCCAGAGCAATGGTCAATGAGACCTATAAGACTTGCAATAGCAAAAACATACAACAACAAAAAATAATAATTCAAAAAGTAATATTCCTAAACATGTTTTTATAGAATATGTATCTAGTACTACAAAGCATTCCTCTATTAATATTAATTTTGTTATATTTATTTTTCATATCAGTATAAAAATAGTTTAATGTTAGATTAAAGTTTAGGAAGATTGTGAAAATCCTAAAGGATGAAAGAGGTGATATTTGAAATATGACAGTAGGGATGTCTAAAAAAGTATACAAGGAGATGGTCAAGGAAATAGACATAATTGCTTCGCGGGAGGAGCCATCTCAACAATAATGTGCTTCAAATGTATGAAATCATTGAAATTTTCTACTATGTATTAATTAATTTAGCATTAAATATTGATTTTAAATTGTTTTCTTGCATAAAAGAAAACAAAATGGAACCCATTCAACACATAAGGCAAGATGACAAAGAAAAAAAGGGGTTTCAATAACAAAGTTTGTGAGTAGTTGTGATTTCCTTATAACATCTTAAGTTTTGATATTGGTTGTGATCTTTATATTTTAATTTTTTAATTTACACCAACCATCCTTGGATGTCTTCAAACATGTGTTATCATACAAAGAAGAGCCATCAAAAGAATTGATTGACATTGGGTTAAGTATGGGTTGTGAGTATATGTTAGCGTATCAAAAATTAATTGTGGAATTTGTAAGTATCTATGCTGTTTTACTTCTCTCATTTTATAATTAGCGGAACAACAAAAATCCATTATATTAAATCTATGATTTGTTATGGCGTATAAAACTTGGAGGAAAAAAAGTATGGAGTGGAGGCAACATAAGAGTTGTTGAGACACGGCATGAGATTTGGTTTTGAAAGAATGTGTATCATTTATGACTCAATTTTCCATGGTACGTCGCATTTCGATTTACATTCATGTATATTATTTATTTTATTTTTCATTATTCCCACCAATGTAGATACACTCATTACACTTTATTTTTATGTTTATAGATGGAAGCTGGAGAATAGGAAAACAATCGAGGCAATCAACAAAACATTCAGACAGATAACCCAAGTCATGCAAGTGGATCGAGCACTGGCAACAACAAGTTACCAATAAGTGTAACAATTACATGCATGTTGACATTTTGATTATTGTGGATTTTATGTTGTCCAATTTTGTATGACAAAAGGCCTCTTATTCATATATAATAAAACAAAATTCCTTTTCTATTGCATTGTCCAATGTCGTTGTGAAATGCTACATCAATGATTAATATATGGATAGTTGATGAAATATTATAATAGATGCAAAATTCAAAAAATTATGATACAACAGATAAATCATACATCATATCCAAACAAAAAAATTAAAATTAAAATTATGAAACTATTGTAAAAAATATTTCTATTTCTGATGAATAATGGAATTAAAAAAATAAAAATAAAATATAGGTATTCCAGTGCGATGTCATTGGTCACTGTTCACTAAAGAGAAAATAAATACCAATGCCTTAGATTGTTTTAATCGCACTGGTGCGTTCTATTGCATGTAGAACTAGTGCGTTTACACCAAAAGAGCACAGGTGTAACAAAATACTTGTTGCATGCCTCGGTGTTTTGTTATTGTTACACCTCAGTGTTTTCGACATAAGCGCACTGGGCGCCATTATATTGTGACTGCATTATTGAATTTTAAAAATGCAATGAAAATCAACGTCCCAGTCAACTCTACCGATGCATATTTATTCTCTTATTGTACCAGTGCTTTCTGATAGTACATAAGCACTGGTGCTATATTTATTTTAACACACTAGTGCATACATCGTTATGAAGCACCTATACCATTAAAATATTTTATGCGCACTAGTGCTATATTTATTGACAAGAACCGGTGCATATATTGTTATAAAGTATTGGTTCTTTTAAAATTTTGGTGGTGTTGCAGTGTGTGTTGTTATTTAAAGGCTCCGGTGCATTGAGTGTTAGTTCACCCCAGTGGTCTTGATTCATTGAAGTGCACCGATAAAAAAACGTCCGCTAAAACCTCCGACCGTCAGTATTTTTTAGTTATAATAAATTTTCGTAAAACCATCTGCTAAAAAATCCAGTACCATTGGCAAAGGTTGTAGCGGAGTTTTTTTTGAAAATTTTGACCAATCTTGTAACACTAAAAATCTCCGTTATAACCTCCGCTACAGGGTCATTTCCTTGTAGTGACAAATTTTTGTCATATTCATTTAATCAAGTTTGTTAACATGTTTGATCTATATATAATTGTGTCTTCTTGTTGTAAAATAAAGAATTGACATTGGCAATTTGTTAAACATTATATTTTGACATTAAATCATTAGTGCCTAAAAAATAAAATCATAGCAAAGTTAAAACAGTATACTAACTTGTATGTTGAAGATTCTTAAAAGGGAAAGTAGATGTTAAGTTTGATATTCTCTTATTGGAAATAAATATTTGTTTGATCTATTTTACCTATTTTTACTTACTATAATTCCAACGAAGTTAGACATCAAGTAAATAAAGACATAATTTAACCAAATTTTATATTTATAGAGTGTTGTTATCCATAACCTTGTGAGCTTTTTTCCAAGATATGAAAGTTAGTGATGAAACAAAACAAAAAGTAATGGAGACACAAGACAAAATTCAGAGTAACATAATCTTTATTCATCCATCAAATAATAGTTACAATAGCTCATTAGAGATGAGAGTTCCAATGCAAGTTGCATTGGAACACGATATAATGCAAATACATAATGCTTCACCAAGGTTATACATATAGGAGATTCAAATTGCTCAATGCATGAAAACCTAGTTAAGCTTAACGAGAGCTCAAATGCCCTTAATTATCCATGCAATCTCTTGGAGATGAGTTAAATAGCTCGTAATTGACCTTCGTTAACAAGTGGAGGCTTATGTTGAGCTTGGTGTTGTCATTGATGTCAAAGAGATTCTTGAACTTGGTGATGACATTGAAGTCTTGATGCCAGTTTGAAGAAGTATATAGAAAATATGTGTGCAAGTCTCAGCAAGTCCCACCAAACGTCAAATAGATTGTTGAACTTGGTGATGGCATTGAAGTCTAGAAGCCAGTTTGAAGAAATATACGGAATAAGGTTGTATGTGTGCAAATCCCACCAAGTCATGGCACTCTAGTGCGCAAGTCCCACCAAGTCATGGAACTCTTGTGCGCAAGACCCACCGAGTCAGCGTAAGATAAGGACAAGTGGCTGAATTACCGTGAAGTAAGTGAATATACAAAAGTTCACACTGACGAAATAATAAGAGGGGTGGTAAGATTGACCGAGAAGAAAGGAAGAAGGGATGTTACCGACTTAGAGAAACCCCAACTCGTGGACATATTAATTGAATAAGATCGGTATAAATGAGAGAAAGATTAATGTGTGTTAAGATAAGCCTGGGTGCACAAAAGATGTAGTATTTTGAAATTAAAAGCTTCGGGGATAGATGAAATGCTAAGGGGAATCAATGGCAGTATGAATTGAGGAAGTGCGTGAGGTTACGAGACATAGAGAAATACAAGGTGAAGTCGCGCAAAAATATGAGGTGCATTTTGAGAAGAGCACAAGGAGCATTTGAACAAGGGGCATTTGAACAAAAGGATACAAAGAATGGTTGTGCATGAAGAGTTGAAAATGTGAAGTACAGTATGCTCAACAGTTTGCGCATAATAGAGGAAATAGATGAGAAAGCGTAGAGTGGTTTGTGATTGAGGTAAACAACAACAAATCTATATCTGGGTGTCTGGATGGGGCAAGAACAAAATATTGGTGTCTTCTATAGGTTGGTTCCTGATCGTGCAAGTTGGTGCTTGTTGATATGAGTTGGTGCTCATAAGAGGATCAGTGTCCTCACAGGTTGGTGCCTGTAAAACAACAAGTTGGTGCTTGCAAGGGATTGGTGTTCCTATCTGATTGGTGTTAGCAAAATAAGTGAGTGGTTGCTCACGCTTGGAGATTGGTGTCTCCTAAATTTATTTGAAATAAGAATTTTTTTATATATAATATTTCTCTACACATTCTTTGCATAGTGTTCATTGTATTAGAAATTGCTTATGATACATGGTATATATGTTAATGAATGATTACACGGTATAACAAATGTTTGAAAGGATAAAATGTGCATGATATTGATTCACTCCCCATCTCAGTATCACTTGGGGTCCAACTGATTATGTACCTCAAATCAAGGATGTAATGCATGCACAAGTATGCGCGAGAAATTGATGCTCTTGAGAGGGTAAATATGCTATAATACCCCCCTATAAGCCTAACTCTGTGAAACTAATGCAAAAAAAATGGGTCCTGGTAATTTTCAACCATGTTATGTACCCATGCAAAAAAATACTCAAAATATAGAAAGGGAAAAACAAGTGGAAACTCCTCCCCAAGAGGATAGAAGTGAGATCCACCAAGTGGATGGTAGATAGTATCCAAAAACCAGAAAAGATGGCAAGCCAATGAAGCATGATTTGATGATGATAGATCATAATCCACTCCAATGCATGTGTTGAAGCTGAAATCAATTGATAACAATCATATCTCTTCAAAGAACTAAGGTGCCATCCTACAACAAGAAGGTTAGGCTAGTTCAGAGTGCTTCCAAAGCATAGAAGCAAACACCATAGAAGTCATGTTGTAGTGGTGAAATGGAATTGTAAATGTGGCCTAATTAGTCAATGTTAGGATCAATGAGAAATGTTCCCGTGTATCATGGATCAAACACATTTTTAGGAGGTCCTTAGGAAATTGCTCAAATGTTGCCATGAGAAATCATCTATCTAACCACAAACTATCTTTAGAGTTGGTACCTTGCAATATTTTGTCGAGTAAACCTCTTTATCAATGAGTTGGAAGAAGGGGAATTGGAAAATGGCCTTGGATACTTGAAAGGAGAATGATGTTGTTTGCGTTCATGATGTCAAGGATATCATATGTGGACGATATAGACCTTGAAGCTGATGTTGCAAAAATATTTTTTATTGGAAATTATGATAAATCTATAGTTGGTGTTGAATATGGATGAGTAGGATCCAAAGCTATATCAATATGTGGTGTAGGAGATGGTTCCTGTAGCTCATTAGTAAAAGAGTCATATCATTTGATAATATATAGTGTTGGAATAAAATGAATATATTCAGTAGAGGAATCAAGACAACTTGATAATGATGATGTAACCCCATTAAACCTTAATCCAAATTTGGTTGGTTGCATCACAAGTTGAATGAGATTTGTGATCCCTTGTAAATTCTTACCAAGGCCACCTCTAGTGTATCCCATCTTCAAAAGTAATTTGGACCCAAAGCCACGAGTATGCACCTCAAAGAAAGGTATTGTAGGCTCATGAATTGCAATAAGTGGATGTACTGCAACACGATCTATCATATCTTCTTGTTCATCAACACTCTCATCATTATACATGTCATTAGCAATAGATGATGCAAGATCAATATCCATAGAATATTCTTGTATGTTATTGGAGCTTAACAAAACTATATGAGAAGAGATACACTATCTCAAACTAGCATCATTATCTTCTTTCTCCTTTAATTTGGCCAAGAGTTGTTCAATGTGGAGATTTGTTTTTCCTCCATATTATCATAGCGGGTTTCTGAATCAGAAAATTCATCTTGTTTCTCCTTTGTTGAAATTGCAATTGCATATGCTTTTTGAAAAGCAATATTGAGCTCCTCTTGTGAAGAAGCTAAATCATCTTGAAGTTTGATAACTCTCCTAACAAGGTTTTGTTTGAGATTGCGAGGATTGGAGATGATGAGGTTTTTGTATACCATTGAAAAACTTCCCCCTCAATATGAATATAATCCCAATATGAGTAGTCCAATGTTGCTACAAAATAGAGCTCAAAACACAATTTTTGGGCCAATATATGCCTTGCTGCAAATTCAATCATAACTCTATCTATAGGTAATGAAATCAAATTTCATCAAAGACCCATCAGTGAGATGACAATATTTTTTTTTTCAAATAATGTAAGAAAATTGATCTATCTCATCCCATGGAGTGAGAAAATTCTTACTAAAATTGAAGGTATGTGAGGGCATGTTGTTATAAATACCTCTGATATTCATTTGATCATATCTCCCAAAATGTGAAGAAAAAACGAATTATGAAAAAACCCATTTGAGATTTCGGAAAAAACATTCAAACGAGCTATTGTAGGCCTTCTAGAATTATCTGTAGAGGTTGGGGAACCTATTAAAAGTTAGCTTCGATTTAATGTCTGTGGATTTTTATGAGATAAGTGCAGTCAACAGGCCTTCAGAATCCATATCTGAGTGATCCTTTATTGCATGCTATTAGCTTTATACGAACACACACATAATAATGAGATAGAAATCATTAACAAGCATAACCATAGAAACATCGAATACAAGACATTTACCCTGGAAAACCCCATGAGGGGAAAAACCATCCAATGAAGATCTTCATTACCTTGGCCAAAACCAACCAACCGGGTTAAGTGAGCTCATCGGCTCATCTCCAGGCCACCTTACAATGGAGTATGACAATCCCTTTATAGGATTCATTACATGTAATACCTCGGTCCAATACTATGTGCCACCAAATACCATGGGACACCAAATACCATGGGTCACCAAATACCATTGGCCACCAAATACTATTGGCTACCAAATACCATTTTCTTTGACCCAAAGAAATATTATCTCAATGACTCATTCATCGAGTCAAGGTTATCCTAACAATACCCCCTTTAAACTTGACTTGGATTAATGACCAACCCCCCTCAAAGTTTTTATTGGCGAATCTTTCATACCCCACTTATCACCTAGGTCTACATGACGTTACCGGTAAGTTATAGCCATGGGTATGCATGCCTAACTAGGTCTTACAGCTGTATGCCTAAATTTTACATGTAATACAATTTTCAACTCCATTATAATATAATTTTTTTTTGTTCATGTGTTTCATGGTGACTGTACCATCACCATCCGTTGCTACATCCTATCGCTTTTCAATGCTCGTCATCTACCATCTACCGGATTACGTGGGTCCTTAGCCACTGTAACTGCCAGTTCTCTAGGAATTCTCTTAAGCTACATGGTTCATCAATCTTGGTCCCAAAACTGAGATTAAACCATCTCACATTCCTCCTGCAATCGAAGACTCAACCTCTCCGATTCCACATCAAGCTAGGCTACACGTACACTTTCCACCCTCATACCTATCCTAGTGGTTCATTCCACAACTTGATGCCACATCCCTTCTTTTCACATAAGAAGGATACAATGATTTTTTTTGTTTTTTTTCTTCTAAGCACCAAGGGAAATCACATTCTAACCAGGAACCAAAAACTATTGGGGTGTTGGGTACCACCGATCATGCACTCCGCAACATATTAATTAAAAACCAGGTACAAAAAATTCATCTTCAAGGATCACCAACCAAATGCTATGATACTGGTTATTAGGTTTATATGAGCACACATAGAATAATGAGAGATAAATATTGAACAAGCATAACCATAGCAACATCGAACACAAGACATTTACCCTGGAAAACCCCATGAGGGGAAAAACTAGACAATGGAGATCTTCATTACCTTGGCCAAAACCAGCCAACTGGGCCAAGTGAGCTCACCAGCTCACCTACAGGCCACCTTACAATGGAGTATGCCAAGCCCTTTATAGGCTTCAATACATCCAATAACTTGGGCCAATACTATGTGCCACCAAATACCATGGGACACCAAATACCATGGGTCACCAAATACCATTGGACACCAAATACTATTGGTCCCCAAATACCATTTTCTTTGACCAAAAACAATATTCGCTCAATGAATCATTCACCAAGTCAAGGTTAACCTAACACATGCTTCTCCTTAGAGATTCCATGGCTCTAATACCATGTGATATTTTTGCCAATATCTGAAAGCTAGTGAATAAGAAAACACAAAATGGAGACACGAGACAAAATTTAGAGTAACATAATTTTTATTCATCCATCAAAGAATAGTTACAATAACTCATTAGAGATGAGAGTTCCAATGTAATATACATTGAAGTGCAATGGAATGCAATAAAATGTGATATAATGCAAATACATAATGATTCACCAAGGTTATACTGTAAAATTAGTCACAGTAGATCTAATGAACAAGTAAATCAATCACAACAGATGAATATAGAAAATATGGTGTAAAACTGTGCAAAACATGCAGCAGTGCTCAATATCCCAGAAAGGGTGAATGAATTACAATAGAATACGACTCGACTCAATGAGCAATTTGAATTGACTAAGTAGGCCATTCGAATCACTGAATGGAGTAGCTTGACTCCAACTAGGAGTCCTCATCATCAATCGGTGGTGGTCATCAATGCACAAGAACCAGTCATCCAGGTGTCAATCTGAGTCTAACTGAGTGTGTCATGTGTAACTGAAGTGTGTAGCACTGATTAAGGGAAGGAGGATCAGTGGGGGGCGCATGGGAGACTAACTGAAGTCAGAACAAGTCATCTAGTCAAACTGGAGGTCCAACGGAAGTGAAACAGTCAGTCGGGAGTGAAACTAGCCTCAAATCAGGGAGAATCGGAGCTAACTGAATGTAACTGAAGTGGAACTGTAGTGGTAGGTGAACAAGTGCGCCCTTCTCTGGTAGTAGGTGAGAAGTGGGCGCCTTTCAGCCTAGGAGGGCTAAAACTCTGAAGGAAGTGGCTCCCGGGTGCTAGAATAAGGTGGCTAAGGTGCTGGAGGCATCAAACTGGTGACTGGGATGCATGCAAAGTGCATGCAAACCCTAGAATTTGCATGCAAACCCTAATTGCATGCAAGATCCTGAAAAAGATGATGTGGATATCCGAACATATACATACAGGCAATTCAAATTGCTCAATGCATGAAAACCTAGTTGGACTTAACTAGAGCTCAAATGCCCTTAGTTAGCAATATCTTAGAGATGAGTTAACTAGCTCATAATTGAGCTATGTAGACAAGTGGAGGCTTAGTTACCTCAAATCAAGGATGTAAATCATGCACAACTCTTGCATGAGATATTGGTTTTGTCAAGAGGGTAAATATGCTCTAGTAAACGTATAGTCTTATTTTGAACATGGGTGATGAAAAGTATGATATTTTTATTTTTAAAATTGAAATATATTAATGGATATTATGGATTATGGTGTTTGAGAAATTGTGTAGGTGTTAAATTATAGTAACTATATGTATAAGAATAACCTAATCAATAATTGAAGGGACATGGTCACATGAGTTTTGTTGTAGGTGATTAGGGCTACTTATTTTTTGGTGGATTTTCAGTCATTATGGCCAAGGAGATAGGGGGGATCCTTATGGAGTACTCAGAGGACAAAATATCTAAGGTGGAGAAATTCATGCAATACTCAAGCCCCTCTAGACTTGATTAAACGCACGTTTCCCAATATTGAATAGGATGACACACATGGATCAGATTGGTGTGGTTGGCATTAGGAACCCATCATGAGAAGTCGGGTTTAGTACATGTGAGAACCCTCGTAAGGTTGACACTTCAGTCAAACCTAATGATTGAGAATGGGTATCGACTGAAAATCCAATGGACAGCTCTCAAGCTGATGAAAATTGGATGGAAGGTGGATCTACACATGTTAACACATGGGTTAACAATATCTGTGATATTTTTTTTCATTCATCCATAGACCCTGGTGGATCTAACTCTTTTCCTAGGTCTAATGGTGGTAATCCATATCTAGGGTTCCATTTATTTCCATCAGTGGATTGCATAGGTACCCAAGGATTGGTTAATGGAGCCCTAAATTTTCCCTTGTTAGAAGGGGGTATCAGAGCAAGACTCAATAGAGTGCGTGAGAAAAAATGACAAAAAATCCTTAACTAGAAAGGCTCAAATATTTCTCTCATTGTTGGTGCAGAAATTGGTTGGAAAACATATTAGACATTGAGGGTCGATCACTTGTAGGAAATTTATGGGTTGGTGTATTTTGATGGTATCCTTAGGGGCCTAGGTTGATATGCATTGGAATCCAATTGTAGGATACTTACCTAACTTCCATATCTTGGTTTGTGGCCGCTTAGGGTTCATTTTTTGGAAGTGCAAGGATGTTGAAACAATTTTGAAATTCCTTTGGTTCTGGACTTGAACATTTCACCATTTGAATCCCTAGTACCCCCTTTTCAACCCAAGAGAGATTGTACTAGGAAAGTATACAATCTGGATTAAATTACCAGGTCTCCCACTTAAATGGTTGACTGTAGCTAGTTTTCAACCATAGGGAATCATGTCAAGAAAACTATGATCATGGATGATAGTTTTTTATCAAGCTTGCAAAGAATAATGGCTAGGGTATTGGTGGAAATGGACCTACAAGGTGGGATTTATGATCCTATTGATTTGGTGTTGGGAGATAGTAATCATATACATAGCATTGAATATCAATAATTGTTCCCTTTAGATGCATACATTGTTAAAAAATGTGCCATGTTATGGCATATTGCTTGGTTCTAGTAGTGAAGAAGAAATGAGTACCCAAGGCCTCTTTGGATTCAACACATGGTGGAGATGAAATGTTGACTAAAGAAATGGAATATGATCCTCTTCTGATGCGTGGCTCAGGTGTTGCTCATCCTAAAGAATCTAGTAATAAGAAACTGATTCTACCTTCTAAGACTGATTTGTTGGACCACTTTATCAATCTCATTCAAAATGGACGTGATCGCTTTGTCTACTCAGCTTAATCATCTCACTATTTGGACTAGCTTCAGCCTATCAATATATGCTTTGGTGTTGGAATTGGTAAGTATACTATTTCATCCCTTTCTCTTGTTGTCACTCTTTTGAGTGGGTTGTGTGGCAGTTCAAAGAATTCGGGTGTAAGCCTTATCATTGGGTAGTCAGTGCTCTGTGAATTCGAGGGTCTAGATACTCTTGTTGAGACTATATTATCATGTTCTTCACAAGGTATGGTTACAAGGGAGACACAAGGAGTGGTGGAATAATCATCAAGAGTCTCACCTTTAGGAAATCCCTCTGCCTTGAATCCAGTACGATCCTATTCCTCTAGCTCGAGAATTAGAGGGGTGGGTCATTATGATTTCCAACTTAGAAGGGAATCTCAACACTATTGGAGTGGGGATGAAATATAAACTAGTATGGACATGGACTCAAGAGGGAATGTTGACACTATTGGAGCGGGGTGAAATATAAACTTCGCCATGCCCAAGAAAAAACATCAAAAGAGGTGAGACAAGGAAGACAAGCTTTAATCACGAGGGTCCTTAAAGCACCGACATCCCCACTATGTGCTTCAAAATGAAAATCCTCTTTGTCAACATGAGAGGGATGAGGATCTAAGACAAGAAAATGGGTTTGAGGAGATTATTTAGGGATGTTAATTCTAATATTCTACCTATTTCAGAGACCATGGGTAGGGAAGTCTTTGTTTGTGCTGCTTTGAATTCCTTACTATCGATTCAGTTGGAAACTTGGGGGGTATTCTCATTAGTTGGAAGGATAGTATACATCTCATTAAATCATTTTCCATTGTGTTTGGTTTGTATATAGAAGTTGAGAGACGAAGCTTGGGGAAATTATTCTGCATTCTTAATATATATGGACCTTATGAGGGTAAGGTCTCAAATTGGGACAATATTTTCAACTCACCTTTCTTATTGAAATCCAACTTAATAATTCCTAGGGATTTAAACTCCACGATAGATAGGAATGATATTTGGGGTTCTGGTGCACATTATGATACATTAAATGGTTTCTTCATAGCTTCATTGGAGAAGGAAAAGCTTATTGATATCGCTCTAGTGAATGTAGGACCTACTTGGGTCAAAAATTGGGCCAAGACTAATGCCATCTCTAAAAGGATCAAGATGTTTATCTGGAACATAGATATTTGCAATCCGTTTAAAAGGTATAGACCATGGGTTTGTTGTTCAATATTTTTGGATAATTTTTCGATGATATTAGAGATTGGAGCAAATGAGGACAAGCCCAGATATCCATTCAAATTTAACCCTACTTGGTTAGGGGATGAGGGATTTAGTGAGATCATAATCAATAATTGGAAGCACTATGACCCCTTGCTTGCACAATCAACTTGAATTCAATTTTTCTTGGCCTTAAAAATTGTTTAGGACTTGGTGGTAGAATGGTTTTCCACTCAATAAAGGAGTTGGGGAGACTGGTTAAAGGAGGTTGAGGTTAATATATAAGGAACTCTTCACAGGTCCATGAGATTTTTACTAGATAAGGATAGTATGAAGTAATTAAATTCTTTGGATAAACAAAAAACAAAATTATTATTAGAGGAGGAATATGAATGGCACATTAAGAGCCACGCTACTTGGATTGCAAGTTGGGATCAGAACATGAAGTATTTTTTGTGAAGTTTTAATTATAGAAAGTCCAATAATACTATATGGGAGTTGCATGATGAGGAGAGAGTAGAATCTAGGTCGTTTATTCATCGACTTCTTTGTCAACATATACAAAGCCCCCGAAGATTGTCCTATAAGGGAGGTTATTAATATCATCAATAAATACCCTTGATTGGTTGATGAAGATGAGGACAAGGAAATTTACAAAGAGATTACAAAGGAAAATGTGTTAGCGGTTATGAGAACCTTTCAAAAGGATTGGATCCTAGGTCCAAATGGGTTGAACATTGAGTTATTCAGATCACATCCATGTTAGCTGGGGATACCATGATGCAGAGTTATTGTCAGAGACATTATTTATTTTTCTAAGCTAGAGAAGATTTGAGCTAAAATGATCCAGAGCTGTGGTTAGAGTGGGCATTATAGCATTTTGTATGTCTAGAGCATCACTAAGCAGCATTCCAGGCCCCCCTTTTTTTGCTTTCCCTTGCATGACCCCACTGAGATGCGTGGATTAGCCATAGTTTGATGAGAGCGGCATAGATCATAGTTTGTATGCCACTTCTTTTCCCTCATTTGTCAGAGTTCAGTCATCATATCCACTTGTCAGCAACAGGTATATGGTATGGTAGGTATATGGTTTATCATTTATGCTCAAAGGTGCATTTTTAGGCTTGTTTATTTATATTAGTACTTTGACTTAACATATGGTGGCTTATTTGGTGATCCTTTTTTTTGATTGGAGACTTATCTGTGGCCTCTACTAAGGATGATCTACCACCATGAGTGGAGGCTCCCGTTTATGAACATTGGTTCTTTTCCCCTCTCATGGTATAGATTTGGCCATTTGACTCATGATAGCTAGCATTGGTTCCACTTGTCACTCTTCTCCACTCATCTGACCCATTCATGATTGGTTCCTTTCCCTAACTAAGACCAAGATAGGTGGCCTTGAATACCTCCCCCCTTTGGATTCTAAGTGCACTATGACTCCATGTTTATTTGTGCCTCGGCTCTAGAGTGTGTGATTTGCACCTTCAAACCTAGAATTCACTCCTTGTTAGTTGCCCTCGATGTTGTGATGCAGTATAGGATTATGTAGACTCACCGGGTGTTCCCCGCCTGCCCTTGAAACATGCACATTTTCCACCATTACATGAATTTGAGCACCATTGTCCTACCTAAAGAAGAAATGCAAATAAAGCCAAAAAGGATAAAAGTCAAATCAAGCCTCAAAGGCTAAAGTGAAAGTAAATGTAAAAGGCCAAGTAGATGAGGAACACATGTCATATCAAAATGACCGCTTGGACACATGAATGAAAGAGAATGTAATGGTTAAATTCCTCACCGAGTCCCAATGAAGGACTGGTAGGTGAGATGGAGTAAGGGACAACTAATTCTAAGTGTCCCCTAGAGTCTCAAATTACAATTGGTATGTTGTGTGTTAGTTTTTCAGAATTTACTTCAATCTGATCTAGGATCTTAATTAAGAGAACAAGATGTACAACATATCTACAACATATCAATCATGGACATAATAATTCAAGCACACAAGAGACAATAGACACAGAGTTTCACTGGGGAAAACCATAAAGGTGAAAAACCCCACAACTTCCTCAGAGATAGATAGAGCAATGATACAACCCAAGCATAAGAGATAGTCTTCTCATAACAACAGCTTCTCCTCCTCCACAAGTGCATCACTATCCAATGAGAGTATGAGTGAGAAAGTGAATGATCAAATAGAGTGCCTCCCACACTCTATTTATACATGACTTGACTTGCCTAATAACCTTTACTAGGTCGGCCTCAACTTAACCACATAACATAATGCTGACAGGGCCGACCCCCAATAAGGTGGTCTAATAACCCTTTAACCCACATGAATTATACAGGGCCGACCCCAACAAGGTGGTCTAATAACCCACACAAGTATAAGTTACGACACTTACAATATAAATGACGACACTTCCGTATAGGAATACAAACACTTCTGTATAGAGGAATAATAACATCTCTATAGGAATACAATATACATATATGAAATACATTCCGAAGTTACAAATACATCAACACTCCCTCTTAACTAGGAAGGTATTTCTCGACACATGTATTCTAGCACAGGTCTTCTTCTCTGGATCATCGTCATTGTCACTGCTGCTGCCATCTCAATCAATCTCTCATATACTCGTCATAGGAAGTTCTACAGAGTCAATCCTTTTTCATATTGGATGTAGGACCACCACCTGTAGGTATTCATCATTTACAGAGCCAACCCTTTTTCATGTTGGATGTAGGCCTAGCCTCCATGTAGGTCTTTCAACATCTCTGCAAGCAAGCCATCAAGTAGGTACACCTCAGGACTGATTACACTGCCTCTACAAAACCTGCAAGATCTCCCATAACTGATTACACTGCCTCTGCAAAACCTGCAAGAGCATCTCAGGATTGATTATATGCCTCTGCAAAACCTCTGTACCATACTGTCACATCATCATCTTTAGATCACCTCATTGTCCACGGAGCACAACCTAGATGCACATCACACAACACTTACACTCACCGACATGGGAAGACACACCTCAACCATCCATGAAAGGCTCGGCCCTTATATCTACGCCATGGGAAGGCACACCTCAACCATGCGAGAATGGCACCGCACTTATATCCATAGCCATGGGAAGACACACCTCAACCATGCTAGGAATGGCACAACACTTATATCGCAGCCATGGGAAGACACACCTAAACCATGCTCAAATGGCCCAACACTTATATCGCATCCATGGGAAGACACACCTCAACCATGCTAGGAATGGCATAACACTTACATCGCAGCCATGGGAAAGACACACCTCAACCATGCTCAAATGGCCCAGCACTTATATCGCAGCCATGGGAAGACACACCTTAACCATGCTCGAATGGCCCAGCCCTTACATCAATGACCATGGTAAGACAAACTCCAACCATGTCGGAATGGCTCCAGCCCTTACATCAATGACCATGGTAAGACAAACTTTAACCATGTTGGAATGGATCATGTGCATCTGTGTCTCCGGACTCATCACTTCCCTTGTGAGGGAATCTCGATCTAAAGTACACCAAGTCTCCCTCTGAAGTATTCAAACTTCACTCTAGCCAGTGGCTTGGTCAGCACATTGGCTATCTGCTCGTCCGTCGCAACATACAAGAGCTTCACTGCTCCTCTTTGCACCATATCCCTGATATAGTGGAACTTGATCTCAATGTGCTTCGACTTGTCATGGAACACCGGGTTCTCACACAACTCTGGTGGTCGCAATATATGCAAATAACACTCAACTGGATATCAAAACAACTCAGACAATAGCTTCTTAAGCCATACTACCTCACAACTAGCTGAACAAGCTACGACATACTCTGCTTCAGCTGTACTTAGTGCCACACAAGACTGCTTCTTGCTAAACCAAAAGATCATACTGGATCCCATACTGAAGCAACACCCCGAAGTGCTCTTCCGATCAATGGCACTGCCTGCCCAATCTGAATCAACATAACCCTCCAGGTTAAACTTTTGATTCGCCTCATACTTGAACCCATAGTCAACTGTACCCTTCAGGTACCTCAGAATATGCTTTGCAGCTATCAGGTGAACATGTCTCGGATCTGTCAAATGCTTGCTCAAGGTGTTCACCGCAAAGCAGATATTTGGTCTCGTATTCATCAAGTACATCAAGGACCCAATCATCTGACGATACATCATCACATGATCATCCTGATCATCATCACAGCATCATCCTGATACATATCATCTGGAGCAACACCCTGAAGCTCATTAACCATGATCATCCTGATCATACACTGCGTCCTCCTGATGCATACAACATATCTACCTGATACATGTCATCATACATGATCCACCTGATCATACAATGTATCCATATCATGCAGCTACCTGATGCATATCACATACATGATCCACCTGATCATACAATGTATCCACCTGATACATATACAAATACATGATCCACCTGATCATATCAAGCATCCAACATGATGCATATACATATACATGATCCAACTGATCATACCTGTTGATGTATATGTAACTTCGGAATGTATTTCATCTATGTATTTCATATATATTTATTGTACCCTTATAAGAGATGTGTTATTCCTCTATAAGGAAGTGCCGTCATGTGTATTGACAAGTGTCACAAGTGTGTGTACTTAGCGACGGGTTATTAGACCACCATGTGTGGGGACGGCCCTGAAATATATATATTATATTGTGGATGTACCTAGCTAGACAAGTCGGCCCCATAAGGTCACTGGGAAAACAGGTTAGTATAAATAGAGATCGAGAGATCTCTATTTTGATCATTCAGAAACTCACACTTCTCTCAGTCAGAAAGTGGCGCACTAGTGAGGAGGAGGATCATCTGCTACTAGGAAGTTGTACTTTGGTTGAGCCATTGCTCTCTCTATCTCTGAGGAAGTTGTGGGGTTTTTCACCTTAGGGTTTTCCCCATGGAAACTCTGTGTCTCTTGTCTCTCATGCTTTTGATTCTTGTGATGCTTGTGATGCTTATTGTGATTGTTATGAATTGATATACTTTATATGTTATTCTCTCAGTGAAGATCCTAGAGTATTGTGAATTAATGCTCAAAATTTAACATGGTATCAGAGCTAACCCTAGAAGAAGACATTTTGCAGTGACAAAAACTTGAGTTTCTTGTTTATTGGGTTTCTCTCCACAGATTTTGGAAAAGCAGTATAGTAGATTGAATCTACTCATCAAGGAGAATCTATCTGTCCAATCAGAATTCAGTTCTGAGCATTTTCAGATTTGGCCCTAAACATTAGGGTTTCCACAAAAATATGAATTTCTGAAATTTGAAGACATAGTTGGAAGCTCCTTGAAAAAATCGAAGTTTAGAGCTTTGGATCGAGATTTTTGGCTGGGTAGATCTCCGGGAAACTCAAACCCTAATTCAGGGCTCTCCCTAGTGAACCCGGGAGGACAAAAAGGAAAATCTGAAGGGTAAAGATTTGCTGATCTCAAATTCTAAATACACCAGGTTGATCAACTCATCAAGGCGCATCTTTCTATCCTTTCAGAAAGTTGAAATTCACATTTTGAATTTTTAGGGTTTTTCCGAAAAACCCTAATCCGGGACCAGATCTAGTTTTCAGCAATTCAAGTGGTAAGACCTAAATCTTTCTATTTCCATTTGAAGTACTCTTTAAGATGTCTCACCACACCAACCTTGAGGATAAGCTTGAAGGGGTTGATAACTTCCGAGCTTGGAAGTATAGGATTGGGTTAATCCTGGAAGAGAATGAGTTGG
The DNA here is from genome assembly GCA_027924585.1 of Larix kaempferi. Classification (NCBI taxonomy): domain Eukaryota; kingdom Viridiplantae; phylum Streptophyta; class Pinopsida; order Pinales; family Pinaceae; genus Larix; species Larix kaempferi. The sequence continues at coordinate 2,538,625 of BSBM01000142.1, forward strand.
ACTCATATATAAAAGAAGACATCCCTATCCCAGAGGATGAAGAGACTAAGGAATTGCATAAGAAGAACTTGGTCAAGGCAAAGAGAATCGTTGTTGATTCTATCAAAGACCATCTCATACCCCATATGTCTTCTCTAAAGACACCCAAAGAGATGTTTGACTCTTTGACCAAGTTATTTGAAGGGAAGAACATAAATCAGAAGATGACTCTGCGGAATCAATTGAAAGGGGTCAAGATGTTGAATGGAGAAACCATTCAATCTTACTTCTCCAAGGTATCTCAGATCAAGGAACAACTTGAAGCTGTGGATGAAGTAGTGGACAATGGTGAAATTGTTATGACCACTTTGAATGGCCTACCTAGGTCATGGGACTCCTTTATTCAAGGAATCTGTGCAAGAAAGAAATTGATCTCTTTCAGTAGACTGTGGGAGGAATGCTCTCAAGAAGAATCTAGGCTTGTGGCCCGAGAAGAAAAGATGGGAAATGAAGATCAAGTTCTCACAACACATGCCAGGAAAGGCAAGTCCAAGAAGGAATCATCTCATAACAAGAAATTCTCACACCACAATTATCATAAAGATAAGAAAGATCTCAGATGCTTCAATTGCAATGAGAAGGGACACTTTGCTTCAGATTGTCCCAAGAAGAAGAAAGACAACAACAATGAATTCAACAACAAGAAAAAGAATAACAAAAGAAGATATCATGCTCATTTTTCCGAAGATGATGAACCCCCAAAGAAGAAGGCTAGGGTAGAAAGTGATAGTGATGACGACTCATCAAGTGAAGAAGAGTATGTTCTAATTTCTTCTCTCACAGGTACTATCTCCCATGGTTGTAATGATTGGTTGATTGACAGTGGAGCTTCCAAACAAATGACCGGGTTTAAGGAATCTTTTGTGAATCTATCTGAACATGAATCACCCCATAAGGTGAAACTTGGGGATGATTATCAATACCCAATCAAAGGAAGTGGTGAAGCCTCCTACAACCTAGATTCTGGAAAATCTTTGAAGATGAAAGAAGTCCTTTATGTACTTGGGCTCAAGAAGAACTTACTCTCCATCTCCGCATTGGATGCAAAAGGTATGAGGGTTGCGTTTGTGGATGGCCAAGTCCTAATGTGTCCAAAGGGAAAGACCATAGATGATGCAATAGTGATTGGAGAGCAAGAGGGAGGTTTGTATAAATTGAAGGGTCAACCTGAACATGCCATGGTACATGAATCCATGGAGCCAAGTTAACTTTGGCATAGAAGACTTGCTCATATGCACTATAGGGCACTTCCAATTGCAAGCAAGGCTGTAGAGGGTCTTCCTGAAATCAAGACCAAACATGAAGGTGTTTGCAAAGGATGTGCAAAAGGTAAGAACATTAAGAAGGCTTTCCCAAACAGTGAAAGCAAGGAAAAGGATATCCTGGAAATCATCCACTCAGATGTATGTGGTCCTATGTCATCCAATTCTCTAAGTGGGTATGTTTACTATGTCTCATTTATTGATGACTTCTCCAGGAAGACATGGGTATACTTTTTGAAAAACAAAGATGAGGTGTTTGATAAGTTCAAGGAATTCAAGACCTTGATGGAGAATCAAACTGACAAGAAGATCAAAACATTCAGATCCAACAATGGTGGAGAATTCACCTCAGGTGACTTAAAGAAGCTTTGCAGTGATTCAGGGATTAAGAGGGAGTTGACTGCTCCTTATAATCCTCAACAAAATGGAGTTGCAGAAAGGAAGAATAGAACAATCATGGAAGCAGCAAGGGCAATGCTGCATGACCAGGATCTACCTATGCATCTATGGGCAGAAGCAGCTAGAATAGCTGTATATGTGCAGAACATAACACCCCACAAGATATTGGAAAACAAGACACCAGAAGAGGTCTTTTTTGGTAAGAAACCTAAAGTCAAGCATCTCAGAATATTTGGTTTCCCAGTATACAATCATGTCCCAAAGGAAAAGAGGACCAAACTAGATCCTTCAGGAAAGAAGGGTATCTTTGTGGGTTACAGTGAAAGCTCGAAGGCTTACAGAATATACTATCCAGGGTTCAAGAAGATTGATGTCAGCAGGGATGTAACATTTCATGAAAACTCAGCATTCATAAAATCAAGGAAGGCACCTATCGAAGTTTATGAAGAACCTAAGGAAACTAGATTTCAAGACACTACCATGACTGAAGCAATTCCAGAAGTTGTTCATGAGTTTGAAGATCCGCAAGAACCTGTAGATCCACCCCGTGAGGATAACTCTCACAAGAGGAAACCTGCATGGGCTAGAGAGCTCATTCAAGATGCAGAAAGATTTGGCATTCCAGAAGAAGAACACAGAGCAAAGAAGAGAACCATATCACATACCAGCTATGTTGCTTTAATCTATGACATAATGAACAAAGAACCTTCCATTTATGAAGAAGCAGCGGAAAAGAAAGAATGGAAGGATGCCATGGTTGAGGAATACCAATCAATAATAAAGAATGATGTTTGGGATGTTGTCCCAAGACCTAAAGAGAAGTCTGTTGTGACTTCCAAATGGATCTTCAAAATCAAGCATGCTGCAGATGGCAGCGTAGAAAAATACAAAGCAAGATTCGTAGCTCGTGGCTTGTCTTAGAAAGAGGGAATAGATTATGAAGAAACTTTTGCACCTGTAGCCAGGTATACTTCCATCATAACAGTACTTGCCCTGGCTGCAGCAATGAAATGGAAAATACACTAGATGGATGTCAAGACTGCTTTCTTGAATGCTGTAGTTGAAGAGGAAGTATATGTGGAGCAGCCACTCGGTTTCGAAATACATGACAGGGAGTCATATGTGTGCAGATTGAAGAAAGCCTTGTATGGCTTGAAGAAAGCTCCCAGAACTTGGTATGGTAGGATGGACAGTTTCCTATCTAGTTTGGGCTTTACCAAGAGTAAAGCGGATTCCAACCTTTACTACAAGGTTGAGGAAGGGAATCCTGTGATTCTACTCCTGTATGTGGATGACTTATTTGTAATAGGATATGACAGATTGATTGCAGATACTAAGAGGAAGCTTGCTGCTGAGTTTGATATGAAATATTTGGGAATGATGCATTATTTCCTAGGTATGGAGGTGTGGCAGAGTGTAGGTGGGATCTTCCTTGGTCAAGGGAAGTACACAATAGATATCCTGAAGAGATTCGAGATGATGGATTGCAAGGTCATGGCCACACCTATGGCATCGAATTTGAAGCTTCTATGCGATGCTTCATCTGAGCCAGTTGATGTCTCTATGTATCGTCAGATGATTGGGTCCTTGATGTACCTGATGAACACGAGACCATGTATTTGCTTTGCGGTGAACACATTGAGCCAGTTCCTGACGGATCCAAGGAGTGTTCACCTGGTTGCTGTAAAGCATGTTCTGAGGTACCTAAAGGGTACAGTGGATTATGGGCTCAAGTATGAAGCGAATCAAAAGTTTAACCTGCAGGGTTATGTTGATTCAGATTGGGATGGCAGTGCTGCAGATAGGAAGAGCACATCTGGGTGTTGCTTCAGTATGGGATCAGGTGTGATCTCTTGGTTTAGCAGGAAGCAGTCCTGCGTAGCACTGAGTACAGCTGAGGCAGAGTATGTTGCGGCCTGTTCAGCTAGTTGTGAGGTAGTATGGCTACGGAAGCTATTGTCTGAGTTATTTGATCTCCCGTTGGATGCTATTGGTATCTTTTGTGATAACTAGAGTTGTGTGAAACTGTCCGAGAACCCAGTGTTTCATGACAGGTCGAAACACATAGAGATCAAATATCACTATATCAGAAATATGGTGCAGAGAGGAGCTGTGAAGCTCCTGTATATTGCGACGGACGAGCAGATTGCAGATGTGCTGATGAAGCCACTAGGCAGGGTGAAGTTTGAGTACTTCAAGGAGAGGCTTGGTGTTCTTCAGATTGATGACACTTCGAGGAAGAAGTGATGGACACATTTGCAGAAGCCATTCCAAGCATGTTGGAAGGAGGATCCTTCACATGGCTGTGGATGTAAGTGCTGATTGATGAGCATCAGGACGATGCTCTAGTTACTGCTTTGTGTATGCATCATGTTGGATGTTGGATATGATTAGTTGGATAATTTATATGTATATATATGTACGCATCATGTTGGATGCTGGATATGATCAGTTGGATCATTTATATGTATATGTATGTACGCATCATGTTGGATGCTGGATATGATCGGTTGGATCATTTGTATGTATTTTGTATATGCATCATGTTGGATGCTTGGACCATGTATCTGTATATGTATCAGATGGATAGATTGTATGATCAGGTAGATCATGTATGTTGATATGTATCATGTATGATCAGGTGGATCATGTATTTGTATTTGTATCAGGTGGATACATTGTATGATCTGGTGGATCATGTATGATGTTATGTATCAGGTAGATACTTGGTATGCATGAGGTAGATGCATTGTATGATCAGGATGATCATGGGTGACGAGCTTCATGATGTTGCTCCAGATGACATGCAGCAGGATGTTGCAGTGATGATGATCAGGATGATCATGTGTACATCAGGATGATGTATGGTGAGTATCAGGTTGATACTCTGTGGCCGTGGAATAGGTTGTGCAGATAAGCATGTAATTTGTGCCCTGGGAGATTTGCAGATAGTCTTTCGAGTTTTTGCCTATAGCATGTAATTTGTACCTTGGGATATCTGGCAAATGCTCTTTCAAGGTTTTGCTTGGGAGGACATATAATTTTTTCCCTGGGAGATCTGCAGATAGTCTTTTGAGGTTTTTCCTATGGCATGTAATTTGTTCCCTAGGATATCTGGCAGATGCTCTTTCGAGGTTTTGTCCTATGGCATGTAATTTGTGCCCTGGGAGATCCGATAGGTTGAGCCGTGTGCTCGTAATCAGTCCTGGGATGCTCTTTCGAGGTTTTTCCATGACCACATGTAATTTGTGCCCTGGGAGATCCGATAGGTTGAGCCCTGTGCTCGTAATCATTCCTGGGATGCTCTTTCAAGGTTTTGTGGTGACCACGTGTAATTTGTTCCCTGGGAGATCCAATAGGTTGAGCCTTGTGCTCGTAATCAGTCCTGGGATTCTCTTTCGAGGTTTTGTGGTGGGGTCACATGTAATAAGTCCTGGATATTTGGACAGGATGAAAAAGGCCTCAGATGCTCTTTAGGGTTCTTGCTAGTCAAGAGACTCTTTTAAGGTTTTGTGACGCACGTAATAAGTCCTGATATTTCCACAGTATGGCCAGTGATGACGAAGACCTGCAGGTGGTGGGCCTACATCTAGTATGAAAAAGGACTGGCTCTGTAGAACTTCCTATGACGAGTAGAGTACCTAGCTAGACAAGTCGGCCCCATAAGGTCACTGGGAAAACAGGTTAGTATAAATAGAGATCGGGAGATCTCTATTTTGATCATTCGGAAACTCACACTTCTCTCACTCAGAAAGTGGTGCACTAGTGAGGAGGAGGATCATTTGCTACTAGGAGACTATCCCAGTGTATTTTGGTTGTACTTTGGTTGAGCCATTGCTCTCTCTATCTCTGAGGAAGTTGTGGGGTTTTTCACCTTAGGGTTTTCCCCACGAAAACTCTGTGTCTCTTGTCTCTCATGCTTTTGATTCTTGTGATGCTTGTGATGCTTATTGTGATTGTTATGCATTGATATACTGTATACGTTATTCTCTCAGTGAAGATACTAGAGTATTGTGAATTAATGCTCAAAATTTAACAATACCAAGCATCCAACATTATGCATATACATATACATGATCCAACTGATCATACAAAGCATCCAACTGATGCATATGCAAAGCAGTAACTGGAGCATCGTCCTGATGCTCATCACACCATGCTTACATCCACATCCATGGGAAGGATCCTCCTCTCTCCATGCTCGGAATGACTCTTGCAAATGTGTCCATCACTTCTTCCTCGAAGTGTCATCAATCTGAAGAACACCAAGCAAGAAAGTTGTCTTGACATCTATTTGGTGTATCTTCCATTTCATCACTTGCTTTGTATTTCTCTATGTTGCCTTCTACAGCATTCTTGATCTTATAGATCCACTTGGAAGTCACAACAGACTTCCCTTCAGGTCTTTGGACCATATCCCAAACATCATTCTTCATGATCGACGGATCATGGCATTCTTCCTAGATCCTGGGAACTTCAATATATTCAATATCTTCAATAGGTAACTTTGTTGCTGGAATAAATGTTGTAGTCCTTCTTTTGTAGGTGATGGTATACGATCTTTCCTACAAGACAAGTTAAATTGCATGATTAGAAACTTCTCATAGTTTTTAGAACAAATTCTTACACATAAAGAAATATGTCATACAATCATGCAATTATTTTAGCCAATGCTTCAATACAACATTTATCCATATCCCATAACTTTCTAGATGCCTTCCAATCTCTACCAGAACATTGTTTAAGAGCTTGCACTCCCAACATGTCAGCAAAGAGGTTTCATTCTAGATAAGTAGCAATGGAATGTTGTACAGTTCCATAGGACACTTACCCATCACATGCATATTAGTAGTATAGTGTTCATTAATGCAATTATTCTAATATGCATAGTACACACCCTGAGTCTAGGAACATAAGCATATACACATTGAACAATATTATTTAAACAAACAAATATGCAAGAAATGACAATTCAAATACTTATGTTTGTTTGGTTTGTAGGGTGGACTCCCTCTCAATATTTGCTTCCTTGCAGGAACTACTGGAGTGTGCTTCCTCTTGATCTTTGCTTCCTGGATTACTTGTCCTTGAACTTACATCCATCCTCGATCACTTAGTCATATTTACTAGTATCATCATTGTGTTATCCTCGAGGTCTCATACATACATTCATTAGTATAATGTCAATACTATCAAGACACAATAATCTTAAACATGTATAGTCATGATCATTTCAAACACAGATAATAAACATTAGTATTCAAGGTTTTAGGGAATACTTATTTTACTCATGCATATTCTTTATTTGACCAAAATACTTTTCTGGTTAGTCATATCATCAATAAATGTAAGAGACATAATATGCATAAACCCTTGATTACTTACATTTATAACCTCATGAACAATCATTATCAACCATACAACATTATAAGATCCTAACACAAGGTAGGATTCTAACTTCATATAGGAAAAACATACTTGGTTATCATATTTGCTAGTTATGTCTAGCAATGTCTTCTTGTTATCTTCAATGACTTGTGCTAGTAACCTACATATCTCATAGGTTAAGCATTGTAGAACCAAAGTATTCCTACCTCGTAAGTAGAGCTTCTATGTGATCCATGACAATGGATGAATCTTTTTCTTCATGTCACCATGGTCATATGTTTTTGAACTAGAACATGATTTGTCTTTCTTGATGTACCTTTCATGTTAGCGGACAACATCAACCTCATACAACACCACAATGCATTAGTACAATCATAAGTGTCAAAACCCTAATCAATGAATATCTTCTATCATGCATTCATATTTTATTAAGGTGATATGACAAGTCTAAATTTAATCAACATTGTACTAATCTTAATGAAGACAAACATACCATAAACTTAATCATGAACAGATCTCGAAACATACCTGTCGGGATTGCTTGTAATCTTTTTATGTAAGGCCTTAGCCTTATCTCCCTCTGAAACTAGAACTTCTTCACTTATGCAGGTGACCAATCCATTCTCTTCTAGGATTAACCCAATCCACTTGATGTGCATAAACTGGATCTGGAGCTGGATTAGGGTTTGTCAGAGAAACCCTAAAAATTCAAACTTTGAATTTCAAACTTCTGAAAGGATAGAAAGATGTGCCTTGATGAGATGATCAAGCTGGTATACTTAGAATTTGAAAACTACAAAGTTTCACCCCTCAAAATTGTCTTTGAAACTTCCGAATCTTCTAGATAGGATCTCGAACTAGGGTTTGATAAAGCCCACCCTTCTGCCCAACCAAAAGGTTCGATCCAAAGCTCTAAAATTTTATTTTTCTGATGAGCTTCCAACCGTGGCCATAAACTTCAGAAATTCCAACTTTTGCAGAAGCCCTAATTTTCCACCTTTCCGATCAAAATCCTGAACTAGGGTTTGATCAAGCTCGACCTTCTCCCCAACCAAAAAATTCGATCTTGGTCTCTAAATTTTTATTTTGATGAGAATCATTCAGCCCTAGTCTTTGATACAAAAATTCCAACATTCTCCGAAACCCTAAATTCCCAGAGCCATGAATGAAGGTGCTCAAAATCCAATTTTGTTTTGACATAAATATGCACCTTATTGTTTCTAGTGTAACTCTGAAATTACGAATCCACAGGGTCTAAAATTATGACCTATGGTAGCCTGACCTATCATATTTCTAATCCCACAGGTCTGACCTCAATTGGATTCTCTGAGAGAGAGTTATGCCAAGTGTTGCAAGGTGACCTGTTTATGGGATAAAATAGAAGAGCGAACTTGTACGGAGTGCCACGTGTCACTGGTTCACTTTTGGCCTCTGAACCTTCGGCCTATGAAAGTAAAGTCCATGCCCTACCTGTCACTATTTACAAAATTTCATTTGGAGCTTCCTAGCCCAACTTGTGACCTTTTTTCCTAGGTCACCTGTTTATGACCTTGATCTGGAAGAGGCAGAAACCCTATATTGTACAGATCATAAAACACAAAGTACAACGAATTAGAAGTTGTGCTTGGACACAAGGTACATTGGGATCTTATCTTCGACTTGTAAAAGTCTCATATCCTGAAACTTCTCCAAAATGGATTTATAGCGAAATTTCTACGATGACAGGTTTTTGCTATATCAATCCCTAGCTTCGCAAGTGCAACAAGTGTCATAAATGCCATACCATGCCTTCTTTCAGGCTAGCTCTGATACCATGTTAGTTTTTTAGAATTTACTTCAATCTGATATAGGATCTTAACTGAGAGAACAACATGTACAACATATCTACAGCATATCAATCATGGGCATAATAATGCAAGCACACAACAGACAATGGATTGGTCGATTCCCAAAACCCTAAATAATATTCGAGGATTCTTAGGTATGACAGGGTATTACCACAAGTTTGTTCGGAACTATGGAATAATAGCAGCACCTCTAACAACATTATTGAAGAAAGATGCATTTTCTTGGATTCCAGAGGCAACTCAAGCTTTTGAAAAGCTTAAGGAGGCAATGTGCAAAGCTCCTATTTTGGCCACACCAGACTTCGCAAAAAAAATTATTGTGGAATGTGATGCTTCATGAAATGGAATTGGTGTTGTTCTAATGCAAGAATGACACCTTCTTGATTTCACAAGTCATCCACTCAAGGGACAACACTTACATAAACCCATTTATGAGAAGGAAATGTTGGAAATTCTACATGCTCTTAGGAAATGGTGTCCTTACCTAATAGGTAGACATTTCAAGGTCAAATCAGATCATGATAGTCTTAAATACTTCTTGGTACAGAGATTATCTTCGTAAGAGAAACAAAAATGGGTAACCAAGATATTGGGATATGACTTTTAAATCATCTATAAAAAAGGGAAACATAATGTGGTGGCAGATGCACTGTCCAGAAAAGATGAAGATGTCGGGGTATTACTTTGTGTAATTTCCATTCTACAACCCGATTGGGTAGTAGCTGCAAGGGAATAATGGAAAAATGACCTATCTGTGTGGACGCTCATTCAAAATCTACATGAAGATCCAAGTGTATCAAATAATTTTGTGTGGAAAAATGATTCACTATGGTATAAGGATCGCTTATATTTATGCAAAGACTCCCAACTCAAACAAAAGGTCCTCTCGAAATTACACACCTATCCTATAGGTGGGCACTCTGGATTCCTAAAAAATTACCACAGGTTCAAGAAGGAATTTTTTGGGAAGGTATTGAATCTAATTTTCAAAGGTTTGTGGATGAATGCTTGGTTTTCCAACAAAATAAGGTGGAAATAATTAAGACCCCTGGGACTTCTACAACCATTAGACATACCTTGCCAGCGCTGGGAATAAGTCTCAATGGATTGTATCACAGGTCTACCCAAGTTAGAAGGAAAGAATGTTATTATGGCGGTTGTTGATAGACTCACGAACTATGCACATTTTTGTGTACTCTCTCACCCTTTTAATGCAAGTACATTAGTTGCATCTTTCCTAGAAACAATTCAGAAGTTACATGGAAATATGAAAATTATTGTAAGTGATAGAGATCCAATTTTCACTAGAAAATTTTGGACTGAATTATTTTATTGTTTGGGTACCCAACTGGCTCATTGTTCATCTTATCATCCTTAATCTAATGGGAAAATTGAGATAGTGAACAAATGTTTGGAAGGCTATCTTCATTGCTTGGAATCTGATAAACAAACACAGTGGGTGAAATGGTTATCTTTGGCAGAATGGTGGTACAGTACTTCCTTCCATACATCATAAAAAATGTCTCCATTTATGGAACTTTATGGGTACCAGCCTCCATCTATCACATCTCCCTTAAAGGGAAAATATAAAGTTCAATCCATGGAAGATCACATCGAGCACCAACAAGAATTTCTCCAGATACTTAAGGACAACCTATCCATGTCACAAAATAGGATGAAACAACAAGCTGATCAACATCTGTGTGAAAGGAGTTTCGAAGAAGGGGATTGGGTATTTATGAGGCTACAACCTTACAAGCAGATGTCCCTCAAGAAACTAAACAAGGAAAATAAATTAGCACCCAAGTATTATGGTCCTTATAAAGTGTTGAAAAAGATTGGTAGTATGGCTTACAAATTGGATCTCCCTTCATCTTCAATAGTGCATCCAGTTTTCTATGTTTCTTGTTTAAAGAAGGTAATAGGAGACAAGATCCCAATTCAAACAATCTAAGAAGGTAATAGGAGACAAGATCCCAATTCAAACAATCTTTCCCTAGCTTGATGAAGAAGGAAGAGTCATACGGGAACCTAAACAAATCACTGAAACAAGGACCAAATAGCTACGTAATTGTGTAAAATCTATGTCACAATAGGATCTAGCTACCATGGATTCCTCACAGCTGAAAGATTAAATTCATTAAGCAAGAGACAAGTGAAAAACTATTTCAGAATTAACAAATGATCAAAACTCAGCACAAATGATCAAAATTCCAGAAATGCACAAATGATCAAATATGAGATATTATTAACTGTCCAATGTTACAATGAGTTTGGATCATCCTTATATATAAATAGTAACGAAAAATATCCACTTGGAGTGTCCACACTTAGCTAGCTTAGATTTATCCCAATCCCCCCTAGGTTAACCAAATGGTTTCCAAAATAACCCAAATAGGTTCAAACTGTGCATGTGAACACTGGGTAAGCATGGGGAACCAAGATGGAGCTCACACATGTGAAGGAGTTGGTTGGGTGGAAGTTAAGTAGGCTAGAATAGGCCAAAAAAAGCCAAAAATGGAATAAAAGACGGTTCAATGTAGAGGAGCCTATGGTCAAAGCTTATCCCTTAAAACATGGAAAGAGGGAACCTTAGGCATGCTGGGGCAATAAATGCATGGATAAGCATGCTTAAGAGCTAGTTTGACCACCTCTTTGGCCCATACCTTGGCCCAAACCTTGTAATCTTGTTCACAGTAGCCCACACAAGTTCTAGCAACCTTATAATAACCGATTTCACACCTAGGGAGGCATTATTAACTAGTTTAGCACCAAATAATCATAATTTAATTAATGATTAAGGTACTAAGGTATAATATTTCTCTAACACCCCCCCATAAGCTAGACTTAGTGGAATATAAAAAACAAGGCCTTGGCAACGAAGGCTAAAATCACCTTTTACAACAAAAAATTATTTGTCCATGTAAAACGAGGCAAGAGGAAAAACCACATGGGGAAAATCCTCCCTCAAGAATGGACATGAAGCAAACTAAAATTAAACTTCTCCAAAACTCAAGTAGGTGTGAACTTGATCATATGTCTAGAGGAACCTTCTTCTTTGGAAGAAGAGATTGTTGCTCAACTAGATCAGAGACATGAACAACTGCACGATGGAGAATGTAGCCATGTAGAAAAACTTCAATAAACTGATGTGAGAGTAGTAGTGGCTTCTCATTAGACTTGAAATTCAGAATGAAATCATATCCAAATGAGTCTTGAGATTCTTGTGACAAAAAATTTGAACCAAAAGTGGAGAAATTAGCATCAAGCAAAACTGAAATTTCTTGAAACTTTGAACCAAAAACTCTTATGGCAGCTCCAAGAATAATGAACAATAGTTCCAAATGATCTTTGGACTTTAAATCTGAAATAAAATCAGATCCAAAACAGGTATGATCAATTCCAAGTGAGAGGAACAAAGGTTCAATGCACACCAAGACAATGGCAATGTCTCCTTCTTCAACAAAATTGTGAGAAACTGTGCTAGTCACCATAGAGGAATAGGTAGAAGGCTTTAGATCAGAATTGGTGAGTGAATTTCCAAACATATCACACTTTGATGCAGCCTTCAAATAATCCAAAATATCAGAAAATTTTGCACCATCATATAGTGAAGCATGCAAAGGATCTTCAACAACTAGCTTATCATCCTCAAAATCAGCATTTGAAGAATTATTGGAGAACAATGACTGTAGAGATATCTCTTCTTCAACAATGGCTGCTCCATTTGTTGTATCTTCATCAATTGCAGCAAAATATTTTGCAATAGATGATGTCTCTTCACATTCTACTTCATAACCTGTAGAGGAAGCATTCGAATCAAAGAGATTTATAACAATAGGAACATGGGTTGAATATTTTTCCATTCGATCTTCATGCACAACTTCATCAAAGAGAGGAGAGGCCAAATCAGTAGGAGGAAGAGCACATGTATAGGTGTCCATAGGCTCACTCAATGCACCATTCTTCTGCTTATCAAGAGCCTTTTCCAAGTTGGACCATAGCTCAAATGGATAGTCTGCAGAACCAACCAAGTAGTGCATGCATGGAGACATGGCTAGACACATAGCTCTGAATGCTCTGTCACAATCATTTAGCCAATAATTTTCTATTCATAAGACTCTGGGTCATTTTCAGCACCAATGGACAAATCATAGAGACCTTGTATCTTGAGATATGCACACATTTTAGGCTTCCATTCTACATAACCGAATGGAGTAAGAAGAGGAATTTAGAATCCATGTAGAAGCTTTTGTATCTGCAATAACAAACTCTCAATCACTCAGGAGGGATCTACACTAAAAATAGATCCAAGATCTATGATACCATGTAAAATATATGTCACAGTAGGATCTAGCTACCATGGATTCCTCACAACTGAAAGATTAAATTCATTAAGCAAGAGACAAGTGCAAAACTATTTCAGAATTAACAAATGATCAAAATTCCAGAAATGCACAAATGATCAAATATGAGATATCATTAAATGTCCAATGTTACAATGAGTTTGTATCATGCTTATATAGAAATAGTAAGGAAAAATATCCACTTGGAGTGTCCACACTTAGCTAGCTTAGATTTATCCCAATCCCCCCTAGGTTAACCAAATGGTTTCCAAAATAACCCAAACAGGTTCAAACTGTGCATGTGAACACTGGGTAAGCATGGGGAACCAAGATGGAGCTCACACATGTGAAGGAGTTGGTTGGGTGGAAGTTAGGTAGGCTAGAATAGGCCAAAAAATTCCAAAAATGGCATAAAAGACTAGGTTCAATGTATAGGAGCCTATGGTCAAAGCTTATCCCTTAAAACAGGGAAAGAGGGAACCTTAGGCATGCTGGGGCAATAAATGCATGGATAAGCATGCTTAATAGCTAGTTTGACCACCTCTTTGGCCCAAACCTTGTAATCTTGTTCACACTAGCCCATACAAGTTCTAGCAACTTTATAATAACCAGTTTCACACCTAGGGAGGCATTATTAACCAGTTTAGCACCAAATAATCATAATTTAATTAATGATTAAGGTACTAAGGTATAATATTGCTCTAAAAAATTGGGCTATTACCGAGTACCTCATCAAATGGAAGAACCTACTAGTGGAAGATTCGACATGGGAAGATGAGTCCTTCATACAGAAGCATCCATAATTGATCAAGCGTTGAGGACACCACTTGTCTAAAGGGGAGGTGCATGTTAAGACCTAAATATTGGCACGTTACACCTTATGTAGTGGCACATTACCCCTTTATTATGGTGCATTACATATTGTTGATGTCTGCTTGGGTCTATTAGTTGTTATTGTACCCCTTTGTCTTCTATATATAGGAAGGAGACCTTTTCATTTAAGTCATCATTGTATCTTGTCTTTTCTTTTGTACTTAGTACATTGTGTAAGGAGGTTCCTCCCTCTAAGAGGATTATTATTCATCTTAGTTCTTCATTATTAAGTCGTGGATTACTTTCTTTTGGTCTATTTCTGCTATTTTCATGCTATATCTGGGACTTGGTTGCATAAAAAGAAAAGTAATCTCCAAGACAGGGAAATTTGTCCTCTTCATGGTTCGTTCTGAAGGTGAACAAAGATCGTAGCAACATCCACCACCTCCAAACAAAACCTCTCTACACATCGGAAACAGGTGGACAAGATACTGGAATCATACAAAGACATCTTCACCACACCTGTCGGGGTGCTAGTACATTGCCAGGTCAAGCATTCCATTTATTTGATACATGATGCACCTTTACCTAACAAGCTAGTATACAGACATTCCCTCATATAAAATGAAGAAATCAAATGCCAGATTCAATATTTAATCCAAAAGGGGCACATTCGACCTAGTTCCTCACCTTATGGGATCCCAATTGTGTTGGTACAGAAGAAAGATGGGACATGGGCACTCTATATTGATTACCGATCTCTAAAAAATATCATAGTATGGAATCGGTATACCCTTACATGTATCGACGACCTCTTGACCAGCTTAAGGGTTCCAAATATTTTAGCAAGATTGATTTGAATTCTGGCTATCATTAAGTGCCAATGGAGCAGGCTGATGTCTGGAAGACTGCCTTCAAAACTTGCGAAGGCCTCTTTGAGTGGTTGGTCACGCCTTTTGGCTTAACTAATGCTCCAAAAACCTTCATGAGGATGATGGATGATATCCTACAACCATTCACCAATTATTTTGTGGTTGTATATTTCGATGATATCCTCATCTACAATAGAACATGGGTAGAACATTTGCAACATATCCACCAGGTCCTCAGCACCCTGTGACATCACAAGTTATACACCAATCTAGAGAAGTGACCATTTAACATGGAGAGGGTTCAGTGTATGGGATAGATCGTGGACGAACATGGTTTTCATGTGGATCCAACCAAGATCCAAGCCATTCGCGATTGGCCAACACCGACAACTCTCACAGAGATTCACAGCTTCCTAGGCGTTGCCAAATTCTATCGTAGATTTGTGTTGGGATTCTATCATATTTCTTGGTCCCTTAGCCAGGTGACCAAAGGGGGATCTAAGGCCAATTTCATCTGGTCCAAGCCACAAAAACAAGCATTTGAGAAATTGAAGCAATGCTTATGTTTGGGGACTGTCCTTTTCTTACTAGATCTACAACAACCCTTTGAGATTGAGACAGATGCTTTAGAATATGATGTTGGTGCAGTCCTCTCTTAGCACAGCCATCCAGTGTCATATCATAGTGAGACACTTTCATATACAATATGAAAGTACCCCACCTATGATAAGGAAATGTATTCCATTGTCCAAGCATGTCTCCAATGGAAGCATTACATCCTTGGAAAAGAAACGGTCATCCACATTGATCACAAGCCTCTGTATTTCATGCAAACCCAAGGGAATTTATAGAATGAACACCACCATAAGTGGTCCACTTACTTGCATCAATTCCACCTGAACATTAAATATAAGAAGGGTAGCACCAGTAGAGTCGTCAATTTCCTCCGTCGACCTCCAATAGCAACAATAACCACAGTGCTCAACTCTTGTGGCTATGAGACCTCTGGGTGGCCCCAACTATATAAAAGTGATCCCAAGTTTCCTCAAATCTATCAAGCCTTGGGTGTAGGTACATCCATGGCATACTTTCATCTTCAGGAAGGGTTGTTATGCCACTTGCAACATCTCTGTGTTCCTTCAAGCGAGTGTGCAAATATGATTTGGTAAGCGCATTATAGTTGGGTGGAAGGGAACTTCGGCACTGAAAATATGGTGGCCATATTGTAGAAGCATTTTTATTGGCCCAGGATCCGACAAGATGTTGGTCGATACATCAAATCCTGCACTTCCTGTGCCATGGTGAAACCTACCATAAAAAAACAAGGGTTGTACATCCATATTCCCACTCCTAATGTGCCATGGGAATCCATCTCCATGGATTACATGTCTGGACTACCTTCAACCAAGCATGGTAATGACTGCGTGTTTGTGGTCGTGGATCGCTTCTCTAAGATGGTCATTCTGATAGCTCACAAGAAGAACATCTATGCTGAAGTCACTGCTAAGCTCTTCTTTGAGCATATTTGGGTTCATTTCGGGCTGCCACAGATTATCATTTCCGATCAGGATAGAAGGTTCCTAAGCACTTTTTGGTCCATCCTATGGTCATTGATGGATACCAAGCTCACTAAATCGACTGCCTTCCACTCCCAGAATAATGGACAAACATAGGTAGTCAACAGGATGATTGTACATATCCTGAGAATGTACAATTCTAAACATCCCCGCATATGGGATGAGATCCTTCCTTATGTTCAACATAGCTATAACAGAGCCCTTCATAGCTCTACTAGCCACAACCCTTTTCAAGTGTGCCTAGGGTTCCAACCACTGGCCCCAATTGATGTAGCTCTACCCATTGCATCCACACAGGAGGAGTATTCCCATGCTCAGACTGAGGCTAATAAGGCCAACATATTTGTTGAACGAATCCAACACATCCGCCAATAGGTCCATGACATTTTGGAAAAGGCCAACACTAAGTACAAGTAGCGACATGACTAGCATCGGGTTCCACACAAGTTCCAGGTGGGTGATAAGGTTTGGTTTCATTTGCAGAAAGAGAGACTCACAGGACCCCATCGCAAGCTTCGTCCATTTCGATATGGGTCGTGCACCATCACTAAGAAAATTGGTGACAATGCCTTCGAATTACGCATTCCTCCATTCCTTGGCTTGCACTTAGTATTCAATGTGGATCTCCTTTGCCCATATTTTCCACCATTGTTGGACACCTCGAAGGTGGTAGAAAAATTGACACCTACATAGCTTAATCCCAAATTCATGGAACAGGAAAATATTGATAAGATCATGGATACATAGGTTAAAGGCACCCGCCAACAGAATATCCAACTATATCGGGTTGTCAAAGCATGGAAATTACTCCACCAAGGCAAGTGGCCCACCAGGAATCAAGTTCAACAGAAGTTTCCCCATTTGATGGCGACACTCAATGCAATGGAGACCATTGCTTCCTAAGCAGGGAGTATTGATCCAGATGGACATAGGTGGCCACTGGCCTATTCCACTGACTCAAAACAGTTTTGCATATTGGCATTTTTCTAGTATTTTTTCTACAGTTTTTCGGGTCCCAAACTTCCGCAACGGTTTTGAGGCCCTAAACGACGTTTTTTTGAAATTTGGGGGGGGAGATGTTTGGAAAGGAAATGCATTATTACCTAGTCAAGAGTTTTAAAGCTCAGATATAGATTTCCAGCGGGCTATCGAGCGCCCCAAACGGAGATCGTATGCAAACTTTATGACCCCAAGAAGTTGACTATTCAAGTAACCACCTTGGGGCCACAAATTTTATGACAATTCATCTGCTACGGTTAGGTTTTTGGATGTTTAGGGTTCTTTCCCTCATTCTTATGGTAAAGAGGCTCTTTCAGCCTATTATTGTATTCAACTTGTCACGAATGAGCGCATCGGCCACATCTCTTCTCAGAGATATAGCTACCACCATTCTAGCTGCTTTTATTTTACAGTTTGTTCTATTTCATTCATTTTAATAGAATTTGAGTTTTCTGTATTACTGTGTTTCTAGCCATATATCTATGTATGTGAACATATATATACTCTTCCATTTCCTTCTCACATAAATATGGATTAGTGGTATCAGATCCTTCTGCTCTTGTGGTTTCTTAGTGCATGTCCCCGATGAGATCTAAATATCGAGAGTTGGTTCTCGAACTAGTTGACCTGGGGAAAACCCCTCTTGTTGGACCAAGAAGGCTCACATGGCGTGGGAAGAAAAGAGAGACGATGGAGCAGGATATCCTATTATGTTGCTCGAGGAAGCCCTTGCGTGACGGAGGAACGAGATGATGGATAACTTTGCCCAGATCCTCCGAAGAATGCTGACAGCGGCGGATGCACCTTCAACAAGCAGTCATTTTGGGGGTGCGACTGTGTTCAAGGTACAAGTTAACTTTGACATTCCCTTATTTGAAGGAAAGATAGATTTATATGCTTTGGAGAAATGGTTAAATTTGTTAGAGGGTTACTTCTCTGTTCAAAATTTTTTCGACAGCGAAATGATCACATTCACACTCCTTAAGTCCCTTCCCCATATCAAAGACTGGTGGGACGGGTACTGCGAAATGCATGCAAGAGATGATTCTGAAATATTCAGGACATACCCCACTTGGGAGGCCTTTGTTGATGCCGTCAAGGAGGATTTATACCCAGTCGAAAACTATGATGACCAGTACACTAGGTGGATAACTTTGCGCCAAGAGAGAGAGACCAGAAAGTGCCAGAGTTTACCAACATTTTCCATACCCTACTCTCCAAACTCGGTATTAGAGACTCTGAACGACACTTGGTCCTGAAGTACGGCAGTGGCCTGCACAGGTACATTTAAACGGAGATGGATTTCCTGGACATATCCTCACTAGGAGTATCTTATTGGTATGTCGTCAAGATCGAGTAGAATTTTAAGAAAAAGAATAAGCGTGATTTTGGGTCTGCAAATCAACAGCAGAATCCCGGAAAAGGTGGTCCTAATTCACAAAGCAAAGGAAAAATCAAGGAAAGCCAAATCCCCGACAACTATTCCAAGCCGCATGCAAAGAAAGGTAATAGGAAATCGAAGAAGGACACTGGAAAGTGGTGTGAATTCCACAAGAACCCTTGGCACAACACTGATGAATGTCGCTCAAAATAATCCTTGTTAACCAAGACTAAATCCTAGGATCCAAACTCTAGCTTGGACTCTG
This sequence comes from Larix kaempferi, assembly GCA_027924585.1. Taxonomy (NCBI): domain Eukaryota; kingdom Viridiplantae; phylum Streptophyta; class Pinopsida; order Pinales; family Pinaceae; genus Larix; species Larix kaempferi. The sequence continues at coordinate 2,557,813 of BSBM01000142.1, forward strand.
ATGCATAGAAAGAAAAGGGAAAGTAGATCATTAATGTGGAACCTAGTGCCACCATCACAACCGCAAAGATCCAACCAGAAGTGTTAAAGGATCCAGAGGAAGGGGAGCGCTTCTTCCATTTACAACTGTGGGTGCAGGGGACTCCACTACATTTAATTGTTGATAGTGGTAGCTAGAAGAACCTCATCTCAAACAAGGTCGTTAAAAGGTTGAAGCTTTCGATAGTTCCACATCCCCAACCATATAACATCGATTGGCTGGGCCAAGGACGAGACATCCACATCAGTCAACCGTGTCACCTTTCCTATGGCATCAAGCCCTTCAAAGACGGGGTAATGTCTGATGTTACCCCACTTGAAGTTTGTGATGTTCTTTTAGGACAACCATATATGTGGAAACATCATGCTATGTCTGAGTCTAGATATCATAGTGCTATTATTACTTTGGGAAAGAAACTCTATATGATACTAGAGACACTTCACACTACTGCAGTGTCCCTCATCACAACTAAGCAACGAAAAAAGGTAATCTCCCAGACATGGAAATTCGTCGTCTTCATGGTTCATTCTTAAGGTGAACGAAAGATCGTAGCAACATGCACCACCTCCACACAAAACCCCTCTACAAAGAAAAAATAGGTGGAAAAGATCATGGAAACATATAAAGACATATTCACCACACCTGCCGGGGTGCCAGTACATTTCCAATTCAAGCATTCCATTGATTTGATACCCGGTGTGCCTTTACCTAACGAGGTAGTATATAGGCATTCCCTCATGGAAAATGAAGAAATCAAACCTTAGATTCAACCTTGTGGGAAACGACACATTCGACCTAGCTCCTCACCTTGTGGGAGCCCAATTACGTTGGTATAGAAGAAAGATGGGACATGGCGACTCAATATTGATTACCGAGATCTAAACAAGATCATATTCTAGAATCAGTATCCCATTCCCCGGATCGACGACCTTCTTGACCAGCTCAAGGGTGCCAAATATCTCAGCAAGATTGATCTGGAGTATAGCTATCATCAAGTACCAATTGAGCAGACTGATGTCTAGAAGACTGCCTTCAAATCCCGTGAAGGCCTCTTTGAGTGCTTGGTCATGCCTTTTGTCTTGACTAATGCTCCAACAACCTTCATGAGGATGAATTATGATATCCTACATCCATTCACCAATTATTTTGTGGTCGTATATCTAGATGGTATCCTCATCTACAACAAAACATGGGTGGAACATTTGCAACATATCCACTAGGTCCTCAACACCCTGCAACAACACAATTTATATGCCAATATAGAGAAGTGCTCATTCGGCATGGAGAGGGTTCAGTATCTAGGATACATCATGGAATAACATGGTGTTCATGTGGATCCGGCCAAGATCCAAGCCATTCACGATTGGCCAACACCGAAAACTCTCACAGAGCTTCGTAGCTTCCTAGGCCTTTCCAACTTCTAACACATATTTGTGTTGGGATTCTCTAATATTGCCTGGTCCCTTATCCAGGTGACCCTAGGGGGATCTAAGGCCAAGTTCATATAGTCCAAGATACAACAATAATCATTTGAGGAGTTGAAGCAATGCTTATGTTCGATGCCCGTCCTTTCCTTACCAGATCTACCACAACCCTTTGATATTGAGATAGATGCTTCGAACTATGTTGTTGGTTCAGTTCTCACTCATCATGTCCATCCAGTGGCATATCACAGTGAGACACTTTCAGATACAGTCCACAAGTATCCCACCTATGACAAGGAAATGTATTCCATTGTCTAATCCTGCCGCCAATGGAAGCATTACATCCTTGGAAAATAAATGGTCATCCACATTGATCACAAGCCTCTGCAATTCATGCAAACCCAAGGGAAATTACATAATGACTGCCACCAGAAGTGGTCCACTTACTGCAGCAATTCCACCTAAACATTAAATATAAGAATGGAAACACCAATCGAGTCGCTGATTGCCTCAGTCGACCTCTAGTAGTAGCAATGACCACAGTGCTAAACTATTGTGGCCACGAGACCTCCGGGTAGTCAACTATATAAAAATGATCTCTAGTTTTCTCAAATCTATCAAGCCCCATGTGCAGGCACATCCGTCACAGAATTTCATCTCTATGAAGGATTGTTATGCCACTTGGGTCATCTTTGTGTTCCTTCAAGCGAGCATGCAAAGATGATTTGGGAATCACATTATAGTCGGGTGGCAGGGCACTTTGGAACCAAAAATACGGTGGCCATATTGCAGAAGCATTTTTATTGGCCCAAGTTCCAAAAATATGTTGGTCAATACATCAGATCTTATAGTGCTTATGACATCACGAAACCAAGCATCAAAAAGCAAGGGTTGTACACCTCTCTGCCCACTCCTATTGGGCCATGGGAATCCATCTCCATGGATTACATGTATGAACTATCTTAAAACAAGTGTGGTAATGACTGTGTGTTTGTGGTCATGGATCACTTCCCTAAGATGGCCATTCTAATAGCTTGCAAGAAGAACATCTTTGCTGAAGCCATTGCTAAGCTCTTCTTCAAGCGTATTTGGGTTCATTTTGGGCTTCCAAAGACTATCATTTCCGATTGGAATAACAATTTCCTAAGCACTTTCTGGTCCATCCTATGGTCATTGATGGATACCAATCTCACTAAATCGACTGCCTTCCATCCCCAGACTGATGGACAAACAGAGGTAGTCAACAGGATGATTGTACATATTCTGAGAATGTACAATTCTAAACATCCCCACACATGGGATGAGAGCCTTCCTTATGTTCAACATAGCTATAATAGAGCCCTTCATAGCTCTATTGGCCACAACCCTTTTCAAGTGTGCTTAGGGTTCCAACCACTGACCCCAATTGATGTAGCTCTGCCCATTGCATCCACACGGGAGGAATATTCCCATGATCATACTGAGGTTGATAAGGCCACCAGATTTGTTGAACGAATCTAGCACATCTGCCAAAAGATCCATGAAATTTTGGAAAAGGCCAACACTAAGTACAAACAACGACATGACCAACATCGGGTTCACATAAGTTCCAGGTGGGTGATAAGGTTTGGTTTCATTTGCAGAAAGAGAGGCTCACAGGACCCCATCACATGCTTTGTCCAATTCGATATGGGTTGTACACCATCACCAAGGAAGTTGGTGACAATGCCTTCGAATTAATCATTCCTTCATTCCTTGGCCTGCACCTAGTATTCAATGTGGATCTCCTTTGCCCATATTTTCCACCTTTGTTGGACACCTCGGACATGGTAGAAAAATTAACACCTACAGAGCTTAATCCCAACTGCGTGGAATAAGAAACTATTGCTCAGATCATGGATACATAGGTTAAGGGCACCCGCCAGTAGAATATCCAACTATATCGGGTTGTCAAAGCATGGAAACTACTCCACCAAGGCAAGTGGCTCACTAGGATTCAAGTTCAACAGAAGTTTCCCCATTTGATGGGGGCATTCAATGCAATGGATACCATTGATTCCTAAGGTGGGAGGATTGATCCATATGGACGTAGGTGGCCACCCGCCTATTCCACTGGCTCAAAATAGTTTTGCATTTTGGCATTTTTCTACTAATTTTTCTACAGTTTTTTGGGTCCTGAACTTCTGTAGCCATTTTGAGTCCCTAAATGATGTTTTTTGGAAATTCCGAAGGGGGCGGGGAGAAATGGTTTCCAAAACGGGTTATCGAGTGCCCCAAACAAAGATCGTAAACACAAGTTTGACCCCGGGAAGTTGAATGTTCAACTAACCACCTTGGGGCCGCAAAATTTATGACGGTTCATCTTCTATGGTTAGGTTTTTGGATGTTTAGGGTTCTTTCCATCATTCTTATGATAAATGGGCTCTTTCGACCTATTCTTGTATTCAACTTGTCACAAATGAATGTAGCCGCCACATCTCTTCTCAGAGATATAGCTACCACCATTCTAGCTGCTTTTATTTTACAGTTTGTTCTTTTTCATTCATTTTAATAGAATATGAGTTTACTGTATTACTGTGTTTCTTTCCATATATCTATGTATGTGAACATATATATACTCTTTCATTTCGTTCTCACATAAATACGGATCACCATGCTGAGTTTTTGTCATAGGCTCGGGAGCCTTTCTAGTTTTACCACAACTTCGAGAAGAAGCTTCATATATTTCCATCTCATATATTTATGTCCATCCATTATAAGGCTCCCATTTGTGTGTTTAAGTTGCATATGCATTTTCCTCGATTCTGCTTGCGCTTATGAGCCTGATTTCCGCTTCCACACTTTGAGCTTGTTATATAAACCTCCATCTCTTCTCTCATTTTTGTTAAGCCACGTATCATTTGGCCTTTGCGAATTGACACCCCTTACCTAGAGGAGACATACTCTGAGTGTCCTTATCTTTCTCATGTTCCTTGCATTATGCATAGGCCTATTCCGTGCTCCTGGAACTAAATCTGCATGCCCCTGACACTCGTCTCCTCCCAGGTTACGAGCTTTCTTCCATCCTTCTTTCGAGCTCATTAAAAATAGAAGGAGGCCACGAGTTTACTTTTTCGGGCTCGTTAAAATTTTACGAAAAATATTTTTATGGAGTTCCCTTTAAGCTCTTTTCAGACTCCTTGAATAGGAAAAGATCTCTAAGTCAGCTTGTCTCTTTCATACTTATTAAAGTACATGAAAGGTCGTCTATGTAGTATAAATTTAATCCTTTTCTGGACCATTTAGACTATGTATGAAAAATGAATACTCTAGTCATTCATGGCTAGAAGAGTTCTCTCTCACATTGTTTTATCATTTTTCGAGCGAGGAGACTAACCTTATGAAAAATTCCACCTTAGAGTTCATGTTTAAGTTTTCCAGACTCTTTAAATTTGAAAACACCGGTGAGCACGGACATATCCGGGCTTGATATTAAAATCCACGGATCAATTTTTTACTGAGCAATCTTCTATCTTGTCTTCAAGCATGTTAAACAATGAATAAAGTGTTGAGTTTCCCTTCCATAGACTCATAAAATCACACATGGATGGACCCTTATCGAGCATGCTTTATTTCTTCTTCAAGAGCATTAAAAAATGAAGAAGGTACTTAAAAAGAGAAAAGGGAAGGGAAGGATCTTAAATTTATTTCAATATAATGGCAGTAAGCCAAACATGTCCTTGAACAAAGCACCTATTTCAAGTCTATCAAAAAAGTTGGGTTCTAGTGTTTGGCCTCAGGATAAACCTGATCTCAGAGTTTTCACTCCTCCAGTTGGTTAGTCTTCCAATCATATGGAGAATCTGTCAATGTCTTCTACATTGTAGATTTATATCATTGGTCCCTTTGTGTTCAAAGCTACCTAAGTCACTGATGTGTTGTGCTCATTGTTCAAGGATAAAGCTTGTGTCGACCATTCTACAATTTCCTTGACTTCATATGTCGGCCATTCCCTGGTGTCAGTATGTTTCATCATGTACTCAGTCCTGCTCCAAAGTAGATCAACCTTTGTTTTTTCCTCATGTTGGATGATGGAGGATGCCTTAAGTCCTTGTTAACAATCAAATTGACACCCTTAGTCATGTGACAGAAGAAGCACATTTTTATTATGTGCCCGCAACATGAAGACAAAACACAAGCACATTTAGAGACAAGTCCTCTCTGATCTAATCACTTCTCCCATAAATTGATACCTGTATTGATATGGATACTTGTATCGATGATGAGGTTACTTGTTCTGACGATGAGGTTAGTGTATGGTACCTAGTTGATGTGATAGGACTGCATCATCCCTGAACGCCTAGTTCAAAATGTACATGATGGGGATTGCATCATCCCGGAACCACTAGTTCAAAATGTATGTGATGGGGATTGCATCATCGTAGAACCACTAGTTCAAAATGTACATGGTGGGGATTGTATCGTCCCCAGAATTTGGTCCCTGAATTGATCCGCAGACTTATGTCTCTGTGGTTCCTAGTGGATGAGAGGGGATTGTATCGTCCCAAGACTTTGGTCTCTGAATTGATCCACGGACTTATTTCTCCGTGGTCCCTAGTGGATGAGAGGGGATTGTATCGTCCTCGGACTTCGGTCCCTTAATTGATCCGCAGACTTATGTCTCTGTGGTCCCTAGTGGACAACAGGGGATTGTATCGTCCCCGGACTTCGGTCCCTGAATTGATCCGTAGACTTATGTCTCTGTGGTCCCTAGTGGATGAGAGGGTATTGTATCGTCCCCGAACTTCGGTCCTTGAATTGATCCACAGACATATGTCTCTGTGGTCCCTAGTGGATAAGAGGGATTGTATCATCCCCAAAATTTGGTCCCTGAATTGATCCGTAGACAGATGTCTCTGAGAAGTGGTCCCTAGTGGACGAGAGGGGATTGTATCATCCCCATACTTCGGTCCCTGAATTGATCTGAAGACATATGTCTATGAGAAGTGGTCCTTAGACTCTGTCTAAGTTGACGAGTGGACTGCATCGTCCCTAGACATGTTATGGTGTCTTAAATGGATCATGTGTATTGCAGGGTATGCTGCTATGATACAGCTGATGCTGATGATTGTGTGATGATGATGCTGATGATCGTGTGATGATGGTGCTGATGATCGTGTGATAACGATGATGATGATTGTGTGATGACGATGTTGTTGATCGAGAGGATCTAGATGATGATGCTACTGTAGTTGTTCGAGTGTTTCAGAAGATGAAGACTCAGTACTGAAGATGTTGATGTTCCAGTATTGAAGATGTTCCAGTAACTGGTTGAGTTACTGAAGAAAGCTTCCAATGATTTATAGATGTATCATGTATCATGTAGTTGATGACTCCTTGCTCCTGCAGATGTTATAATATCCTTCTCGTTAAGGGGGAGTGTTGAAATATTGTAACTTCAAATAATATAATATTTGTACTTTATTATTCCGGAGATGTTTCATTCCTCCGATGGGACTTTGTTATGTATCCGGATATGTTTATTCCTCCGAGAGTTTGTAGTAACTAGGGTTATTAGATCTCCTAGGAGAGGTCGGCCCTGGGTTAGTTATTGGAGCGTTATTAGACTCTCCTAGGAGAGGTTGGCCCCATAGGGTAAAAATTTAGTCGAAAAAAAAGTATAAGTAGAGGAGGATGTTCCTCACTTATCTCATTCATTCATCCACTTGGAAGTAGTGCACAAGTGAGAGAGAGATCTGCATAGGAGGATGAGGAGCTCTTGTTTGGTTTCTACATCTTGTATTTGGTTGATCATATATATTGAGGAAAGATTTGCTGGGTTTTCTACCCCATGAGGGTTTCCCAGGGTAAATCCTTGTCTATCTTGTGATTATGTTTCTTTCAGTGATCTTGCTAGTCAAATTAGTATAAACTTAACAAATCCAGGCTGGGAGGAAAACCATCTTCAACATTATTGGTGTATTTATCCTCACCAAAATCATCATCTGTCCCATTAAAATACTCGCTTGGAGGAAAATCATCATCGATGCCATCAAAATCCTTGATTGGAGGAGAAACATTATCAATCCCATTAAAATCCTCGCTTGGAGGAAAATAATCATTGGTGCCATCAAAATCCTTGCTTGGAGGAGAAACATTATTAGTCTCATTAAAATCCTCGCTTGGAGGAAACTCATCATCGATGCCATCAAAATCCTTGATTGGGGGAGACACATTATTGATCCCATTAAAATCATCACTTGGAGGAAAATCATCATCGGTGTCATTAAAATCCTCGCTTGGAGGAAAATCATCCACACCATCATTGGTGCCTTCATCCTCACCAAAATTATCATCGATCCCATCAAAATTCTTGCTTGGAGGAAAATCAAGTTTGTTGTCTTGTAAATCCTCGCTTAGAGGAAAATCATCGTTTGTGCCTTGAAAATCCTCGCTTGGAGGAAAATATTGGAAAATATTGGCTTGGAGGAAAATCATTGTTAGTGCTTTGAAAATCATCGTTTGGAGGAAAATCATCGTTGGTGCCTTGAAAATCATCATTGGTGCCTTGAAAATCATCACTTGGAGGAAAATTGTCATCATATTCCTCAATGTCTTTAAAATCCCCACATGGAGGCAGGTCTTCATCATCATCATTACTGCCTTTAAAATCCTCAATTAGAGGAAAATCATCATCGGTGCCTTTGAAATCCTCACTTGAAGGAAAGTTTCCACCATCTTCATGTACATCTTCATACATTGAGATTGATTCAGATGAGTGCATGACTTTTCACTAAAAATTATAATGATAACTCAAAACAGAAAAAGAGAATGAAGTCTTCTCACACTCCTCACCAAAAAGTACAATGGTGCACCTGCCAACCCCCAAAAATTTATAGTTAAAAGAACAAAATTTTCCCTCCCAAACATTCCCTCCAAAATCTCCCTTCAAAATTCTCCCTCCAAAATTTCCCTGCAAAAATAAATCACACATTTCTAACGCAATCATAACACTATTCAAAATAATTTAATCTATCGTATAAAAAATTATAATCAGAGATAATTTTAAGAATCCCCCCAAATCCATATGTATAATAAATGGGCGTATCTCCCTAATATATTGAAAAATTTGAAGGCTATTTTATCAATAATATAATATGTATATATAATTTTTTAGCTGATCTTTCATTCTATTGTAGAATCTTGTAAAATCTTGGTGAATCTTTCACTAAATTATAAGATATTGGAAAATATTATCGAATATTTCGTTAAACTATAAAATATTGTAAAAATTGGTGAATCTTTCATTGAATTATAAAACCTTGTAACGTCTTAGTGAATCTTTTTCCAAGAAGTCTCAATTTTTTATTCTGCAGATCACTAAGGTAGTGCAATAGAAGAGCATATACCATATCTCAAATCTAGACTCTCTCGACTCCTAGACTCTCGAATGAACAAATGTATGAATGGTGAGAGGAGGGGTTTATTTATACATTTCAAAAATTCTGTTCGGTCACTCAGGACTAAAGGTGTTGGTGAAACACAATTGCACTAACTAGATTTCAGGGCAAGTGGGGACTCCACTTGTTATCTCATCCCTTAATGGTCCAATGGACATGCGGGGACCCAAACCTTGATAAACCAAAAAAATGATATATTTGAATGATGGACTCATTATGGAACCTAAAAATCATTATTACAATGAGGAGCCTTATTGAGACCCACAACCTTAATATAGTGTATGAATTCCCAATTAGCTTATTTTCCAAACCTCCCATTTTTAAGCTACCCTCTAAGAAAAAAATAACCTACTTATATGTTTATAAATACAAATACTATTTTTTCATTTCTTTTGTCGACAATCAAAATCTAAATTATGTCATTTGATTTAGAATTTTTAGAGTTAGTTAGAAACTTGCAAGGGTTATTAGAAATAAGAGCATACACTAACATGAATAGAAAGCACATTGATGCATCATCATGCGTATCAATAGAACTACTGTGTTAAAGACTATTTTTTCTCAGATAAATTGAGGTGGTGTTTGTATCCATGTCCTTGAAATTTTCAAAAGCATGCAAAATGTTGTAAAAGTGGTTTAGCACCGTTATTGAATGCAAAAGACAAGATATCAAATAGCAGAATGTCTACATCTCAGTTCAAACATATGGTCCAGGAGGATCATCTCATCATCGATCAGATTTAAAGTCTTCAACTAATAGTACAAAGGTTACCGTAGTAAAGAGATCGTCGACAACTTTCCGTCAACGTTTGTTTCGCGTGAAACGACCTCTGGATGAAGAAGTTGTTCACATTACCACCATGACCCCCATTAACATGGTTGAAAGGGTCATTAAGAAATGGTGCAAAATATTAAAAAGGTTGAAATATTATATTATAACATAATATGTTATAACCATAGGAATCAACCCTATCCATTATATAACGTGGTGGAATCTTATTTCACAAATGCCATGTAATATATGACAAGGTTAAACCATATGTCAAACATTAATCATATCACAAACATTACAAATGTGGAACCATATCGAATGTTTGTTATAACAAAGAATACAAATCTTATAACATATTACATGCGCCAATAATGTTCAACTTGTTACCATAATATGCCACCGTTTGAACGCTATCCATATCTTATAAACGTGGTGATATGTTATATGCGCCACCGTGCAAAATGAGCAAGGAAGGAGGAGAGGCCCACAGGTTTGACCCCAGGACCTCTCCCTCCAAAGCATTGCACCTTACCACTGGGGCATTGCCCCACCGATTTATTGGTAAGTGGCATGAATTCCTTTTGAAGTTACATTACGGTAATGCTATATAAACCACGTTTTCCAACCACGAGTTAGAGTTCAGGATTTACACAGAGAGCACAGTTCAGCACAGAAACCGAGACAGGGTATAGGCGTGACTCCCGAGGAGCAGAGGCCATTAATGGGCATGGATCCCGAGGCGGAATCTGTACTGTCGGTGCTATTTTGTCTTTTATGCAGGAAGTTGATCTCGTTTTGCATGTCAGAGGAGGTCTCAGGCATATATGGTCGACTTTATACTCATTTTTCTAAGAATTTCGAGAGGAACGCAATAGTGCAGTATTTTTCTGCGTTCGATAGCCAGAATTCAAAAGTGTTTCCAAAACACTCATTTTGTAACCTTTGAAGATTGAATAAGATCGACCTTCCCATTGGAAGCATCCCGGAGACGTAGTCGAGGAAGGGGTGAACTCCGTTATCAGCTGTTGTGTTCTTTTTCTAGTTTGCATCTGTCTTTATGTGCTTATGTGTTGATTTGAAGCATTTTAAAATAATCTCTTAAGTCAATTTTATAAATGTTTTCATGGAAATTTCACATGCAAGTTTATTGGTTAAAAAGATCTTGATATTTTCATATCAACATACCTTGTATATATTATATATAATCATGATGGAAATGAGTATCGTGTTCCAACTAAATCATATATTCATCTTACATAACTAGTTCCATTTCTGGATGATGATAGCAATTATGCATCAAAACAAATCACCAAAATTTTTTTTACTTATGAATGACCCTTACAAAAAGAAAATATTATAAAACAAATACCAAACCCAACAAATTTAGATTACAAATAAAATTGACGAATTTGGTGATACGAATAAAATAATCTACTAGTTGAGAACTTGTCAATACAAATAAAAGAATCTACCGGAACGCTTTGGACAAATCTATAGGAAGACAATGCCAAAATAATTACCATTCCACTGTAGCCACACCATTATAATCAGTGTGCATTCATTTATGATTACTAATGTCCCAACAATAACAAACAAAACATATGAACATACACACTCTCATGAATGACTCGGGTTCAATAATAATTGTAGAGAAAGATCCTAATAAAATCATATTTTAAACAACTGGGTCAAATTTAGTTTGAATATATAAAAACCATGTGGCATCTCGCCATCAAGAGTAACATCCACTAACAATGTATAAATATAAGCCAATGGTTTAAACGCAACAAGGAATAAAATAAATCATATATTATGATCTTTATAACACTTTAATGAAACCAATACTCCTAGGATATGTAAAAACCCTAACAACACTGAATGAGCCTAAAAATCAAGAGCTCCCTGGAATTCAATAGGCCTTAAAAAACATCCATGATAAAAGGAAAATTTATAGTATAATAATATATTGTAGTTGCAGATAAAAAGCATAAAAAGCATGATAAAAATAATATTGTTTTAATAATTATTGGATTAAAAAAATGATGCAAGTTTGTATTCTCTGATAAATTGCATGTGCGGTATGTCCCTTCAAAACCTTAGCTTTCGGCAATGGAGATGTTGTCCGAAGATTAAAATGCCGATAAAACTAAGAATGAAAAGTGGAATCACATAAACTAGAACCTTCACTCTGCAAGTGCAATCCGATGTGGGTGAACCATGATTCATTGTAGCCATTATATAGGACAAAGTTGCCCTTGAATTGCCCTCCAATATTGAAAATCGAGGGCTCAAAGAAGGCATCAACATGAAATTGACTAAAAATCCGGGTGAATGCAACTACCATATGCTTGATTTACAGGGAAAATGGAGGGCGAAATAACCCTTAGGAACCTCCATTACTGAAAATCGAGGGTGAATGAATGATTCCATTGTAATCTCCTTAGAAATCAGGGGTGAAAGATAGATTGGAGGGATTGTTCTAGGGAAAAAATAGATTTTTTCATTTTCCTCATTAATATATCAGAGACTATTTTTTTTTTTCTACTAAATATTGGGTGAATAAATTTCAACTGGAAAAACCCTTTCCATATAAGAAAATATCCAACTAAATTTATGTAACCCCCTTAATTTATCCCATGGGCCAAATTTAGCCCCTAAAATTATCCATGATTGTAATAATACTAATTAAATGACATGTAAACAATGTTATACAAACTTTGTAATACAATATTAGTTATTTACATTAATGTTTTAAACCCATAGTCATAACACTACTCAAATATCATTTAATGCCATCCTCTTTAAATTTAGAAATAATGCATTAGCTAATTGCACATTTTTTAATTACGCATTCGTAAAGACAATAAGGTTAAACTTAATATTAACCATATAAACTATTCTGTTTTTCTATTATTCATGTTTGAAATTTCGAGCAATTTAAGAGTGCTTTGAATGTTAGTTTTTCTTGTTTATAATAAATCTTTCTATTTTATATTTCTTTTGGCAATTTTTTTCCGTGCTTTTATCATTTTTTTTAATCCCACATTCATAAAGTGGTAAAAAAAATATTATTTTATGATATATAAACGTAGTTTGGTTTTCTACAGTCACCCTTTGCAAACAACGACCCACAAGGATTTGAAGACCATCGAATATTTTCAAACATTGTCAAGGTTAGTTAAAAACAAATATTGGAATGTAAATGATTTTTTAAAATACTTTTAATTTCTAAGGTTTGATGTAAATTAAAAAAAAAATTATTTGGGCTTCGACATGCCCTTTGTAAAAACCTGGGTAAATTTTAAATTTATTTTGTTTTGGCGCAAAGGCTCATGCACCCAAAGGATGGGCCTGGGGCATGCCCTTTTGGGTGCACGAGGGATGAGCTAAGATCCTACCCTCGAGCCCCTTTGGACGGGCATCACATATCCCTCGGGATATTCATATCCCATGGGTTGTGCATTGGATGCCCAAAGGGAAACCCATTAATGCATAGCCCACAGGAAATGCATTGGATTCCCAAAGGGAATCCCAATGCATAAACCAAGGGCTATGCATTGGGAACCCAAAGGGAGCCCGGGGGGAGGAGCGGCACTTCCCAAAGGGGAGGGCTTAGTCCTGCCCCTTTGGTAGCAGGGAGGAGTTATGTTCCTCCCCTAGGGCGCCCACAGCGCCTGCCGAAATGGGCGGCGCAATTCTCATAATCGTGATGGAATCGTGCTTCCCGTTTGGGTAGGTGTTGTGGGTTTCAAAAGGGGTCCCAAGGGTGGAGATCCACTCCCCTCGACCCTCTTTAGGTTCCCATAGCTCCCTATGGGCAGGCACTATGAGCTCCCAAAGAGTGCCTAGGGGAGGAGCTCTACTCCTCCCCACTGCCCAAAGGAGTGGGCCTACCCATCACTTTGGGAAAAGGGGAGGAGCTTCGCTCCTCCCCCGGGTTCCCTTTGGGTGCTCGTAGCATAGCTATGAATTGGGCGCAAATGCGTAGCCTTTGAGATATGTTACGGGTTCATGTAGCATATCCCAAGGGATATGCATTGGGTGCACCCAAAGGGGCACCAATGCATAGCCCATGGGCTATGCATACAGGCCCCTATGCATATTCCATGGGTTATGCATTTGGACAAAGGGGTGGGAATACAATGCATAACACATGGGCTATGCATACTGGCTTGTATGCATAGTCCATCAGCTATGCATTGGGCCAGAGGGGCAGGCGTCCAATGTATATCCCATGGGTTATGCATACCCCAAAAGGAATGCATAGTCCATGGGCTATGCATTGGGCACTCAAAGGGCCCGAGGGGAGGATCCGTGCCCCCAAAGGGGTGAGCCTTAGACCCACCCCTTTGGGTGCATGAGGGCAGAGCTAAGATCCTCTTCTCTCCCCTCCCTTTAAAACTAAAAAAACAATTATGCTTTTTACAACAACATGTTTACTTGTTTTTTTAAGTGCAAGTATTATTTTTTAAAAACATATACTAAAAATGTTTATTTCTGACTATAGGGAAAACGGTATCAAGAAAGCTATCTGTAAACATCTCTGGAGCGAGATCGTCGATGAAGTCATCGAAAAAAAAATTTGAGCCATCTGAGAATGTTGCGCGTGATGAAGTTATATCCAGTGATGATTTAAAAACCAAAAATGCTAGAGAATTGAAACACGCACTAGATGAACAGAAAATGGACTATTCTTGGTTTCTAAAAGAGAAATATCAAGGAAACCCAGACAGTATTCACTTATATTATGCTACATTCGCATATATTAAAAATGATTATCACGCATTGGGATTGTTGCGATATATTTATTTGGTGTCGAGTAAATACATTGTTTATGCACTAGTGAAACAAGGTAAAACCTATGTCAAAATACGATATTCCTTGAAGGTTTCAAACTATAAGGTCGACGAAATTTTCACTGAATTTTGTGCAGGAGTCATGCACGATATTGACCGCAAGAGTGTAAGTTTCTATATTTTTTTTTATCTTTTTTAATTTCTTATAGTTTGGATTATATGACAATGTAATAGATTTAATACAATAATGTTTTTATTTTGCGAGATTTTGCTATGCCACTTTTCCAGATTTTGAATGGAATTTATTCTACAGAAGAAAATCACAATGGATGTCATTAATGTCATTCTTCATAAGGGAGAAGCACCAAAGAAAGGAGAAACACCAAAGCGGAAATGAGTGCAAAATGTTCATACTGAAGAATTACAAGCACATAAAGGAAAAGGCGTCCAACAATCAAATGAAGTACCTAGGATTCAAAAGGATATTGCTCCCAACTAAACATGATCGACAAATTGTTGCTGATGAGGATGTTAATTCTATTGGTAAGAGTAAGAAACACTCTTCCAAAATACCTATGGATGAGGATGTTTCCATTCCTTATCAACAGGTTGTTCTTTTAGATACAATTGATTCAAGACATAAAAGGAGGAGACAAGATGTTCAATCCATTGTTGAAAATCATAGTGAAAAATTGGGGGATAGTTTGGAAATCATCACTCCATGTCGTGATATAGATGATGGTGTTGTCAAGACAACACAAAATGTTATTCGAGATCGATTGCGAGGGGATAATTTGGTTCACAATGGGCATACATTTGATTTAAATGTGAAACAAATTTATAGACCCATAGAAGGCCAAGAGAAGTATCAAATTAGGAAACCACGTCGCTTACATGTTCATAACTTGAAAGCATTGATGAGGAACAATCCCTATGCACATGTGGTTGTCTACCTAGTTCTTGTTGACCCAAAAGATGTTCCTGTTAGAGATGCATTTGATTAATCAAGATGTTTTTATTACAACTATTATGTTTTGGGGGGGAATCGTTCTGCGAGGCTAAAAGAGAATTAATGCAAGAATTTCCCAAAAATCCTATTTTTCAAACAATGAAATGCATCATTTACGTTGGTTTAACAGATGTGGAAGCAAAAATATTGGCTTGGGATAACAACACAAATAGTGATTATAGGATTTCCATGACATTCATCCAAAGGGTTATATTTATCCACAATGAATTTGAACAAAAATGAGGTGGGGATAGATTGAAATTTGATGCAAATTTCCGAAAACAATGTTGTATGGAAATAGGTATCCCTATTAAAGAGGACAATGTGAAGCATAAAGGTTTGAAAGGAAGTGATGCATTCAGAGCTGTACATAACTATTTCTAGTTGGAATTTAGAACGAGGACCATATGGGATTTGATTTATGACATATTTAACATGTGGGAGAATATTGGCATAAAAAAATCAAAAGGTAAAAAATAAATAAAGCGGTT
This sequence comes from Larix kaempferi, assembly GCA_027924585.1. NCBI lineage: Eukaryota > Viridiplantae > Streptophyta > Pinopsida > Pinales > Pinaceae > Larix > Larix kaempferi. The sequence continues at coordinate 2,573,762 of BSBM01000142.1, forward strand.
GCATGGAGCAGTAGTCAAGGAGGCCCTGACGTCAAGAATTTGCCACAAGATATGACTATAACACCTTGGAGATCATTGAAGGTGTGAAGGATGAAACACTTATATCTACAATAATGTCACATGTAAATTCAGGTGAATTATCCATGGAGGAAATGTGCAATGAATTTGAAAAGTAAGTTTATAGGTTGTTTTTATGTTTTAAAGTTTATTTGTTGAGTTTAAGATTTTTTATCATTAAGATTTTTTATTAATTAAGCATTGTGTTATTATGAGATATGATTGTAAACGCCATTTATTTTTACATCATGTATTCATAAGGTTTACATGAAAATACAAGAGGATATGGTTATAATGTTGGGTGAGAAGAGTTGGAATGTTGTCAGATGCAACTATCCAGATTCAAGCTTCATAGAAAACTTAAAACATTTTTTTGTTGCATACAAAAAGGTATGATGATTTATGATATATTCTATTTTATTTATTTCTAAGTCAATTGATTTATATTTTATTACTTATAGATATATTAAAACATTTTTTTGTTGCATACAAAAAGGAATGATGATTTATGATATATTCTATTTTATTTATTTATAAGTCAAATAATTTCTATTTTATTACTTATAGATATAATTTTGTTTTCAAAGATGCCAGAGAATACTACAGTACCAAAGTCTTTCAAAATTCATATTCAAAGAGCCAAAATAGAACGACAAATAAGACAATGTCTTCCAAACGTTGAACTTGATGACACTATTGATCATCATGTTTGGAATGGGCTCGACACTGTCCAATATAAAGTGATTTTGGATACTTGTGCAAACATTGCAAATATTGTTCCCAAAAGGAGTACTCCATAGTTATTGCATAAATATCTCATGCATACAATATCAAAAACATTACTTATGATTGTGAGCCTTATACATACCAATCATTCAATAAAGTGGTTTCAGGATTTATGGAACGTCACAACATCACTTGTATGGAGATTTATTGTTTTCAATTTAGATGTACAAGGAGGAGCGGTGCTAACAAATTTCAAGGATACAACAAACTCAAGGAAACAATTGTATTGGTAAGATATTTGCAATGTATTATTAAACATTTGAATTTTGAAACTAAATTTATTTTTCTATAAGTTAATTAGATTCTTATCTATTTATGTTACACGCATGTTGATTCTTGGGATTGAACCACACGTCAACGCACAGGAGATAACCCAGTCAAATGATTTAGATAACCCTACGTATGATTACCCTATCCTGAAGTTGTATGGTATAGCTATCTCCGATGGGTTTTATGGCTCTGTTAGCCGCTAAGTAAGGGTTGCTCCTCAAAGAGGATACTTATGATCATAATTAAAACTAATTCCTAAGTGCAATCTAACTTCTAATCTATGATGCAAATTAAATCCTATTGAAACCAAATTTGTTGTAAGCAGTTCATATTGTTCTACCAATATATGATAAATGACAAAAATGATCATCTAGATAGATTAACAAATGCCCTTTTATAAACTGACCATTGGAACAATTAGTATTCGAAATGTGCAATTGATTATCAAACTGATAAATCAGATTGACATCAATCAACAAGTTATACAAACTAGAAATTATGCAATAAACAGTGATAAGGAAGACATTTGGGATCCTTCTTATCGCAAATTAAACAAAGTTAATACTACAATCGATTATGGTTTCTGAATACTAAACATAGCTAATAGAATACAAACATAAGATAATAATCAATACATTCTTAAGATGAATTGCATAATTGAATAAGAAAATGAGAATTAATAAATGCAAAACAAACTCAATATATTAATGAAGCTGGTGTTAACAATACAGAAGATCTTCGAATCTGATCAATTAGCTCCCATAGAAATCATAGAGTGCCATCTACAGATTTGAATAGTAAACCATCAACATAAAAATGCTTGACAAATTTATATCACATAGAAGAAAAATATTTTCTCTGGAGATCCCCCCCTCTCTACATAGTAGGTAGGTATTTATAAAAAATGAATCATTCAAAAGATAAGATATGTTTCCCCAATCCCTGATTTAATTGGTTGAGTTGTCTCATTTAGCAAATTCGTCCATGAGAAAAATCTGGGAAATTCAATTTTAGAAAACTAGTCGGATCTCCCAAATGAAGCACTTTCTAAGGATTTTGCTCACAATCCAGCTAATTGGGGTCATTCTGCACAAAACACATGTCTCATATTTTCTAGATTCATCTCCATCGCTCCATAAATCACGTACGAAAATCATTACTTTTAGCTTGACGTTTTTTAATTATTCACGATCCGAGATGTTAATTGATCTCTTCAAATTCGAATCTACACTTGTACAATTAAAAATATTAAATTAGAAACAATAAACATCACTCTAAATCTAAGGAAACAAATCCAAATCCATAAAAATCCTTTTGCAAATCAAATAATAACAAAAATAAGAAAATCTATTCCAAATATGAAATTGATTTTCAAGCATATTTTCAAGGTGGTTAAGCTATCCATTTGTAAAAAATAATGTTCCAAATCATTCATCATCTTCCCAGCTTTCCAACGAGCTATCTCGAGCTCAATTTGGACTTTTAAATCTCAATATATAGCTCCTAGAAGTTAACACTCAATTGTCGTTGATTTCATTTTTTAGTGAATTGTGACCATTGATCTTAATGATAAAATCAATATCCCATATGCATTGGGAAAAAGAGGTTATACGTGTTTATATTGTATTTGTCTCACATAATTGTTTGTAAAAAAAAAAGGAGAGAAATAGATAACGGGACCCACATTAAGTATTTTTCCAAAATAACAAAATCGAAATGAATTAAAAAGCAAAAATAAAAATAAAAATAAAGAAGAAATAAAACCAAAAATGATGGGAATCCCTAAAATGTAGACTTGGATTTCAGATATAACCTAGGAATTAGGCAAGTGAATAAGTCCCACAAATAGATTTCCAACATAATCATTTTCTAAGAATATAATACCAAAAATAGAATTTCCTTTTGCACAAAAATAAATAAAACATTTTTAATTTTGCAAAAGAAATTCAAAGTAACAAAAGGTATTTTTCAAATTCACAAATTAATTTAATCAAAACCAAAGAATCATCATAAATAATAAAAACGAATTTTAACAAACTTAAATTAAACAAGTCTAAGCAAACAAACTTAAAAAAAAAGATTATTTACAAAGTATCATGATTCTAGATATGGAAATGTAAAAATAAGACTTGAATATCATATCAATGCAATATCTAGACTCATGACGGGTGAAATCAAATGATCAATTAAAATCCCGAAACAAAGGTAATAACTAGACATCATCTTGAATAATCAGTCTATTCAATGAAGACCAAATTTAGGTCGGGAATGTGAAGAATAACATGGTATCCCACCAACAACAAGGAACCAACTTAATCAAATCTAAAAAGAAATACATGCTAGAGAATATCAAAGAATGACAATAATCCAAATGCTGCAAAAATGCGAAAGAAGGATCAACTAAATTATGCAACTAATTGGTCATTGAAACATCATGTGTATGGCTGAAATCTCTAAAAAATCATGTCTCGATATATCATAGCAGCAATTCAATCAACATCCATATAGATCACATCAAATGAATCTGAAAGGAGCGGAAACGAAAGATTAATTCGGAAAATATCGAGGAAAAACTTTCGGATTCGCAATATCGGCCATACCAAAATCAGGATGAGAAAGTATTTGGAAAAGTCGGGAATCGGTAGTTGGGGGTAAAAAATAACATAATGATCCATAACACCCTAAATTTTGAATTCCACAATCTAGCGTGAATAGGGAAAGTCGAGATTCGGGATTAAAGTTTACAAAACCCAATAGCTTCCCCGACTGCCGACTGTCGAAAAACATCGGGGTCAGGAAGTCGAAAAAATTAAATAAGGTGAATCGAATTTCACACCGAATTTAGACTTCGCAATAAATCGCAAACTTCGGGGTCAGGATCTGGAGAGATAAGTTACGAAGTAAATGTAACTTGCCGACTTCCAAAGTTATAAATTTAAAATGTCGGGAAGCAAAATTAAACAAACAGCCTTTACCGTGATGATCATCTCGAAGTTGTAAATTTGAGGCAAGATATCATTAAGAAAAAATGAGAATCATATATGATTGAGATTGAAATGCATAAACAATAAAAATCTCAAACCCAGTATAAAGATAAATAAAAATGTAATCCCAATATGGTGTAATTGACATGGAAAATCAAGGAATGCACCGATCAGATGGATAGTGACTGTCAAGCCAATCAATCCAAAGATGGGGTGAAAAAATATATGATGATCGATCAAATCAAAATACATTGAACCAAAATCCATCAAACTAAAGAAGTGAAGTTATTGATTTTGAAAATTATAAGTGGGGGACCCTTCATTTTGATAAAAAATGTAGAGGATTTTTCGTAGCCACAACAAATGGCAAATCACTGGTAAGAACCAGATATCTCTGTCTAACAAAGATAGAATTTATGCATGTACATGAATATTAAATATAAGGCATTCAACAAAAAGAAAACTTACCATGTACCATGGGTACCATACTTTATATATTAGCCTCTAAGAATTGTACTGGCTACAATAAAATTTTAATGATAACCATTCTAACCATCAATTAAAATGAAAAGATAAGATGTGTATTCATATTACCAGCAAAAGATTATTCGTCAGGAGACAATCTAAGAAACAACTCGTAATGGGTAGAAAATGTTACAATTTGATTTACCTCTGATTCCATGGGTATGGCCACTACTTCCAGCGGGATTCTATAGCCTCGACAGGGATTCCCTTTAACCCAATCCAACCGCTTTGATCCCATCTATAGATGCACAGTTTTAAACCTTTTTAATGATATGCGAAACTTTATGGAGATAAATTTAAGGTCATTTCCTTATCTTAGTGACCAGCTATCGACATCATCATTCACAAATAATTATGGAAGTGAACAAGTCGGTTCGTGATGAGACCTCTTGTCCCCAAACCTTACGTCTGAGATCCATTACCCTATCTTGGTAACCAGCTAATGGTAATTTCAATCCGTAAGAATTCATGATCATGATAGGCCGACTCTTTAAGGAGATCTCCTATCCTTCAACTTACCTCTTGGTTTTCATCTTATAAAGATGAAAGAAAAAACCATAGTTATTGTTAACCTCAGAAGAGGTTATCCAATGAGTGGGGAAGCGTAGTTGTAAGATCCTTAAGAGCACAGGATGGCATTAAGATATTTGTATTGATAACAATACTTGCCATACATTATTGCTCTTATAGGAGGTAACTCACTAAATATATTTTCCAAAATTCGAATGAGTAAAGGACTTTGCATAATGATATGCGATAGTGGAATGGAGACACAGGCTATGAAACTAGATTTGATATAAAGGCTTTGAAGATTCTAAAGGCGTTCCACCACAAAAACATGTTAGGTTCTTATTGAGTATAACCTTAAAAATATTTTTCAAGTACAAGACTTCTAAAAATACAGAAGCTTGGATAACTGATTTAACCCAGGATCCTATCTAGTTTCAACGATTAACAACTCCTATATTGACTGTGACCAAAATATGGATGGATAAAACTTGATTCAATGGATATAATCAAAATTGATCATCATATGTCACAAATTAAATAATACATCCTATTGGGTGAAAATTGTTCGAGATGTTGCAAGTCAAGAAAAATAAAGGGGACAAACAATTAAAAAATAAAATCAATCCTAAATCAATCAAACCTATGAAAAATAAAATAAAAGTAAACTAATCTAACATAAAACTAAAGCAAATCAAATCAAATTTGCTCATCATATTATGCTAAAGAAAATTTATAATTTTGTGATATGAAAAAAAAATGTAACATAAAGGGGAATAATTCTATCAGATATCCATAAATAATTGAATAGATTGAATAACTGAATTTATTGAAATACCCTTAGAACCAATCCTTTTAAATTAGAATCACAACCAATATATTTTTTTTCCTTGAAAAAAAAGCGTAATTTTATTTCATCTTTCGAGAACAAAATTACATTCTGGCCATATCACTTAAAAAAGTGTATGGCTGATTTTTACAAACAGTTTTGACCAAAAATGGGTCTCCTACATTTAGTAGGCAGTTTCCAAGAACACTTACCAAAAAATAACAAAGTTTAGACCAAAAATGGGTCTCCTACAGATAGTAGGCAGTTTCCATATAATACTACAAAATTATGTGCATATCATGCCGAGATATTCAGGTAAACCTACACACAAGGTAGCCGAACCAAAATGTACAAAAAACCACAACTGAGAAACAACAAACTGCGGGAACGAAGACATCCCTGTGCAATTCTTGTCAATTTTCGACACCTTCAAGTAAAGGACGGTGATAGTATTCTTGAGCTTCACCATCTTTGACTTCAGTTATCTTTCAAACACCCACTACTAGCTACAACCCCGCCTTTGATGACCTGTCGGCTTCCTAGTTATTTTCCCTATGAACATGTGTGCACTCAAAGAAATCAAAAGTGTTCAAAATTTCCCAGATAGAGTGCAAAATGTTTGAGAGTCTAAGATTGTGACACAAAAGAGACCCTGAAATCTAGTTTACCACATTCAAAGAGTCCCCAAAAATAGAGATGTTTCGGCAGCCCTTCTCAATAGAAAAAGAAACAAGGAATTTTAGGCTAAGTAATTCAGCAACATTATTGTTTCCCTCCCCGAGGCCCAGAGCAATAGTAAAACTGTGATTTTCATTTAGAAACAAAATGGCCCCTCCCCCATAGGAATTGAGCTGAGAAGCTCCATCAAAAAACCCCCACGGATGAGTTCATTCAATGATCACCGGTTGGATATCACAAACCCTGTTAGTTGCTGGTTTAATTAGGAAAGCAGGCAGGAGGCCACAACAGGACGTCGCAGTAATAACAGGTGAAGCATGACCATCGTTGAAAATGAGCTGATTCTGGGCTAGCCAAACCCCCCATATAACCAACAGTGGAAGAGCATGATAGTTTTTGAAATGTTCATCCAAATACCATGTTATCCACACAATCTCCAAAGAATCCCCAACCCAACAACACTTTCAGTTGATCCTTCGAGAGCAATCAGTCTAGACAACAGAAATAAACGGGCAATGTAAAAAAAGGTGGTAGACAGATTCACCATTATCCTTGCACATCACACACCACCCCAGTCCCTGCTTATTACGTTTCTGGAGGAAATCCCAGGTTGGAACTTTGTTCATTAGCACACACCACATAAATAGATGAGCCTTTCTGGGACTCTTAACTTTCCACAATGATTTCCACCACCATGCCGGTTCACCCTGAACCGGATCCTCTGTAATCCTCAAGTAACCCCCTTTGGGAGTATAAACACCCACGGATCTGCATCCCAAATCAGCGCATCTGCAGTATCAAAAATACAAATATGATCAAGGTTAAGTCTCTGGATATACCTAGAGAGTTCCTGAGCAGCCCCCGCGGGCAGATCAAAAGTGTTGACCAGACGCCAAGCCTGAAAACCCGGGGAAGACTCCAATGGATTAGCAAGATAATATAGGTAGAGTAAGTCGAATTGATGCAAGAGCTCGACTGTCCCAATAGGTAACAGGTGATGGTTTTCACAGCCCACCTGTAATGTCCCTTTTTTAATTTTTTATTAAAATGCCCAATTTTTCACTTTTTCCCCAATTTCGACCTTTGACTAGTTTTGATGTCTAGGTCTCCAAATTGATCCAAATGCTCCCAAATATTCTGTGAGGGTGTATGAATGATATTAAGACTTGAATATTATGTTCAGGGATGATTTATGACCCTCCAAATACTTCTGCAAACATGTTTAAGATTCTGGACAAAGTATGGAATTTTACTAGCAATTTGGGAATCAAATCCCCCCAGGGTAAGTACTGAAAATGGCTCTCCAAATGCATCCAAACCCATTATAAATTCAGAAAATAGGTATGGGATTTCTGAGAGACATTAATAAGGTCTCATATGTACCATTAATCAGTTATTAAATTTGTTCTAACCTTCTCCCAAACAACAACAAAAATCCCTAATTCGACCCTTGGGGAAATGGCACCAAATCTCTTCCAAATGCAAATAAACTGAGCAAAATTAATTCAAATAGTTAAGTGCTGAATATGAAACTTGTAACACTCATCAATGTATTTCCATTAATCATAAATAAATTATATAAACATTCTTTCATTCGAAATCATCAACATTATAATGGCATACATCAATGTAGTGGGGAAATGGTCATGGTTTGCTCATTAACCATCATTTTTACATACAACCACTTGGTATTTCGACTTGAGAATTTATGAAGATGAAGAACAAAGTATATTAATCTAATTACAATAATAAATGGATCATGATAAGACCCCCCAAAGAATACAAGATCTCACCAAAAAATCCCTCCCTCAAGGAGCAAGAATATGCCATCAAAACTGGAAATGGTTGAGGGAAAGTGCTTGTAGCTAGGGTTTTCACCATAGCTTGTGAAAATGAGCACCTACTAAGGAGAAGGGACTCCTTAGTATCAGTTCAGAAAAACAGTAAATAAAAGCAGTAAAACAATATGAAATTAACCTAGCATGAGCATTAACATAAATAATAAAACATGAAAACATGGCAAAAGATTTCTCTTTTTGTATTAAAGATTACCTCAGGTGTAGAGGTTGGTGAAGCCTTTGCAGCAGTCCAAGAGGGTTGCTTCTAAGCTTCCATTTTTTCTCCTTTCTCTTTCTCCAAAGGATTGGAAATGGGCCAAAGGGGCACTCAAATGTGAAAGTAGTTCAAGGGTGAGCTAGGGTTTCAGGAGTGATTTTGGCAGTGTAAGGGTGTGTTTGACTATGGATATGAAATGAGGGGCCTCCATTACCTATTTATAGGTTTTTAGTGGGGGAGTGCTGGCCCATGGTTTTTGGCACCATATGGTTTAGGTCAGCTATATAGGGCTTTTGCCTCCTTTTTCCCTCTTTTTCTCTTTTTTTTAATATTTTTTATTCCCTTTTTAGAGGGTTTTTGCTATTTTGGAGGAATTTTGGATTATTTTTGGGGGAAAAGGGGTTTTTTTGGCCTTTTGGAGGCTTTTTTAATGGTTTTGTGGCCTTGTGGAGGCTTTTTTGGCCTTTTAGAGGCTTTTTAATGGGATTTTAAGGTTCTGTAGGTAAATATGGTAGGAAATATGGACAAATTAGCCATGTAATGGGGTAGATGAGGTAGTGAGCACTTTTTGGGTGTTAACAGATTGCCCCCTGATGTGTGAGGGCAGGAGCTCATTGTATGGACGATAGACATCATAAGTCTTGTATGGGTTTCCTGGGATGTGGAGAAGAGAAGAAACAAACTAGAGCCCGAAACAACGGTCTCGAACAAACTGCAAAAACTGAAAGTACATGACCTCAATAATGAGTGAGGAATAATCTGAACATATGGACGAGGCAGGCATTCCCATGCTCGTATCAAGATCTAGAATAATAATAACAATGGGGTCCAAAATATGGGGACTTGAAATATACATGGCCTCAAATAAGGAATGACGAAGAATCTCAATATATGGACAAGGCGGGCATACCCATGCTCGTATCAAGATACATAAAAAAGAACAGTGAGGCTCGAAAAGGGGGACCTGTAGGATACATAGAGAACCACTGTGTACATCATAAGGGTCCAGAGGGGACATAAATCTGGGACATACTGTTGGCTAACCATGGTTGAGCTGAATAACTGGTACACTAAAATAACTACAGTGCTGCTGAGTGGGGTACCAAAGGAACTGATGAGCTACTGGAGCATAGTGACGGGGAGTCATATCCTCAATGGTACACTGAACTGGGTACTCAAGGAAGCATATAACTGGATGGTTTCTGAATACAATCGCCAATGCAACCCGGACATCCACGGGAACATATAACTGGGCGTTCCGAAGTGACTCACCAATGTGCTAGAGTCGGGGGAAATCTGGGGTCTTCGACCAATAACTGAAGGGATATAAACCCTACACGATTCTCAATGATGTGATCAAGGTGTTGAAGTCGAGCATGTGAGAAACAACCACTCGGAGAGGCAATGATGACTCCTGTCAAAATGGTCCGTAGGCACTCACCACAGATGGTGATGGGTCCAATGCGCAGGGACCTTTGGGTCTATCCTCTGGAATAGAGGGGCTGTTGTCGACAGAGGGAGACCTGCAACTATCAAGGAAATGATTTTTCCTTGACAGGAGCGCGAGGTGGAGAACCGAAGTGTGAGAGAACTGATGGTAGGACTGACATACTGTGGGGGAGAACTGGGCAAGTAGAGTGGGTGGACTCAAACTTCCTTTGTTCAGAGTATGATGGCTGGGACGATCAGGCAGCATATGAAACTGACTGGTGGGAAAGGGAGCATAGCTGTACTGGATCAAGGATAGTGACTGGGATGAGGGATACTCAAGCTGGTGTAAAATGGCAGGAGACTGCAGACTACTCTAAACAGAGGCGACCTGATTGGGGGTGTTGCCGAGATGATCGATCATAGTGCCAAGAGGCGCGGGGGGACTTCTTCACGGGTTAAGGAACTAGAAGAAGTGTGTGTAAAATGGTACTGTCGTGTGGATTTATACGAGCCCAGGACAGTTCATGCTCGTGGTTGCTTTCAATTTTAAGGAGTCTGAAAGCGATAAGAAGACTCTGAAATAATGGAATGGTATTGTCGTGTGGATTTGTACGAGCCCAGGACAGTTCATGCTCGTTGGTGCTTTCAATTTTAGAGAGTCTGAAAGTGATAAGAAGACTCCAGGGGGTTTCTTTTTCATGTGTTAGTCTCCAAGGCCCGAAGAAGCATAAAATGATGCAATGAAGAACTCTTCTAGCCGGTGTGACTAGAGTATTCCTTTTTCGTAATTAGTCTACCAGGTCCGGAAAAGGGTTAAACTTATACCAGATAGACGCCCTTTCAGGTACTTTAACGAGCATGAAAGGAAGCAAGATTGCTCGGTGATCTTTTCATTGTTTTAGGAGTCAGAAAAGAGCTTAACAGAAACCCCCTAAGTGCCTTTTTCATAAAGGACTTGTCAGTCTTGAAAAAGGGATAAAATTATACCGAACAAAAGGACTGGCTAGGAAAGGAGGAAGTGCTCAATCAAGGAACATTTATGATGACCAAGAACGAGGTTAGGGGGGAACACTGGTGGGCCTCCTTGCGGGATAATGAATGGTGGAAAAATAACAAAATAATTGCAGTATGATAGGAGTGAATGGCTCATGTAAAAATGTGGAACAATTCGATGGCAGTCAATGTGGTGCGCAAACCGAGGCATCAACGTGTTAGGACACAATGTTTAAACTGTACCAAGTGAGAGCGAGAAATGATCTCAAGCATCATCACGAGCTCGAAAAAAGGAATCCGATGATATAAAAAGTGTCAAAAACGGATAACGGCCGATGTGGCACGCAAACCTAGGTGACGGGGGGCGTTTTGAAAAACTACCCAAAAAATCTAGGGGTGAGAGCGAGAAATGATCTCAAGCATCATCACGGGCTCAGAAAAAGGAATCCAATGATATGAAATATATCAAAAACGGAGAGCAGCCGAAGTGGCACGCAAACCGAGGTGACTAGTGGTGTCTAAAAATGCTCAAAAAATGATGTGGAAAAAAAAAGAGAACAATTTGACCATCATGATGGTCTCATCGTGCTGATTCCAGTGGTGGAAACGGTTCAAAAAATAGACTCCGTATGGGTTCAGAGTGGCCAAAACAAGAAAACGTCAACGGACAATAAATAGTGAGTGGGTCCAACATGACAAGTGTCATTTGGACTTGTTGACTTTGACTAGTGATCAGAGTGGACCAGAGCTGAGTTGGTGTTTCTGGACGATTTGACCGGCCGTTTTCAGATCCAGGAGTCACAGGTATTCCGACAAACTCATACCTGCATTTTCATTGGGTTCCGGGGGGGTAGTGGGTCCCAGGGGATTTTTTGTACGGTCCACGTGGTGTGGACTGCGGGTTTGTGGGGTGGAACCGTGGGTTCCAGGGCGGATCACGCGGACAGGGACCGCGAGGTTTGGGTCGGAATACGCGATCTGGTACAGTTCGTTCCGAGGCTGGACACGCAGTTTGGGGCCGCGAGTTCGGCTCCTACAGGAGCGGTTCCGGACTGCGACTGTAGCCCTGACAGCCGCGGTCGGAAACCATGGCAAGGGGCCCTAAAGCCGCGATTGGGATCAAGATTTTAGGGTTTCCCTGGGGGGGGGGCAGGTTTACTTCTTTGACATGAGTCTGATGATTTTTCCTTGTATGATTGACAGGATGCCATTGGTGCTTTGGAGAGAGTGGGATGTCCCGGATGAGATAGTGGATGTCATCCGGAGGGATCGACATGTGCGGTCGACGTTGGGATTGTGCGGACTGCTGAAGTTTGCATAGGTGCCTATAATGCGTTCAGCAGCACTGCTGCTGAACCGATTAGTGAGCTTTTGGGAGCCGGACATTCAGGCATTCAGGGTGCAAGGAGAGAGGGTGGATCTTACCCTCGCAGATGTATACTTCCTGACGGGGTTGCCATGTCTGGGTAGAGTGGCAGATACGCAGCCACGAGTATCCGCAGATGTGGATATGGAGGATATTTTGGAGTGGTAGTGTGTTCCAAAGGCTAGGGTGCAGAGGAATGCACTCCGGGTAGTGGACTTGCAGGAGCCAGCAATACAGGCTATTGCGGCGTGCGTGGTTCGAGTTTTGGGGTCCCAATCACGTGAGAAGGTGTCCGGGGGCCAGGTGCAGCTAGTGGAGCGGGTGTTGGATGGTGTCTATTATGCTTGGGGCCAGATGTTCCTCACTTGTGTTCAGCGACAGCTGAAATTAGTGAAGGAATCTGGAAAGGGATTCTGTTATGGATTCTTTCTGTGTGCCTTCTTCATGGAGTGGGTACCTACACTGCGGCCGCGGGTGCCAATTAGGGCAGGAGGACTGAGGGAGCCGCGCATGTTGCGGTGGGGAGAGACGATGCGCCACTGGGGTGGCGGTGAGGTTGGGAGGTACTTTATTCAGGAGCTCTACCTCCAGTGGTTGCAGATGCCGCTAACACTGGATGATTATCCATATAGAGATATGGAATACACCGGGGATCCGGAGGCACCACGGCCGCCAGGGCAGGCGTGGGGACCAGATGGTACGTATGGTTTTGCTTGCATGTTATGGATGTCAAGTCTTGTGTATGATAGTGTTTTGATATATTGTTACTGACTTATGTGTGACCTACAGATGTTGGCCCGAGACCACCACCAGGACATGTAGCGTGCAGGGGACATGTGGCGGTACCATCCCTACCAGGCTAAGGGGAGGTGCATCGATGGGACGCTGAGGGGACTCTGGAGTCCGTACGGATGCTTCTAGATTGGTTGTTGGTTGGAGTGACTGATGACAGGTGGCGGGACGTGGATCCGGAGGTGATTCAGGACTGTTTGAGGGCGCCACGGGAGTTCCGGTCGATCGCTATCCGGGTGGCTATCTTGGCAGATAGGGGTTGGGCACAGGAGCCCGCAGGGGATGAGGAGCTGCCAGAGGAGGAGTGAGGTGAGGACTCGGAGGCAGCTGATGCAGGTAGTGACGTTGGGTATGACTCTCATTAGGGAGTGCAGGGGACTGCCCCCGATTGTGTAGCTACGGCATGTATTCTATGAGGCGTATGGATGTATAGATATTTTTTTGATAGCTGAGTACGGGGGTACTCAGGACATGTGTAGCATATGGACATGTATTTTTTGATATATATATATGCACATGGATGCATCTTTTTGCGATGATGATTCAGTGTACGCATGTGGATGCGCTTATGGTTTGTTATATGTTTGTACTGCACATGGATGCAAGTAGTATAGAATGATGGGCACATGGATGCCCCTTGTGTATTGTATGTTATGCAACATGATGTATGTAGAATTAGGCACGTGGATGCCCCTGTATAGTAATGTGTTTTTATGTTTTTTGCACATGGATGCAAATGTATATGTGATGATAGGCACGTGGATGCCCCTTGCAATCTTTTTGGGTTTTTATATATTTTTGATGAGATGGTATGGGATGATGATGCATGATGGAGGTTTTACATGGTGTGATTGATGTGCCAATCTAGGATGTTGTTAGCCATTTGATATGCGATACTATTATGAGCTCTTGGGACATGGGTGAATGTTATGGATTCAAATTGTCGGCTGAGTTGTTTTGTGCACAGGAATTTTCTAAAGAGGCAGGGATCACGCACTTGATAGCAATTGTTGAGCTGGGAGACAAGGAGCTGGGAGTCAAGGAACACATGAAGGTGACATATTCCCATCTGGAGGACAGCAGTCAGGAGACCGGTCATAGAATCATACTCCGCCTGGTTATTGGTAGCAGCGCCTATACATATTCCGTCAAGGTGAATCAATTCATGTGAAGGGGAATATAAGACCCATGCTGCAGAAGCCAAGTTGGGAAGCCAACGGCTTGCTCGATCAGCGAAGCCAATGTAATGAGGTGGAAGATGGTCCATCTGTGGTCATGCAAAAATGATGAATGTAAGATTGTGGTAAAAAAGGTGAAAAACAAAAAAGAGAGCAAACTGTACAATATGGACCAATGGGGCCGCGGGTTTATTTAGGGATAAAAGCGTTTAAGATACAACCCATTATGGGGGTTGCACAAAGGGTGACCTTCTGAGTAAGTTAAAATGTATGCCCCTTTCCGAGGCAGGTCTACACGATGTAAGGGCCTTGCCATAGGGATTCAAACTTTCCTTTACCAGTTCTATCGTGGGCTTGGTCATAGGCGAGGATGAGGTCCCCTTCATGGAAAGTTCGAGGGTGTACATGTTTGTCGTAACCAGCTTTGGAGCGGTTCTTGGCTGCTTCAATGGTCTGGAGAGTGGCACGACGGTCTTCATCGGCTTGTTCTAGTGATAGGAGACGTTGCTTGAGTGGGGAGGTGTCTGGGAGAAGCTCGACGACGATGTGTAAGGTAGGTATCTGACACTCGATGGGGAGGACAGACTCTACACCGTAAACTAAATGAAACGGGGTAAAACCGGTGGCGGTTTTGGTGGATGTACGGTAAGCCCATAAGGCAGGGAATAACATGTGGTGCCAATTGGACTTATGTCAGTCAACAGTGCGTTGGAGGATGGTTTTTGAAATTTTGTTAATGGCCTCTACTTAGCCATTCCCTTGGGGCTAGTAAGCAGATGAATACTGATGTTCGAACTTCAGTAGGGTGGATAACTCATGCCAAAGGGAATCTTCGAAGTGTGAATCATGGTCTGAGACCAACTGTTTGGGGACCCCGAATTAAGTGATAACATGGTTAAAAAAGAAACGGGCAGTGGTGTCAGATTTACAATTGAAGTTGGGCATGGCTTCAACCCATTTGGTGAAGTAATCGATGGCGACAATAATGTACTTATGGCCATTGGCAGATGAGGGTTTACATTCCATGAAGTCGATGGCCCATTTACAAAAGGGGCCAACAGTGACGACTGGGTGTAACACAGCGGGTGGTGTCCAGGCCTTGGGGGCAAAAAGTTGGCAATTATGGCAATGTTTGACTGCTGTGATGCAGTCAGTGAAAAGTGTAGGCCAGAAGTATCCGGTGCAGATGACCTTTTGGGCGGCGGCCATTCCAGAGAAATGTCCACCGCAGGCACCACTATGACAATCATTGAGGACGTGTTCGGCTTCCTCGTGTGTAAGGAAACGACGAAGAATCATGTCAACCCCTCGCCGGTAAAGTACATCGCCTAAGAGGAGATATCGAGAGGCCTGGTGACGGATACGATGATGTCCATCACGACTGATGTTGGGTCGGAACTTTTGCGTGCAAAGGTATAACAAAATATCACCGTACCATGGATCATCATACGAGATGATGAAAAGTGATTGTCGGGTAACTCATCAGAGATTTGTGGGGACGACAGAAGGGAGGGGAGATCAGTGATGAGCTGGGAAAGCACGGGGGATTTAGTGCTCTTAGGGGTTCTGAAAATGAGGTCATATTCTTGGAGGATAATTACCCATTTAGCAACGCGACCTTGCAAGAGGTGTCAGTTTAAGAGATAGACCATGGGGTTGGAGTCGGCGACAACTGTGGTATGACTGAGTAAAATGTAGTGTCGCAATTTTTGAACGGAAAAGACCACAGCAAGGGCTAGTCTTTCCTCATATGGGTAACGTAGGGGTGGTCCAAACAAGGTCTGGTTGACGTAATAAATGACATGCTCCTAGTGAGCGGCGTCTTCTTGAACAAGGACTTTGGACACGGCATAATCGGATGTCGAGGCGTAAAGGATGAAGTCCTGAGAGAAATATGGAGGGGAGATCAAAGAGGCTTGGGTGAGAGATTTCTTGAGGGATTCGAATGTAGCTTCTGCTTGCTCATCCCAAACAAAGGGTATGTGGGTACGAAGTAGGCGTAAGAAACCATGAACGGTGGTGGCATAATCAGGAACGAAGCGACGGAGGAAATTAGATCACCCCTGCAGACTCTGGAGCTGCTGAAGCGTGCGAGGAGAGGGAAGGTCTATGATGGCTTGGAATTTCAGGGGATCAACAACAATTCATTTCTGGGAAACAATGAAACCCAACAACCGGCTTGCCAGAATGCAAAAGACACACTTGTGTGGGTTCAAACGGATTTGATATTTGCGACAACGCAGAAAGACTTGTCGGAGGTCGTTAAGGTGGTCTGATCGTTTCCGGGAACGAGTTGTAAGGTCATCAAGGTAGACTAGCAAGATATGGACCAAGTCCTGAAAACAATAGGTCATGGCCCGCTGGAAGGTGGCACTAGCATTTTTTAGGCCAAAAGGCATGACGCGATAGGCAAAGGTACCCCATGGGGTGGTAAAGGCAGTCTTGTATTGATCCTCCTTACGGATCTGAATCTGGTTGTATCCGGAAAAATCGTCCATGAAAGATAGGACTTCATGCCCCGCACACGCATCGATGAGTTAGTCAATAAATGGCGTGGGGAAGTTGTCTTTGGGACAAGCTCGGTTTAAATCGGGGAAGTCAGTACATACTCTGATGGTGCCTTGTTTTTTGTTAATAGGGACGGTGTTTGAAACCCAGGTGGTATATGCAATAGGATAAATGAATCCTGCTTTGCGAAGATTTTCAATCTCTGCTTTAACAGCAGGGAGCTTTGAGGGATTGATGGGGCGCTGTTTCTGGCGAACGAGGGGTACATCTGGCCATGTGTCAATGTGGTGCTCTATAATAGCGGGTTTGAGACTAGGAATTTCGGTATAGGACCAAGCAAAGACATCACGGAACTCTTGGAAAAGTTTTTTGTACTCTCCAATCTCATATTCACTGCAGGAGGCTCCTAATGTAATGATTTCAAGAGCACCAGGTGGGTCAGAGATATCTATGTGGATGACAGGTGAGATGTTGGCCATGTTACCCTCCTCAAAGGCATCAGGAGCGGGGATGGGATCTTTAAACCAGTCGACTTTGGCGGGAAGGAAATATTTGGATTCAACCACAAATTGGGTAGCTGTGGTAGAGGAGGATTCTTCTGGGAGGAAATAGGAACGATGGTGCATGTCGTCCCAGCGATAATCCGGGGCAATGAGAGCCTCTAGAATCTCCTCATCATTGCGGAAACTTTGAGTTGTCAAATCGGTTGACGAGGGAGTGGTAGTCGAAGAGATCATATAAATGGTGTTAATCTCTTTGGGTTAGGGTGATACAGGACGGTGGATCTCCTCAATTGTGGGGGGTGTCGTCTCAAGGTCCAAATTATTCATCTCGTAGAGAGTTGCTCTGTAATCTGGGAGATTAGGACAGTGATGTGAGTAATGGCCGTAAACACCGCATATTGCACAAGGGTGGTTGGTACGCAGTGATTTATCACGAGGCTTAGGAGTTGGATCGAGTTCTACAACCGGGATGTTGGGGTCGTCGTCAAGCATTTGCATGTGTTACTGTAATGCAGGTAATTGTGGACATTGATGAGTCGGATGGCCTAACTCATCACACAATGAGCATTTGGGAGGAGCATGAAACACATGGGGGGTTTTAACTATTTTGGGAGAGAGTACAATAGTGTATGGTTGTGGGCCTCTACCCCTAGTGTGCCTGATAAGAGGGGGGGGATTCGTAGATGACGAAGGGGTAGCGACACCGGGAGGTGGTTGACTAGTAGTGGCAATGGGTTGCACCGGTTGTAGGATGACATTTGGTGTCGGCAGGGGAACGGGAGGCGAAATATACCACACAGGTAATCCCAAGGTTAACCCGGGGAGATTAAGAGTAGTCATAACTGGGGCGCTTACTACGCCCGAGGGAGGGAATAGGAAGGGGATTGTGTGGATGGATGTAACACCAATGTGACTAGGTACCAACGGTGGTTTGGGTAACAAGGGTGGTTGATTGTTGGATGTTTGTGTATTGTGGGAAAGGGTACATAGGTCAGATACTTCGGTTGCGGGTGACAGGGGTGGAATGGATTGGAATGTTGAGGTCATCGACGTATCTGAGTAAACTCCAGGTCCCACGGAGGACACAAACGAGGTAGTTGCACCACAAACAGGTTTTTCAACCATGGGGAGAACATTCTCGGGTGCAGCGGGGGCATTGGGATCGTAATAGGTGAGTTGGTCGACCTTGACCACGGGTCCGTCATGGGGGGACATCATGGTATGAAAAACGCATGAGGCAACCGCCCGCATGGCATACATGTAGCTGTGGCCAAGTAAGAGGTTATAATCAAGTTGGGAATTGATGACCTCTATGTCAATGAGCACGGTTTTACTAGCCAACTAGATGGGGACATTAGCTAAGAGACCTTGCGGTTGAGCCGAACAACCGTCGTAGGCTCGCAACGAAGTGGTGGACTACTGGAGAGTTGGGGATCCCAACTTCTACCAAATGAATGTGGACATAACGCATGTAGAGGCACCTTCATCGATAATGCAGCAATGGATGACCAGATTCCGAACGGAAACAGAAACTTGGAACGCTAAAGTGGAAGGCAGGCTTGGTTTGGACTGGTCCAAATCGAAGGCCATCAGTCGTGAATCATTTGGGTCAATAGCACCAATGGCGGAGAGCAAAGTCTTGCGCTGTGAAGGATAGTTTTTTAAGACTTCTAACGCAGACATGGGTGCGGGAGACTGGGCTAAGTCACCTACAATGTTGTAATTTGACACAGCGCGAGCATTGGGATTATTGTTGATGCGACGAAGTGGGAAGCGAGGTGCTTTGGAGGCGCCATCTAGTGGAGCCGAAGGTATATGTAACGTCTGATCAGGGGGATGAGCATTAGTTTTTTTGTCGGCGGGAGAGGCTTCAGGGGTGGAGCCATATTGGTTCCAATGGGTTTGAAGGTTGACATCGGCGGATGACATCATTAACAAGTGGTGGGTACCTGAGTCTAACATGGGTTGATCAGGAGCGGCATAAGTGATCTGTTGTTGTGGTGGCGCGTTTCCTTGAGGGGGAGCCAACGGCTGAGTGTTCACTACGCCTTGGGTTGGTAAGGGGTTTTGCGACACCAAAGGTTGATGCTGAGGGGGTGGGGGGTTGGGTGGCACCTGAGGAGACACGTGCCCTTGGCGATAGGCATCATCAGTCCAGAGTTACTGAGCTCGCTCCAAATGTGGGAAAGCATGTGTATAGTGGCCATAGACCTCGCAAATAGAACAAGGATGGTTTATTCGCAAATTATGATTTTTGGCCTGCTTGGGCAGCCGATCAGGGTTCTGGTTGGTAGGTGCCACGTTATTATTTTTTGGGGGATTGGGAGGTTGACCGGATTGGTTTGGAGTGGGGTTGTTCCCATGGTTATGGCCTTTGCCATGGTTTTGTTGGCCCTGTTGGCACTGGTTATTTTGGTTTTGCTGCGGATTCTATTGGGCGTATACTTGCCTTTGGGTAGCAGGTGGGTTCTGGGGTTGTGTAGGTGCGGGAGCAGGCTGCGGTGGATAATAAGTAGGTGGTGGCGGTGCAGGTGTTGAACCTTGTGGGGGTTGCTGATACATCTGCGGAACGGTTTGTGGGTTTGCCGCAGGGGCTTCCTGTGGCAAGTAATAAGCAGGTTGGGCTTGAGAGGACACAGGAGCTGGTGCAACTTGTGTGTGGTAATATGGATGAGGTGCGACTGGGGGGGCGTAAGCGGGGGATGCATGACCAAAGCACTGAGGTGGACATGAGGGTCCATGGGAATGGTGGTGATGTGCCATAGGAGCATACGAATTGGTTGCTCCGGACTGTGATGTAGCCCGTGAAAGGTTGGGGCCATGGCTAGGACGTGCTATGGAAAAGGGTTGGGGATGCGAGGCAACACGTCCAATGATGCCATTTGCGGCATGGGATGCCCTCGACGCATCGTGACGGGAGGAATCACTGCGAGGGGCGTCAGGTATGATGGAATACAGATAACCCGACTGGGCGTAAATGAGGTCAAATTGATGGGCTTTGAGGATGGCCTCTTCTTCGGACTGGGGTCGTTTGGATGCCACATCCTTGGCAATGACAGGAAGGAGGGATTTTAGAAACCAATCTAAGAATATACGGTCGTCTAACTTGATTTTGCAGAGGTTGTGGCATCGACGCCATTCATGAATGTGGTCAGTGATGTGGGTAGCCGTGTTCTGTCTGAAAGACAGTAGGATCTCAACTCCCGCGTTATAGCAGACAGGTAACTGAAAGAATTGCAGGAAATTCGAGGCAAGGGAAGTAAAGGTGGCATGGGTCCCATGGGGTTGCTCGATGTACCACTTAGCTACAGAGCCAGTGAGGGTGCGTGTAACAGACGGAGGCGGACAGAGTCGTCCACTATGGAGTTGGAGGAACACCATAGATGGAAGGACATAATATGGTTCTAGGGTCCTCACCTACCTTGCCCTCAAACTTAGGGATGTCAGAGGGGAGCTTGGTAGGCATGTGAGGCCACGCAGGGTCGTGTCTGATGGGATCGTTAGTCAGTCTATCTAGGTCAGGAAGGTTGAGACTAGCCATGAATGGAAAATTAGTAGAGGGATGTGACATACTAGTGGGTGTGACCATGTTGGGGCCAATGCCCCCAAGTGGAGGGGCTGGGTTTGGGATGTTTCCCCCAAGTGGAGGAACTAAAGTGGTATGGGACGGTCCTGCATCGCCAAGGGTAGTGTGAGTCAATGATGGAGTGGCGATAGGTATGCCAGCTACTGGAATGGGTACAGTGATTGGAATGGTAGATTTGGGCCCCATCAAGGGCATACCCAAGGCAAGTGTGGTAACTAGTGTGGTGGTGGATGCTCCACCAATGCTCCCTACAAAGAAAGGGGTGGAAGTCACGCCAACCATGGGGTTGGTTAGTGCAGTGTAAATGGGGTTCTCGGACTCTGCCTCAGAATCAGAGGTAAAATAAGGGGCGTCTAGCTCGGGTGACAGAGTTCTATGTCGTTGACGAGTGGATTCAAGTGACAAGGCTCGAGATCTATGATGAGTGGTATGAAGTGATGAAGATCTATGTCTATGACGGGTGGTGTCAAGTGAACCGTGCTATCGGGGCTCACCTCGGAGGCGCCGAGAAAGTCTCGGGGACTCAATGGTGACAGATGGTGTCAAATATATGGGGGTTGTGTTGAGTGAAAAACAACTCAAAACCCTAATGTAACCGATTGTGCAGAAGGCGAGCTCCAAAAATATGGCACTGAGGCCAACAACCAACTGAAAACATTTACTGTAATAGCTGTGCTACAAGAAGTGGAGTATCAACAGAAATGGTCAGAATACCAACAAGTAGCAGGTTTCCTAAAAAATAAAAATAGTGGACGCGCTAGACCAAAAGGAGGTAAGGGAGCATGCAAACACCTAGATAAATAGTATTCTGACTCAACTAGACATATCCTCTGCAAGGTGATGAAATCCAAGTTAGATAATATGGATAGTAGAGCCAAGTGGATAAAGATATCCCCCTAATGGGAGGGACACCGGGTAGTCAATCCTAGAAGAAAGGAAACTAAGATACCCCGTTCATGACATGTTCAGAAAAGGTGAATCTACCGTTTGGTTCTATCGCCATGGTATACCCATACGGGTGATACCCCGAGAACTGCGAAAGGTAGCTTTCGGTTACTGAATGGATTGCGGTATTCCACTCAGGCCTCCGGAACCAGTCTGGCAACTTCAATCCTCCTAGGGGAGAGGCCCTCTGATAAACTGGTTGTGACCATGCCAAAAACTACTAGGGGATTTTGGTTCCCTAATGGAAAACAGCTATGTCTCAAGTGTAAGAACCGAGGGGTGTTATTTGGATGCCTATCCCCCCGATCCTACCTAACTACAAAAATTTTTATGTGTTCCCCAAGTGGGGTTAGAATGTTTGTTGTGTTAACTAGTGTTTTAGGGCTCACTTGAATTAGGTGACAGAGTGTGTGCGTGTGAGATGATGAACCCAAGTAAAAGTGCCATGGGGTGGGCAACTTTCTAACTAAAAATAACAATACAAAATTTAAACTTTGAAATGCAAAATTTTCTTTTTTCAATTAAAATGCTGAAATTTAAAAAATATTATGTAAATGGAACAGAAATAATACTGCAAAAAAAGGCTGTAGGAAAGTATGGCTGCAGGTAGGAAAGATGGCTGTGTAGGTGCAGAAAATATTGCAGCAAAGTGCTGGGTTCAAAATAGGGAAAAAAGTGCAGAAAACAGACTGCGGGTCTATGGCAAATATTGACGGTCGGACCGCGGAAAACAATGCAAAAGTCATGGATAGGTTGCGGAATTTTGGCAGAAAGATGCAGTTGAACCACAGGAAACGGATAGAAAGACACAGGCGGGTTGTAGGAAAATGGATGAAAGCCGCAAGTGGGACGCGGGAAAATGTTTGAAAGATACAGGCGGGTTACAGAAAAATGGTTGAAAGCTGCAAGTGGGTTGCGGGAAAAAGGCCGAAAGACACAGGCGGGTTGCAAAAAAATGG
Organism: Larix kaempferi; assembly: GCA_027924585.1. Classification (NCBI taxonomy): domain Eukaryota; kingdom Viridiplantae; phylum Streptophyta; class Pinopsida; order Pinales; family Pinaceae; genus Larix; species Larix kaempferi. Next base: position 2,596,714 of record BSBM01000142.1, read on the forward strand.
TTAAAAGCCGCAAGCGGGATGCGGGAAAATGGCCGAAAGACGCAGGCGGGTTGCAGGAAAATGGTTGAAAGCCGCAAGCGGGACATGGGAAAATGGCCGAAAGATGCAGGCGGGTTGCAGGAAAATGGCTGAAAGCCGCAAGCGAGACGCGGGAAAATGGCCGAAAGACGCAGGCGGGTTGCAGAAAAATGGCTGAAAGCCGCAAGCGGGACACGGGAAAATAGCCGAAAAATGCAGGCGGGTTTCAGAAAAATGGCTTAAAGCCGCAAGCGGGACGTGGGAAAATGGCCGAAAGACGTCGGCAGGTTGCAGAAAAATGGCTGAAAGCCGCAAGAGGGCCGCGGGAAAAGGGTTAACAGCCGTAGTCGGATCGCACCAAACAAGCTAATAGCCGCGGTCGGATCGTAGGTAACAGACTTGAATCCACCAGTAGGTCGCCGGAAACAGTCTCAGAGCCGCGGTCAGATCGCAGGTAAATGCCTGAAAGACGTGGTCGAAACGCAACTGTAGGGGGTAAAAGACGCGGTTTACGGCAGCCGAAAGAAAAAAAACAGGAAAAATATTGCAGAAAATTGAAAACATTTAAACTTTAAAACTATAACCAAAAATTCAAAGGAACACAAAGGGAGTCGCCAAAACTGTAGCTAGGGTTTTCACCCTAGCTTGTGCAAATGAGCACCTACTAAGGAGAAGGGACTCCTTAGTAGCAGTTCAGAAAAACAGTAAATAAAAGCAGTAAAACAATATGAAATTTAACCTAGTATGAGCATTAACATAAATAATAAAACATGAAAACATGGCAAAAGATTTCTCTTTTTGTATTAAATATTACCTCCGGTGTAGAGGTTGGTGAAGCCTTTCCAGCAGTCCAAGAGGGTTGCTTCCGAGCTTTCATTTTTACTCCTTTCTCTTTCTCCAAAGGGTTGGAAATGGGCCAAAGGGGCACTCAAATGTGAAAGTAGCTCAAGGGTGAGCTAGGATTTCAGGAGTGATTTTGGCAGAGTAAGGGTGTGTTTGACTGTGGATATGAAGTGAGGGGCCTCCATCACCTATTTATAGGTTTTTAGTGGTAGAGTGCTGGCCCATGGTTTTTGGCACCATATGGTTTAGGTCAGCTGTATAGGGTTTTTGCCTCTTTTTTCCCTCTTTTTCTCTTTTTTTATATTTTTTATTCCCTTTTTAGAGGGTTTTTGCTATTTTGGAGGAATTTTGGATTATTTTTGGGGGAAAAGGGGTTTTTGGGCCTTTTGGAGGCTTTTCAATGGGATTTTAAGGTTCTAGAGGTAAATATGGTGGGAAATATGGATAAATGAGTCATGTAATGGGGTAGATGAGGTAGTGAGCACTTATTGGGTGTTAACAGTGCTGCACTAGAAGAAACCACGAGCTTCCCTGTAGCTTACACCTGCAAATACAAACTCCATTAAATCTCCATGAAAGACCTGAGTGGCCTCTCCAAAAACCAACTTGGATGGGAATCTTTCACCCTTGAAATTGGCTAAGGCAAGAAACTAGTTATCCACTAGCTCTCTCTTCACAAATGCAATTTTTCTCAAATGATCAAAAGCCATTCTCATGCTTTATTTCTTCATTTTATAACCAAAATTAGCCTCCTATGGTTCAAATTCCTCCCATTAGCTTCTAGATATTTCCACTTAGGAAATATTCCACATTTTCCACTTGTCTCCCTAGTTCCCAACCTTCCATCTTCTCCCAATTCGATTAGGGACCTCTTTGGCTTCTCCAACTCACATGAGCGCCTTCTTGGAGCCTAATTTTGGGGCTAACATGTCATAATGGTCATATTTCAGAAGTCAGATCTAAATTTTTTCATAGATGTCGTAGAAGCTTCATCATTGTTGTCATAGGGGCTAGGGAATCTAGCCCAAGTGTCCACAAGCTTCCAATTTGACTCTTCTTCTTCCATGGAGGTTACCATTCCATCCCAATTCGACCTAAGATGCTCAATGCCATATGAATGACTTACCAACTCACCCAATAATGTTTTCCTTCTCATGGAGTCGAAATGGAAAGAGAGATGTGCCATGTGGTAGTGAGAAATCAAGCTAGTGTGGGTCCCACATTCTCCATATGTCTTCAAAACCATTTTCCACCTAGCATTTCTCTTGAATTTATTTATTCAACCTCTTTATTAAATACTTGAACTATTATAATGTATAAACATTATTCATTTGATCCTTTATTACAATTCCAAATGTACCCATTCAACCTAGGGAACTGGTAGGATTGATGAGATTGTCCTGCTATGCAATTATTTGAATGGGAACATTACAGTCCTCCCCACCCAAGATTGTTTGTCCTCAAGCAATTTCAAATTTGGATGCTGCAAAATGTTCTCCTCTTCCCATGTGGCATCTTCATTTGGTAAGTCCTTCCATTGCACTAAATATTCTTTCATAATTCTACTCCTCAACCTCCTTTCCCGTGTCTTCAAAATATTTTCTGGAACAAGTGTGAGCTGACCTTCATCATCCAAAGGAGGAAGTGTTTCTGAAGTGATAATTTTCTAACCAAGAGCCTTCTTGAGACAATAAACATGAAATACATTATGGATTTTACTCCCTTCCGGAAGTTCTAATTCATATGCTACTTCTCCAACCTTTCGAACTACCTTGTATGGCCCATAGTACCTTGGTTTTAGCTTTTCTACTCCATTATTTTTTAGAGATGTTTGTTTATATAGCTACAACCTCAAATATACTAAATCATTAACCTGAAAGGTCCTTTCTTCTCTATGTCTATCAGCATATTGTTTTTGTTGATTTTGAGCAACCTACAAATTGTCTTTCAAAAGTTTTAAAATTTATTGGCTCTCTTCCACCCAATATTTAGCCTTTGGGGCTCTACTATCACCAAAGATAATTTCAGCAAATGTAAGTGCATCATAACCACATAATGCTTTGAAAGGAGACATCCATATTGACATATGATAAGTGGTGTTGTAGCAAAACTCACCCAAGTGTAGCCATTTTTCCCATGCTTTTTGCTGCTCTCCCACATAGTTTCTTAGGTACCCTTCCAACCATTGATTTACCCTCTTTGTTTTTCCATCATTTTGTGGATGATAGCTGGTACTTGGAGTCAATTGAGTTCCCACCAATCTAAAAATTTCTTGCCAAAAATCACCCATGAATCTACTATCTCTATCACTAACAATGCTCTTGGGGAGCCCATGCAATCTGAAGATTTCTTTGAAAAAAATATCATCCACTTGTACAACACTAAAAGATGATGTAACAATAGAGAAATGAGCAAATTTTTTCAACCTATCCACTACCACATATATGCAATCCTTACCCATATATTTGGGCAAACCGGTGATGAAGTCCATTGAGATACTGTCCCATTTTTGCTCTGGAATAGGAAATGGTTGCAATAGGCCAGCTAGGCATGTATGTTCTGATTTGTTTTGCTGACATACTTTACATTCATTCACATATTTCTGAACATATTCCTTCATCCCCTTCGAAAAAAATCTTTGCCTCAATTGACTATAAGTTTTGAAGATCCCCGGATGGCCAGCTAGTGGGGAATCATGTGCTTCTTGCAAAATTTTGTACTTGAGTTTTGAATCTTGAACCAAATAAATTCTTCCCTTATAATATATCATCCCATTCAAAATACTCTATTTATCATCCCCTTTGGCATATTCAACTAGTAGCATGTTTTTCCAATCCTTGGCAATGTCCATGAGAGAAAAAGAAGGTCTTCTAAATAAAGCATCTGCTACTATATTATTCTTTCCTTTGACATATTCAATATCAAAATCATAAGCTTGAATCTTTCTTACCCACTTTTGTTTCCTTTCATTTATATCTTTTTGGGTGAGAAAGTGTCTTAGACTATTGTGGTTAGTTTTCACCGCAAACTTGCTGCCCACCAAGTATTGTCTGAATTTGGCCAATGCATACATAATGGCCAGCATTTCTTTGTTATATATGGAGTAAATTTTTTCATGAGGCTGCAACTTTCTTCTCTCAAAGGCTATGGGATGTTGGCATTTCTTTAGGACAACCCCTATTCCTCCACCTGAAGCATCACATTCCACAACAAAAGGTTTAGTAAAATTAGGAAGTGCAAGTATGGGACAACTACTCATTACCTCTTTCATTTTTTGGAAGGCCTTTTTAACCTCTTCATCCCACTTGAAAGCATACTTCTTAGCCAAATTAGTGAGTGGAGAAACAACTTGGAGAATCCTTTCACAAATTTTCTGTAATAGGTGCATATCCCATTGAAGCTTCTTAATTCTGTAATATTTTTTGTTGATGGCCATTCTAAGAAAGCATTGATTTTTTCCATGTGTACCTTCACTCCTTATTTCCCAATAATGTGCCCAAGATACATTATTTCTTTCATCCCAAATTCACATTTTGATAACTTATCAAATAAGTACTCTTCTTGCAAATTTTTTAACACAATCTCTAATCGATGCAAATGCTCTTCCCATGTTTTACTGTAAATGAGAATGTCATAAAAAAAACCAAAACAAACCTTCTTAGTTGCTTGCAAAATATCCTATTCATGCATGCTTGAAATGTGGTTGGAGCATTAGTTAACCCAAAAGGCATGAAAATAAATTCAAAGTTTCCATAATGACATCGAAAAGCAATCTTTTGCACATCTTCATCTTTCATTCGAATTTGATGATATCCTTATCTAAGGTGAATTTTGGAGAAGTATTTGGACCCATGTAGCTCATACATGAGCTCACCAATCCTAGGAATAGGATACCTATTCTTGATAGTCTTTTTGTTCAAGGCTCTAAAGTCTATGCACATTCTCAATGTTCCATCTTTTTCTTCACTAGCACTACTGAAGAAGCATAAGGGCTAGAGCTTGATCTAATGAGTCCCAACTCTAGGAGTTCTTGGATGGATTTTTCAATATCATCTATGAAATTTTTAGGATTTCTATAAGGTGGCATCTGAATGGGAGAAATACCCTCCTCCAAAACAATGTTGTGCTCAAACCCCCTATCTGGTTGTCTACCATGTGGACGATCTCTAAAAACTTTTTCATATTTTTGCAAGTCTCTCTATCTCCTTTGGGTGTTCAACAATCTTTATGTTTGGATTGGGAGGTGTAATATGACATTCAGCATCTCATTCTATGTCCCCATGCCTCAATATAGATCTCATATTATTGCAAGTCACTACTTGATTTGGATAAGTGTGTTGCCCTCTCACAACCCTTAGTACTCCTTTTGAATCTTGGAATTTCATTTCAGGAATTTGATAATTTACTGTATGTTATCCTATAGAATACAACCATTGCACTCACAAAACCACATTAGTATTAGCAACATCAACCACATAAAAACTAGCAACAAAACTATAGTTACCTACGGTGACTTGCAGCTTTGGAACTCATGTTTTGCACTACATTGTGTTGTAACCGGGAAAGACAACTGTGAAGCCATCAAATGGTTCAATAGGTATATTCCTTTTCTCCATCATCTCTGCATCAATGAAGTTATGGGTGGCTCCTCCATCTACCAAAACTAAAGCTATTTGTCCTAGTACCACAACCTTGCATCAGATAGTATCATAGCGAGGTACTGCCATTCTTGCTTTGTCCGCTGAAGGCTGATTTTCTTCTTATCTTTCCTCTTCTACTACTGTCTCATATGCCTCCTCATGATCTGAAATATGTCCATATTCATCCATTCCCCCATCATATTCATCATTATCAAAAAATACTTCTATGTATTGAGCCTTTCCTTTAGTACATGTGTGGCTGCCCCGGTGTCCATAATTAAAAGCATGTGAAGCACAATTTTTTTTTTTCGAAGTTCATCCATGTTTAGTCCTTCTTTTTTATTCTTTTCAAATGAATCTCTTTTCCAAGGTTTCTTATGATATGCATCTCTTTTCCAAGGTTTATTTTCAAATTTGAAGTTAGGTTTGGGATGAAATCTTGTTCTAGGAAGCACATTTTGGAGATCCCTAGTCAAGCTCATTGCATCTTTTAATGTAGTTGGCTTGTGTGCTTTGACCAAACCTTTTAAGGGTCCAGAAAAACCTTAAAAAACACAAATACAAACATTCCCATAGACACATCAGCCACCTTTACTGATAATTTTTAAAATTCCATCATATAATCAGTAGGGGTCCCAGTTTTCTTCAATTGAGCTAGTTCCTTGAAAGGCAATTCTGGATCTTTTTGTTCAAATCTCTCTAGTACCCTGTCAACAAATTCCCCATATTTTTTAACCTGATATTGACCCAAGGTTTTTAGGCCATGAAACCACCATTCATTGGAATCTCCTTCCAAGTGCAAAATGGCTATTTTTAATGCATCCTCCTCCACCATAGGATTCAGCTAAAAATATACATCTAGTTTTTGTACCCAAGTGTTAGCAGAATTTTTGGAGGAACCATCCAAAGTAGGAAGTGACATTTTACCAATAGCACAATTTAATTCTTTGTTTTGGGTTAGAGCCTTATTGTTCTCCTTCCTTTTTAATTTATTTGCAGCAGTAAAGTACTGATCAAATGGCAGACTTCTCTTACAATCTTCACTCAAATCATTCCATTCGTTTGCTATTGTACTAAGATCCACTTGAATGTCAGGATATTCTTTGGGTATAAGAAATTTAGGTGCATTAGGTCTTGGTGTTCTTTGAAATTCATTTTCTCTATTATGGGGTCTTGTGCTTGAGAAAATATGCTCTCCCATAGGCTTCTTTTCCTCACCATGAGAATTGTTGTTGCCTCCTATTACTCCTTTAAGGCCTGCTATTTGACTAGCCATTAATTTGAATCCTTTCATCATCTTTTTGTTCATGTCTTAAAATAAAGGTCTTAGGGTTGAAATAAATTCCCCCTTACATTCTGATGTTTCATCCTCCTCTCTACCCATGGTTTTTACAAAAGACTCTTCTTCTCCTACTGTTTCTTCTTCAACAACAACACCTTCAACTTCTGGTTCTAAGGGTGGTGGTCTAGTTCTTTGAATTATTGTTAAGACCATCAGGTTCAAAAACCATTCTATGATACCATTGTTGATGTATATGTAACTTCGGAATGTATTTCATATATATTTATTGTACCCTTATTAGAGATGTGTTATTCCTCTATAAGGAAGTGTCGTCATGTGGATTGACAAGTGTCGCAAGTGTGTGTACTTTCCGATGGGTTATTAGACCACCATGTGGGGTCGGCCCTGAATTATATATATTATAATGTGGATGTACCTAACTAGACAAGTCGGCCCCATAAGGTCACTGGGAAAAAAGGTTAGTATAAATAGAGATTGGAGATCTCTATTTTACTTGGAAAAGTAACTCACTCTCACTCAGAAAGTGGCGCACTAGTGTGGAGGAGGATCATCTACTAATAGGAGACTATCTCAGTGTATTTTGGTTGTACTTTGGTTGAGCCATTGCTCTCTCTATCTCTGAGGAAGTTGTGGGGTTTTTCACCTTAGGGTTTTCCCCACGGAAAATCTGTGTCTCTTGTCTCTTATGCTTTTGATTCTTATGATGCTTGTCATATTGTGATTGTCATGCATTGATATACTGTATATGTTATTCTCTCAGCAAAGATCCTAGAGTATTGTGAATTAATGCTCAAAATTTAACATGGTATCAGAGCTAACCTGAGAATAAGACATTTTGCAGTGACGAAAGCTTGAGTTCCTTGTTTATTGGGTTTCTCTCCACAGATTTTTGAAAGTCAGTATAGTAGATTGACTCTACTCATCAAGGCGCATCTATCTGTCCAATCAAAATTCAATTCCGAGCATTTTCAGATTTGGCCATAAAAATTAGGGTTTCCACAAAAATAGGAATTTCTGGAATCTGAAGGCACAGCTGGAAGCTCCTTGCACAAATCGAAGTTTAGAGCTTTGGATCTAGATTTTTGGCTAGGTAGATCTCCGGGAAACTCAAACCCTAATTCAGGGTTCTTCCTAGTGAACCCGGGAGGACAAAAAGGCAATTCTGAAGGGCAAAACTTTGCTGATCTCAAATTCTGAATACACCGGGATGATTAGCTCATCAAGGCGCATCTTTCTATCCTTTCAGAAATTTGAAATTCACATTTTGAATTTTTAGGGTTTTTCCGACAAACCCTAATCCAGGACTAGATCCAGTTTTCAGCATTTCAAGTGGTAAGACCTAAATCTTTTCTATTTCCATTTGAAGTACTCTTTAAGATGTCTCTCCACACCAAGCTTGAGGATAAGCTTGAAGGGGCTGATAACTTCCGAGCCTGGAGTATAGGATTGGGTTAATCCTGGAAGAGAATGAGTTGGACTCATATGTGAAAGAAGACGTCCCTATCCTAGAGGATGAAGAGACCAAGGTATTGCATAAGAAGAACTTGGTCAAGGAAAAGAGAATCATTGTTGATTCTATCAAAGACCATCTCATACCCCATGTGTCTTCTCTTAAGACACCCAAAGAGATGTTTGACTCTTTGACCAAGCTATTTGAAGGGAAGAACATAAATCAGAAGATGACCCTGCAGAACCAATTGAAAGGAGTAAAGTTTCAGAATGGAGAAACCATTCAATCTTATTTTTCAAGGGTCTCCCTGATGAAGGAACAACTAGAAGCAGTGGATGAAATGGTGGAGAATGGTGAAGAGGTGATGACCACTCTAAATGGCCTACCCAGGTCATGGGATTCCTTCATTCAAGGAATTTGTGCAAGGAAGAAGTTGATCTCCTTCAACAGATTGCGGGAAGAATGCTCTCAAGAAGAAGCTAGACTTATAGCTCGTGAGGAAAAGATGGGAGGTGAAGATCAAGCTCTTTTAGTTCACACCAAAAGAAGCAAAACCGAGAAGGATCACTCTCGCCACAATAGATCCTATCAAAAGAGTAAGAAGGACCTAAGATGCTTCACATGCAATGAGAAGGGTCACTTTGCTTCAGACTGTCTCAAGAACAAAAGGGATAATAACAACAACTCTAGTAAGAAGAAGAAGGGCAGCAAAAGAAGGTTTCATGCTCATGCTGCCGAAGATGATGAACCCCCAAAGAAGAAGGCTAGGGCAGAAAGTGATAGTGATGATGACTCATCAAGTGAAGAAGAGTATGTTCTGATCTCTGCTCTCACAGGTACTATCTCCCATAGTTGTAATGATTGGTTAATTAACAGTGGGGATTCCAAACACATGACTGGGTTTAAGGAATCTTTTGTGAACCTATCTGAACATGAATCACCCCATAAGGTGAAACTTGGGAATGATTATGAATACCCAATCAAAGGAAGTGGTGAAGCCTCCTACAACCTAGATTCTGGAAAATATTTGAAGATGAAAGAAGTCCTTTATGTACCTGGGCTCAAGAAGAACTTACTCTCCATCTCTGCATTGGATGCAAAAGGTATGAGGGTTGCATTTGTGGATGGCCAAGTCCTAATGTGGCCAAAGGGAAAGAACATAGATGATGCAGTAGTGATTGGAGAGTAAGAGGGAGGTTTGTATAAATTGAAGGGACAACCTAAACATGCCACGATGCATGAATCCATGGAGCCAAGTGAAATTTGGCATAGAAGACTTGCTCATATGCACTATAGGGCACTTCCAATTGCAAGCAAGGTTGTAGAGGGTCTTCCTGAAATCAAGACCAAACATGAAGGTGTTTGCAAAGGATGTGCAAAAGGTAAGAACATTAAGAAGGCTTTCCCAAGCAGTGAAAGCAAGGCAAAAGATATTCTGGAAATCATCCACTCAGATGTATGTGGTCCTATGTCATCCAGTTCTCTTAGTGGGTATGTTTACTATGTCTCATTTATTGATGACTTCTCCAAGAAGACTTGGGTATACTTCTTAAAGAACAAAGATGAGGTGTTTGATAAGTTCAAGGAATTCAAAACCTTGATGGAGAATCAAACTGACAAGAAGATCAAAACATTCAGATCCGACAATGGTGGAGAATTCACCTCAGGTGACTTCAAGAAGCTTTGCAGTGATTCAGAGATTAAGAGGGAGTTGAATGATCCTTATAATCCTCAACAGAATGGAGTTGTAGAAAGGAAGAACAGAACTATCATGGAAGCAGCAAGGGAAATGCTGCATGACCAGGATCTACCTATGCATCTATGGGCAGAAGCAGCTAGAACAGTTGTATATGTGCAGAACAGAACACCCCACAAGATATTGGACAACAAGACACCAGAAGAGGTCTTTTCTGGTAAGAAACCTGAAGTCAGCCATCTCAGAATATTTAGTTGTCCAGTATACACTCATGTCCCAAAGGAAAAGAGGACTAAACTAGATCCTTCAGGAAAGAAGGGTATCTTTTTGGGTTACAGTGAAAGCTCGAAGGCCTACAAAATATAGTTTCCATGGTTCAAGAAGATTGATGTCAGCAGGGATGTAACATTTGATGAAAACTCAGCATTCATAAAATCAAGGAAGGCATCTATCGAAGTTTATGAAGAACCTAAGGAAACTAGATTTCAAGACACTACCATGACTGAAGCAGTTCCAGAAGTTGTTCGTGAGTTTGAAGATCCGCAAGAACCTGTAGATCCACCCCGTGAGCATACCTCTCACAAGAGGAAACCTGCATGGGCTAGAAAGCTCATTCAAGATGCAGAAAGATTTGGCATTCCAGAAGAAGAACACAGAGCAAAGAAGAGAACCAGATCACATACCAGCTATGTTGCTTTACTCTGTGACATTATGAACAAAGAACCTTCCAGTTATGAAGAAGCAGTGGAAAAGAAAGAATGGAAGGATGCCATGGTTGAGGAATACCAATCAATAATGAAGAATGATGTTTGGGATGTTGTCCCAAGACCTAAAGAGAAGTCTGGTGTGACTTCCAAATGGATCTACAAAATCAAGCATGCTACAGATGGCAGTGTAGAGAAATACAAAGCAAGATTCATAGCTCGTGGCTTCTCTCAGAAAGAGGGAATAGATTATGAAGAAACTTTTGCACCTGTATCCAGGTATACTTCCATCAGAACAGTACTTGCCCTGGCTGCAGCTATGAAATGGAAAATACACCAGATGGATGTCAAGACTGCTTTCTTGAATGGTGTAGTTGAAGAGGAAGTATATGTGGAGCAGCCACTCAGTTTTGAAATACATGATAGGGAGTCATATGTGTGCAGATTGAAGAAAGCCTTGTATGGCTTGAAACAAGCTCCCAGAACTTGGTATGGTAGGATGGACAGTTTCCTATCTAGTTTGGGCTTTACCAAGAGTAAAGCGAATTCCAACCTTTACTACAAGGTTGAGGAAGGGAATCCTGTGATTCTACTCCTGTATGTGGATGACTTATTTGTAATAGGAGATGACAGACTGATTGCAGATACTAAGAGGAAGCTTGCTGCTGAATTTGATATGAAATATTTGGGAATGATGCACTATTTCCTAGGTATGGAGGTGTGGCAGAGTGCAGGTAGGATCTTCCTTGGTCAAGGGAAGTACACAGTGGATATCCTGAAGAGATTTGGGATTATGGATTGCAAGGCCATGGCCACACCTATGGCATCGAATCTGAAGCTTCTATGTGATGCTTCATCTGAGCCGGTTGATGTCTCTATGTATCGTCAGATGATTAGGTCCTTGATGTACCTGACGAACACGAGACTAGAAATTTGCTTTGCTGTGAACACATTGAGTCAGTTCCTGACATATCCGAGGAGTGTTCACTTGGTTGCTGTAAAGCATGTTCTGAGGTACCTCGAGGGTACAGTCAATTATGGGCTCAAGTATGAGGTGAATCAAAAGTTTAACCTGCAGGGTTATGTTGATTCAGTTTGGGCTGGCAGTGCTGCAGATAGGAAGAGCACATCTGGGTGTTGCTTCAGTATGGGATCAGGTGTGATCTCTTGGTTTAGAAAGAAGAAGTCCTGCGTAGCACTGAGTACAGCTGAGGCAGAGTATGTTGCATCCTGTTCAGCTAGTTGTGAGGCATTATGGCTACGGAAGCTACTGTCTGAGTTATTTGATCTCCCATTGGATGCTATTGGTATCTTCTGTGATAACCAGAGTTGTGTGAAGCTGTCTGAGAATCTAGTGTTTCATGACAGGTCGAAACACATAGAGATCAAATATCACTATATCAAGGATATGGTGCAGAGAGGAGCTGTGAAGCTCCTGTATGTTGCGACGGACGAGCAGATTGCAGATGTGCTAACAAAGCCACTAGCCAGGGTGAAGTTCGAGTACTTCAGAGAGAGGCTTGGCGTTCTTCAGATCGAGGACACTTCGAGGAAGAAGTGATGGACACATCTGCTGAAGCCATTCCAAGCATTTTGGAAGGAGGATCCTTCACATGGCTGTGGATGTAAGCACTGGATGATGAGCATCAGGATGATGTTCTAGTTTCTGCTGGATATGATCAGTTGGATCATTTTTATGTATGTATGTGTGCATCATGTTGGATGTTGGATATGATCAGTTGGATCATTTATATGTATGTATGCATCATGTTTGATGCTGGATATGATCGGTTGGATCATGTGTATGTATTTTTGTATATGCATCATGTTGGATGCTTGGACTATGTATCTATATATGTATCAGGTGGATACATTGTATGATCAGGTGGATCATGTATGGTGATATGTATTATGTATTTGTATTTGTATCAGGTGGATCATGTATGATGATATGTATCAGGTAGATACTTGGTATGCATCAGGTAGATGCATTGTATGATCAGGATGATCATGGATGACGAGCTTCAGGATGTTGCTCCAGATGACATGCAGCAGGATGTTGCAGTGATGATGATCAGGATGATCATGTGTACATCAGGATGATGTATGGTGAGTATCAGGTTGATACTCTATGGCCGTGGATCAGGTTGTGTAGATGAGCATGTAATTCGTTGCCCTGGGAGATTTGCAGATAGTCTTTCGAGGTTTTTCCTATGGCATGTAATTCGTTGCCCTGGGATATCTGGAAAATTCTCTTTCAAGGTTTTACTTTGGGAGGACATATAATTTGGCCCTGGGAGATCTGCAGATAGTCTTTCAAGGTTTTGCCTATGGCATGTAATTTGTTGCCCTGGGATATCTGGCAGATGCTCTTTAGAGGTTTTCTCCTATGGCATATAATTCGTGTCCTTGGGAGATCCGATAGGTTGGGATGTGTGCCCGTAATCAGTCCTGGGATGCTCTTGCGAGGTTTTTCCATGACCACATGTAATTCATTCCCTGGGAGATCCTATAGGTAGAGTTGTGTGCTTGTAACAGCTTGGGATGCTCTTACGAGGTTTTGTGGTGACCACATGTAATTCGTGCCCTGGGAGATCCAATAGGTAGAGCCGCGTGCTCGTAACATCCTGGGATGCTCTTGCGAGGTTTTGTGGTGAGGTCACATATAATATGGCCCTGGGAGATCCTATAGGTAGATCCATGTGCTCGTAACAGCCTGGGATGCTCTTTCGAGGTTTTGTGATGCACGTAATAAGTCCTGAGGATTCCACAGTATGGCCAGTGATGACAAAGACCTGCAGGTGGTGGGCCTACATCCAGTATGAAAAAGGACTGGCTCTATAGAACTTCCTATGATGAGTAGAGTCAGAGATTGGTTGAGATAGCAGCAGCAATGATGATGACAATGACGATGCATCGATGATGATGATCCTAAGAAGAAGACTTATCTAGCAGATCTGTGTCGAGAAATAACTTCCTAGTTAAGAGGGAGTGTTGATGTATATGTAACTTCGGAATGTATTTCATCTATGTGTTTCATATATATTTATTGTACCCTTATTAGAGATGTGTTATTCCTAAATAAGGAAGTGTTGTCATGTGGATTGACAAGTGTCGCAAGTTTGTGTACTTGCCGATGGGTTATTAAACCACCATGTGGGGTCGGCCTTGAATTATATATATTATAATGTGGATGTATCTAACTGGACAAGTCGGCCCCATAAGGTCACTGGGCAAAAAGGTTAGTATAAATAGAGATCGGAGATCTCTATTTTACTTACTCGGAAAAGTAACTCACTCTCACTCAGAAAGTGGCGCACTAGTGAGCAGGAGGATCATCTGCTACTAGGAGACTATCTCAGTGTATTTTGGTTGTATTTTGGTTGAGCCATTGCTCTCTCTATCTCTGAGGAAGTTGTGGGGTTTTTCACCTTAGGGTTTTCCCCACGGAAACTCTGTGTCTCTTGTCTCTTATGCTTTTGATTCTTGTGATGCTTGTCATATTGTGATTGTCATGCATTGATATACTGTATATGTTATTCTCTCAGCAAATATCCTAGAGTATTGTGAATTAATGCTCAAAATTTAACAACCACTTGTAATGTCCCTTTTTTAAATTTTATTAAAATGCCCAATTTCGACCTTTGACTAGTTTTGATGTCTAGGTCTCCAAATTGATCCAAATGCTCCCAAATATTTTGTGAGGGTGTATGACTAATATTAAGACTTGAATATGAGTTTCAAGGATGATTTATGACCCTTCAAGTACTTCTTCAAACTTGTTTAATATTCTGGACAAAGTATGGAATTTGACTAGCAATTTAGGAATCAAATCCCCCAGGGTAAGTACTGAAAATGGCTCTCCAAATGCCTCCAAACCCATTCGAAATTCAAAACAGAGGTAGGGGATGTCTGAGGGAAATTAATAAGGTCTCATATGCATCATTAATCAGTTATTAAATATGTTCTAACCCTCTCCCAAACAACAACAAAAATCTCTAATTCGACCCTTGGGGAAATGACACCAAATCTCTTCCAAATGCAAATAAACTGAGCAAAATGACTTCAAATACTTAAGTGTTGAGCATGAAACTTGTAAAAATCATCAATGGCTATCCATTAATCATAAATATATCAGAGAAACATTCTTTCATTCGAAATCATCCACATTATAATGACATACATCAATGTAGTGGGGAAATGGTCATGGTTTTCTCATTAATCATCATTTTTACATACAACCACTTGGTATTTCTACCTGAGACTTTCTGAAGATGAAGAATAGAGTATATTAAGCTTATTACAATCAGAAATGGATTATGAGAAGATCCCCAAAAGAGTACAAGAGCTCACCAAAAATGCCCTCCCTCAAGGAGCAAGAATATGCCATCAAAACTGGAAATGGTTGAGGGAAAGTGTTGCACTAGAAGAAACCACGAGCTTCCCTGTAGATAATTACACATACAAATAAAAACTCCATTAAATATCCATGAAATACCTTAGTGGCCTCTCCAAACACCAACTTGGATGGGAATCTTTCACCCTCGAAATTGGCTAAGGCAAGAAACTAGTCATCCACTAGCTCTCTCTTCACAAATGCAATTTTTCTCAAATGATCAAAAGCCATTTCCATGCTTGATTTCTAAATTTTATAACCAACCTTAGCCTCCTATGGTTCGAATTCCTCCCATTAGCTTCTAGAGATTTCCACTTAGGAAATATTCCACATTTGCCACTTGTCTCTCTAGTTCCCAACCTTTCATCTTCTCCCAATTCGAGTAGGGACCTCTTTGGCTTCTCCAACTCCCATGTGTTAGAAAAACATGATTGCAGAGCAATAAAAATAAACAGAAATGCAAATATAATCACACATACACATTACAAGAGAGACACAGATATATCGTGGTTCACCCAACTTGGGCTACGTCCACACTGAATTTGCCAGTCCTTATTATTATTACCGTCCAGCAAGGTGAAGGGATACAACCTGCAGCACAACCACTGCACTTCCTCTTCTCTGTTTCACAGTCTCTCTCCTGATCTCAGAGATCTTTACAATGCATAAAACCTAATACATCATCATCCCTAGCCGTATTACAATGTCTTTAATATCGATGCCCCCCCACACCCCCCCATTGGGGTGACTGTACAGTCCACCTACATATCATATAAAACTGGGGTACAAACACGGCTGATACAATATCATCTATGAGACTAGAAGATCTGGCTCCACAACCAACACCATGAGCGCCTTCTTCGAGCATATTTTTGCAGTTGACATGTCATAATGGTCAGATGTCAGAAGTCAAATCTGAATTTTGTCATAGATGCAATAGATACTTCATCAATGTTGTCATAGGGGCTGGGAATCTAGACCAAGTGTCCACAAGCTTCCAATTTGACTCTTCCTCTTCCATGGAGGTTACCATTTCATCCCAATTCAACCTAAGATGATCAATGCCATGTGTATGACTTACCAACTCACCCAATAATGTTTTCATTCTCATGGATTCGAAATGGAAAGAGAGATGTGCCATGTGGCAGTGAGAAATCAAGCTAGTGTGGGTCCCACATTCTCCATATGTATTCAAAACCATTTTCCACCTAGAGTTTCTCTTGAATTTATTTATTCAACCTATTTATTAAATACTTGAACTATTATAATGTATAAGCATTATTCATTTGCTCCCTTATTATAATTCCAAATGTACCCATTCAACCTAGGGAACTGGTAAGATTGATGGGATTGTCCTGCTATGAAATTATTTGAATGGGGACATCACACCACCCATGGATCCAGGCCAATCCGAACCCGATGACAATTCCCAATATCCCAGGACAGATCTTTTTCAATGATATAAAAGGACTTGACAACTGCTTTCCAAATAATAGATCCCCCTGTATGAGACCGCAACGGACCCCTAATCCAGTCTTTGAGCAAAACAAGAGCAATATATTTTTGGACCATCATGTTATGGCGAGAGGTCCACGGGTTTGAATCCGTGACCTCCTCCCCCAATGCCAACATTTTCAACCAATGCGCCAAGTGCGCCTATTGTTAAGGGATATGGCATATAACCCTTATGAATTTGAGGCGGAAATGGAGCCGAAAATGGGCATGTGGCCTCCCGGCTCGTGCCCAAAACCAACAAAAAACCTTATATAAACCGTGGTTTGCACATTTTTCTAGGGGAGGACATAGTGGTTTTGGCATAGAGTTCGAGGAAAGTATAGGGCACGTATCCCAAGGTGGTTTTGGAACGCTTCTCGAGGTAGGTTTGCATGTTTTCCAATCTAGTTTTATGCACAGTTCCCAAGGCATTTTAGCACAGTTTCCGAGGTCAGTACAACCATTAATGGGCATGGATCCCGAGGTGGAATCCGTACTATTTTGTCTTTTATGCAAACATATTTTCTCAATTTGTGTGCCAAAGGAGGCCTCATGAAAACATAGTCAAGTTTATACTCATTTTTCTCGAAATTTTGGGAGGATTGTAGTGGTGCTGTCTATTTTTGCTGATAACTAATAGAAAACAAAAAGTGTTCCCAGAAACTCATATTTGTAAAATTTGAAGACTAAATAAGATCGGCATTTTCATTGAAAGTGGCCCGGAGACGTAGCCCAAGGAGGGTGAACTTCGTTATCAGTTCTTGTATACAAATTTCTTGGTTTGCATCTCTTTTATGTGTTTATGTGCTTCAATTATGCTCTTTAATTTTGCCATTTAAATCCTTTTTAATGGATTTAAGAATTCAAAATTTCACATGCAAATAATGGTTATAAAGATCCTATCATTTTTGGATCAAGTTTGGTATCATAGCAGCTTAACCATTGCATTGTGAGTTTGTGAATGTTAACAAGATCAAGGCTTAAAGATGGTGAAGGAGAACATGAAGAGTTTGATCCATAAATTGGTTCAAGAAGAAGAAATAAAATGGCAGATGAAGACTACCGAGAGGAAGATGAGAAGGCTTTCCACAAGGCTTTCTATCAGATGGCAGGCATGGTAGAAAATTTGTTTGCAGATTATCAAGAGAGATTGGAAAAGAAGAAAAATAAGAAGGAGAAAGAAGAGAATGATACTTCAGGAAAAGGAGGACTCCCTTCTGAGCCTTCTTCTCCATCTTCTTCTTCCTCTTCTTAAAGTTTTGTTGTTGCAGCAACACCTCTCCCCAAATTTTTTTTTACATGTTGGGGCCCCCTCCCGTATTTTGTAGAAGGTTTGCCTGAGAAGCCATCCCAGTCGTCAGCTGCGTTTTCAAAATAAAATCTTGGTTCCCAACTAAAACGTCTTGCCATCAATCTTCCCTTAAAGAGAACTTAGTTTTTTCAACGTTTTGGAATCTCTTGGGAACTGCCTCCCGAAACTGCGGGAGCCAAACTCCAACCTTTCGGAAAGAAGAACTTAGATTGTCTTGGTCAAAATAGTGAACCGTGAGAAAGAAGTTGTGGAAACCTTCGGGTTTCCTTCCCGAAACGGCGGGAGAACTTGGGGAAGACGCCCGAAAGACTTAGAATCTTTTCGAATGGAAAGCTGCGGAAGCCATTGGGCAATGCCTCCCGAAACGGCGGAGTTCTTCGCTCAAGCCTTCCGCAACCGCGGAAAGGTTCGAGTTGTTCTCCCGAAACGGCGGCGGAATTCCACAAAACTGCCCGAAACGGCGGAAGCCGCCGTGATTTCTCTCCGAAAAGGAACTCAGATTTTGGTCATAACTGCGGAAACCATTGGTGAAATCTTGCCGAAACGGCAGAGCAATTCAAACCTTTCTCCCGAAATGGCGTTATCCGTCCGCATAAGCTTGCCGAAATACCACGAAAAAAATTCGCGAGCTTCTTCCGAAACTATGAAGAGAACTTAGAATTTTTTTCGAAGAACTATCGCGGAAGCCTTCAGCCTTTTGCTCCCGAAACCGCGGAAGCCCTTCGGATGTTCCTTCCAAAACGGCGGAAGCCAATCGCCTAAATGCTCGGAAGAAGATTTCGAAATCATTCCGGGAAAACTTTGCGGAAGCCTTCGCAAATTACTTCCGAAACGGCAGAATCCTTCGCAAAAGCCTTCCGAAAAACACCGGGAGCATTCGCTACATCATCCCGAAACCCCGCAAGACTTAGAAACTTTTGAAACGGCGGAAGCTTTCGCAACTAGCTCCTGAAAGGGCGAAAGCCTTAGCGTTACCCGTCCGCGATGCGGGGGTCTTTTCGCGGAAGGCTTCGAGTTTCCTTTCCGCGATGCGCCCCGAAACGGCGGGAATTTTCGTTGAACCCTTCCACAACGGCGGATACGATTCGCAATCTAGTCCCGCGAAATGGCGGTCGCACGGAAATCGAGGTATTTTGACATGACCGCGGCGGGCGGCGTATTTAAGCCACATTCTAATTGCGCCAACCACCAACCTTAATGCTCGCACGTGCCCATTTTTTTTAAATATACGGTAGGGGGTCGAACCAATGCACCATTGTTTTCGATTGGCAAACGACGTGGAACGCCGCGCAAATCGCTCCAGCTCACCTCGCTCATCCGCGCTCGCGGCCACCTCGTTCAAGCAATCCCCACGGTGCCAGGTAGGATTTTAACCTTGATTTTCACTATTGAGTCATCTTTGGTTTGAAAAAGAATGGGTTTTTGTGGGATTTTGACGGGCAGAACACCCGTCGAGGGCTATGTTTTGCCCGTCAGACGCAGTTAAATGGAATTCATGTCTCGTCATAAAATAGGAATTGGTTTAAACATCGACATTACTTATTTTATTGAGTAGAGACGGTTGGTGCAGGCCGTTAATCTTGTCCGTTTTAACCCCCGGGCCGCGCACCTCGTTGTGGGGAAAATTTGTCGAAGCCCCGGCCGAGAGCTCAAGATGTAAAACCCCGGGCCCTTCAGTAAACCCCACCCCCAACACGCCCTCTACCCAAGGCAAAACCTGGTCTCCGGCGCCATTGTCCCGTTCAAAACCCGTGAACGTTCAAGCCACGCGAGCCGAAACCCGAAGCCATGGCCGCCCTAGCACTTCCCGTCAGTATATCCCCGGCGCCGTCACCCTTGCTCGGACTAGAGTCTCCCATAAGAACACCTCGGTGGGTGCCACGCATGACGATGGCATTCGAATCCCTCACCGAGTCGAAAGTGCGAAAGGGGGATCCCTTGTCGTCGCAAAGTCTTCCCAACCCGCGTCTCCCCACCATTAACCTTTCCGACCGCAGCCATAACGAAAGACCCCTCCTTCCGTAGGACGGAACCAAAAACCAATTTCTCCCGCAACTCATCTATCGTTCCGAGCGACATAGCATATCCCCTCAGGAGCATCCCAATCCCATCCTTTTAAGAGATTCAAGTGCTTCAATTTATGTTTTGTATTGAAATAGTAACAGCTTCATTGTACTTATCTTATTGGATATATTATCAAAACAATGATGCTTTCTGTTAAAACCTCACAGCATGTTGCTCAAAATCATGATGACTTGTATATGGATGTTATCAGGGACAAGTCAAGATGCCAAAAACCGGTAAGAAAAAGGCGAAGATGACAGAAAAGAAACCTGCCCCTCTTAAAGCTGAAACTTCACTCCAAGACACTAGGTGCACCACTGGTGTCCCTCCAGAAATCAGATGGGATGACATCTACAGAATGATACGGGACTAAGAAATCCCAGATATGCTGCTAGAGGAAGCACCAATCTATCTCAATATTAGAGCCGCTACCCGCCCTGAGCTGTTCCCCTGTGCTGAAGTGATCGGATGGATACTCCAACTTGCCGATGCTGAAGGAAGAGTGATAAATGATAGCGGGAAAGTGGCTATCGCCTCATTTCAACCCGCATATCTTGCGGCAGCCTACAGATTTCCCCGTGTCCAACAAGCTCTGACTGATGAATGGTTAAGCCAGATGAACAACATCGAGATGGCCAAGAAGCTACTGGTGGAAGGGAAGCATTTGAGGAAGAAAGGAAGTGATGAATATGACATACAGAACCTGAGAGCCCCTTACAGATTGATCGCTTTAATGCTGTGCAGAATCTTCGGCATGCCCGATGGTACGGTGTATAAAATCCAGTGGATCCCTATCATACATTACGTGGCATTCAATGGAACTGTGTTTGACTGGGCCACTATCCTATCAGATAGTCTGGCCTCGATGATAGTTGCCGCTAAGCCGGGACTAGCCGAGAAGAAGGCTGAATTCTTCATGTCTTCATATCTGATAGATTGTATTTTGGCCAAGATAGAATTCCCCAAATTGGGTTGTACATGGGATAGAGCCACCGCCCCGGTCTATATTGCATTCAAGATGTTGTGGGCTCAGAATTACAAGCCCAGCTACAAACTCATCTGTGAGGGGTTCATCATGCCCCTATACGAGAAAATGTTCAAGGAAGAACCAAACTGCCTGTCAGAAAATGCTTTAGAAGTCCTTGAGGATTATGGGGACTTTTACTTTTCAGAACAAGGTACCTACCTGAGAATGTTTGGAGGGACTAAGCCCCCATACATATTGCCGCAGTATTCCACAGACTATGTGGTGCTCAAGGAAGCAGTAAGACAACTCTTCTTGGATGGGATTGGAGCATTGCTCCACAAGCAACACAAGGCTTCCTTTCCCCCTCTACCTTTCTGCATCGGCGCTTACAAGTTTTCAGGGGTTGCCTCGGCCAATGAATTTGTTCAAGAGTTGAAGGCCTTCCACTTCGGTGAGGTCATCTTCCACAGGAACGACAGAAAAGGTAAAGTAGCCGAGCATTGCAAAGATATCTACGCCCACTTTGAATACTCCCACTACCCTGATGTCGAGGAAGAAGCATTCAGGGGCATCAACAACATGACTGAGCTACGGATCTGTCGCCAAGGTGCTGGAGCAAGCTCTAGCTCAACCAAGGCCCAGAAGACCATCCAGCAAAAGGAGAAAGAAGCTGAGGATGCCCGAGCTCAGGAAGAGCTCAGGTTAAGAGAAGAGGCGAGGTTACAGCGGGAAGCCGAGGAAGCAAGAAAGCAGCAAGAAGCTGAAAATGAAAGACTGCGGAAAGAGGCTGAAGAAGCCCAAAAGCAGAAAGAAGCAGAGGCTGAGCAAGCTGAGGCAGAAAAGAAGGCGGAAGAAGAATTGAAGACAAGGGAAGATGCCGAGGCAGGTGGATCCGGTATGCAGGACATGGAAATAGACACCTCTCAAGTAGGTGGCTCTGGTGCCCAAAATGAAGGAGGAAACCCTGCTCAGGAAGTCCGGACCCCACCTATTGAAGAGGACATAGACATCATAAACCGACCAATTGTCCCGTACACTCCATCAGGAAAGCGTACGGTGTCCAAATGGAATGAGTTTGTATATGATAGGAAAAGAAAAGCAATGGTCCTCCAATCAGAAGAGAGGATTAAAAGTCCCTTCCATGAAGACATTGTTACTCACCGGGAGGTCACTGTCATGCAGAACACGGATCAAGATCCCATTGCTATGGCGTCCGCAGTTATAGCGACAGCAAAGGCATCATTTGCCAATGTAGACGTTATAGTTAAAGAAAATATATTAACAAAGAAGAGAGCACACACGCTGCAACAAAATGTGGCTAATGATCAAGCCCAAAGAGACATGGTGGTAAACAAGTATAATTGCTTGTACGCTGAGCATAAGGAGCTGTCAAACAAGTACAGCCAGCTGGAGGAGGAAAAGGACCAGCTAACACTTCAAATGATGATTGTGGAAGCAGAGAAGAATGGTGCAGAATAAAAGGCATCTCTGCTAGAAGCAGACAAGCAAGCATTAGCTGAGCGGTTAGAGCAAGCGGAGAGCAGAACCATAGACCTATCTCCCTTCCATGAGCTGTCATGCAATATCCTGCAGCAAGTGTATGGCTCCCAAAAGCTAATCACCGATGAGGTGTGCAAACTCAAGGCCATGGTGGTTAGGCTAAAAAAGATTAATGCGGAAGCCCACAGGCTCAAAGCCAAGAATACCCATGTCAAGGAAAATGTCATAAGTCAGATGGCATGGAGAGAAGGGAAAGGAGATTTCCCCCCGCATCTTCCTTTTAAGGCCGTGGACGATTTTAATGAAGATATAGCCTTGTTGGAGTTTGGCAGAAACTGTGCCAATAAGCTGATAACCAGTGTGCAGAGGACAACAGATAGAATCAACAACCTATACCAAAAGCTCAAAGGAGTCCATGACAACTGCACATTGAGTTTCCCTCAAACCCTAGAAGATTTCCCGGAAAAGGAGCAGCGGTTGTCTCAACTGAAAGAAGAACTAGATGTCCAGATGGAGTATGTGAAAAGGATTGATGTCCTGGCCATGGATGATCTCCAGCATTACATCGGTTCATCAACACTTCACAACCATCTGATGAAGGAAGCGCATCAAGCTGCTGAAGCAGAAGTCCAAAGCATTAAAACAGAGCTAGGGAAGAATGTGACTTCTCAGAAAATCCTGTTCCCTGCTGCAGCAAACATAATCATAAGGGACACAGGTGTGTGGTACAGCTACATAACAGAGGAGGACAGGAAAGCTGCAGCAGCAGCAGGAGCATCAGTAGATCCGGCAGCCTCTCTCCCAGCAGCCTCTTCCCCAGCAATGGCAGAAAGTCTGGCCAGTTCAATTCCCCCTTCCCAATTAGGAGCAGCATCAGCAGGGGATTCGAGGGCCTCTTCCCAGGCAGCATCAGTGACAATTAACTTGGGCGACCCTTTGCCAGCAGAAGCCCACGGACAGGAATGAAGAGGCTGAATTCAGTGAGCCACTCTCTTTAGCCAAACACGTGCCCAGCAGGAAAATCTTTGATGTTAGCCAATTTTCTGTTATGTATAGTTCGAATATGTAAGGCGTAAGCCATGGGACAGCTGTCCCTAATTTTTGTCAAAATATTTTTTGTAAAGGAAGTGGCCATTTTTGGTGGTCGATTATAGTGGAAATTCCTGTAAATGATAGGTGGAGAATGCTAGGTGTCAGCCAAAGGGCATATTTGTAGCTATAAATAGCATCTAGGAAAGATTAGAAAGGACTTTTGGCAGGGAAGGAAATTTTGAAACCCATACGAGCTATCTTGTATCGGGCCTGTAAAATTGATTTTTCTAATAGAAGCCACGGGAGATGGACGTTTTGCCTGGGATGTTGGATTGCTATATATTGGACTATTCTAATGACTGCAGTTCTGCAATGTGAGATCATTCTTGACATCTGAACTATTTCTTTGCATTAATGATTTTGCTCCCCCCTGTGCATGCGTTTTCTCTATTTTGTGAACAATGAAATGTATTGCTGTAGATTTCTTTGTCTAGATCGAATGGCTAACTGTTCTTTCTTCAGAATAATTCATGCGGCTCATTGTTCATGTCTTTAAATTGCTCCTTGCAGGGATCTTTAAGTTTAATTCCAGTTCTGCTACATCTAGATCTATTTCTTCATTCTTGTTACAAAGATTAAATAATTTAGCTTTCTTCTGTTTATGAGCAATAGATAAGTTCTTTAAGTTTCATTTCAGATCTGTTTCTGTATTCTTTGCTTTCTTCTGTTTATGAGCAATAGATGCGTTCTATGTTGAATGAGAAGCTATCTTCTCAAGATATTTATCTTGCTGTAGCTTTGATTGTGAGAAATAATAGCTATCTGTTCTTTGTTTACGATATTTGTTACAGCTGATTGCTCCTCCCTTAAGCGTGTTCCCTGCAGGGATAGATAGATTTAGCCCAGTTTCTAGACTTAAATCTGTTTTTATTGCATTTAGATTAAGTATAATTTAGGCACTTGCATCTCATATAAAAGACATAAAAAACCCAAAAGAAAGGTGGACCGGGCCATAACCAGTAGAATCGGATTTAAAGTCCAAAACCATGGTTGCCGGAACCGCTAACCGGACGGATTCCCTACACCAAACAGGAGATAGTCTAATTGGGACCGTCTCTCGGGGAGAATCCCTTTCTGATTGATGCTGCGATATCCGAGGCATCAACAAGTTCCAGTACTACTTCTTCTAATTCAAAGAAACAACCTGAGAAGACTAAGTCTAATTTACCTTATTTGAAACTTGATATTAAGTTTGATTTTGCCTACATATAATGGTGAACTTAATGCAAAAAATTTAGATGATTGGATCAGACAAATTGAATTGTATTGGAAGATCCAAAAGCTTGCAGATGATAGTGCAAGGATCCATTTGGCTACTTTCCGTCTTGGAGGCACTACACTCATCTGGTGGGAGAGTAAGACACAGGTAGGCATCCTTAACAATGGTAAAATTATTTCTTCCTGGTATGAATTTACTTCTGCGTTAAAGAATCAATTTTATCCATTAAGTTACATACATAAAGCCATGATGGATTGGCAAAATTTAAGGAAAGGTAAGGGTCAAAATGTACAAGAATACACTCAGGAATTTAGAAAGAGAGCTTTAATTTTGGGTATACCTCTCTATGTTGAATATTGTAACTTCTAAGAATATTATATTTGTATATTATTTATTCCGGAGATGTTCCATACCTCCGATGTGATTATACTATGAATCCGGAGATGTTTATTCCTCCGAATTGGTTGTGGTAACTAGGGTTATTAGACCCACCATGTGGGGGTCGGCCCAGTCAGTTATAATAGGGTATTTAACCTAATGGTTAAATACGAGCCTACATGTACTTGTGTAAAATACATGTCAGTGTAGTGTATAAATAGAGGAGGTATGTTCCTCATTTGATACATTCACTCACTTGAGGATAGCGCACTTGTGGAGAAGAGGTCTACTATTGTGGAGGAGGAGATCATGTCTCAGGGTTTCATCTTTGTATATTGCTGGTTATCTATATTGAGGAATCTTTGCTGGGTTTTCTACCCCATGAGGGTTTCCCAGGATAAATCTCTGTCTCTTGTGTTTATGCTATGCTTGTTGTTTCTTCAGTGATCCTGTATATGCTATTATTGTGAAATGGAATGTAATGCTGCTATTTTCTATATTAGCATATTGAATCTTAACATGGTATCAGAGCTAACCTGAAGGAAGACAAGGTATGGCACTTACGACACTTGCTTTACTTACGACAATTTGAAGGTTAGGGTTTTACATAGCAAAAACCTGTCATCGTGGAACTTTCTCTATAAATCCATTTTGGAGAAGGTTCAGGGTCTGAAACGTTTACAGGTCGAAGATAACATCCCCAGGTACCTTGTGTCCAAAGGGCATCCTCAGATTCGTTGTACTTTGTGAGTTATGATCAATACAAGTTAGGGTTTCGGCCTCTTCCAGATCTCAGTCAAAATCAGGTGACCTTGGAAAAAAGGTCATAACTTGGGCTAGGAAGCTCCAAATGAAATTTCGTAAAAAGTGACAGGTAGTACACAGACTGTAATATCTCAGGAAACTTTTTCAGAGGCCGAAGGTGAACCAGTGACACGTGGTATTCCGTACAAGTTCGCTCTCTTGTTTTATCCCATAAACAGGTCACGTTGCGACACTTGGCATAACTCTCTCTCAGAGAGTCCAATTGAGGTCAGACCTGTTAGGATGGAAAGATAACAGGTCGAGCTATCTCAGGAAAAGTTTTCAGAGGCCGAAGTTCAAACAGTGACACGTGGCATGTCGTACAAGTTCGCTCTCCTGTTTTATCCCATAAACAGGTCATGTTGCGACACTTGGCATAACTCTCTCTCAGAAAACCCAATTGAGGTCAGACCTGTCAGGATGGAAAGATGACAGGTCAGGCTACTGTAGAAAAAGGGTTTCAAACCCTTTGGAGCAAAAATTTCAGAGCTATAGCAGAAACAATCAGGTGCATATTTCTATCAAAACAGAATTATTTTTGGAGCACCTTTATTCATGGCTTCCGGAATTTAGGGTTTCGGAGAAAGTTAGAATTTTTGGAATCGGAGTCCACAGCTGAATGCTACTCAGGAAAATCGAAATTTAGAGACCAAGATCGAATTTTTTGGTTGGGTGGAAGACCGGGCTTGATCAAACCCTAGTTCGGGATTTTGATCGGAAAGATGGAAAATTAGGGCTTCAGCAAAAGTTGGAATTTTGAAGTCTGTAACCACGGCTGGAAGCTCCTAAGAAAAATAAGAGTTTAGAGCCTTGGATCGAACCTTTTGTTTGGGCAGAAGGGTGGGCTTCATCAAACTCTAGTTCGGGATCCTGTCCAGAAGATCCAGAAGTTTCAAAGGCAATTTTGAGGGGTCAAATTTTGGAAATTCCAAAAATTGAAGTATGCTAGTTTGATCAGCTCAGCAAGACATATTCTTTCATCCATTCAGAAGTGTGAAAGTCAAAGATTGAATTTTTAGGGTTTCTCTAGAAAACCCTAATTAAGCTCCAGATCAAGTTTCGGGGGGAGTTGAGGCTAAGGCCTTACATAAGAAGACTACAAGAAGTCTCGACAGGTATGACTTAAGGAGGCTCAGGTATGTCTTGAAATCTAATTCTTGATTAAGTTCATGATGTGTTTGTCTTCATATTATTTATTAGTACAATCTTGATTAATGTTAGAATTGTCTTATCACCCTAGTAACAGTATGAATGCATGTGAATGATCAAAGACATTCATTGATTAGGGATATATGATTGTACTAATGCATTATGATGTTGTGTGAGGTTGATGTTGTCTGCTAACAAGGCTCAGGTACATCACAAAAGACAAATCAGGTTCCATGACCATGAAAACATGAAGACAAAGACTCATCCATAATCTTTGTTCTACTTAAGAGGTATGTATGACTTTGTTATATTATGCTTAACCTATAAGACATGCAGGTTCTAGCCCAGGATCTCTAAATCATTGAAGAGATTGTTTAGGTATGTTGTACATAACTAAGTAGGTATACTAATCCAGGTATGTTTCCCATGAATCTTACCTTGTGTTAGGATACCTTATATAAGTATACTTGGTATGATTGGTTATGCTTATTCATAAAGTTAGTAATCAAGGGATTATGCATATTATGTCTTTTATCTTGATTGATGATATGCATGAGTAAAAGAAGACTTCCCTGAAATCTTGAATACTAATGTTTATTAACTATAATCATGACTATACATTCTCAAGATTATTTAGAACTATAATGTTTTGATAACATTTAGAACATACTAATGGGTGTATGTTTGTGTATGAGATCATGAGGATGACACTTGAACATGCACAGTGGTACATAATGAATAGAAGTTCAAAAGACATACAGAAGATCAAGCGGGAGGCAACCACACAAACATAAAAGATAAGTATTTGAGTTGTTATTTGAAATAGTAAATGATATTGCCTGTATTAGGTTGTATGCATATTTGTATTCCTATAAAGTGTAAATATTCATAGAACATTGAACAGTATACTACTAATATGCATATGATTGGTAAGTTGGACAAACATTCCATTGTTGCTTGTCTAGAATGAAACCTCTTTGCTGACATGCTGAGAGTTGTGCACACTCTCGATAGTATGTTCTGGTAGAGATGGAAGGCATCTAGATAGCCACTGTATGCATACAGGATATGGGAAAGTGTTGTGCCAAAGTATTGGTCAAGATAGTTGCATAACTATGTAAATGATATCTGTATGCATAATAGGTTATCATGATTTGATGATTATGAAGTATTACTAATCATGTACCTAATTTTGATTTGTAGGAAAAATCATGATGAATGATGAACAAGCAATGGATGTTCAACAAAAGGATTTACAAATCAAACACACTATAGAAGGCTTGTGGCTAGAAGATTCTCTTAGAAAAGAGAAAGAGAATCATGATGAGATGTTTGTTCCAAGAGGATAGATAAAACCATTCTCTTAATGGTGTAATTAAAGAAGAAGTATGATTCAGGTTCTGTATGGGTACCCAGGATCGATAATCAATTGATGAGCTTAATGATCACCACGGGTGATGTGGATCTCAACCTTTGCTACAAGATTGAATATGGTTTTTATACACAGATGACATGGATGCAAGAAGGAACTCACCACAAAGTTTGAATAATATTGAGGCTCATTTCAGTAGACCCATCTATCGAGAGATGGCACAGATAGATATGCAGAAAATCATTCAATGCAGAGTGTGAATGATGTTCAGTCACAAAGGGAGAATTGACAGTTTCTTGATAAGCTTGGGCTTTACCAAAAATTAAAGTTGTTCCTAACCTTTACCTTAAGGCTATGGATCATACTATTATTATGATATCCTTCTTATAGGGAATGAGAAACAGATCATGAAAATAAAGAAGAAGACGGCTGCAGAAATGAAAAATGAAAGATCTCAGATTGATGCATTACTTCCTAAGTCTGGAAGTATGGAAAGGCTTAGAAGGAATCTTTCTCAACCAAGGTAAGTATGCTGTGAAGTTTCTAAAAAGATTTGATATGTTGGAGTATAAAACCATGGCCAATTCCATGGACTCCAACTTGAAGTTGTTAGTTAATGACTCATCGTATTTAGTGGACCTAACCCTATATAGACAAATCATTGGGTCATTGATGTATTTAACAAATACTAGGCCAGATATATGCTTTGCTGCAAATACCCTAAGTCAGTGTCTAGTAGAACCTAGAAAGGTTCACTTAATAACTACAAAGCATGTAGTGAGGTACCTAAAAGGTACAATAGATTTTGGTCTATATTATCTTGGAGGTCATGAACTCCGTTTACATGGTTACTCAGATTCTGATTGGGCAGGAAGTGCCTCAGACAGAAAGAGTACATCAGGTGGATGTTATAGTCTTGAATCTGCCATGATCTCATGGTTCAGCAAGGAACAATCTAGTGTGGCTCTCAGTACTGCTGAAGCAGAATATATATATAGCTGTCTGCTCTGCCGGCTGTGAAGCAGTGTGGCTTCAAAAACTATTATATGGAGTGTTTGACTTAGAAATGATTCAAGATAGAAAATCTTGTATTCCACGATAAGTCAATAACACATAGAGATCCGATACTTCTATATACGAGATATGGTGCAGAGAGGAGCTATCAAGCTCGAGTATATAAGCACTGAGGATCAGATTGCTAATATCTTGACTAAACCTCTGTCTCGAGTAAAGTTTGAATAGTTCCAAGACAAGCTTGGTATAGTCCAGAAGGACCCTCCTCGAAAGGGGGAGTAGCATAGTATCTGATAACAAGTCTGTCTCATCAATGATGAGGTTACCTTTTTACTGCACCTAGTTACTTAGAATTATTTAGATTTAGTAATCTTATATTTTTTCTTTTGATGATAGATGTATACATGCTTTTGATGATAGATGTATACATGCTTTTGATGTTAGATATGCATGCTTTTGATGATAGATGTATACATACTTTTGATGATAGATGTTATGCATGTTTTGATGTTGAGGATACATGTTTTGATGATGATGATACATGTTTTGATGATACATGTTTTGATGATGATGATACATGTTTTGGTGATGAGGATACATGTTTTTGGTATACAACATGTGAAGGGATTGGATCATTCCTGGACTTCAGTCCGAAAGAAGAGCCGTAGACGTATGTCTTCGAAAATGAAGTTCTTGGTGAACATGTGAAGGGATTGGATCATTCCTGGAATTCAGTCCGAAAGAAGAGCCGTAGACGTATGTCTTCGAAAATGAAGTTCTTGGTGAACATGTGAAGGGATTGGATCATTCCTGGACTTCAATCCGAAAGAAGAGCCGTAGACGTATGTCTTCGAAAATGAAGTTCTTGGTGAACATGTGAAGGGATTGGATCATTCCTGGACTTCAGTCCGAAAGAAGAGCCGTAGACATATGTCTTCGAAAATGAAGTTCTGAGTGAACATGTGAGGGGATTGGATCATTCTTGGACTTCAGTCCGAAAGAAGAGCCGTAGACGTATGTCTTCGAAAATGAAGTTCTTGGTGAACATGTAAAGAGATTGGATCATTCCTGGACTTCAGTCCGAAAGAAGAGCCGTAGACGTATGTCTTCGAAAATGAAGTTCTTAGTGAACATGTGAGGGGATTGGATCATTCCCGGACTTCAGTCCTAAAGAAGAGCCGTAGACATGAGGTCTCCGATAACTAAACGATAGGACTGGATCGTCCCTGGACTTCGGTTCAAAAGGTACACGATAGGACTGGATCGTCCCTGGACCTCGGTTCAAAATGTACATGACAAATCCTAGAATTGCTCTAGGTTACATCCAGCATGAAACAGGGCTGGCTTTGTAGTTGTGATACATCCAGCATGAAACAGGGCTGGCTTTGTAGTTGTGATACATCCAGCATGAAACAGGGCTGGCTATGTAGATGTGATACATACAGCATGAAACAGGGCTGGCTCTGTAGTTGTGATACATCCAGCATGAAACAGGGCTGGCTCTGTAGTTGTGATACATCCAGCATGAAACAGGGCTGGCTCTGTAGTTGTGATACATCCAGCATGAAACAGGGCTGGCTCTGTAGATGTGATACATCCAGCATGAAACAGGGCTGGCTCTGTAGATGTGATACATCCAGCATGAAACATGGCTGGCTCTGTAGATGTGATACATCCAGCATGAAACAGGGCTGGCTCTGTAGATGTGATACATCCAGCATGAAATAGGGCTGGCTCTGTAGATGTGATACATCCAGCATGAAACAGGGTTGGCTCTGTAGATGTGATACATCCAGCATGAAACAGGGCTGGCTCTGTAGATGTGACACATCCAGTATGAAAAAGGACTGGCTCTGTGGCGGTAAATCCTAGATCTGATCTAGGTCACATCCAGTATGAAAAAGGACTGGCACTGTGGTTGGGATTGGATCGTCCCTAGACATGAGACTTGTCTTAAAGAGATAAGGATTGATCATCCTGGAACTTGATCTGGATTACATCATCCATGGACCTATGTCCTAAAGAGAGAAGGATTGATCATCCTGTAATATGATCGTGTGATGATGATGCTGATCGTATGATGACGATGCTGATTGTGTGATGACGATGCTGCCGATCGTGTGATGACGATGCTGATCGTATGATGATGATGATGATCATGTGATGACGATGCTGTCGATCGTGTGATGACGATGTTGATCGTGTGATGACGATGCTGTCGATCGTGTGATGACGATGTTGATCATATTATGACGATGCTGCTGATCGTGTGATGACGATGTTGATCGTGCAATGATGATGTTGATGATCGTGAGATGACGATGCTGATGATCGTGTGATGACGATGCTGATGATCATATGATGACAATGCTGCTGATCGTGACGGTCTAGATGATGATGTTGATGATCATGTGATGACAATGTTGATGATCGTATGATGATGATGATGTTGATCGTGATGGTCTAGATGACGATGTTGATGATCGTGAGGATCCAGACATTGATGTTGCTATAGTTGTTCGAGTGCTGCAGAAGATAAAGACTCAGTACTGAAGATGTTGATGTTCCAGTAACTGGTTGAGTTACTGATGATGTTGAGAAAGCTTCCAATGATTTATAGATGTATCATGTATGATGTATGACTCGTTGCTCCTGCGGATGTTGTTATAATATCCTTCTCGCTAAGGGGGAGTGTTGAATATTGTAACTTCTAAGAATATTATATTTGTATATTATTTATTCCGGAGATGTTCCATACCTCCGATGTGATTATACTATGAATCCGGAGATGTTTATTCCTCCGAATTGGTTGTGGTAACTAGGGTTATTAGACCCACCATGTGGGGGTCGGCCCAGTCAGTTATAATAGGGTATTTAACCTAATGGTTAAATACGAGCCTACATGTACTTGTGTAAAATACATGTCAGTGTAGTGTATAAATAGAGGAGGTATGTTCCTCATTTGATACATTCACTCACTTGAGGATAGCGCACTTGTGGAGAAGAGGTCTGCTATTGTGGAGGAGGAGATCATGTCTCAGGGTTTCATCTTTGTATATTGCTGGTTATCTATATTGAGGAAGCTTTGCTGGGTTTTCTAACCCATGAGGGTTTCCCAAGATAAATCTCTGTCTCTTGTGTTTATGCTATGCTTGTTGTTTCTTCAGTGATCCTGTATATGCTATTATTGTGAAATGGAATATAATGCTGCTATTTTCTGTCTTAGAATATTGAATCTTAACACTCTACACTCAAGAAACTCTTCTCACGTTTATTGGAGGATTACATAGTTATTTGCGTCATACAATATTTATGTTTAATCTACTAACCTAGATGAAGTGTGTGTTCAAACCATACATATTGAATACAAGGGAAGAATTTTCATGATGACTTCTCTTCAGTTGAATCCAATAATTTGAAAGAAGGTAAGGACAAAGGGAAGAGCAAGCATATTGCTACCGTGAAGAAAGGGGATATAAAACTTTCATTTTCTCATTGTCAGAGAGATGGAAATGATGTAGAACACTGTTGGAAGCTACATTCATAATTGAAACCGAAGTGGTTTAAGGATCAGAAAGGGAAGAAAAAATCCAGGGTTATTGTTGAGGACCTTGGATCAGATTCTGAGGACGAAACAAATATATCAATTGTTGTAACATCCATCCAAAATTGACCTATTATTATTATTATTGTAATTATGCATTTTGTGTAATGGCCATGCTGAGGAGCTCAAGGCCAAGGCCCCACCAATGGACCTCGAGCGATTTATATGTTTATAAGTCTTAGTTTAAGCCTAGAAGGTTAAAAGATGCTAATTGCGACTAAACGATAAGTAACCTAACGGATAGTGACTAGGAAGCCATGTGAACAGTTGACCATATCATGACTTATCATATTCGATTATGATGAGTGGAGATATAAGTTTATCCTAGTAAAATTAGTAAAACCCTAAAAGATAAAATTAGTATCTTGGGAAACAAGAGGATGGGTGAAAGGTTTGAGACACTTTGAAATATAACTAAGGTTATATAAATTATATATATATATATATATTTAGAAATATTATATATATATATATATATATATATATATATATATATATATATATTGGTTTGTATATATATATATATATATATATATATATGGTGTAAGAATAAGTTATTCTAAAGTTAAAAAAAAAACCTTGGATTTATTAATATGGATCGCAATAATTCTACCTTGCAAAATTGACATATTAAATAAGTATAAAAATATGAATATTATAGTAAAGGATTACTATAAATAATTTAGGTGGAAAAACAATAAAAACTTCTTATAGCTTAGTTGTAAACAATACACGAGATTTTATATGTGGATAAGGCTCATATAAGAATATATATTATTATTGGAATTATTGCATTGTTGTTAAATCCTTGTTAAAAAAAAAGTAAATTATTATAAAATTGATGTTTTATAGTTTTTGTTCCCTAGCAAAACCTCCACGATGAGGTTGAGAATCCAAAGAGATTTCGAGGTTAGCATAAATCGTGGATGGTTTGTCTCCTCCCATTAAGAATGTAGGGAGTTAGAGCTGAGAGTGGAAGTTAAACGTGGTGGTGGAAACCCGAGTGATGGAGTGAAATTTAAACCAAGCCGCCACCTGGTTACCTTGCTAAAAGTAATTTCGCGTAGCTTAGATACGATGTCTCACTTTACGCCTCTTTCTCGTATGCACCACTACTACCGTTGGAGGAATCACAGCAAGTTTGTTCCCTCGAGGAACGCCAAAACGATTATGGAATTTGCCACTTGTTCTTGGATAGAGTTCGATGGAGGGAATCCATGTTTAGCATTCAAGTCTTAAAAGCCACTTGTCCTTTCAATGTTGCCAGAGGTAATCCGAAAATGGAAAGAGCCACCTTATAAAGGTAGGTTTTCACCTCTGCAAGGGGGACGGATATGCAAGGGGACGTTGGGCGTTAACACTTAGAAATTTTAGGAAGTGTAGCAATCGTAGGAGGAGGTATTTCACTCTCAGTAATGGGATTGAAGTGGATGGTGCATCCTACTTGCACTAATGTTTAACCATTCTATAGCTCTAAGATTGAGGAAAAAGTTGACAAAATGCATGGACTTATCTCCAAGAATAGGAAACTCGGGAAGGGTTTGTTGCGGCTCTATGACCTGGAAGAGGCAAAACCTGCATCAGGGCACGTAATCCAAGCTGCCTCTACGCTCGTTGAATACCATCGACTCCCTGATCAGGTATTTTCTTTAAGATGAATACATTGATATTCTTTGTTAACCCATGTTTTGTTTCTTTTATTTTTCTTTTATATATAGAAGGGCAGTATTTACTTTGCGTTTTGCAACCACCTACTGCCAGTAAAGCCGACTCCCCTTTCTTTAATTAAATGGTTGTTTGATCTCTGCACTTATGATATTGTTAAGCGATCGCCAACATAATCTGATAGCTGCTATCGTATTATGATTGAAATTATTGAATAGATCTGTGTTGATTATATTATGGTATCCTTCAGCGATCATAGTAGCTCATAATCTCTGCAATTTTAGTTATTAGTTTTACGATTTTCTTTTTTTGGTATGAAGATCAACCAAACCCTGCATGGGCGTAGAATGGGACGGCCCTTATAAAGCCGCCTTTCCCTTAGTGTTAAGTTGTGTTTAGAGTTAAATCCTTATTAAATATCTGTAGTATATGTTTGCAATAAAGTTGATCTATGCCCCGACGATCATTTTAAATCTCTGCCAAAAACGACTTAAAGTTCAGAGTTGAATCTATCTTTTTGATCTCTGCAAGAAACGTTCAACATAAGAGACGAACTCTTCCTTTGAGTTTATAGTTTAAGATCCCTGCGTGGGGATTCGAGTCTCTTTCAGGTTTACATTTATACTGTATTATAATTTCAGAAACCTTATACAAAACCCAAAATTTAGTGAAACAACTTTTATAATTATCGTGGAATGAGGTCGCACGAGATCCTTTGAAAAGTATGTACAACGCTGTCAAATAAATTCTTCAGAAGATATACGATTGATACGATTGAGTTCTGTCTATCTTGTAGTTCAAATCCTGACATAATCCTTAAAAAGAAAACTACCCAGTCGAGATTCACCTCACAAAAACCATAGCATCGAAATATGTTAAGTCTTCAAAAAAAAAAGAGTCAAACGATAGAAGATGGCTAAACTTTGGGAATAGAAATTTGTTGGAAGTTTCCGAGTTTATATAATAGAAGTGGAAGATTTCATTGTCATCTTTAAAGAATTATCATTATAAGGAGGGGTACACTACTCACTTTACCTTCCAAACAAACTCATATCTTATAAGTATTATCTTAACAATAAGGTTTCCTTAATTCCCCTACTACGAGAAAGGAAAGTAGGGTGACCTTTGTATTTATAATATACTCATATGATGTATTTTTATACATGCTCTTATAAAAGTGAAGCCTTTTTAATATTTTCATATGATGTATTTTAAATTATTCTCTGAAAAAGAAGTCAATGAGGACAATGAGGATACTTTTTCTTAGATCCTCCTTAAAAATTTGTAAATAATTCAAAGTAAAATAATTATGGTGCAACCCTTTTCTCCTACTTTTAGGTTAAGGGATATGTATATATGGAAGGATAGCAAATGATTAACTTTTGAATAAAGAACATTTTCTTTTAAGTTTGAAATAATTATATTTTAGAGTATGGATGTCTTCTTAGTTAAAGCACTGAAATAATTAGATATTTAAAAGTAAAAAAATGTTCTCCCTTAAAGATTTGATCATGGGTAATTGATACCTTAGTGTTTTGAAAGGGAAAAGTATAGTCCTATTATTAAGAAGGGAACTTTAGAGCATAGCATCCAAATTCATGTATAAGATCATTTAAAAGTTGTCGTGTTGACAAACTTGTAGGTTGAATATTAAAAGATATGCTAAGTATCTAGATTTTATATTTTTCCTTAAACTGATTATGACTTGGCTTAAAACCTTTTTTTTAAGGGTATATTTCTTTTAGTATCAAGAGAATCTTGATGGCTATTTTGACACTTAGGCTAGAATCTTGTAACCTTGGAAATAGCTAGTATTTTGATTATCTTGTAAACGATTCCTTCAATAAGAGGAATTACTATGGCAACAACTAAAGTTGCAGCTTGTAAACACTATGTTCTCAGAATAAATAAAGATGCACACACTTTTGTGGACTAGCCCGTGTACGGGTGAACCACGTTACTTTTGGTCTCCTATGTATGACTTGATTTTGCATATATGTGTACTTGTGTTGAAATCAAATGTTTTTATGAGTACCTTGAGAGTTATGTGTTCATATGTTGATTATTTATATGTAATAATGCATTCCTTGGATGTGTCTCATATGAGTCAGTAGAAACCCACTTGATAAGTAAAATCAAGTTAGAAATCTTTGTATGTAAACAATGATGAATGTGTTAGTTTCTATTTATATCAGGACTATGGGAAATAATTGCTCAATTCTAAATTGTTCACTAAAAGATATACATGTTTTCTAAGGATGCATATTAAGACATAATGAAGTTTTTGTGTTTCCCGCAAGATTTAAGAATTGGTTGACTTATCAAGTTTAGAATTTATTTAGTTGAAATTAAAACGTATATCTTTTCCTTGATTAGTATAACGACATTTGTAAACAGTAATAAGTGTCGCAAAGTTTTAATTATTTTGTAAAGCAGTATTTAAAGAAAGTAAACCCACACTTTATGGTTCCGCATATATATTTAAGTGGCATTTTTAGGCACTTAGAAAAGTTTTTAAATTTTATGAAATTTCGGGTACGTGACATATGGTATCAGAGCTTCAGGTTACAACACTTGGGCCTAATGAGCTCAACATGCAATAAATAAAGTGTGAAGGTTGTTAAGTTTACTAATCGATTATTTTGTGTCACTTTGGATGCATGGAACTGGAATGGGGGGCAATGTCATTCAAAGGTTCAAACTTCAAAGTTTCCCAAAGGAGTAAAGATGAGTATTTCAGTTATTAAAGCAAAGTAGTTGATGTGCAAATCTAATTTGATATATGAGTCTTGTGTATCTTTAATTTGATAAGATTTGGTTGACCTTTGTTAATGAGATTTGGCTGACCATTGTTAATAAGAATTGTTTTGATGTTGGATGTTAATGATAATACTTTGACCTTAACCAAAAGTGCAATATATATATATTCTTATATATGTGAAGATACAATTATGTACATTTGAAGTTACTTTATATCAATGTGAAGTTATACATCCATATGAAGCGGTAGGATATCCCAAGCTATGGGCTAGATTATTGAGATATTGTAAATAAAGGCATTTCATTACCGTAGAATGCATAATAGGGTCATCATTTAGGATGGTTTATACTCCTATAGATCATAATGTGTTTCAATCAAATGTGGCATGTTTAGAACTAAGCATGTTAAAATGAATATGAGGAATTAGAAAGTGAAGTTCAAAAATTACTTGAATACACTATTGATGAGTATCATCATTTTGTTAAGGGTTCGAAAAGTATTCAATTTGAAATGAATCTATGTACAACTAGCCGTTTTAAATTATGAAACTAACATGTTTATTTGTTAAGCAAAAGAGTTTGCGTCGGGATGAAATGAAGAGGATGCACAAGTAAACGAGCATGCGTAAAATGCTATGGAACTAATATGTTCAGAAGATGAGCAATTGAAGCAGAGAAACTTATCCTTATACTAACATTTTAGGAAGTGAACTTAATCCCAACTAATGACATGATCAAAAAGGGACGTTGACTTATACAGATAAGTTGAACTATGTTGCTCAAATGTAAGTAATGATTTTCTTTACATGTTATTTACAGGATTTTATGAATCATGATTGGTGATAAGACTTATGATTGATGATTTGTTATCATCAACATGCATAGAATATGATGGTAAATAGATGAATATATTCATTAAATATTTTGTGGCTATTTTGTCGCATGTGGAATACAAGAAATACTAAGTAAAATTCTCAGACTCAAATGAGAAGGTTTGAGGGGAAAAATAATATTTCCTGAACTCAAGTAGAGGCTGCATCTTGCACTCACTTACTAGCTGTTGTAGGGTACAACTTCCCTAAAATTGTGGTCATGTTCCCCATGGAAGTGGAACAGAGCAGGTGGGTAGCTCGTTGAATGTTATACTGACCCAAAAGTCCTAGGCAAACTTTATAACCATCGAATTGAGCAGAGGAAGGGCTCACGATTTTTCCTTGTGTTGTTAGAACGGAGCACACAAGAGGTTCTCTGAGGAGACTAAACTTTTTCCTTGTGGTGTTAGAACTGAGCCCACAAGAAGATTCGATGAGGGAAAGCTATGTAATGAGTTGCAGAGTAAGACTGTCATATTTCTGCTGTATGCAGAGTTTTCCGGCTGAGTTACAAAAGACTCATGTTTTGTATGGCAAGTCTCCACGATTGCGGAAATACATAAAGTGTTTTGTATGGCAAGTCTTCACGATTGCAGAAAATACATAAGAGTTTTGTATGCAAGTCTCCATGATTGCGGAAGTACAAAGAGGTTTGGGTGATTACAAAGTTCAGTTGAAAGAATTGTTTTATGATATGAGTTAATGATAATGATTGTCTTGTAGCTGGACTATCACATGTATTTATGTGTGAATGTTATGAATGCTAAAGTAAGCAAATATTTCATCAAGGATGAGGATGAATGTTAAACATTTGCTATTTTGAAATTTTGTATACTTACGTTATACTGAAAAATACTGAAAAATCTTGTACGAGTTGTACAATGTGCAGGTTACAATTGAAGAGAGCTTGCTGAAATCACAAATATGTAAAGACGACCAAACCTTAAGAGCAAAAGTAAGCGAAAGATGATGAATGGACGCAAAGGACAAACTGACGAACACCGAGGACGGTGTTATTTCTTGAGGGGTGGAGTATGTAACATCCCTCCAAAATTGACCTATTATTATTATTATTGTAATTATGCATTTTGTGTAATGGCCATGGTGAGGAGTTCAAGTTCAAGGCCCCACCAATGGACCTCGAGCGATTTATATGTTTATAAGTCTTAGTTTAAGCCTAGAAGGTTAAAAGATGCTAATTGCGACTAAACGATAAGTAACCTAACGGATAGTGACTAGGAAGCCATGTGAACGATTGACCATATCATGACTTATCATATTCGATTATGATGAGTGGAGATACAAGTTTATCCTAGTAAAATTAGTAAAACCCTAAAAGATAAAATTAGTATCTTGGGAAACAAGAGGATGGGTGAAAGGTTTGAGACACTTTGAAATATAACTAAGGTTATATAAATTATATATATATATATATATATATATTTAGAAATATTATATATATATATATATATATATTTAGAAATATTATATATATATATATTTAGACATATTATATATATATACATATATATATATATTGGGTTGTATATATATATATATATATATATGGTGTAAGAATAAGTTATTCTAAAGTTAAAAAAAAAACCTTGGATTTATTAATATGGATCGCAATAATTCTACCTTGCAAAATTGACATATTAAATAAGTATAAAAATATGAATATTATAGTAAAGGATTACTATAAATAATTTAGGTGGAAAAACAATAAAAACTTCTTATAGCTTAGTTGTAAACAATACACGAGATTTTATATGTGGATAAGGCTCATATAAGAATATATTTTATTATTGGAATTATTGCATTGTTGTTAAATCCTTGTTAAAAAAAAAGTAAATTATTATAAAATTGATGTTTTATAGTTTTTGTTCCCTAGCAAAACCTCCACGATGAGGTTGAGAATCCAAAGAGATTTCGAGGTTAGCATAAACCGTGGATGGTTTGTCTCCTCCCATTAAGAATGTAGGGAGTTAGAGCTGAGAGTGGAAGTTAAACGTGGTGGTGGAAACCCGAGTGATGGAGTGAAATTTAAACCAAGCCGCCACCTGGTTACCTTGCTAAAAGTAATTTCGCGTAGCTTAGATACGATGTCTCACTTTACGCCTCTTTCTCGTATGCACCACTACTACCGTTGGAGGAATCACAGCAAGTTTGTTCCCTCGAGGAACGCCAAAACGATTATGGAATTTGCCACTTGTTCTTGGATAGAGTTCGATGGAGGGAATCCATGTTTAGCATTCAAGTCTTAAAAGCCACTTGTCCTTTCAACGTTGCCAGAGGTAATCCGAAAATGGAAAGAGCCGCCTTATAAAGGTAGGTTTTCACCTCTGCAAGGGGGACGGATATGCAAGGGGGCGTTGGGCGTTAACACTTAGAAATTTTAGGAAGTGTAGCAATCGTAGGAGGAGGTATTTCACTCTCAGTAATGGGATTGAAGTGGATGGTGCATCCTACTTGCACTAATTTTTAACCATTCTATAGCTCTGAGATTGTGTGATGTACCTGCAATAATTAATTAATGCAAATACAAGAGATATCATAAATAATAGAACATAATCGCTTTTATATTGATCACGGGCCACTTCGAGGGGGCAACCTCCTTTGAGCAAGCTCAATACAATTAACTTCATGGTGCCTTCAATGACCTCAACACACACTTATATACTAAGTCTATGCCCAATACTATGAGTCAAAACCATGGGACATATAATACTACGGGACGACTTACAAAGCATATGCGTCCAATACTATGGGTCAATACTATGGGCTAATATAAACTACGGATCAACAAATACTACGGGACGACTTACAAAGCATATGCGTCCAACAACAATATACTAACATAGTAAAGAGAAGGGTTGACATAGGTTCCTAACATCCCCTCTCCCTTAGAAAAAGCTTTGGTTGGAGAAATTGCTGCAGAATCCGAAGGAGTGGTTCCCCGGTAGCATCCTCGATTTGCATTTCGGGCCACTGACGCCTTTGGAGTGTCAAGGAGGATTGCTTGGAAGGCTGTAGATGAAGAAGAACCCTGTCAGCTGCGTGGAAAATGCGCTCAGAATGGTGCTGATCGGCTTGTTGTTTCAGGCGAATTCTGGCCATGTGAAGATTGTCCTGCAGAATGAGAAGAATCTGATCGCGGTTTCGAAGAACCGAGTCAATTTCCTGAACTGGAGAGCTGCTAAGGGTGTATGGAAGAAGAACAAGCAGTGTTTTTCCATAGACTGCTTCATATGGTGTCCTTTGAGATGTGGTATTGTACCACCAGAGCGCTGCTAGGAAATCCATAGAAATAGTTGGCCAAAGCTGTGTAGGGATGGGAAAGGGTTTGAGCAATCTCGAAAGGAGTGTCATTTCCCCCTTGTTGACTTGGAAAGTATCATCGTAAGCCACCATCTGTTGAATTGTCATTTTTAGTCCCGACCAAAAGAAGTTACATTGTTCCCGGTCATACATTTTGTAGAACCCAGAGTGCCCTGTTGATGAAGAAGCATGGAGTTCATAGAAGAGATAGCCCTGTTGAACATATTGCAACAAATTTGGAACAAGCAGAGAAAGAGCTGTAAGAGAAACTGGGTCATCAATTGTGCGAGAAGGAGCATCTTCCACCATATTGTCCTTACCCTTCTTGTAAGTGATCACATAGGGACAACCCATGAGTTGGATAACCCATTGCAGGTCTGTAGGGGAGGAGACCCATTGTTCCAAAAAAATTTCCAGACTCAGGAGATCAGTCTTGAGGCAAAAATAATTCCCTAATAGGTATGGCTGCCACTTCTGTACTGCATGCAAAACAGCCATCATTTCCTGCTGAGAGGTAGATGTGGCTACATTCTTACCAGAAAGGTCTCTTGAAGGCAGCAAGCGCATTGGTTCAGCAAGGATACCTGCATATCTATCCAAGGAAGTAGTGGAGACTGTTGATAGGTGCATCTGAATGGAATTGAGCTGAGCGATGACACCATGTGAATTCTTCTTAAGGATTTTTTCCAGGCGATGTGAACTGATGATGCAGAGAGACCCTAGTTGTAAGCCCATAAATTTGTGTTGTGCCCCATTGACTTTAAACTGCATCCAAAGTT
Source organism: Larix kaempferi (assembly GCA_027924585.1). Taxonomy (NCBI): domain Eukaryota; kingdom Viridiplantae; phylum Streptophyta; class Pinopsida; order Pinales; family Pinaceae; genus Larix; species Larix kaempferi. The sequence continues at coordinate 2,639,130 of BSBM01000142.1, forward strand.
CAGCAAAATCCCATAAGATGGGGCCAAGTGTGCGTAACCATTGAACGCCCAAAACCACATCACATCCGCCTATGGACAAGGAAAACATGTCAGAGCGTAGGTGATAATCTTCCATAGAGATACGCACATTGTGAAACTTCCCCTTGCAAGGTAAGGTGCTCCCATTGGAAACCATGACTTCAAAGTTGGAGCAAGGATGGACAAAACAATCAGCCTGTTTGGCAATCCGAGGGTCAATGAAGTTATGAGTGCTACCAGAATCAATGAGTATGGTGAGAGGCAGCTTCTTGAAGTATCCCCTGACCCGCATTGTTTGTGGGGTGGTGGCACCGATTACAGCATGGAGAGAGATCTCGGGTGGGTCGTCCTGAGATGGGGTGTCAACTGGTGGGTGTTGAATGTCGACCTGATCATCTACTGTATCTGTAGCTCCTTCACCAAGTTCTAAGGCAGGCGGAGAATCCACATCCAAGAGATAGAGCTTTTGTTAAACACATCGATGTCCCCGAGTGAATTTCTCATCACAATTATAGCAAAGCCCTTTTTCTCGGCGTGCCTGCATTTCTATTTCAGAAAAATGCTTGATAGGAGTTGGTTGAGGAGAAGGCGTGATGGGAGGTCGTTGGGAACCCATATTTCTTAAGGGAACAAAGGTGGGTTTGGAGCGTTGTTGAGCTGCGATCTTGTCCTCAGCCAGCTTAGCCAACCCTAGGACTTCCATCATTGTGTGGGGACAAAACATTTTGACCTCTGAGCGGATTTCATCCTTGAGACCACTGATAAAACAACTCTTGTAGAATTCATCGGACAATCCTTCTGTGTGATTGGCTAGTTTCTCAAATTTCGTCTGATACTCTCTCACTGTGCCAGTTTGGTGAAGTTTAGTGAGTGCTCCTGTGAAGTCGTCAAAAGAACTAGGACCAAATCGTGACAAAAGGAGTTGGAAAAAATCTATCCAGTGTGGCTCGGGATGAGCTTTGATGTACCAACGGTACCATTGAAGGTCTTCCTGTTCCAAATGAAAGGATGCAAGTGGAACTTTCTGAACATCAAAAGTATTATGCAGACTGAAATATTGTTCTGCTCGGTATATCCATCCAGTCGGATCCGTACCATTGAAGCGAGGAAAATCAAGCTTCGACCTACGAAAACTGCTGGAAGAAGAGAACCCGGTGGCTGCAAAAGATTCTGGCTGTCTAGTATTGTTCATGGCTGAATGCTAAAGATCGAGGTTGAGAAATTTTTCATCCAGATCTTGGAGTTTGGTTTGGATGGCTGCAAGTGCTTCCTCCATGGTGTGTGCTCCTGCACGGGTTACAACCATAACCAGGTGTGTTTTTTTTTTTTTTTTTCTTAGAAATGGATCAGCAAGAGCGGCGCAGAAGGGATCCGCAATAGATGGATCTGCAGCGACGCGGAAGGGATCGAAGACGGCTGGATCTGAAACGGCGACTGGATCTGGAACAACTTTCAGAATAGATCTGAACGGCTGGATTTGGAGCGGAAGTGATCGACAACAGTTAAATAGATATGGACCCCAAGTATGAACGGCTTCCTAACAGTTCAGGTGTTTCACTCGGCCACCAATGCTGTCTGACGGCTTGCGTATTGGGGCAGTACCCCTCACTCCACGGCTCAGGTAAAACTGATAACCGCTTGGCCACAAACGACAGCTCTTGGTTTACCTCACGGGTGGGAACTAGTCAATCAGGTAGGGGTCGTTGCCCTTTTCGCTTGGTAGGTCCTCTCAATGGCCAGCTACTTCGGGGTTCCTGTGGTACTCCTCACAATGATTTTTAGGGCTTATTCCCAAGTACTTCCCACAGTTAAGCGGATAGGGATTATTCCCAGATCCGAACCTGCAACAGAAAAAATTTGGGCAGAAATTTCACCCAATGTTCAAAAACCGGATCTATATTGCTCAGAATCGCTATTATAGCATGTTTCCGGAACTGGAACAACCACTCTGCTTCTACCTATGAAAGCGGAATAGAAATCTGGGCACTCGGTCAAAATATTTTCTCGCCGCAATTTCCGCGGCCGTCACCGAAATTCTGAAAAATTGCTGATTTTAAATCCGCAATATCTCCACTTTTAGAACTCCAAATGAGATGATTTGTTTTTTGAAACTGCGTATTTTTGAAAGAGGAATTCAGATATGCAATTGGTTTCTTCTGATTTTGTGCAAAAAGTTTCAGAAATTGATCTGAAAGTCGCCGCCCAAAAAAAGAAAAAAAAATTCCCACTTGTGCCAAGGAAAGTGCTCTGATACCAAATGTGATGTACCTGCAATAATTAATTAATGCAAATACAAGAGATATCATAAATAATAGAACAGAATCACTTTTATATTGATCACGGGTCACTTCGAGGGGGCAACCTCCTTTGAGCAAGCTCAATACAATTAACTTCACGGTGCCTTCAATGACCTCAACACACACTTATATACTAAGTCTATGCCCAATACTATGAGTCAAAACCATGGGACATATAATACTACGGGACGACTTACAAAGTATATGCGTCCAATACTATGGGTCAATACTATGGGCTAATATAAACTACGGATCAACAAATACTACGGGACGACTTACAAAGCATATGCGTCCAACAACAATATACTAACATAGTAAAGAGAAGGGTTGACATAGGTTCCTAACAGATTGAGGAAAAAGTCGACAAAATGCATGGACTTATCTCCAAGAATAGGGAACTCGGGAAGGGTTTGTTGCGGCTCTATGACCTGGAAGAGGCAGAACCTGCATCGGGGCACGTAATCCAAGCTGCCTCTACGCTCGTTGAATACCATCGACTCCCTGATCAGGTATTTTCTTTAAGATGAATACATTGATATCCGTTGTTAACCCATGTTTTGTTTCTTTTATTTTTCTTTTATATATAGAAGGGCAGTATTTACTTTGCGTTTTGCAACCACCTACTGCCAGTAAAGCCGACTCCCCTTTCTTTAATTAAATGGCTGTTTGATCTCTGCACTTATGATATTGTTAAGCGATCGCCAACATAATCTGATAGCTGCTATCGTATTATGATTGAAATTATTGAATAGATCTGTGTTGATTATATTATGGTATCCTTCAGCGATCATAGTAGCTCATAATCTCTGCAATTTTAGTTATTAGTTTTACGATTTTCTTTTTTTGGTATGAAGATCAACCAAACCCTGCATGGGCGTAGAATGGGACGGCCCTTATAAAGCCGCCTTTCCCTTAGTGTTAAGTTGTGTTTAGAGTTAAATCCTTATTAAATATCTGTAGTATATTTTTGCAATAAAGTTGATCTATGCCCCGACGATCATTTTAAATCTCTGCCAAAAATGACTTAAAGTTCAGAGTTGAATCTATCTTTTTGATCTCTGCAAGAAACGTTCAACATAAGAGACGAACTCTTCCTTTGAGTTTATAGTTTAAGATCCCTGTGTGGGGATTCGAGTCTCTTTCAGGTTTACATTTATACTGTATTATAATTTCAGAAACCTTATACAAAACCCAAAATTTAGTGAAACAACTTTTATAATTATCGTGGAATGAGGTCGCACGAGATCCTTTGAAAAGTATGTACAACGCTGTCAAATAAATTCTTCAGAAGATATACGATTGATACGATTGAGTTCTGTCTATCTTGTAGTTCAAATCCTGACATAATCCTTAAAAAGAAAACTACCCAGTCGAGATTCACCTCACAAAAACCATAGCATCGAAATATGTTAAGTCTTCAAAAAAAAAAGAGTCAAACGATAGAAGATGGCTAAACTTTAGGAATAGAAATTTGTTGGAAGTTTCCGAGTTTATATAATAGAAGTGGAAGATTTCATTGTCGTCTTTAAAGAATTATCATTATAAGGAGGGGTACACTACTCACTTTACCTTCCAAACAAACTCATATCTTATAAGTATTATCTTAACAATAAGGTTTCCTTAATTCCCCTACTACGAGAAAGGAAAGTAGGGTGACCTTTGTATTTATAATATACTCATATGATGTATTTTTATACATGCTCTTATAAAAGTGAAGCCTTTTTAATATTTTCATATGATGTATTTTAAATTATTCTCTGAAAAAGAAGTCAATGAGGACAATGAGGATACTTTTTCTTAGATCCTCCTTAAAAATTTGTAAATAATTCAAAGTAAAATAATTATGGTGCAACCCTTTTCTCCTACTTTTGGGTTAAGGGATATGTATATATGGAAGGATAGCAAATGATTAACTTTTGAATAAAGAACATTTTCTTTTAAGTTTGAAATAAGTATATTTTAGAGTATGGATGTCTTCTTAGTTAAAGCACTTAAATAATTAGATATTTAAAAGTAAAAAAATGTTCTCCCTTAAAGATTTGATCATGGGTAATTGATACCTTAGTGTTTTGAAAGGGAAAAGTATAGTCCTATTATTAAGAAGGGAACTTTAGAGCATAGCATCCAAATTCATGTATAAGATCATTTAAAAGTTGTCGTGTTGACAAACTTGTAGGTTGAATATTAAAAGATATGCTAAGTATCTAGATTTTATATTTTTCCTTAAACTGATTATGACTTGGCTTAAAACCTTTTTTTTAAGGGTATATTTCTTTTAGTATCAAGAGAATCTTGATGGCTATTTTGACACTTAGGCTAGAATCTTGTAACCTTGGAAATAGCTAGTATTTTGATTATCTTGTAAACGATTCCTTCAATAAGAGGAATTACTATGGCAACAACTAAAGTTGCAGCTTGTAAACACTATGTTCTCAGAATAAATAAAGATGCACACACTTTTGTGAACTAGCCCGTGTACGGGTGAACCACGTTACTTTTGGTCTCCTATGTATGACTTGATTTTGCATATATGTGTACTTGTGTTGAAATCAAATGTTTTTATGAGTACCTTGCGAGTTATGTGTTCATATGTTGATTATTTATATGTAATAATGCATTCCTTGGATGTGTCTCATATGAGTCAGTAGAAACCCACTTGATAAGTAAAATCAAGTTAGAAATATTTGTATGTAAACAATGATGAATGTGTTAGTTTCTATTTATATCAGGACTATGGGAAATAATTGCTCAATTCTAAATTGTCCACTAAAAGATATACATGTTTTCTAAGGATGCATATTAAGACATAATGAAGTTTTTGTGTTTCCCGCAAGATTTAAGAATTGGTTGACTTATCAAGTTTAGAATTTATTTAGTTGAAATTAAAACGTATATCTTTTCCTTGATTAGTATAACGACATTTGTAAACAGTAATAAGTGTCGCAAAGTTTTAATTATTTTGTAAAGCAGTATTTAAAGAAAGTAAACCCACACTTTATGGTTCCGCATATATATTTAAGTATCATTTTTAGGCACTTAGAAAAGTTTTTAAATTTTATGAAATTTCGGGTACGTGACAATTGTAGGTGTGAAAGGTAAAGATATTGTTGGTAATGATTCTAAAATTGGTTCTTCATGTGCTTCTAGTTCTAAAGATCGTGATAGTTCTAAGGATAGAAAAATGAATGAATTGTTTCATATAAGGGTAATTAAAAAACAAACTAAGGTCGAAACACTCATAGATAGTGGATCCCAAACTAATCTTATTTCAGAAGAAGAATTTAATCAATTGGGATTAACAACAAAAGCACATAGGAAACCTTATCCATTAAGCTGGGTATGCAAAGATTAAAGATGACAAGTAACAAAGCAACGTGATTTAAAGTTTACAATTACATCCAAGTTTGTAGATGAAGTTGAATTTGATGTGGTTCCATTAGATATCTGTGGAATTGTGTTTGGTAGCCCATACTTATATGATTGAAAGGAAATATTCTATAGAGAACATAATTAGTATCATTTGTTTAAGGAAGGAATTGAGTATATAATACATTCACATTCATTTAAAAATGACAGATCATTGGGAACTACACAACAATAGAAAAGGGTTGTTAATGCAAGTCGGAATTTGGCACTTATGTCTATGCAAGTTAAGGAAGAAAATAACCCTAAGCATGAAAAGGAAGTGTCGTTGCATCACAATACACCTATTATGATTAATAGTGTTCATATGATAAAACATAAGCATGATATGAGTACAATCTCTTTCACATGTTCAATTTTGATATTCATATTACTACTTATCAGCAGTATATGGTTGGTTTTTAATGTCCCTTTTTAAATTTTTATAAAAATGCCCAATTTTTCACTTTTTTCCAATTTCAACCCTTGACTAGTTTTGATGCCTATGTCCCAATTTGCCCCAAATGATCCCAAATATTCCGAGAATGTATGTGAATGATGTTAGGACTTGAATATAATGTTCAGGGATGATATATGGCCACCAAAAGACCTCTGCAAACTCTCATAATATTCTGGACCAAGTATGCAATTTTACTATAATTTGGGGTTCAAATCCCTTGGGGTAAGTACTGAAAATGGCTTCTCAAATTCCTCCAAACCCACTCGAATTTCTGAGTAGAGGTAGGGGAGGTAGGGGATGTATCAAGTATGTTATTAAGGTCCAAAATGCACCATTCATTATTTATTAATTCTGTTCCAAACCTCTCCCAAACAACAGCAAAAACCATTAATTCGACCCTTGGGGAAATGGCACCAATTTTTCTTCAAATGCAAATAAACTGAGTATAATGACTTCAAATGCTCAAGTACCGAATATGAAAATTTTAATACACATCAATGGAAGTCCATTCATCACAAATATATCAAAGAAACACTCTTTTATTATAAATCAGCATCATTATAATGGCATACATCAATGTAGTGGGGAAATGGTCATTGTTTGCTCATTAATATTCATTTTTACATGCAAACACTTGGTATTTCGACTTGATACTTTCTGAAGATGAATAAAATAGTATATAATGCTTATTACAATAAAAAATACATCATGATAAGATCTCCCAAGAAATACAAGAGATCACCAAATGCACCCTCCCTCAAGGAGCATGAATATGCCTTCAAAACTGGAAATGGTTGAGAGATGGTGCTTCACTAAAAAAAACCAAGAGATTCCCTATAGCTTATACCTGAAAATAAAAATCCATTAAAGCTCCATGAAATACTTGAGTGGCCTCTCCAAACACCAACTTGGATGGGAATCTTTCACCCTCGAAATTGGCTAAGGCAAGAAACTAGTCATCCACTAGCTCTCTCTTCACAAATGCAATTTTTCTCAAATCATCAAAAAACCATTCTCATACTTGATTTCTACATTTTATAACCAACATTAGCCTCCTATGGTTCGAATTCCTCCCATTATCTTCTATAGATTTCCACTTAGAAAATATTCCACATTTGCCACTTGTCTCCTCATTCCCAACCTTCCATCTCCTCCCAATTCGAGTAGGGGTCTCTTGGGATTCTCCAACACCCATGAGTGCCTTCCTTGAGCCTATTTTTGGGGCTGACATGTCATAATGTTCATATGTCAGAAGTCAGATCTGAATTTTGTCATAAATGTCATAGATATTTCATCATTGTTGTCATAGAGCTAAGGAATCTAGCCCAACTGTCCACAAGCTTCCAATTTGAATCTTCTTCTCCCATGGAGGTTACCATTCCATCCCATTTAGACCTAAGATGCTTAATTCCATGTGTATGACTTACCAACTCACTCCATAATGCTTTCCTTCCCATGTATTCGAAATGGCAAGAGAGATATGCCATGTGGTAGTGAGAAACCAAGCTAGTGTGGGTCCCACATCCTCCATATCTCTTCAAAACCATTTGCCACCTATAATTTCTCTTGGATTTATTTATTCAACCTACTTATTAAATACTTGAACTATCATAATGTATAAACATCATTCATTTTCTCCCTTATTACAATTCCAAATGTACCCATTCAACCTAGGGCACTTGATAGGATTGATGGGATTGTCTGCTATGCAATTATTTGAATGGGGACATTACAGTCCTCCCCACCCAAGATTGCTTGTCATCAAGAAATTTCAGATTTGGATTCTGCAAAATCTTCTCCTCTTCCCATATGGCATCTTCATTTGGTAAGTCCTTCCATTGCACAAGATATTCTTTGATAATTCTACTCCTCAACCTCATTTTCCGTGTCTTCAAAATCTTTTCTGAAGCAAGTGTAAGCTGACCTTCATCATCCAAAGGAGGAAATATTTCTGAAGTGATGATTTGTTGACCAAGATATTTCTTGAGACAAGAAACATGAAATACATTATGGATTTTACTCCCTTCCAAAAGTTCTAGTTCATATGCTACTTCTCCAACCTTCTGCACTACCTTGTATGGCCCATAGTACCTTGGTTTTAATTTTTCTACTCCATTCTTTCTGAGAGATGTTTGTTTATATGGTTGCAACCTCAAATATACTAAATCATTGACCTGAAAGGTCCTTTCTTCCCTATGTCTATCAGCATATTGTTTTTGTTGATTTTGAGCAACCTGCAAATTGACTTTCAAGAGCCTTAAAATTTCTTGGCTCTCTTCCACCCTATATTTAGCCTTTGGGGCTCTACTATCACCAAATATGATTTCAAAAAATATAAATGCATCATAACCATATAATGATTTGAAAGGAGACATTTCTATTGACATATGATAAGTGGTGTTGTAGCAAAACTCACCCAAGTGTAGCCATTTTTCCCATGCTTTTTTATGCTCCCCTACATAGTTTTGTTAAATTTTCGACAATTTCATTCCATTATCATTTAGTATCACTAAGAGAATAACATGTACAGCATATCAATCATAGACACAAAAGCAATCACACAAGAGACACAGAGTTTCACCGGGGAAAACCAAGAAGGGGAAAAACCCCGCAACTTCCTCAGAGATAGAATAAACCAAAATACAAGATCACAAGGATCAAACCCAATAAGATGTCTCTATCAAATGCTCCTCCTCCTCCACATGTGCACCAATTTCTCTCTTAGCTATTCGAGCTTGAGAAGTGAGTGAATGAATATAATGAGAGAGGCACACCCTCTATTTATACATTGACTTACCTGTCAATGAACCAACGGGGCCGACTTCCTAAGGAATCCTAATAACCCAACCACATGACCTAACTAGGGCCGACCCCACACTGGTGGTTTAATAACCCATCAATACAAATGACAACACTTACAATGTAACTTGCGACACTTTCAAATACAAATAACGACACTTCCAATCAGAGGAATAATACATCTCTGTGGGATATACAATAAAGTACAAATGTAATACATAGAAGAATATCTTCCGAAGTTACAAATACATCAACAAGTTTCTTAGGTACCCTTCCAACCATTGATTCACCCTCTCTTTTTTTCCATCAGTTTGGGGATGATAGCTGGTAATTGGAGTCAATTGAGTTCCTACCAATCTAAAAATTTCTTGCCAAAAAGCACCCATGAATCTACTATCTCTATCACTGACAATGCTCTTGGGGAGCCCATGTAATTTGAAGATTTCTTTGAAAAAAATATCAGTCACTTGTGCAACACTAAAAGATGATGTAACAGCAACGAAATGAGAAAAAAATTTCAACCTATCCACTACCACATATATGCAATCCTTACCCAAAGATTTAGGCAAACCGGTGATGAAATCCATGGAGATATTGTCCCATTTTTTTCTCCGGAATGGGAAATGGTTGTAATAAGACAGTTGGACATGTAAGTTATGATTTGTTTTTTCAACATACTTTACATTCATTCACATATTTATGAACATCTTCCTTCATATTCTTCCAAAAAAACCTTTTCCTCAACTGTCTATAAGTTTTGAAGATCCCAGGATGGCCCACTAGTGGGGAATCATGTGCTTCTTGAAAAATTCGGTACTTGATCTTTGAGTTATGAACTAAATAAATTATACCCTTATAATATATCATCCCATTCAAAATAATGTAGTTATCATCCCCTTTGATTCCATCCAACACATCACAAGCAAATTGGTCTTTGGCATAGTCAACTAGTAGCATGTTTTTTCAATCCTTGGCAATGTCCATAAGAGAGAAAGAAGGTCTTCTTGATAAAGCATCTGCTACTATATTATTCTTTCCTTTGACATATTCAATATCAAAATCATAAGCTTGAATCTTGCTTACCCACTTTTGTTGCCTTTCATTTAGATCTTTTTGGGTGAGAAAGTGTCTTAGACTATTGTGGTCAATTTTCACCACAAACTTGTTGCTCACCAAGTATTGTCTGAATTTGGCCAATGCATGCATAATGGCCAACATTTTTTTTATCATATATGGAGTAAAGTTTTTCATGAGGTTTCAACTTTCTGATATCAAAGGCTATGGGGTGTTGGCCTTGCTTTAGGACAACCCTTGTCCCTCCACCTGAAGCATCACATTCCACAACAAAAGGTTTAGTAAAATCAGGAACTGCAAGTATGGGAAAACTACTCATTACCTCTTTCATTTTTTGGAAGGCCTTTTCAACCTCTTCATCCCACTTGAAAGCATTCTTCTTAGTCAAATTAGTGAGTGGAGAAGTCAACTTGGAGAATCCTTTCACAAATTTTCTGTAATAGGTGAAAGCCTCTCAATTTGGTAATATTTTTTGGTGATGTCCATTCTAAGATAACCCTAATTTTTTCCATGTGTACCTTCACTCCTTCTTGCCCAATAATGTGCCCAAGGTACATTATTTCTTTCATCCCAGATTCACATTTTGATAACTTAGCAAATAAGGACTCTTCTTGCAAAATTTTTAACACAATCTCTAATTGCTGCAAATGCTCTTCCTATGTTTTACTGTAAATGAGGATGTCATCAAAGAAAAAACAAAACAAACCTTCTTAGTTTCATGCAAAATATCATATTCATGCATGCTTGAAATGTGGCTAGAGCATTACTTAACCCAAAAGGAATGACAAGAAATTCAAAGTGTCTATAATGACATCGAAAAGCAGTATTTTGCACATCTTCATCTTTCATTCGAATTTGATGATATCCTGATCTAAGGTCAATTTTGGAGAAGTATTTGGCCCCATGTAGCTCATCCATGAGCTCATCAATCCTAGGAATATGATACCTATTCTTGATAGTCTTTTTGTTCAAGGCTTTGAAATCTATGCACATTCTCAATGAGGGCTAGAGCTTGGTCTAATGAGTCCCAACTCTAGGAGTTCTTGGATGGATTTTTCAATATCATATCTGAACCTTTTAGGATTTCTATAAGGTGGTATCTGAATGGGTGAAGTACCCTCCTTCAAAACAATTCTATGCTCAACCCCCCTATCTGGTGGTCTACCATGTGGAAGGTCTCTAAAAAAAATTTCATATTTTTGCAAGAGTCTCTCTATCTCCTTTGGGTGTTCAACAATCTTTATATTTGGATTGGGAGATGTAATATGACATTCAGCAGCCCATTCTATGTCCCCATGCCTCAATATAGATCTCATACTATTGCAAGTCACGACTTGATTGGGATAAGTGTGCTTCCCTCTCACAACTCTTAGTACTCCTTTTGAATCTTGGAATTGCATTTCAGTAATTTGATAATTTACTGTATGCTCTCCTATTGAATACATCCATTGCACTCCAAAAACCACATTAGTATCAACAACATCAACCACATAAAAACTATCAACAAAAGTATAGTTACCTACGGTGACTTGCAGCTTTGGAACCCATGTTTTGCATTGCATTGTGTTGTGACCAGGAATGACAACTGTGAAGACATCAAATGGTTCAATAGGTATCTTTCTTTTCTCCACCATATCTCCATCAATGAAGCTATGAGTGGCTCATCCATCTACCAAAAATGAATTTCTTTGTCCTAGTACCACACCCTTGCATCGGATAGTATGATAGCGAGGTACTGCTCAAAGTACTGCCATTCTTGCTTTGTCCGGTGAAGGCTGATTTTCTTCTTGTCTTTCCTCTTCTACTGTTGTCTCATATGCCTCCTCTTGATCTGAAATATGTCCATATTCATCCATGCCCCCATCATACCCCTCATTATCAGAAAATACTTCTATGTATTGAGCCTTTCCTTTAGTACATTTGTGCCCCGGTGTCCATGGTTGAAAGCATGTGAAGCACAACTTATTTTTTAGAAGTTCATCCCTGTTTAGTCCTTTTTTATTCCTTTTAAATGAATCATTTTGCCATGGTTTCTTATCATATGCATCCCTTTGCCAAGTTTTCTTCTCAAATTTGTAGTTAGGCTTGGGAGGAAATCTCGTTCTAGGAAACACATTTTGGAGATCCCTAGTCAAGCTCATTGCATCTTTTAATGTAGTTGGATTGTGGGCCTCGACCAAACCTTTTAAGGGTTCATCCAAAACTTCAGTGAAAAACAATACCAACCTTCCCATAGATACATCAGCCACCTCGACTGATAATTTTTGAAAGTCCAACATATATTCAGTAGGTGTCCCAGTTTGCTTCAATTAACCTAGTTCTTTGAAAGGCAATTCTGGATCTTTTTGTTCAAATCTCTCTAGTACCTTCTCAACAAATTCTCCATATGTTTTAACTTGATCATGACCCAAGGTTCTTAGGACATGGAACCACCATTCATTAGCATCTCCTTCCAAGTGCAAAATAGCCATTTTTAATGCATCCTCTTCCAAAATAGGATTCAACTGAAAATACACATCTAATTTTTGCACTCAAGTATTAGCAAAATTTTGAGAGGAACCATCAAAAGTAGGAACTAACATTTTACTAGTAGCACCATTTAATTCTTTGTTTTGGAATGGACTCCTATTGTCCTCCTTCATTTTCATTCTATATACAGCATCAATGTATTGACTAAATGGTAGACCTCTTTTACATTCTTCACTCAATGAATTCCATTCGTTTGCTAGTTTACTATAATCCACCTCAATATCAGGGTCTTCTTTGGGTGTGAGGAATGTAGGTGTAGTATCCCTTTGTGTGCTTTGAAATTCATCAGGTCTATTATGAGGTCCTGTACTTGAGAAAATATGTTCACCCATTGTTGGTGTATTTACTATCTTAAAGAATCACCAAAATATTTAATTATCGACCAGGGTTGGTAATCTTAGAGTTGTGGCACAGTATATGTTGAGGTAGAATGGGACCTAAGTTTCGGCTCGGCAGACCTTAGAATTGTTTAATAAAGAAAATATCGAAAGATCTTTCAAAATGAAAAACCGAGTCAAACTTTTAAAAATACAATTATTGAACTGATCAAACCTATCTATACCTACAGATCAGAATAGTATCAAGCTATATTACTCTACTCCATGGATAATAACTAAAAATAACAGCAATATTATTCTCGAAAGAAAAACTAAACCAAAGAAAAACTACTTTAATGGAATTAGAAAATTATTGATAAAGGACTCAACTCTAATCTAGAAGTTAGAAAGGAGCAATAACAGGTGAGTACAGAAACCTACCTATGAAATGATTTAATTGAAAACTAACTATGAAACAAAGAATTATATCAACTCAAAGCAAAACTACAGACTACTGAATTCAACAACTATTCATGCATTCAACTAATACTTCAAGACTACACTAAATTACCTAATTCCATTCTCCTTGAGGATTATGAGCAAGTGTATCAAATGTAATAGGAATGGGAGCGAAGGTATCAAAGTGAATTTCAAATGTCACAAGGAAACAAAATGGGAACAAATCTAGTTTAACTTCTACAAATAAATGTAAACTAAAGATTGTCCAACTACAGTTAACGTTAAACATTTTGATCTATCTTATATCCATAAGCAAATGATATAAAACTAATGAAATCTAGAAGCAAGTAGAAAACTTAATAAACATATTTACTTGAACTGAATTTGATTTAGAAGCAAGTAGAAAACATGATAAAGATATTTTATATAGAAGCAAGTAGAAAACTTGATAAAGATATTTATTTCTAAACCAAACCCTATTTCATGAACGTCTTCATTAACTATATGAATGGGAAAACTGATCCTATGCTTAACAAAGAAACTATTGAAATTAAGATACTTTGGAGAATGAAATTACTAAGTCTAATCCGATATTAATCTTAACGACATATGATAAACCACACTAAGAATGAAACTGATAAATTCTAGAACAGAAACATATTAACAAATCAAATATGAAAGACATCATTTGAAAAGCAGTTAAAACAAAGTTAAGGAAAATGGAATGGAACTAAGAATGTTGATGAAACTTAATTAAAACTCTATGCAGTGTAAAACAAGATCTTGATTACATCTAAGGATGCTAATTAATTGCAAGAAATATTACAGTTCAAAGACCTAAGAAACTGGATTCTAAACAAGCATAAAAACAATGCAGAAAGTATTAAGGTCCGAATGACGATTTGGATGACAGTCTGAAATACAGTCCGAATGACAACCTGGATGGAAGAAAAACGATTTAAACTAAGGAAAGAAGCAGATTGAATGATCTTAACGTCAGTTGGATGATGCATATGAACCTACAGTGCAAGGAAGCAATGAATAGAGTGTTTAGGAGCTAAGATAACATGAAGTAACCTATTTTAATCATTTTCTAAGGAATGAACTATTTCTATGGAATAATAAAACAAAACTGAGATATAAATAAAACTAACCTACATCTACAGGAAAGAAACTAACAGAACTAATTATAATTATAAACTAAACCCAAAACAACAACTAGTTAAGTTCTATCTAATTGCAAAAGACTGAAAGCAAATTGCAAGAAAAACTATGCTTGATCGGTCATTATCAATTCTGTAAAGGTAAATTAAATTATCAACAGGAAATAAATTACAAGAAATGAAACAACAACTACAGGAAAACACAATTAAATACAATTACTGAAAATGAAAAACTATTTATTTGCAGAAAGGAAAATACAAAATATACACAATAAAACCTCTGGTTGTTGAGGGGCCCTTCCTAGCAATCAAATATTGGAGCTTAACTCACACTAATCACCAACAACATAACATTAACAATAGAATTCAGGAATTTCCATTAACTGAGAAAGTTACACAACATTTCTACAAATTATTGCTACTGTCTATATGCTATATCGTTTATGCCTATGGTTATTGTCCCGTTTCTCCACAGGAGGCATCTATATATAAGTTTACAATTAGATAGAAGGTCGACATAGTCGACCTCTCTAAAAATAGAAGTCTTAATGATTTACAAACGACTGCATGGTGGTTGACGACAACGCAGAGGAATCTCCCTAAGTCCACAGCATTGATTCCCTTTAACATGAACAGTTGTGAGTCGGTTTCCTTCCATCGTGGGCAGATAATGCGTTGGCAGACTGAGCGTGGGAGGATGAGGGATTCTGGAACGTCGACGTGGGCAGAGGTGCGTGCTGTCAGGCTTGGCGAACAGGAAAGACGGAACTTCTGGAGTGTTGACTTGAGCAGCAGATGTGTTGTCAAGCGAGGCGAGTAGGAGGGAGAATCTTCTAGAAACAAGGTCTCACTAACCACGACAGCCACGTTGCTAATAGAACCCACCTTTATTTTTCTACCTTTAATGAACAGAAATATTCCAACCGACGATATCGCGGGCTAAATGAAGGTCTAAATGGCGGTTGGATGCAGCTAAACTTTTGTGACGTGAACACACGTCTGAATGGAGGTCCGTTTGAAACCCATTTCCTGCAGAACAAAATCTAGTTTCCAAGCAAGTCGAGAAATGTCAAACAAACATCAATAAATCACAATATGACGATTTTTACCCAAATATCATATGATGTGTGAATATATGCAAACCTGATCTGATTGAAGGTCTGAATGGCAGAAAAAATGACTTATTATATCAGAAATAGTGAAAATGACGCCAGTCAGAGTGTGTTTGATGATCAAAAGTGGTGACAAAATGGACACCAACATTCCTCCAAACCGGAGACATGCCAGGTCCCACTGAGCAAAAAGAAGAGAAATTCAAGAAGAAGGCCGAGCTACGGTAGCAGCTTCCTTTGACTTGGAAGAGGAAGTGGATTTAGCTCTAAGCTTATGGAACTGGTACTTCAAAGTATCATGCTTCAACCGGAGAGAAAGGTTGGAGGCTGTCTTGGCTTCATTTAAATCTTCCACACACTTCACCTGAAAATGTAATTCCTTGGTCTGTTGACGAAGCCCAGAGATGATCTTGACATACTTCTCGTTCTGGCTTCTCAACTCTGTTATGTATTTGTTTAATCTGTCCACAGTCTGATCGAGTGCAGCAGATTCTTCTACAAGAGACGCATGGTCCTTTTGAGGGCTTGATCCCCTTAGAGATGGTTTGGGATCAACAGATGTAATGTGTGCCTCAGGGGCCTTATCTTCAATATGTGCAGAGGTAGGTTCCAAGACATTGTCTTCAAATAAAGTGGCTGATAAATTGGCTAAAGCAAGGAGAGGTGATTCAAAGACAGGGTCATTTGCTTGGTCATCAGGATTGTCCGAACGCATTGACTGAATGATGAACTAATTGATGGACTGAACGAAGGTTTGGTCATCATACTGGTCACGATTGGCATTTCTGGACTTTGTGGGTATTGGGGAGAAAAATGGAGGTTTCATGGTTGTGTCTTCATGGACAGGCTCAAGAGATGATGAATGAACAGGGTGTATTTCTCCTGAGGGACCTTCACTAAATCATATAGACTTGACAATATTTTCTTCTTGGGTAGAGGTTTGGGCCGACTCATTAGCAAGGGTTAGGAAACAACGACGTTTACGAGAGGTAGGGTATTTGACCGTAGTCTTCTTAACTAGATGAGGGTTCAGGACTTCAAAGACAAAGCGTTCCCAGTTTTTCCCCTTTCCTTCTAACTAGTGAGTGATCAGGACTTTAATCAAACAGTGGTGGTATAAGCTTCCAGAGGAGTTAGTGGTCTTCTTCCTAACCTGGCTAGACATTTTCTCTAGGCTCTTTAGGAAATATAAGGTTAAATTAAGAGCCTGACCATTAACAAAATGTGCTAGTAGCCTAAAGTGACAAGCTTTGAAAACGGTGTACTTACCCTCACAAGTGATCAAATGGATAATGACAGTCAACGGCTCGAGATATTCAGGCTTCACCCATTCTCTGTGGAACCCTTTGGTGCCATCAACATGCTGATATTTGGCTTTAAGAGCAAACTCAAGCTCCTTTCATGGAAGGAAAAGATGTTTGTGCCAACGGGCTCCTTCCCTGGGCAATTTCATGGTCAATGCAATGGATTCTTCCGTCACTGAAAAAGTGAGATGCTGACCCTGGCTATCTTACCATCGAATCCCTTAGAAAAAAGTAGTGAAACCTCCGCATCATGGCCATCAAGAAGGTGAAGAAATGGACCCCATCCAGCTCGCAAAAATACTTCACGACATGCCTTAAAGTCGGGAATACGGAGGAGGTCCTGGTAACTTCCAGGCTCGTAACAGATTGGAATATTGAACAGAGGTCGAAGGATGCGGATGGATAGAGAGGATGCGTGAAATTGCAGGGGATGGAGCTTGATCGGTTCAGGGCAGATGGAAAATGAGCAAGATGAAGCAAAACTTACGCAAGGGTAAGTTTAAATTGAGATCCGTTTGAGCGGCTGAATGATTGTGGGGGAAGATTTGGCACGTTCGAATGATATGCTATCATTCAGTTACCTTGATTTGTGTGCCGTCATGGAACTGTGTGAGTTAGTGAATCTGCATAGCTATGATATGTTCAACCATGTCCAAAGTGAAACTTTGGACAGGTTGAACGTAATCCTCATTATGAAATTATAGACACAAATTACACATAAAAATCATGATGACTTAATAAATGAAACGATAGATCGCATGATAAAACTTATTGGAGGATTAAAATCGTATGATAGCCGTATGATGGTTAATCAATTCATTTGATGAGACGAAATGAGTATGCAAAGATGGCATTTAATTTTATCCTTGACATGATTAGTTAATTAGATCTATCAGTAAAAATCAAAATTTTGAATATTTTACCACACTTATTAATATCATTACAAGCTAAGGTTTCTTTCGGCACTTGTCACATACCCCAAGTTCTACACATTTTATGTTATTGAGAAAACATTATGTTTTATTTTTATTGTAAATTTTAATGACAACTGACAAGTGGGGTCATGGATGATTGTAATTAATTATTCTGAATATTTTATTATTAATAAATAAAAGTGAAGACAAATATCCAAAGGAGACTGTTGAATGAGTGTTCACTGACCCACTAGGGGGAATGGATTGTGGTGGAGAGAAAATTGACACTTGGCAGCATCCTCAACTCACTTCTAACTGTTGCAGGAGGAAACTTCCCTACTTTTGTGGTCATGTTCCCCAAGAAAGTGGAACTAAGCATGTGGCTCATTTACGAAAATAAACTGACCAAAAGACCTAGGCATGCTATTTATCTACCCATCAAATTTAGTAGGGGGTTGTTCATTCTTCTTACCTTATGACAATTTCTGAGCACAAGAGATTTGATGAGGGGAAAGTTTGAAGTGATTGAGTGAACTAAGTCTACATTCTGAACTAGTGCAGCCACATTGCTGAGTTCAATATTGCTAAAGGCAGGTAGTGATGCTGCTAAGTACTACTGTTGAGTTGCAAAGGAACTTGTTCCATTATTCCACACAACATCTTCGTCCTAGTGGTTCAGTGAATAGGCTCGGGGGTCCTAATGCAAGTAGCTTGGCTTCCTTCAGGAATTGGTTGGGTGGAACGGGTTCCTTTGGCTGTTTGTTTCTTCTTCTACAATTCCAGGTTGATATTGTGTTATGTTTTCTACTTTTGTTATATCATTAAATTAAATAGGAATGCAATGTTTATCTGTTTTTCTCACTTAAACCTAAGAAATTTTGTTGGAGTTATTGAGTATTTTATTTCTGTAAATTTTACTAATAAGATAAAGTGTAGTATGAATGATGAGAATGAAAATAGAATGATTGAGTATAATTCACCTTCTGCATTTTTCTACACATTGTAATAATGTCGTACTCTAGTACAGAAGGGGTTGTTTAGGTAGAACAGAATGATTATATGCGTTAGATAAATTTAAATGATTGATCTATAAACAGAAGTTATATTTATTTCTCTAAAGACTTCACTATCTTTTTCTGTTTATAATTGTCTCTGCCTTAAATTTCGAACAGTATTTCTTTTCATCAAAAGAATCTTTCCGCTAAACAGTATCTTGATTGGTCTTAAAACATTACACAAACCCTTTATAACTAAACTCTCTTCTTGTAAAGAAAAAGTTATAATTATTACATAGGTTTTATAAACGAACTATTCGTATTTATTCTATCTGTCGTAGAAATAAGATTAGTATAGTTTGGATAGTATACTA
Organism: Larix kaempferi; assembly: GCA_027924585.1. Classification (NCBI taxonomy): domain Eukaryota; kingdom Viridiplantae; phylum Streptophyta; class Pinopsida; order Pinales; family Pinaceae; genus Larix; species Larix kaempferi. The sequence goes on from BSBM01000142.1 coordinate 2,658,347, forward strand.
GCAGAAACATCATCACACTTAACAGCATAGAAGACAAATAGATGCTATTATTTCAATATCTTTATATATAAGTATTGTGTGCTACATTATTTCTTAAAGAAAATATGCCTATTTTTCCAATACAGTAATGTATGAACATTTGCAAACCTAAAATTACGATTTCAACTTTTATTTCAAAAATTCCTCTCCACAGAGCTCAGGCATTCATACTAATTGTATTGCAAATACCCTATTTATATAAGCATATAATATTTCATATATTTTTGTAAACAAAACTAGGTTGAAATGTAAGGTTGCCACAATAACATTATTTACATTCTTGGGCATTCGTTTTCCCAACTCAACGAAGCATGTAGTACAACATTTTAGAAAACCACTGAAAGTCCAAACCAAACCCTAGACTGAAGGCAAGATCACGCGGTCTTTTACTGTAGACTTATAAACCCATATTTATATCTTTTTACCTATTATCGTAATTTTCATTTTTGGGTTATGCCTTATGCTGTTACAGTAACATATACATAAAACAAGCATAGAAAATTTGTTTAGACAACGTTCAAATCCATTTGAGCCTATTAGAATTATCCAGAACTTTTAGTCAAAACAAATAGCATAAATCCATTGTTTTAAAACTCAAATCCAAGCCTCGACGAACACTGTAAACAGTGGCAAAAAACAGAGAAGAAACACGAGCTACAATTCATGGAGAAAGGCTCCATTAATACTTGCCTTACAAGTTTTTCGATGACTTCAAATCTTTTACAAAATTTGTATCTACATTTCAAAAAAAATCTTGACAGAGACTAAAACACCTATCAAAATCATTTCTCTTGTATCTGTCAGTGAAACCCTGGAGATAAACCCGAGGCTTACCGGATAAGCTATTATCCATGTTCGTTGTTGAATGCTTTTACCAAAACACTGGAACACCTAAATTAACACATTGAGAAGGGTTAAAACTTGTTTTACGAAAATCTATTCAAAACTGCAACTTTAGACTGGTATTAACTAGAAACGAAGAAAGGGAAAACCAGTACATCACCTGAGTGGAGTAGCTTGCCTCATCTTGGTCCAGTCGAACAGAATCTAACCAATTAGTACTCCGATAGTTTCCTGACAAGCAAAACCAGACCAGTGCACTCAGTTAATGAGTGAGCGCAACTCTAAACCAGACAAATCACAAGAATGCTCACAAAAATCTTCATTGAGGATTTCTTAAACATATTGCTCTGCAAAATCTCCAGAACCGATGTTGCTAAGTCACAGGCTCAAAATCCGAACACATCACAACCTGAAGGTCTATCACTGCGTATCTTTTTAACCTCCTAAATTGTTATACAGTCAATACATTAACGCCATGGAAACCTGGAGAGTCGAAGCAAGAAGTTCAGTGTCAAACCCTGGGGACTCGGAGAGCCTGTCGGCCTCCCTCCCACCCATTCAAAATCAAATGAATGTTGCTAGCTTGAAAATCGGGTTATGGAAAAGTAGGGTTTTACAAAAACCAAGAAGTTTATAGATCAACGATCTGGATGAAGCCATCTCATTTCAATAGTTCTACGTTCACCTACTTACATTAAAAACCGCATTTATCATACATTTCACCATAGTCGAAGCTTAATGCCAATGCAATTCCAACTAAGCATTTCTTACCACAGTTTGCCAACAAGACGATGGTTCCTTGGTATTTTACGTTGTGATCACAGCTTGAGCACATGAAGACTAGCCATGAAGGCTAACACCTGGAGATCCACTACAATGGCATTTATGGGAGCATTGAATGCACTACTGTGGAGACATGTTCCTACCAACACCATTTACGAAGAGTTATCACATCATCCTTCACCTAATGATACGTTTAAACCATGGATAAGAAGGATCCTATGATCCAAAAGCTTGGACTCATTTATCAGTTTGTTGTTCATTGAAAACATTTCCAATGTTTAAGTTAGGCACATATACATTACAGGATTTGATTCATTTATGTAAGCCTTATGGATATATAGGGTCTTTATATGTATATGTTTCCACACTATAGTTTAGGCATTATTGTTTACCAAGTATTTTACAAATTATCGAAACATAAAAACTATATCAATATATATATATAGGAATTATATATATGGTAGTTATAATTCAAGTGTAGGACAATGCGTCCCCATAATTAATAATGAAGAACAAATAATTGCATGTTCATGAATAATTTTCTATGACTTCTAATTGCTAAACATAAGCATTGAAAATTGATCTTTGAATCATCATAAGCATGACAAGGTTAGCACTTATTTTATGGTGTTGAACACAAGTCAAAACTCGAAAAAGGTCCCCCTAAAATTAGTAAATATCCATCTATTAATACTCAAACTATTAACTTTAGGCCTAAAGATCTTTGTAATAAAACATGAGGGATATTAAATTATCATACCTGGAATGTTCTTTAAGCTAATAAAACTATGTTCTCAAGCATCGATACTAGTATTGCATTGTAGGGTAATTTGCAAACATAAGTAAACCGCTAGTGAAATTCTTGAACAGTTACCTGTTCTCTGCACATAGTGTTCACGAGCGTTAGCTAAGTAAGCCTCAGGGTGAGTCAAGGACCCCTTCAATACATAGAAATGATCAAGTTAGTTCTAGAAGCAAAATATATAAATTGAAAATAATTGACAAAGTATTATGATAAAATGCATAACATTAGTAAGCAGCCTAATGTAACTTTACGACACTTTATATTGTAAATACTAAACGAGTGTTTCATTAACTCGAGACTGAGTGTTAATTAATGAAGTTTTGTGTTAGAATGTTAGGAAAACTAACAGTAGTTTAGGAAAGATGTTTGTCATTGAATTTAGCACTAGAGAATTTAGTATGACGTTACATTATTACTTCCGCATCGCAAATTTAGCAACTTATGCCGATATAAAAATTTTAAATTTTAGTGAATTTTTGGGGGTTTTACAGCACTTCATTCATATCGTTATTCCCATTTTCCTTGTTCGTTGCCTCATTCGGATCGTCATTCGACCCTTCATTCAACCCTTCATATAGACATTTGTACAGAAATGTGCTTTGATGTATCTGACTGCTTCTGATTATGCAGAGATTTTTTCTGGGATTTGTCAGCACACAAGAGATGTTGTAAACCTGTTTTTTTGGAACTTTAGTCACGTTCTTCTTTATTTGTCATTGATCAGAACAATCTTCCTTCTGCTTTTTGATTATCCTGAAAACACCTATCATTTTGTCAGAGATATATGAACTTTTTCATAAATATTCAGGAGGTAAAAACAGTTATGAGTCTCCCCCAAACCAAAAATATGGCATGTCCTCAAGCCATCAAAGAAAAACTGATTAATATTCAAATATTTTCAATTAATGGTTTAGGCAGTAACTTCTAAAATGTTGTGATAATTTTCGTAAGAAAATGAAATATTAACTATTAAATGTAGATGATTCAGGCATGTACATTCATAAAAAAGAATACAACAGTGCTTAAGAAGACCATATGAAGAATGATAATGCGATGGATGTGAAAAATGCCATATGAAAACTAGCCATCCATGACTCATTTGAAATATCTCTTGTCATCCAAAGAATATAGATAAATTTCACCCTAGAGTTTGTGAGATTTCTATGGTTATGGGTCCCATTTCTAGGATAGTAATATTCTAGGTGTTGCTTGAATTAGATGACAGGGTCCAAGTCCAACTTACGGCCATTCTCTAATGATAGTATAAATAATTGGCCTCAACATGTATTTGTATACTCAGGTTTTTATGAGCCATTTGCATAGCAATGTGTTAACCAAACCTCTTTTACTCGATATTGCCCCGCTGCCAGCAAACTTGTTCAGTACCCCGGCGGGTTTATCTTGGTACCATGCAAGCATAGCCCCACTGCCAGCGAGCCTGTTCAGTACCCCAGCGGGTTTACTTGCATTTACCGAGCTTCCTTGTTTAATATTTTACTTAACATGGACCCGCTACCAGCGAGCCTGTTTAGTACCCCGGCGAGTTTGCTTCGTATAATGATATTTTGAGTAAGTAAGTCGATTGGCACTAGAGTGTGCTAAGCCTGTTAAACACATAATTCACATTTCTAGAGCGAACCTTATGAGTAACTTTATTTATAATAGTGTGGATTATAGATCATGTCAAAAGATAATAACCTAAAGCTATTCTTTGACCTCAGTTTATCTTCTTCATAAAAAATCAGTAATGTTCCCCACAAAATAGAAAATATCACTCACTTTTGGGCTACCTTTTAAAGGTGCTTTAAGAGACAAGTATTGAGAATGAGTCTAGGATGAACTAGTAGTCCATAGGTGTAAGATAGAAATTTTTGAAAATCATGATGATTAAAGTAGGTCTTTAAGCAATTGTTCTAATGATAAATCAGAAATATACATGTCTGAATCAAATACCATATACACAATCATAGAAAAAAAGTGGTTAAAAATGATATAAAGGACACTTGAACTTTTCATTATAAATTTCAATTTTCAACAATAATCGAAAGAGAAGGAGTTAAGATGAATTATAAATGTTTCTTTTAGAGCACTTTGTTAGTTTTTCAGAAATTTCAATATGATCTAGGATCTTAACTGAGAGAATAACATGTACAGCATATCTACAGCATATCAATCATGGACACAATAATGCAAGCACACAAGAGACACAGAGTTTCACCAGGGAAAACCAAGAAGGTGAAAAACACCGCAACTTCCTCAGAGATAGATAGATCAATGATACAACCAAAGTACAAGAGATAGTCTTCTCTTAGCAGATGATCCTCCTCCTCACAAGTGCGCCACTTTCTCAGAGAGATAGAAGTGAGTAATGAGTGATCAAATAGAGATCTCCCTATCTCTATTTATACTTGTCATGTCCTTCCCAATAAACTAATGGGGTCGACTTGTGTAGCTTAGCCTAATAACCCATGGTTAACTTAATCCGGGCCGACCCCACACTTGGTGGTCTAATAACCCATTTACCCACATGACTCATACAGGAACGACCCCATCAAGGTGGTCTAATAACCCATCAAGTATAAGTTACGACACTTACAATATAAATGACAACACTTCCGTATAGAGGAATAATAACATCTCTATAGGAATACAAACACTTATGTATAGAGGAATAATAAAATCTCTATAGGAATACAATACACATGGGTAAAATACATTCCGAAGTTACATATACATCAACACACTTCCCTTTCTGGATAATATTGCATGAGCTGATTATGAAGATAAGGTTCTTGTAGTCGAACTGCAAAACCACTTGTTAGATGATTCACATTTATTCAAAACAAAAACATATGTACAAAGAAAAAGTCATATGAAATTTAGGAAAAAGGGAAAAGAGTCTTCCATAGATCAATAAGTGTGTTTCCTATGGTGGTGTCATTGATGATAATAGTCACCACAGGGTTTCCTGGGTTTGAATACTTTGGGATTCTAGGTTGGTTTGCTGTGCAATCTGACATTTCACTTATTACATGAATCGTCGGAGGGTATTTTTGTTTTCTACCTGGTCTTTTGATACAGAGTTCATTTATTAATTTACTATAGATTGGAATATCTTTAATGGCTTGTAACAAAGGGATCTTAATACAAATATTTTTCAACTCGTTAATGATATCATACTCTGGATAAGTTACAATTTTTTCTATTACTAGACGCTCTGGATATGGGGGTGCTTTTTCTCCTATAATTACTTCTTCATAAGAATGTTCGTGTGTTAAATATTTAGGAATAACCACATCTTCAAGAATGGCATCATTCAAAACTTCACTAGGTATGTTTTCTTCTTCATTCTCTTCTCGGATAACAACTGATGACTTGGGTTGATCTTGCAAAACTCTTCCAGACCACAATTGAATCTCATGTATTGGTGTGGTCGAAATGGAATATGATGGAAGAGGTAACAACCCAATGCTATTAAGAGCTTGGGTTGGTTTGTTGTTAGGATTTGGTATCGGTTGTGCAGGTAATATTGTGGGTCTTGGAGGATTCATATTCTGGAAATGGTGAGGTTGATTTGAAATAGGGGGTAATGAAGGAGGTACAAATCCAAGCAAGAGTTGTTGAATATTAGGTGGGTAAGGATAGTTAGGCATAGGAGGAGGTGGTTGAGCATAAGTTTTTCCTCTCCATCCATGTGGCCATTGTTGTTGTTGAGCATCCTGAGGAGGGTACTGAGGTGGCCAATTCTGCCAACCTGAAGCATTCCATTGTTGAGGAGGTTAATAAGGATAGTAATAGGGTGGAATTTGTGATGATGGATCCTAATATGATGATTTATCTCTAGGTTTCCAAGGCCTCCTAGATGATTCACCAAATTTTCCACTCTTATACACAGCTTGCAACCCAGGCAACGATGGAAAATTATCAGTCGGATGTTCTTTTGTACAAAGGTGAAAAACTGAAACATTATTCAATGGACATTCTCGTTGGGGACGTTTAGTTCTACACCTAGGACAGAAAACATTCATTGCTGCACGTTCTTCATCCTCTTTCATTTTGGCTTGTAATGCATCCAATTGAGAACCCATGGCTCCTAAGATATATGTTTTGAAATTTTCCAATAGATTTCCCAACTCTACCCTTATAACTCCACCAGGACCGGATGTGTTTCCTTTTAGGTTGCTAGCATAAGATTCTCGAAAGTGTCTTGCACTTTTCTCTCTGCTCCTAGATTAACTCCTACATAGCTCACAAATCTATGAAAAAGGATTATGAGAGATGTCTCCTGCTTCCATGAGATTAAGGTTTTCTAAGAATTCTTCTGAGACTCCCTTGAGGAAGAGTGTTCTTACTGCATCCTCTTGAAGATCACCATATTTAGATTTATGTAACACATAGTTAAATCTTTCGAGATAGTCTTCTAGGATCTCATATTCAAGTTGTTGTATTTTAAAAATATCATTGCGAGAGTCCTTAGGTTTACAGTAATCCTGATATTTCCGTAGAAATGCATTCTTCATGTCATCCCAAGTTCTAATACTGGATTCTCCTAACCCCATGAACCATCAAAGAGAAGAATATTTTAATGTGGCAGGAAAGAGTTTTAGCTTTTGGCCATCTTGTAGGCAGTTATAACTCCTACACAAAATGTCAAATTCGAATAAGAATGTATCCGAATCCTCACTACTCTTCCCATAAAAGGTTGGTAGTGAGGAAGGAGGGATTTTTTTCATAATTACATCTTGTGCAGTGTCTAGAATAGGGAATCCAAAAGTACCTTCATTTCTAACCTCTCCCTCTTCTTCATCTTGTCGGACATGATCTTCATTTCATCCTCCATGAAGACTTGATTGCCAAAGAGAGAATACTTAAGTGGTTCCTTTCTTGGAGAATACGGGATGTCCCAACATTCTGTTTCTGGAAGAGTATTCTTCTTTTTAGGAGGAGAACTACTAGCTACGTGGGAATCCATTTTTGAAGGTCCTACCGTTGTTGTTTCAATCTGTGAAATAACTATGTTCACGTAATTTTCAAAAAGAGTATCTAATTGTGTAGGATCAATAAAGTCTACCAAGTTTCAGACCACCGACTATTGAAAAAGTAGTTTCTTTGGGTTTTTGAACTAATGGAGGGTTGGGAGGTTCTGAAGTTTTATCCTTTTGAGTTTCCTCTTGTCTAAGTTCAGTCTCAATATGAGCTTAGGGTTCTTCTAGTGCAATTTCTTTATGAACAGACTGTTTTGATGTCCCTATGGTTTCCCCTAATTGATTTCCAGAAAGGATTTCCTTTGCTTTCCAAGTAGGATTATCCCCTTTAGGTGTCTTCCGATACCTTTCTATTGAGTTAGTAGTTGGGGTGGCACACCCCCCGTATAGGTTAGTAGGAATTTTAGTAGGGATTTTAGTAGGAGGGATAGTTTTAATAAATCTACCTTTTGAGTCTCTAGACCTATTCATGAAAACAAACTATAACTGAAATAAATTCTAACTGCATCACTACTGCTGCTGGGTTTTGGGGATGCCTGTTATAATAGATGCGCAGGTTCTTACCTCTCATCTTACCGCTCACCCGCCACCAACCTATTTCTAAATTTCAAAGCAGAGAATTCAAATCTTTCACTAACTTTTTAAAAGAGAGTTCTACCTATCTACAACTCCCGGGCAAGGACGCCAAAATATTGAGGTGTATTTACTGTCTTAAAGAATCACCAAAATATTTAATTATCGACCAGGGTTGGTAATATTAGAGTTGTGGCACAGTATATGCTGAGGTAGAATGGGACCTAAGTTTCGGCTCGGTGGACCTTAGAAGTGTTTAATAAAGAAAATATCGAAAGATCTTTCAAAATGAAAAACCGAGTCAAACTTTTAAAAATACAACTACTGAATTGATCAAACCTATCTAAACCAACAGATCAGAATAGTATCAAGCTATACTACTCTACTCCATGGATAATAACCAAAAAGAACAACAATATTATTCTCGGAAGCAAAACTAAACCAAAGAAAAACTACTTTAATGGAATTAGAAAATTACTGATAAAGGACTCAACTCTAATCTAGAAATTAGAAAGGAGCAATTACAAGTGAGTACAGAAACCTACCTATGAAATTATTTAATTGACAACTAACTATGAAACAAAGAACTATATCAAATCAAAGCAAAACTACAGACTATTGAATTCAACAACTATTCATGCATTCAACTAATACTTCAAGACCACACTAAATTACCTAATTCCATTCTCCTTGAGGATTTTGAGGAAGTGTATCAAATGTAATGGGAATGGGAGCGAAGGTATCAAAGCGACTTTCAAATGTGACAAGGAAACAAAATGGAAACAAATCTAGTTTAACTTTTACAAATAAATGTAAACTAAAGATTGTCCAACTACAGTTAACTTTAAACATTTTGATTTATCTTCTATCCATAAGCAAATGATATAAAACTAATGAAATCTAGAAGCAAGTAGAAAACTTAATAAAGATATTTACTTGAACTCAATTTGATTTAGAAGCAAGTAGAAAACTTGATAAGATATTTTATATAAAAGCAAGTAGAAAACTTGATAAAGATATTTATTTCTGAACCAAACCCTATTTCATGAATGTCTTCATTAACTGTATGAATGGGAAAACTAATCATATGCTTAACAAAGAAAATATTGAAATTAAGATACTTTGGAGAATGAAATTACTAGTCTGATGCGATATTAATCTTAACGAAATATGATAAACTACACTAAGAATGAAACTGATAAATTCTAGAACAGAAACATATTAACAAATCAAATATGAAAGACATCATTTGAAAAGCAGTTAAAACAAAGTTAAGGAAAATGGAATGGAACTAAGAATGTTGATGAAACTTAATTAAAATTCTATGCAGTGTAAAACAAGATCTTAATTACATCTAAGGATGCTAATTAATTGCAAGAAATATTACAGTTCAAAGACCTAAGAAACTGGATTCTAAACAAGCATAAAAACAATGCAGAAAGTATTAAGGTCCGAATGACGATTCGGATGACAGTCTGAAAGACGGTCCGAATGACATCCTGGATGGAAGAAAAACGATTTAAACTAAGGAAAGAAGCAGATTGGATGATCTTAACGTCAGTTGGCTGATGCATATGAACCTACAGTGCAAGGAAGCAATGAATAGAGTGTTTAGGAGCTAAGATAACATGAAGTAACCTATTTTAATCATTTTCTAAGGAATGAACTATTTCTATGGCATAATAAAACAAAACTGAGATATAAATAAAACTAAACTACAGCTACAGGAAAGAAACTAACAGAACTAATTCTAATTATAAACTAAACCTGAAACAACAACTAGTTAAGCTCTATCTAATTGCAAAAGAGTGAAAGCAAATTGCAAGAAAAACTATGCTTGATCGGTCATTATCAATTCTGTAAATGTAAATTAAATTATCAACAGGAAATAAATTACAAGAAATGAAACAACAACTACAGGAAAACACAATTAAATACAATTACTGAAAATGAAAAACTATTTATTTGCAGAAAGGAAAATACAAAATATACACAATAAAACCTCTGGTTGTTGAGGGACCCTTCCCAGCAATCAAATATTGGAGCTTAACTCACACTAATCACCAACAACATAACATTAACAACAGAATTCAGGAATTTCCATTAACTGAGAAAGTTACACAACATTTCTACAAATTATTGCTACCGTCTATATGCTATATCGTTTATGCCTATGGTTATTGTCCCGTTTCTCCACAGGAGGCATCTATATATAAGTTTACAATCAGAGAGAAGGTCGACATAGTCAACCTCTCTAAAATTAGAAGTCTTAATGATTTACAAACGACTGCATGGTGGTTGACGACAGCGTAGAGGCATCTCCCTAAGTCCAACGCGTTGATTCCCTTTAACACGAACAGCTGTGAGTCGGTTTCCTTCCGTCGTGGGTAGATAATGTGTTGGCAGACTGAGCGTGGGAGGACGAGGGCTTCTGGAACGTCGACGTGGGAAGAGGTGCGTACTGTCAGGCTTGGCGAACAAGAAAGACGGAACTTCTGGAGTGTTGACGTGAGCAGCAGATGTGTTGTCAAGCGAGGCGAGTAGGAGGGAGAATCTTCTAGAAACAGGGGCTCACCAACCACGACAGCCACATTTCTAATAGAACTCACCTTTCTGTTTCTGCCTTTAATGAACAGAAATATTCCAACCGATGATATCGCGGGCCGAATGAAGGTCTGAATGGTGGCTAGATGCAGCTAAACATTTGTGACATGAACACACGTCTGAATGGAGGTCCGTTTGAAACCCATTTCCTGTAGAACAAAATCTAGTTGCCAAGCAAGTCGAGAAATGTCAAACAAACATCAATAAATCACAATATGACGATTTTTACACAAAATTCATATGATGTGTGAATATATGCATACCTGATCTGATTGAAGGTCTGAATGGCAGAAAGAATGACTTATTATATCAGAAATAGTGAAAATGATGCCAATCAGAGTGTGTTTGATGATCAAAAGTGGTGACAAAATGGACACCAACACCCATGTTCTTCTTTTCTCCTGAGTGTGAACCACTGTTATCTACCATTCCTTTGGTTGGAAGTTGGCTACCCAACAATTCCAATCCTTTCATCAACTGCCTACTAATCTCTTGCATACCTATGGCAATTCTATCAAAGCAGGGTTTTAAGGCTGCAACAAGTTCCTCCTTATGTCTCAAGTTTCCATCCTCCTCTCTACCCTTGGTTTTAACAAAAGAGTCTTCTTCTTCTACTACCTCTTCTTCAACAAAAACCTCTTCAACTACTGGTTCAAAGGTTGGTGGTTTATTATTTTGAATTATTTTTAATACCATCAGGTTCCAAGAACATGCTCTAATACCACTTGTAATGTCCCTTTTTCAATTTTTATAAAAATGCCCAATTTTTCACTTTTTTTCCAATTTCGACCCTTGACTAGTTTTGATGCCCAGGTCCCAATTTTGCCCCAAATGATCCCAAATATTCTAAGAAAGTATGTGACTAATGTTAGGACTTGAATATGATTTTCAGGGATGATATATGGCCACCAAAAGACCTCTGCAAACTCTCATAAGATTTTGGACCAAGTATGCAATTTTAGTAGTAATTTGGGGTTCAAATCCCTCTGGGGTAAGTACTGAAAATGGCTTCTCAAATGCCTCCAAACCCACTCGAATTTATGAAAAGAGGTAGGGGATCTCTCAAGTATGTTATTAAGGTCCAAAATGCACCATTCATTAGTTATTAAGTCTGTTCCAAACCTCTTCCAAACAACAGCAAAAACCACTAATTCGACCCTTCGCGAAATGGCACCAATTCTTCTTCAAATGCAAATAAGCTGAGTATAATGACTTCAAATGCTCAAGTACTGAATATGAAACTTGTAATACACATAAATGGAAGTCCATTCATTAAAAATATATCAAATAAACATTATTTTATTTGAAATCATCATAATTATAATGGCATACATCAATGTAGTGGGGAAATGGTCATTGTTTGCTCATTAATCTTCATGTTTACATACAACAACTTGGTATTTCGACCTGATACTTTCTGAAGATGAAGAAAAGAGTATATAATTCTTATTACAATCAGAAATACATCATGAGAATCTCTCCCAAGAAGTAAAAGAGCTCACCAAAAGCGCCCTCCCTCAAGGAGCATGAATATGTCTTCAAAACTGGAAATGGTTGAGAGATGGTGCTGCACTAAACAAAACCACGAGCTGCACTGTAGCTGATACCTGCAAATAAAAATACATTAAATCTCCATGAAATACTTGAGTGGCCTCTCCAAACACCAACTTGGATGGGAATCTTTCACCCTCGAAATTGGCTAAGGAAAGAAACTAGTCATCCACTAGCTCTCTCTTCACAAATGCAATTTTTCTCAAATCATCAAAAAACCATTCTCATACTTGATTTATACATTTTATAACCAGCATTAGCCTCCTATGGTTCTAATTCCTCCCATTAGCTTCTAGATATTTCCACTTAGGAAATATTCCACATTTGCCACTTGTCTCCTCATTCCCAACCTTCCATCTCCTCCCAATCCGAGTAGGGGTCTCTTGGGCTTCTCCAACACCCATGAGCGCCTTCCTTGAGCCTATTTTTGGGGCTGACATGTCATAATGTTCATATGTCAGAATTTAGATCTGGATTTTGTCATAAATGTCATAGATGCTTCATCATTGTTGTCATAGAGCTAGGGAATCTAGCCCAAGTGTCCACAAGCTTCCAATTTGACTCTTCCTCTCCCATGGAGGTTATCATTCCATCCCATTTCGACCTAATATGATCAATGCCATGTGTAAGACTTACCAACTCACTCCATAATGCTTTCCTTCCCATGGATTCGAAATGTCAAGAGAGAGATGCCATGTGGTAGTGAGAAACCAAGCTAGTGTGGGCCCCACATCCTCCATATGTCTTCAAAACCATTTGCCACCTATTATTTCTCTTGGATTTATTTATTCAAACTACTTATTAAATAATTGAACTATCATAATGTATAAACATCATTCATTTGTTCCCTTATTACAATTCCAAATGTACCCATTCAACCTAGGGAACTTGGTAGGATTGGTGGGATTGTCTGCTATGCAATTATTTGAATGGGGACATTACATGGTTACAACAATACTGAATGAAGATTTGGTTGAAAAGGGGATTAATGTACTTAACAAGGCCATTGCAGTGTTTATTTTTATTATGATGATTCAAATGTATAGGTTTCAACAATAATGGACAAGTGATACAGGACAAGTGAGACAAACATGTCCTCACATGAATTCTGAATGATTCGGGCTTTTGGTGGTCCAAAAGCGTCTTAGTGGAAAGGTTTGATCCAAGCGTATCTTCAATCGTCGATCAAAGTAGAAGTATTCAAAAAGAAAAATAAATATTACAGGGGTAAAGAGTTCATTAGCATCTTTCCTCTAACGCTTTTTGTCGTGCGAAATGGCCTCCGGATGCAGACATTATCAGGGTTTGAAGTTTCAGCAAAATGGTTCAAAAATGGCAAAAAAAATGGGTAATTGCGCAAAAATTGTCAATGCAATTTTTTATAAAAGAATTGGTGGGTTCTATGGGGATCGATCCCAAGACCTCCAAATCCTCCCAAGCCTTCACAAAGTCCTGTTGGCCATCTTTCTCGATGGTGTTCCTTATTATGTATAGTTGGAACATTGTATTTAACTTTGAATAAGGTTTATTTTGGAAAAAGGGGGGAGGTTGAGGGCTTTACCCCTCGACCCATAAGCCAACATCAAGGCTATTTTGGATGGCCGGAAAATCAACGAAGCCATATCCATTGGAACCATATCATATCCAAACCTTATCACCATATAACATATCGTGGAACCATATAACATTGCCATATATCTATTTTAGTCACCGTTCAAACCATATCACAACACCATATTATATTGACAACATAACAAACATAAGCATAGTTCACGATAAGCCAGTACTACATGCCAACAAAAGCATGTTATGGAGATAGGTGCGCGGGTTTGAACCCATGACCTCCTCCCCCAATGCCAACATTTTCAGCCAATGCGCCAAGTGTGCCTGTTGTTAAGGGATATGGCATATAACCCTTATGAATTTGAGGCAGAAATGGAGCCGAAAATGGGCACTTGGCCTCCCGATCACGCCCCAAAACCACTCAAAAACCTTATATAAACCGTGGTTTGCACTGTTTTCGAGGGGATAATAGAGTGGTTTTGGCCCAGAGTTCGAGGTAAGTACAGAGTACAGATCCCAAGGTGGTTCTGGAATGCTTCCCGAGGTCGTTTTGTGCATTTCCAAGATAGTTTTTTGCATAGTTCCCGAGGCATTTGGCACAGTTCCCAAGGTCCATACATCCATTAATGGGAACGGTTCCCGAGGTGGAATTCACACTGTTTTTATTTTATGCATGCATATTTTCTCGATTTGCATGCCATAGGAGGCCTCAGGAAAATATAGTCGAGTTTATACTCATTTTTCTCGAAATTTCGAGAGGATTGCAGTGGTGTTGTCTTTTTTTGCTGATAACTGACAAAAAATAGAAGTGTTCCCAGAAACTTATATGTGTAAGCTTTGAAGACTAAATAAGATCGGTCTTCTCATTGGAAGTGGCCCGGATACATATCCCAAGGAGGGTGAACTCCGTTACCAGTTCTTGTCTACAAATTTCATGGTTTGCATCTCTTTTATGTGTTTTATGTGCTTCAGTTATGCTCTTTAATTTTGTCATTTAAATCCTTTTTAATGGATTTAAGCATTCAAACTTTCACATGCAAATAATGGTTATAAAGATCCTGTCATTTTTGGATTACTAGTATTGCTTCGAAACCGAGGCATTTAATAGGTAAAGCAACAGTGGAAGCACTTTGGCCCCAATGAGGCTACATGAGAGTTGGAGGATGCCGTAAGAGATGCATATCCATTTTTTATTTGATTTTAAGCAACATCGAAGATAATGTTATTCCAAGGGGGAGGGTATTGTAATACCCCTAGTTTTGACTTGGAGTGTATTGAATTAAATTATCTAAATGATGTAAATGTGCTAGTATGGATTCCTACTACGGATCTCAATGCCAAGACCCGGCTAGTGAATTCTTAGGCATGTATAATGTAAATATTTTTATATGAACCATGTGGTTGATTTGTCATGCTAACTCGAAAGCTATGTACATATTAATGTGGAAAAATAATAAAATGGTCCAAGATGGTTGTGTAAAGAGCATTAGAGGGGCTACGATGCCACTAATGGGGAAGAGGAAAGGGGGCCTATGGGAGATTAAATCCTCTATTACCAAGTGTCAACCTTATAACTAATCTTATTGTTTCCACGTGCCTTAAATGAACCAATTAATTCCTTTTGATTATTAAATCCAATCATTGAATGCATGTGTCAAGTGGGTGGGGAAAGTATTCTCGTGTAGTTTTGGAAGCATGGGATGGATATAATTCCATGACAATTGTAAGCATCATTTCTTATATGGTCAAAAGCTACGTCAGTTGTATTATCACCATTCTCTCATATCCTTTGGAGTCTACCACTCATTCTGATGCAAATTTTACACTACTTAGAGTTTTCTTATGCTATTAGTATTTCCATTATTATTACCATTACTAGACTGAAACATAACTAGAAATTCAAATTGTGAAGGAAAAATTGTGGATATCTTAGAAAGTAGATTGTTGTAGGTAAGAACAGAGGTTGGGAAATATACGGACATTCACCTATTGAGTTTTGTTGCTCATGAGATACTTGAGAAGCCATGGTTGATTTTACCTAGAACGCTTGAAAGGCACACAACATCTTGGACTCTTACTACATAGACTGGTAAGCATTGTAAGGGTCAAAATTTCTGAGGGAATCATGGACCAGTGAAGGAAAATGCCTCCCTTTTGTTGTGTGGGGAAATCAGAAAGAGTGTCATGGTTGTGATGGTTGAGTGTGATTCTTGTACATGTGATGCACCTGCAACAATTACTTAATAAAAATATGCAAAATAGCAGAATGACAGAACTCAGAATCACTTTTATATTGATCACAAGCCACTTCAAGGGGGAAACCTCCTATGAGCAAGCTCAATAAAAATAACTTCACGGTGCCTTCATAGGTCTCAACACACACTTATATACTAATTCTAGGTGCCAATACTATGGGTCGAAACCATGGGCCGTTACAAACTATGGATCAACAATACTACGGGCAACTTACAAAGCATATGTGCCAACAACAATAACACAAACTATTGATCAACAAATACTACGGGATGACTTACAAAGCATATGCATCCAACAACAACATACTAACAAAGTAAAGACATGGGTTCCTAACATCCCCTCCCCCTTAAAAAAATCTTTGTCCTCAAATCTTTAGATGTGGAAATTGTTGTTGAATCTGAAGGAGTGGTTCCCATGTAGCATCCTTCGGTTGCATGCCGTGCCACTGAATTAAGACCTCTGTGATAGAGCGAGAGAGAAGCTGACGTGTGCACCGATTGAGGATGGCCTCTGGCTCCAAAAGGATGGATCCTTCATTATCCAGTTTGGGTAAAATCGTTTGGCCGCTGATGTTGGTGCCAAGAACTTTCTTCAGACAAGAGACATGAAAGACTGGATGAATGCGGGAAGAAGGAGGAAGTTCCAATTTATAAGCAACCAACCCAATCTTCTGAAGAATCCGATATGGCCCATAGAAATTTGGAGTGAGCTTATGACTCCATTTGAGTTTCAAGGAGGATTGTTTGTACGGCTGGAGACGAAGAAAAACCATATCGCCGACTTGAAAAGTGCGCTCCGAATGGTGCTGATCAGCTTGTTGCTTCATGCGATTTCTTGCCATGTGAAGATTGTCCCGCAAAATGCAAAGAATCTGATCGCGGTTGCGAAGGACCGTGTCAACTTCTTGAACTGGTGAACTGGTGGGGGTGTATGGGAGAAGAGCTGGAGGTGCCTGACCATAGACTGCTTCATATGGGGTCATTTTAGAGGCAATGTGGTAAGAGGTATTGTACCACCATTCAGCGAGAGGGAGCCACTTTTCCCACTGATGTTGTTGTTCCGAGGTGAAGCAACGAAGATAAGTTTCCAAGCATTTATTGACAATTTCAGTCTGACCATCTGTTTGTGGGTGATACCTTGAACTCATCCTCAGTTTGGTGCCAGTGTGGCGAAATAGTTCTGTCCAAAAATGACTGGTGAAAGTCGCATCACGATCCGAGACAATGGAAGAAGGGATGCCATGAAGACGAAAGATCTGATCCATAAAAATTTGAGCGACGGAGGAGGCTGTATAGGGATGGCTGAGAGCACAAAAATGACTATATTTGGAGAGGCGATCAACCACAATGAGAATCACTGTCTTCCTGCCCGATTTAGGGATCCCTTCAATGAAATCCATAGAAATATCTGTCCAAATCCGTGTAGGTATGGGCAAGGGTTCAAGCAATCCTGGAAGGAGTGTTGTTTCACCCTTATTGCGCTGGCAGGTATCACATTCGGCCACCATCTGTTGAATTGTCCTTTTCATGCCCTGCCAAAAGAAGTTACGACGTGTTCGTTCATATGTTTTGAGGAACCTAGAGTGCCCGACCGATGGAGAAGCATGGAGTTCATAGAAGACAGCCTGTTGAAGATCTGTGCTCTGGGGAAGCACCAGACGGCCCTTATATCACAGAGAAGCACCATCCCAAGAGTAATGTGGTATAGCAGAAGGGTTGTTGATCAAGCATTGGATGATCTGAGATAAGGAAGATTCATTGACATAACCCTGTTGAACAGATTGCAACCAATTTGGAACAGGCATAGAAATAGCTGAAAGAGAACCTTGGGCATCAAATGTGCGAGAAAGAGCATCTGCCACAATATTTTCTTTACCCTTCTTGTAAGTGATCTCATAGTCATAACCCATGAGTTTTCTAACCCATTTCTGTTGTTCCGGGGAGGAGACACACTGGTCCAAGAAATATTTCAGACTCTGGTGATCAGTCTTGATGCAGAAATGATTCCCTAATAGGTATGGATGCCACTTCTGTACTGCATGCAAAATAGCCATCATTTCCTTCTCATAGGTAGAGGCAGCTAAATTCTTACCTGAAAGGGCTTTGCTGGTGAATGCAATGGGGTGTTCATCTTGAAGGAGAACAGCACCAAGTCCATTGTCGCAAGCATCACTCTCAATAGTGAAGGGCTTGGAAAAATCGGGCATAGCTAGCACAGGTGTAGTACACATAGCTTGTTTTAGTTTGTCAAATGCACACTGAGCAACAGGTGTCCATGTAAAAGCATCCTTTTTCAATAGAGCAATTAATGGAGCTGAAAGCTTCCCATAATCCTTGACAAACTTGCGGTAGTAGCCAGTCAACCCCAAAAAACCACGAAGGCTCTTGAGTGTCTGAGGATGTGGCCAATTGTTCATGGAATCGATTTTAGCAGGATCCCCCGAACCCCTTGTGCTGAGATAATGTGCCCGAGATACTCAACTTCCTTTTGTCCAAAAACACATTTAGACTGCTTGGCATGGAGATGATGATCAGAGAAAAGTTGCATGACAAGATCCAGATGCTGGAGATGTTCATCCCATGTTTTACTGTAGATGAGGATATCATCAAAGAATACCAGAATGAATTTCCGCAAGTAGGGTCGAAATATTTTATTCATTAAGGCCTGGAATGTGGAAGGAGCATTAGTGAGGCCAAAGGGCATGACCAAAAACTCATAATGGCCATCATGTGTGCGGAAAGCTATTTTAGGAATATCATCCTCATGAACCCGAGTTTGATGATACCCAGAACGAAGATCCAACTTGGAGAAAAAGTGAGCCCCATGAAGCTCATCAACAATAGGAATTGGAAACTTATCCTTGATGGTGAGGTGATTAAGTGCTCGGAAGTCAATGCAGAGGCGCAATGACCCATCTTTTTTGCAGACAATAATAACTAGAGAAGAAAAGGAACTAGTGCTTGGGCGAATAATACCTTGCTTCAATAAGTCCCGAACGAGCATTTCAATCTCTGTTTTTTGGTGAAATGGGTAGAGATAGGGCCTGATGTTGGGAGGAACACTGCCAGGAAGGAGCTGAATACGATGGTCTTCTGGCCTGGAAGGTGGTAATCCCACTGGTTCAGCAAAGACACCTGTATATCGATCCAGAATTTGTTGTAGATCCAAAGGAGTAGTGGAGACCGCTGATGGTTGCATCTGGATGGAATGGATCTGAGCGATGACACCATGTGAATTCTTCTTGAGGATTTTTTCCATGCGATGTGAACTGATGATGCTGAGAGAACCTGGTTGTAATCTTGTCAATGTGTGTTTGTGTCCATTGAGGGAAAACTGCATCCAAAGTTCGGCAAAATCACATAAGATAGGGCCGAGTGTGCGTAGCCATTGAGCGCCCAAAACCACATCACATCCTCCTAAGGGCAAGGAAAACATGTCAGAGGGAAAGGTATGATCTCCCATAGAGATACGCACATTTCGACACTTCCCTTTGCAAGGTAAGGTGCCCCCATTGGCAACCATGACTTCAAAGTTGGAGCAAGGATGGATAAAACAATCAGCTTGTTTGGCGATCCGAGGGTCAATGAAATTATGAGTGCTACCAGAATCAATGAGGATTGTAAGAGGAAGCTTCTTGAAGTAACCCCTGACCCGCATTGTTTGGGGGGTGGTGATTCCAGCTAAAGCATGGAGAGATATCTCTATCTGGTCATCCTGAGACGGAGGGTCAATAGGCGGTTCCTGAATGTCGACCGGAGCATCCATTGTTTCTGGATCTTCGTCACCCATTTCAGAGGTAGGCGGAGAATCCACATCCAGGAGATAGAGCTTTTGCTGAAAAAATCTATGTCCCCGAGTGAATTTCTCATCACAATTATAGCAAAGCCCCTTTTCTCTGCGTGCTTGCATCTCTGTTTCAGACAAAAGCTTGATAGGATTCGTTCGAGGAGCCTGCGGTATAGGTGGTCACTGAGAACCCATATTTCGGAAGGGAACAAAACTGGGCTTGGAGCGTTGTTGGGATGCAATCTTGTCTTCCGCCAACTTAGCCAACCCTAGTGCTTCCATCATTATGTTGGGACAGAACATTTTGACCTCAGAGCGGATGGCATCCTTTAGACCACTGATAAAACAACTCCGGTAAAATTCATCAGACAATCCTTCGGTGTGGTTGGCTAGATGTTCAAACTCGGTTTGATACTCTCTCACAGTGCCAGTTTGGCGAAGTTTAGTGAGGGCTCCTGTGAAGTCATCAAAATCACTAGGACCAAATCGTTGCAAAAGGAGTTGGCAAAAGTCTGGCCAGTTGGGCTCTGGATGAGCCTTGATGTACCAACGGTACCATTGAAGAGCTTCCTGTTCCAAATGAAAGGATTCCAACGGAACTTTGTTGACATCAAAAGTATTATGCAGACTGAAATACTATTCTGCACGATAGATCCATCCAGTTGGATCGGTACCATTGAAGCGAGGAAAATCAAGCTTCGGGCCACGAAAATTGCTGGAAGAAGAGAATCCATTGTCTGTTGAAGACTCGGACTGCCATTTGTTGTTCATAGCTGAATGTTCAAGCTTCAGGCCACAGAAATTGCTGGAAGAAGAGAACCCATTGTCTGTTGAAGACTCAGACTGTCGTTTGTTGTTCATAGCTGAATGTTCTTTTTTTTTTCTTTTTTTCTTTTTTTTTCTTTTTTTCTTTTTTTTTTCTTTTTTTTTTTTTTCCTTTTTTCGACTGGGTAGGAAAACAAAAACAGGAACTACTTCAGTAAGGGAAAATTTGGATTTGGGAAAAAATCAGAAGGGTAATTGGGGTTTGACTAGGTTTTGGACACCGTTGGAGAGACAGGGAAGCAAAAATGAGGATTTCAGAAGCGAGGTGAAAGAATGGGAAAATTTGGCAGAGGGGAACAAAGAAGCAGAATTCAGAAAGGAACTCTATGGTAAAATTTGAAGGTGATTGGGTGAAATCTGAGGAAGTTATAGCAAACCCTAAAAATAGACAAATGTGGGATTTCGGGCTGTAGGAAGGGGAATTGAGGAAAGGGTTCTCAGAAATGAAATATGCAGAATGGAATGACAGGGGTTCCCTGAAAATTTCAAGGGAAACAGAGGTAAAACAAGGGGGGAGCGGCTACAGCTCGACTTTTTTTTTTTTACAGACTGGAGCGGCTACGACTCAGAAGGAATCTGGAACAACGCCGAACGGCTGGATCTGGAACGGCTTGCAAAATGGACCTGAAACGGCACAGCAGTGATCGACAATAGTTCAACTGAAAGTAGATATGGACCCCAAGTATGTGCGGCTTCCTAACAGTTCAGGGTTTTCACTCGGCCACCAATGTTGTCTGATGGATTGCATATTGGGGCAGTACCCCTCACTCCACGGCTCAGGTAAAACTGATAACCGCTTTGCCACAAACGACAGCTCTTGGTTTACCTCACGGGTGGGAACTAGTCAATCAGGTAGGGGTCGTTGCCCTTTTCGCTGGCAGGTCCTCTCAATGGGCCAGCTACTTCGGGGTTCCTGTGGTACTCCTCACAATGAGTTTTAGGGCTTATGCCCAAGTACTTCCCACAGTTAAGCGGATAGGGATTATTCCCAAATCCGAACCTGCAACAGATGCGAAAAAAAAATTTGGCAGAAATTTCACCCAACGAGCCCAAGAAAGTGCTCTGATACCAGATGTGATGCACCTGCAACAATTACTTAATAAAAATATGCGAAATAGCAGAATGACAGAACTCAGAATCACTTTTATATTGATCACAGGCCACTTCGAGGGGGAAACCTCCTATGAGAAAGATCAATACAAATAACTTCACGGTGCCTTCATAGGTCTCAACACACACTTATATACTAATTCTAGGCGCCAATACTATGGGTCGAAACCATGGGCCGTTACAAACTATGGATCAACAATACTACGGGCGACTTACAAAGCATATGCGCCAACAACAATAACACAAACTATTGATCAACAAATACTACGGGACGACTTACAAAGCATATGCGTCCAACAACAACATACTAACAAAGTAAAGACATGGGTTCCTAACAGTACAATCTATAGATGAGCATTTAGGCTAAGCATTGAGAGAAATTAGGTTGTGGTTTGAGAGAGAGAATCCTATAAGTGTTTCCTTCACCCTGGTGGCCTCATAGCCTAACTTGGGGGTGTTATATGTAGATGATACCTACACTTGGGTGGAAAATCACTCTTACACAACCAGTTGATTGGATCTTCTTGTTCAAAGATAAATATTCTATTTGTATATGAATATGGAATGATTTTATTTTTTTCCTGTGATGAATGTGCTTGTTTATGCATGATGTATGCGTAGATGGGGTTTTTAATTATGTTGTGTTTTTCATTCTAAAATTGCACATACATTTCTTATCTTGAAATTTTTATTATGGCCAAGGGGAAAAATTGATAAACTTGTAATTCGTAAATATCCCCTCCTTTAGTCGGATTTATGGATGGGAACGTGGCATGCTATGGAGATGCTCAATTGCAAGTAAAATAGTCCAAATATTGATTTCCTTATGAGAAAACCTAGTGGAGTAATACCTTGACTCTAAAGAATTCAATGAGTAGTGATATCAAGGGGGTAAAGGTTTCTTATTTTTCCCAGCATACATACTCACCCTCTACCACCAATTTATCTCCTAAGATCTATAAGCCCCTCTTCCATAGCATTAGTTTAGGGGATTTTCATATTTTGGAAATTTATATACTACATAGTATGTAGCATAGGAATGGAGAACATGGTGATAGTGATGACAATGAATGAAATCCATTATCCAACCACTAGAACAATGAAATGAAATAATTTCACACTTCCCCAAAATGTTTGAACTTCTCCTCAAAATTATCCTTCCCCCCTTCCCTAGCATATTCCTTTTTTATTTGATTAGATTTGTCCTTAACTTATGTCCCTTCCCCATCCATCAATTTGAGCAACAGAGGGGGACATGAATGAAATCGAGGCCTCTAAATTCTTCCCCATAGTCATATTACTAATTCATAGCATTTAATATGAGTTTGCAAATGCATAGTAAAAATACATAGCATAAATAAAATCTATCCACACACACATTGCATGGATATGCAAGCATAATCATCACTAGCATCAAATAAAAATGTTGCAGATTCAAATACAAGAGAATACTTACCATTAAACAAAAAATATCCAAGAAACTATCTGTGTAAGCAGAATTTTCCACCCAACCATATGCACTTTTTCCAACATATACTCTTTTTGTTGAGAGGCCATACCCAAGATGGGATATGAGGCCACCAAGGAAAATGAAACCCCTGTGAGATTCTCTCTCATCCCACAACTTGTTCTTCTCTCTATGCTCATCCAGAGATATACAAGGATCTTACTCACTCATCACGGCCATGCCACTCCTTCCAACTGCCCCACACAACACAAGGAAATCATTCCCTTCACTGATCCACAATTCCCTCAGGAAATCCAACCCTTACAGTGGTGTGTGCAGTAATGTAACGTCCCCATCCATTATTCCGACCAATATAGGAGGACATGAATAGATTATGGCTTCTAAATTTCACCCAACGACCATATTACAAATTTATAAACATTTAAATGTGTGTGCATATGCATAAATAATTACACAATGGAAATAACTCTATACACACACACAACACATGCTTTTACAAACATAATTGTCACATGAATAATAATAAAATCATTACACATCAAATACAAAGAGAATACTTATATTTAACAAAGAAGATCCAAGCAACTGGTTGTGTAAGAAAAAATTTCCACCCAACCATAGGCACTATGTCCAGTATATACTCTTTTTGCTGAGAGGCCACCAAGGCGAAGGACACACCTACAGGCTTGTCTCTCGTAGCCCAAAATCCATTATTCTCTCTATACTTAGCCAAATGCTCATACAAATCTCTACAGGGATCTCACTTAGCCATCACATAGTTGGCTCCAACAATACCTGCCACACACAACACCCTTCTAGGCTTAGGCATCCCCATCATCGATCCACGGCTCTCTCGAGTGATCCATCTTGTCAGGTGCTTACCAATGAGTGCATAGAAGGAGTCCAACCTGCTATATGTTATTGGAGAACCACATGTAACCTTAATTCATGTCTTCTCAAGAATGAAAAAGTAGCAGAACTCAATGGGTAAAGTTTCTTAGCCTACCCAACCTCAATGCTCACCTATAACCATCTCTTTTCCCTTCAAATCCATAGCTCTGGTTCTAAAATTTGGATTTATGAGTTATACACGGTCTGTTATATGGTACTAGGTATGAACATCATGAAGGAGGAAAATTTGCGTAGTGTAGAAATATGCATGATAATGGAAAATGAGTGAATGAATCCAAAAGATAAGAGGGAATGGTGACAAGACCACTGACATAACTTCTGACCATAGAAGAAAAGGACCCTTACAAATTTCATAAAAGGATACCCATCCAATGTTTCCATAACTACATGAGAGGACTTTCCCCACTAACCTCGCACATGCATTCAATGATTGGATTTAATAGTTAAAATGAAGTAATTGGCTCATTTAAAGAACATGGCAGCAATTAGATGAGTTCTAAGGTTGACACTTGGAAATCGAGGATTTAATATCCCATAGGCCCCCTTTCATCTTCCCCTCTAGTGGAATCATATCCCCTCTAGTGCTCCTTACACAACCATCTTGGACCATTTTATTATTTTCCAACATAATATTTACATAGCATTTTAATTGGCATGATAAGCCAACCACACAGTTCAAATAAAATATTTACATCACACATGCCTAGCTGTTCACTAGTCGGGCCTTGACCTTGAGCTCTACACTAGGACTCCATACTATTATATTTACATCATTTACATAATTTTGATTAAATACATTCCAATCCAAAACTGAGGGTATTACAAGTAAGAGTCCAATATGTTGTATGCTATTGGAGAACCTCATGTAGCATTAATCATGCCTCCTCAAGCATCTACGAGTAGCAAAACTCAATGGGTAAGGGTTCCTATCTTTCCCAACCTCTATGCTCACCTACAACCATCTATTTTCCCTTGAAATTTGCAGCTCTGTCTCTAAATTCAAATTTATGGGTTATACGTAGTCTGGTAATGGTCATCAACAAAAATAGGGAGCTCTACGTAGTGTACATCTGCATGAGAGAATGATAGAATGAGTGTTGACTCCAAAGGATATGAGATGACTTAACTTCTAACCATAGAAGAAAATAACTCCTAAAAGTTGAAGAACTGACTTTTGGCATTTGACAAAACTGTGACAAAAGTGCATTCAGCCCCATACTTCAATAAGTGCATGAGGTGACTTTTCCCACGAACTGATCGAATTTAATAGTCAAGAGGAGTAATTGACCTATTTAAAGAACATGGTAGAAATTGGATGAGTTATAAGGTTGACACTTGGAAACAAATTATTTAGTCTCCCATAGGCCCCCTTTCATCTTCCCCTCTAGTGGAATCATAGCCTCTCTAGTTCTCTTTACACATACATCTTGGACCATTTTATTATTTTTGAAACATAATATTTTTCTATATTTTACATCATCATGGCAAGCCAACCACATGGTCCATATAGAAATATTCATATCACTAGTCGGGCCTTGGCCTTGAGCTTTGCACTAGGAATTCATACTAGCACATTTACATCATTTTACACTATCTAATGCAATGCATTACAAGGGTCAAATCGGGGGTATTACAACCCATCTCTTCATGCACTCATGATTTGGTTTTCTAAGTCGAAGGTGATGGTGAGCTTCAATTGAGGCATATGATGGGAAATATGTGAGTTCTTAAGCGAATACTTGGCAATAGAGATTTTCTTTAGGATGGCCCCCTTTTCATATTCACTTTCAAACCCATAGATCTCTCATCCTCCCAACAACCATATTGGACCATTATTATTTTATTCCAACATTATTATTTTATATATAACATAGAATGAATCACAATAACTCTACCACATGATCCATGGAAAAAAGATTTACAATACATATACGCTTAGCCATTATTAAGTCAATACTTAGGCTTAAGATCTACACTCAATCCATACAAAATATATTTACAACATTCACATTATGGGGTCATTTGTTTAATCACATGACTCCCCCATCATTATAACCATACATTTACAATTTATAAATAATTTGATCCAATGTTTTCCAAGGGTCAAAACTGGGATATTACAAAAACATTCAAACCATAATCTTGTAATTGAGAAGGCATAAGAGGGTGCATCTATTCTACCAAATCCGCCTAGGACTTGCATCTAGACCCCACAATTAATGAAAATACGCAACACTAATATGTAAATTGTCATGGATATTCCACTAGAACAATTTGTTGTGATGGATCATATAATATTCAACAATCTCTTATTATACGGTGTTTTACTTTAGTTTTCGGATTTAATATTACTAGCTTAACACATAAAATACTGAAATAATACAACACTGAAATGAAAGAAACTAAGCAAATAACACATCATCCATACATTGAACACATTGAGATGTACCCCCGAAAAACCCAATGTAGGAAAATCCTAGCTATAATGTCAATCATATGCTCTTTCTCTTTTCTTCTTAGTTATGAAATGCAAGAACAAAGAAAGTGCACTCATCATGGAGTTGACATGGACATTGTAGCCTAAATGGATACTACACAATATTCTACTTCCTTTGTTATGCTTCAATATCACACTCCTAGTTTTCGTACTTATATATAGAACAATAAACAATCCAATGAGATTGGAACCCCTTGCTATTCTAGTGGCTCAATATTAACCTCGTCGGATAGCCATCTAGGGTTAGGGTTAGGAGTTTTGCATGTCTCAACTCTTAATTAGGGTTAGGGTTTTGAAACCTCTAGAATATTCTTGAAGATACACATGTGACTAGATCCACATGTGTGCGTAATGTGATCTTATGTGGGATCCACTCAGTATCATGGTGATCGAGAGGATAGATTAACTTGATGGAGGCATAAATTCTACATACAAACTTTAATTTGGGGGATCTTCATTCTATTGGAAAGCTCTTGATGTGTAGAACAATTTTTAGAGGTTTTGAACTTTATTCATAATCTTTTCACCCCAAAAACAATCGTTTAAGGCCTCGAATAGGCTCTAGAAGTTTATGGACCCCAAATCACCAAAATGGGACTTGCCCATAAAATGGGTCCTACAAGCCAATAACTCCAACCTTTTCACCCATTAAATACCAAAATAAACGACAAATTATATGATGATCCATTTGGATCAAGCACAAAAATGGTACACAAGGGGAAAACATGTCATAAAGGATACTTCAACACTGGTGGGAGAAATAATAATGCCTCTCTTTAATCAACCTAATAATCCCCCTTTTGACCAACTTGACACATACTAAGGTGAATGTGATGCCTCATTTCTCAAACCATCATTTAACAAGATGATTTTTAGTGATCAATGTGAGGCACCTGCAACAATTAATTAACAAGAATACACGAAATGACAGAACTCAGAATCACTTTTGTATTGATCACAGGCCACTTCAAGGGGGCAACCTCCTTTGAGCAAGCTCAATACAATTAACTTCACGGTGCCTTCATAGGTCTCAACACACACTTATATACTAATTCTAGGCGCCAATACTATGGGTCGAAACCATGGGCCGTTACGAACTATGGATTAACAATACTACGGGCAGCTTACAAAGCATATGCACCAACAACAATAACACAAACTATTGATTAACAAATACTACGGGACGACTTACAAAGCATATGCATCCAACAACAACATACTAACAAAGTAAAGACATGGGTTCCTAACATCCCCTCCCCCTTAAAAAAAAGCTTTGTCCTCAAAGCTTTAGATGTGGAAATTGTTGTTGAATCTGAAGGAGTGGTTCCCATGTAACATCCTCTGGTTGCATGCCGTGCCACTGAATTAAGACCTCTGTGATAGAACGAGAGCGAAGCTGACGCGTGCGCCGATTGAGGATGGCCTATAGCTCTAAAAGGATGGATCCTTCATTATCCAGTTCAGGTAAAATCGTTTGGCCGGTGATGTTGGTGCCAAGAACTTTCTTCAGACAAGAGACATGAAAGACTGGATGAATGCGGGAAGAAGGAGGAAGTTCCAATTTATAACCAACGGACCCAATCCTCTGAAGAATCCGATATGGCCCATAGAACTTTGGAGCGAGCTTATGACGCCCTTTGAGTTTCAAGGAGGATTGTTTGTACGGTTGGAGACGAAGAAAAACCATATCGCTGACTTGAAAAGTGCGCTCCGAACGGTGCTGATCAGCTTGTTGCTTCATGCGATTTCTTGCCATGTGAATATTGTCCCGCAAAATGTGAAGAATCTGATCGCGGTTGCGAAGGACCTTGTCAACTTCCTGAACTGGTGAACTGGTGGGGGTGTATGGAAGAAGAGTTGGAGGTGCCTGGCCATAGACTGCTTCATATGGGGTCATTTTAGAGGCAGTATGGTAAGAGGTATTGTACCACCATTCAGCGAGAGGGAGCCACTTTTCCCACTGATGTTGTTGTTCCGAGGTGAAGCAACGAAGATAAGTTTCCAAGCATTTATTGACAATTTCAGTCTGACCATCTGTTTGTGGGTGATACCCTGAACTCATATTCAGTTTGGTGCCAGTGTGGTGAAATAGTTCTGTCCAAAAATGACTAGTGAAAGTCGCATCACGATCCGAGACAATGGAAGAAGGGATGCCATGAAGACGAAAGATCTGGTCCATAAAAATTTGAGCGACAGAGGAGGCTGTATAGGGATGGCTTAGAGCGCAAAAATACTTCACACACACTCATTAATTAATCACAATATGGACAAATAAATAGTAAAATGCATGAGGATTCGAATGCCTAAGGTGGCAATTCGAATTAGCCTTCATGGAGTGATCAAAGGATCACTCGAGTGTCATCGGAGCACAACTAGTAGTCTATCTCATCATCAGTGGAGTCATCAATGCTCAAGTAACTATCAACCATCAGTCAAACTGAGTCTAACTGAGTGTGGTAGGTGTAACTGAGTGTAACTGAATGAAGGAGGCTCAGTGGAGGGCGCATAAGGAGCTAACTGGAGTCAGAATGGGCAGTCTATTCTGATTGGAGATCCATCAGAGTGATACAATCAGTTGAGAGTCAGTCTAGCCTTAAATCAAGGAAAGAACTAATGATAACTCAATTAACTGAAGTGCAACTGAGTGGTAGGTGAGAGAGGGCGCATGAGATGCATGCAATTGCATGAAGGGGTGCACTAAGCACTAGGAGGGCTAAAAATGATCTGAGAGAAGCTCCCGGGGGCTAGCTAACTGAGGGCTAGGTGTTGTAATGATGATTGGGATGCATGCAAACCCTAATTGATGCATGCAAACCCTAAAAGTGCATGCATGACTAAAAATGTAAATGATCAAAATACTGGTGGGACTAGCATGGAGTATAGAAATATCCTAACACCCCCCCTTAATCCATCCTAGGCCTTGGTAACTAAGACCAAAGGTCACCCAATACAATGAATAATAACAGTCAATAAACCGAGGAAATGGGGAAAACCTCATGGGAAAATACCCCCCCTCAAAATATACTGTAAGGCACACACAAAAATAAATGCTCCAAACTCAAGAAGGTGTGATGCTTGGTCATATGTTTGGAGGTATCTTCTTCTTGGGAAGAAGTGGATCATGCTCAAAAAACATGTGCTTGTACTTGCTCTTCAAATAGAATGTGATGAGAACAAATCCAAAAGTATGAGGATGATCCTTGAACCTGTGGAATCAGTTGAGGTAGGATCAAAAACATGAATGTACAGATAGTCTTTTGTCTTCTCCTTCGAACCATCATGGGTGAGATTATGCCAAAAGGAACCATCAAATAATAGCTTGAAATCCAAATCAGATTTAAGACTTGAAGAATAGTTTCTTGAGATCTCCTTTGAACCAACAGAGGTGAGATCAAAACTATCATATGCATGAGAAATTATCCCAAGTTGTGATTGCTTAGAATCCAAATTAGATCCAAGACTTGAATCATGGTTTCTTGAGATCTCCTTTGAACCATAAGATGTGAGATCAAAACTAGTAAATGCATGAGAAATTATCCCAAGTGTTATCGGACAATGAGTCTAGAACAAATAGAATAGACTACTAATGCATTTCCTAGATCTTCTTAAGGATCAAGTATTAGATGTCTTACCTTTCACTTCACAATCCTTTCTCCTGAATGCTGATCCACGTCCCATGGTCGTCAGATCCAAGCTGCAAGACCTGTCAAGACAAGAAACAAGAGAAACCAATAAAAGACATCTATACAATAAGAGACCTTAGTAAATAGTTAAGCAGGTAAACTACTCAATATCATTACACACATGAACAACATTGGTGGAAAGCATTTGTATTACTGCAAATAGAGGAGTACATGATAGAGATATAGAACCACAACCAAGGCTTAACATTGTAGCCCTTCTCCGACAAAGTCGATGGCCATATCCTTCCAAGGAAGTATGAGTTCTCCAATAGGTGAGTGGAGGTTTTCTACGAATGACTTCACCAGCATGTAGATACCATAGCCTTCCTCCCTTTGGGATGGGAGTGAGCTTCATTTATATAGGACTAAATGGATAGGGTATGGATAGGATAGGTTGAGAGATTGTGGGAGAGGCTTAAGAGATCTCTCCAAAGGTTTAGGAACCGAGTGCCAGCTCTTCCAAGAGGTCAAGGATAGGGTCCCAAGTCAGCAAGCTTCGAGATGGACCTCGAAGAAGATATTTTTTCCACTTAACTGACTTCGTCGCACCCTATAATGGAGCAAGGTGCGACGTCGCATGTTGCTAGTGTGCAACCTGCGACGACCCTTCAAAAATGAGCATAACTGGGTACAAATCCTCCCAGGATGATTACTTAGTCCAAGTATCTTCAAGGGTGTATACACTAAATCTCATGATGAGTAGATTTTGGGTGTAACGGGATGCCCCCCAAAGCATGAAGTTGTTGAAGATAGACAAGTGAAGTGCTTTGGTAGAAGTAATGGAAATAGACTCGTCGGGCGAAGGACATTGTTGCAGTATGACTGACTCTGAACTGACAATCTCATATGAAGTACAACATGGCTACCGACCAATACATTGCAGATCCATGGTAGTAATGACCGACTGAACACAATCATGGCTACTAGACACAAGCGTAGATCCATGATGAGATGATAACACTGCCACGACCAATACAAAAGTGGATCCATGTGATATAACTCAATACAAACTCCATCGCAACCTGGGTAAAACATGGCTACCCAGGGTCTTCAAGCTGGACCCGCAATGATACGAATCTATCCATGTGATTACAAATGTCTTGACGTCGAACATGGTAGAAACCACTTGATTACCGGCCATTGATGTAAACTGTTAACAAGTGCGAGGGAGATCACCATTGATGTCAATGATTCCCAAGGTATCACAGTACATATCATCAAGTGTGAATAAATGAGTTGAAGTAGAACGCTAAATGAAATCTTTCAATCAAGATTCAATGATGTAAACTCGTGATGAAAGTGAGGTAACCTGCCATTGAGGCATGCAGGGCCAAGGTACTTGGTTGGCTTCTAGATTCGATCCTCGGATGATGAGTTGAAGTCGACAAGGATGAATCCATCGAAGGAGGGCCATGATGAATCCCCCATCAATCGACACGAAACACGATGAAAATGCATAAGGTGGATCGGATGGTACAGTAAAATGCAAGACTGACTCAGAGTAAACCAACGTGATGGCGGGTGTACTGACTATAGATGATTAGTGATAGACATATTCTTGAACATGGGCATGGCATGACTTTCCAGTATTGACATGATGAGTGTGACACAAATTCTCAAAGCGACTGATGATGGAGGCTTTTCTTTGAATGACTCAAAGGAGTAACAAAACTCAAGAAATAAGTGGAAATTGAGGGCAAACGGATGATCCAAGTGTTGTATGCAAATGCAGATGAGTGCCATGTTCAAGAACGACTACATACTGCCACTAATAAGGTATGTAACACAACCACTTTCCTTTTTCCCCATCATGAATGATGAGTGCCTCATGTGTTTTTTATGTGCTTGATGAGGGTAACCAGATGCTCGGTATAGGTCATCTCATAGATGAGTCCAATCCCAAATATTTTCCAAACCTAGGATAGGAGGGGTTCGTCCCATGACGGGACCTTCAATGTGAAAATTTTAACAAGTCCATAGAAGGTAAACTCGGTCGTCATTTCATGTTTAGAGAGTCTGAAAAGAACTAAACGAGACTCCAACGGTCCTTTTTCGTAAAGTTAGCCTCATCGCCCGAAAAAGGGTAAAACAACATGGGAGAGGACTCTTCCAGTCATGATTGGTTGGAGTATACCTTTTTCATAATTAGTGCCTCCTGGTCCTAAAAAGGGGTAAACTATCACTAGGAAGACGGCCATTCAAATACTTTAACAAGCGTGAATGCAACAAGTTCACTTGTCAATCTTTTCATTTTTCAGGAGCCTGAAAAGAGCTTAACGGTAAACTCTGGGGGGTGTCCTTTTCCATGGAAGTTTAACGAGCCCAAGAAAGTGATAAATCATAACTCGATACTTGTTCTCATAGTTTCGTGAGTACGAAAACAAACGAAGAGTAAACTCATCATCGCGCAATAATTACAGACTAACTGTTGCAAAAATAATGATAAAATATTCAAGGGAGTGTTCATACCTGTGATCACCATTGTGATACGAGAAACAGCACAAAAGACCACTTACAACCCCTGCACACTAGAAAATGTGTCAAATAGCCTCAAATATGACAAAAATGGTCAAAAACTATGATAAATGGCCTAAGAGCATCAAAATATTTGAAAAGGAATCTTCCATTCTATTTATGAATAGAAAAATGGGCCAAAATAGATTTCATTGTTTCAATTGCCAATTTGGGAGGAGAAGTACCAATTTGGAGCCAAAACTTCCTTTGCCGATTCCGGGAGCTACGATCCGCCATTTCACCAACCGTCCGGATCAGGTAGGCCTAAAATTCACCCAACAACTTTCCAGTGGATTATATTTTGTTTTTAGGTTCATTTTCTAGGTGTTTTTATGAGTTCATGGAGGGCTACTGCACTCTCGGCTCATCACAGTTGCCCCTTTCGGGACTTGCGATGAGACCGAGTCGTCACAAGCCTCGAATGGGTGAAGTGCGACGACGGAGTTGCAAATTCCAAACATCAAAAAGAATCCAAAAAATGGACTTGTGAAGGTTGAAGCAGGACCTAACTGTGTTTAAATGCCCTTTTTGGTAGGTTGCTTGCTAGCCAACATGGTTTTAGAGTGGCGAGAACGAGAACACAAGATAGAATATGAACAAGCTACCAACGATCCACAATGCGTGGATGCCTTGAGGAACTATGGTTTGCTCAAGTTCTTTGAGATTCAGGGGATGAGATCCAAAATCCCATTGCTATCACACATGCTCCAGAGTTGGGATGCGGCCCAACAGTATTTCGTGATTGGTGAGCACATCCTCATAATATATGTTGAGGACATCTATTTTCTCACAGGTCTGTCCCAGAGAGGGGAACCTGTGCATCTTACTGGAACACAGGCCAGTGACCTCACAGTTGATGACATGGTGTCACAGCATTGTATCGCTAGTTCTCGACCTTCCAGTGGGAAGATTCTAATCAGGGATGTGGTGAGCCGCCCACTGTGTACCATATTGCTTACTATTACTAAAGCGGCGGGTAGCCAAGCCCCACACACGGCTACTCGGACCCAGATGCTTTATGCGGAGGATTGCATGTCCCCCATGGTTTTCAACTAGTGCAAGGTTCTCCTCGCAAACCTCCAAGGTCAGCTGACCAAGTGTCGGCGGGGAGAGATCAAGCAGTTTGGTTATGGGTCGATCGTGGTATCATTCCTCTTGGAGCGGATCCCTCTCTTACGTCCACAGGTAGTACTAGATGACAGGGAACTTGAGATCCCCACATGCTCAGATGGACTGAGGTCATGACTCGTCATGGTGGAGGACCCATCATCATCTTTGGTCCTGAGTTCTTTGGCTGGATGGAAGGCCAATTACTCATGGTTGAGGACTTTCCATACAGTGGCACGGACTTCCGAGAGGATCCCGACTTGATGCTGCCAGAGGGTGTAGCATGGGGTGACATAGGTGAGAACAAAACTACCTTTGTATTTTTAGTTTTGTATATTATATCATTTTTTTATGTAGTGCTAACAAGTATATCATATGTGTGTGGAGATGTGGGCCCCGTACGTCCAGTGGGTCTCTCCCTTCACGCGAGGAGAGATAGAGGCAGGGAGGCAATCGTTCCTGCAGGTGCTCATGCTTCCATTGAGGAGATGGAGGAGGTGTACAGGAACCTATCCCAGCTGACCATGGAGGTACCCGAGCCAGCTATTGATGACTTACCGAGACCTATGCAGAGGTTTGGGGTTGGAGTGTCTGTACGCTTCAATGCCTTACTCCGCAAGGTGGCTCGGACTGTGGACTGCTTCCTCACCCAGCAACAGCGAGCTATTCGTGCTAGGGGTGGTGTATGGTTCAGGCATCAGGCCTGATGACACTCTTATACTTGTACTGAGGGCTTAGAGGCCTCAGATTTTGTACTACTGAAAGATACGATGCTTCAAATTTTGTAGAGACTCACTGAAAGCCATCGTGCTTCAGATTTTGTACCGGCACTGCTTTTTTGATGATATATATATATATATACAGACACTCTCGGCGATTTATACATTATGTGTTTTTAAAATGATGAGTGATGTGATATTGTTTACATGTTTGCTTTTATACATTGTATTATTTACATGTTGTGAATGCTTTTACATATTATGAATGTTATGTGTGTGTGATGTACCAATCCAAAATGAAGTTGGCCATTGAGTCAGCAACTGCGTTCAACTCTCATGGAATGTGTAGGTACTGAACGGATTCAAATGACCTTTCCAGGAGACGTACTCGTCTGAAGAGACGGAGTAAGGTGGGATCACGGATGGTGTAAACCCGGTTAAGATGGAAAACCACTAGTTGAGAATCCATGTGGATGACAATGTGGTTCATACCCAAGGAAATGGAATTAGCTAGGGTTCTGATTACTGCTTGATACTCTGTGGCATTGTTGGTCGCAAACCCTAGGCAACTTCCTCCTGAGCTAATGAGATCAACTATTGGGGAATATAGTACCCAGGCTGCCGAAGCAAGGTTACGAGTATGCCGGCTGGCGCCATCCACGAATCCATAGCACTTTTCCATCTGCACATGCAGACATAACATGGTATAAGGAGTGGAAACAAGATCTAAAGACACTCAAAAACAAAAGCGTCACAGCAGACACAAAAACACAAAAAACACGCCATGTATAGTATATACAAGAAAGTCTAAGCGTGATGAGTTTAAGCATAGTATCTCTTCAGGTAAAGCCCATTGCGGGGTTCACCCAAAGAGATTCCGTCATAGTATTCAAGCTCGTAAGATCTCTTCTCCAAAACATGTTTGATAGTGTAAGGTCCATGTCACATGGATTCGAACTTTCCTGCTCCTAGTTTGTCGTGTTTCTGGTCATAAGTGAGGACCAGGTCCACTCGTTAAAGATATGAGGTTCAACTAACTTGTCGTATTGGGATTTCATGCATTTCTTGTGTGTTTCATTAGCAAGAGCAGCATCTCGATGGGATTCGTCAAGTTTTTCTAAGTGCAAGAGACGTTCTTCCTCAGCAGTAGTGTTAGGAAGAAGTTCGACAGCGAGTTGTAGAGACGGAATTCCGCACTCTATAGGTAGGACAGCCTCCAATCCATATACCAATTGAAAAGGAGTGAATCCTGTGGTGGTTTTAACGAAAGTTTGGTAGGCCCATAACGCTGAAAAAAGCATTTTGTTCCAATTGGACTTATGTGTTCCTACCATCCTTTGGATCATAGTTTTCAAGACATTGTTAATGGCCTCGACCTGTCCATTGGACTGTGGGTAGTAGGGTGTTGAATTTTCATGGTGAAAACCCAACCTGTTGCTCAGTTCATCAACCATGTGGTTCTGAAAATGGGAACCATGATCGGTAATAATCACCTAAGGAACTCTGAAGCGCGCTATTACATGATTGAACATGAAGAGTGCGGCGGTTTTGCCGTCGTTCTGGTATGTAGGCATGGCTTCGGCCCACTTTGTAAAGTAATCCATAGCTACAATGATGTAACTATGCCCCCCGGCCTAGGTAGGCTTACAATGCATAAAGTTGATGCCCCATTTTGTGAAGGGGCCCACGGCAATAACCGGGTGTAACGGGGCGGGATGGGTGCGCTTCTTCGTATGGAAGTGTTGGCAAGGAGGACATTTTTTTACAGCCTCAATACAATCTTTGAAGATGGTAGGCCAGAAATATCCTGCGCGCAAAATATTTTGGGTTGTAGCCATCCCAGAGAGGTGATCACCACATGCCCCAGCGTGATAGTCATTGAGAATTTGTTCAGCCTCATTATGAGTGAGACAACGTTGAATAATTGAATCAATGCCACGGCGATACAAAGTATCATTAATTATTAAATAATACTTTGCATGGTGACGTATCTTACGACGGTCGTCGCAAGACAGTTGAGGGTTGAAGCGTTGGGTTTGAAGATACAATGAGATATCTCCATACCATGGATCAGTCGTACTAATGAGAAATAATGATTCATCTGGAAAGGAGTCATTATGCTCAACTTCTGCATCAGGACGGGGAAGGTCGCAAATGAGCTCGGCAAACACCAAATACTTCTTTGACTTGGCTTTCTCAAAAAGAAGATCAAATTCTTGCAGTATTACGATCCAGCATGAATACTTTCCCCCAAGCACCTGACGTGTCAATACGTGGTACATGGGGTTCGAGTCAGCGATGATGGTGGTGGTGCGAAGCAAGATATAGTGCCGAAACTTCTGGACGGCGATGACCACCACGAATGCAAGTTTTTTGACATGTGCATATCTAGTTTCAGCGTGAGAAAGACCCTTACTTGCATAGTATATTACATGTTCCTAGGCGTTTTGATACTCCTGTACCAAAACCATGGCAATAGTGGTAGCAGAAGCGGTGAGATATAAGATGTAATCTCGATAATAATTAGGTGGTTGGAGCACAGGGGCATGTGTGATGGCATGTTTGATACTGTTGAAGGGTTTTTGAGCTTGGTCATCCCAAATGAACATGACGTCCTTCTTGAGAAGTCTCATATACCCCTGAGTCTTCTCCGCGAAATTGCAAACAAAACGTCTTAAATAAGTCGCCTTCCCTTGAAGACTTTGAAGTTCCATCACATCCGTCGGGGGTGGTAGGTTGATGATGGCCTCCACCTTTAAGGGATCAATGCGGATCCCATCCTTCGAAATGATAAATCCTAAGAGGCGTCCGGACTCAATGCAAAAGATACACTTATGAGGATTCAGACGGATATTGTACCATCTGCATCTGAGGAAAATGGCCGTCAGATGATCAATGTGGAACTCGTGCTGCTTTGAATGAGCAGGGAGATCATCTAGGTAAGGTTCCACAAAGTCCTTGATATCATGGAAGGCATACGACATAGCTCGCTGAAACATGGCGCCAACATTTTTAAGGCCAAACGGGAGTTTGCGGTATGCAAACGTTCCCCACGGGCAGATGAAATCCGTCTTATGTTGGTCGGTTGGGTTGATCTCAATTTGGTTGTAACCAGAAAATCCATCCATAAATGAGAAGATGACGCTTCCGACACAATTGTCGATAATCTGGTCGATGAAGGGGGTCGGGTAGTTGTCTTTTGGACAAGCCCGGTTAAGGTCTCTATAATCGACACAGACGCGAATGGTACCCTGCTTTTTTTTCACAAGGATGACCTTTGAGACCCAATCCGTCAATGGGACAGGATAAATAAAACCAGCCTTTAAGAGCTTTTCAATTTCTGCCTTAATTGCCACAGTTTTCCAGGGGTGTACCGGTTGCAACTTTTGGCGTACAGGTTTGATGTCAGGATAGGTTTTTATTTTGTGAGAAACAATTGCGGGGTCTATCCCAGGCATCTCCTCATAGGACCAAGCAAATACGTCTCGAAATTGCTTGAATAAGGCCGTGCTAGCGGCAATTTATTCAGGGGAACACTTCTAGCCTATGCGAATGTGTTCCACTATACCAAGTTTCACTGAGATGTCTAGCAAGGTGGTTGGATCAATGTTGGCCAAGTTTCTCTCCGTGTCCGTAAGACATGTAAGGATGGGGGAATGAGGGAATGGGTAGATATTTGGTGAAAAGAGGGTATGGATGTTGTCCTCTACGTACTCCAAAGGAGGAAGAAAAGATGACCTGTGGTGGAGATCATCCCACGGACCGTCATAAACATTCATAACTTCCATGATGGATTCATCTGAATGAAAAGTACGAAGTAAGAGATCAAGTAGAGATAACATCCATCATAGAGAAAAAGATGGAGGGGCCACTATTAAATCGTCCTCTGGTGCTGATTGGATAGCCTCGTAAATACGTTCAGCAGGTGAAAGAGGCATTATATCTCCAAGCAGGTGTGTTGTGGATTCATCCGGTACAAGCCAAGCATCGGTAGAGTGAGATAAAATCTCTGTGGAGATCATGTTCACCATAGCAACATGATTAGGGGGGTCCGCGGTCGGAAAAATGCCCATGAGAGATAAATCTTTCAAAAGGCCAACCCCTATACTCTCATACTGTTTTGACATCTGTCCAATGGAAGGAATAAGGTCACCAGGATAAGTAGTAGCATCTGGTATACAAAAATCTAATTGGTCGATAGTAACAATTCGTCCTTGGTGGGGGAATTGTACTATGCGAAAGACTGAACAGGCTACCTCCTGCATGGTGTAAAACCAATTGCGACCAAGCAAGAGATTGTAATCTAACGGGGCCGATACCACTTCCACGTTAACAATTACGGTCTTTCCACCCAACTCAACTACAAGAGCTTGTAAGAGCCCATGAGGTTGAAAGCCATGCCCATCGAACGCTTTCAACGTGGTGGGAGAACGATTCAATTCGGGGGAGCCAATGGCTCTCCAACAGGCGATCAACATGACAAAAGTGGAGGTACCTTCGTCTAAAAGGGTACGATGGACAATCTTCCCAGCAATGTTCGCGGAAACTTGGAATGCGAGCTGGTGTGAGAGCCTCGACTTAAATTTGTCAAGTCGTAACATGATGGTATTCGAGGAATCAGGGTCGATTGCACCGATGGCTGCAAGGAGAGTTTTGCGTTTATTAAGACAATTCTGCAAAACTTCCAAGGTAGACATCGCGCAAGGAGCTTGTGCCAAGTCTTCTACAATATTGTAATTTTGTGCTACCCGAGCATTCAGATTGAAAATAGCTTTTCAAATCGTGCTCTTGGGTGGTCGCAATATCGAGTCTAAAGAGGGCTTCTCAATGGTGAGAGAAGTTGATGGTACAGTGACATCAGTTAAGGAGTCGGAAGCTTTTTCAGTATTACTTCCAGTGGATTCCTTCGAAGGGACCGGTTCGTAATATCGCAAGCGAGTGTTCAAATTGATCATCTTGCTACGCACCATGAGAACATGCGCGGTATTGGATAATTCCCCCTGGGCTGGGGGGGTTTGAGCAATCATCTATTGGTTCTGAGTAGGAAACGAATCATTGAGGACCGCGACAGTTGGTTTTCCCCTAAGAAACTTTTGTACTTTGTCTCTATGGGGACATTCTTTGGAGAAATGGTCATCTCCACACAGTAAACAAGGATACTTTAGTTTCCATTTCTGCTTGGTATCGTCAGGAGTGCTCTTTTGTTCCTGCTAGGCGAAAGACTTTTTGGGTTTCCCATTGTTCTTCTTTTTACCGCTGGACTTATGAGATGAAGCTGATTGGACATAATTCACATCTTCAGTTATAGCAGGAGAGGTTGACTTGGTAGTGTTGTGGCCATCCTGAGTCAGATTGGATGATCCAACAGTGCTAGTAGCAGGCTGGGTGTTAAGGGAACCAATGATTCCATCAGCTTGGAGTCCCTTATGTGGTTTCGCAGGGTCATTAACGTCACATGGTGCGTTAGGCAGAATATCAAACGAATTGGAAGATTGAGTGTACACTAGGTCTAGTACATCGGCACTCGCAATGGCTTGTTCTTCGGTGACAGGACCTCGCATAGCAACGTCTCTTGCTATGGTAGGGATGAGGGATTTTGTGAACCAGTCTGCCAAGAGCTGATCTGGAATAGGAGCTTTAATGAGACGTCGTCTTCTCCGCCACTCGTGGATATGATCTGAAATGTGACTAGCGGTATTTTGACGGAGCGAGGTTAAAATCTCGGTACCAACCTCACACCGTATGGGCAACTGGAAATGTGTCAAAAAGTTCATGGCAAGAGAACAAAAATCAGGAAAAGAGTGGGGTGGCAACTCAATGTACCACTTGGCAGCTGAACCAGTGAGAATCCTTTGAAACAATCTAAGACGAATTGAATCGTCCATTAAGGAATTAGATGAACACCATAAGTGGTATGTCATCACGTGGTTTTTAGGGTCTTCACCCTGCTTACCATCAAACTTGGGGATATCAGACGGAAGTTTCACCGAAATCGGTCGCCAGTTAGATCTGTGGTAAATAGGATCATTGGTTAAATGGGATAGGTCAGGCAGGTCCAAAGTAGCCAGGAAGGGTAGATGTGGGTTAGGCTGCGTGTATTGATAATACGGATAAGGCGTGTAAGGACCAAACTGACTGTAAGGTGTACCAGGAGGAAACTGACCGTAGGGGGGTGTGTCGCCCGGACCGTAAGGAGGTCCGCCACCATAAGGTGGTCCATTCCAATAAGGTGGGGGTCCACCTCCACGTCCGGGATGGGGTGGAGGTCTGCCGCCACCGCCAGGAGGAGGTGGGGGTCCATAACCATAATAAGGTGGCCCACCACCGCCTCCGCCTAGAGGGTGTGGGGGACCACTTCCGCCTCTAGAAGGATGGGGGCCCCCACCACCTCCGCCGTCGAAAGGATGAGGGTCTCCACCACCACCGCCACCACCATAGTAATTAGGTCCTCCACTGCCTCCGCCTGGAGGGGGTGGTGGACCACCTCCGCCACCCAAAGGGAAATGTCCTCCTCCACCATGATAGGGTGGTCCCCCCGCCGCCTCCGCCAGGAGGGGGTGGTGGACCATTCCCACCACCGCCGGAAGGGTGAGGGATACTATTGGTAAAATGAGGTGGACCTCCACCAAGGTTAGGTGGGGACCTGTCGCCTCCAACAGGGGGTGGGGGAGGGCCGATCGGGGGTGGTGGTACTTGAGGGATAGTCGGTTGGAGTCCGTGTTGCAACACAGTTTGTTGCCTCCATAGAGTGTATGGATTCCCTGGATAGGGTATCTCGTATGGTGTGTTTCCGGGATTAGATTGGCCCAGAACAAGTTTAATAGGACCTGGATACGCTTGACTCCATGAGGTTTGAGTTACATTGGATGACCCCCCAACATGAAATAATCCCATGGTGGATGGTCTAGCGGGTTGGGAAGGTCCAACGGAAAGTCTGTTGGGGATTCCACCGCCTATGTTCTGGTTAGGAAACGGGGGTTTCCCCCCAGCCACAGTAGGTTGACCACTATTCAAAGGTTGAACCAATGTAGGTTGTTGACTAGATACTGTAGTAATAACATTACCAATAAAATAACCCAGGGGAATGGAATACCCTCCCCTCAAATTTTGAGGTGGGGGAGAAATAGGTAAAGTAACTACGATGGTAACGAGTGTGTTGGACTGTTGTCCCTCCACCGGTTGGTTCACTTGAGGTGCAGGACTAGACTCTTGTGAGGGTTGACCAGTCTTATTAGTGGTCTCGTGGTGGGTTGCTTCAGGTGTGATCTGAAAGATCACGGATGAACAGGGATGTCTCCGTCGTCAAATCTTATTTGGAAATGGTGATTTCGAAACTCTTCAGAGTATTGCTCGAGACTTTGTCTTCGAAGCTCATCACCTCTAATACGTTACTATTCCAAACGTTCATGGATGGGGTCGAAAATCTCGGCGGGGTCAGGCCTATAGTAAGGCCTAGAGAAATATGGAGTAGTCCAGTTAGGTGGGTATGAGATGGCAAAATGAGCCACTAGGTGGTCTATAGAAGATGTCCAGTAAGCTACTGAAGGACCAACAACTGCAGTAGGGTCATCCTGGGGTCGATTTATCCATTCCAACGATCCAGGTTCTCCCGGGATAACGGGAGAAAGGTCTTGTGAAGCGGGGGTTTGTGCTCCTTCGTCTTGCGGGGGATGAGAGGCAGGTGAATCTAGAGGAGTTTGTGGAAACAAAAGTCCTCCAACATTCAGAGTGGGATTTTCCACTTCAGTAACTACGACCGTGTTACGCTGATCCATTCTTACCCTCGAAATAACCTCTATATTAAGGAGATATTCAGGTGATAAGTTTAAGATCCTACGGGATCTTCTCCAGGGAAAATCCACCAGAGCGTCAGGATGATCAGCCGGGATGGCTGAAACAACGTTTCTCCTAAGGGTATGCTAAAAGAAAAGCAATCCAGAAAAACCTACTCAAGCTAAGGCAACAAGCAAACTTATGTGACGGAGTGGATTCAAAAGTCTAAAACCTCACGAGATTATCAAGGCATCGCAAACCGCGATATACTACAAGGTCCAACAATATGACGTGACAAGGAGGATTGGGATCGTAGCCTTGCCTGCATACCCAATTACCTGGACAGTACGTGCGTGTTAATATCCCCGAGTGTTGTTCGCGGTGTATTGCTTTGCCAAGACGGCCAAATGGTTAACTCAGTTGGTTTTAGGAATCCTAGTGGTGTCTCCCGATATACGCAAGGTACGTGGGAGCTCAAATCCGTAGTAGTGTTGTCTAATGCACAACCA
This sequence comes from Larix kaempferi, assembly GCA_027924585.1. Classification (NCBI taxonomy): domain Eukaryota; kingdom Viridiplantae; phylum Streptophyta; class Pinopsida; order Pinales; family Pinaceae; genus Larix; species Larix kaempferi. The sequence continues at coordinate 2,701,252 of BSBM01000142.1, forward strand.
TTCGACAAGAGACCTTCTGATATACTACCCAGTACGTGATACACCCTTCGATATACGCCAAGTACGGATTATGGTACTTGGTGGGTACGTGAAGGAACTCGATATACCGATAAGTACGTGGAAGACTACAATACCCCCGGGATACAATGCTGGAAAATAATGACAGCTGCCACGCTTAACGACGTCGGAACACGTCTCTAACTTACACACAAGTTGCTAAAAAATTTACCTAGTCCTACCGTTAATTTTATCTTGGACGGTTAGGTGAATGCATGAGGTGAGTACATAATCGGAAGCATAATGCAAGCCCTAGCTACATGCACGAAATATTCTTTTCTTTCAATGAATTCTAGCTATGGGAAGGAGAAATCTTTTTCCAATAGTATTGCCAAAACAGACTCAATGCAACACAATCCCAATTCAAACAAATTTCACAATGAAAGTATTATTTTCCTTTTTCAACGAAACACAAAAAATCACAACACTACTATCCAAATCAAAGCATTTTTCCTTTTCTTTTTCTTTTCAAATCAAAACAACACTAGGTAATGAAAAGAGAGGATTCTGAAATAAAATATGCAAGTTTTTCAATTTCACTTTCAATGGTCTAAAAGAAACAAAAATTAAAAATGCATCTATCTTTCCTTAGCATGGAGTGCAAAAATCGAAGCGTTCTTTGATCCTTTCAAGAAAATGAGCAATTCATAATTCGAGAAAAACACAATAGATCATACATTCATTCAATTCTTCCGAAACATAAACGAGAATTTTCCAATGCAAAACAATTTTCTTCAATAATGTTCAAGAAATGATGGAAAAGAAGCACTTTTTAACTTTTCAATGGATGCATCAAAGAATAAAATTGATAACAACTGAGCTTTCAGATCTAAATGACTGAAAAGAAAACACTACTTGCAGCACTAGCACATTTAGAAAACTCAAGAAAAGACAAGCACTCAACCAAGTTGAAAGATACACTTAACTCAAAATCAAGCAATAGCAAGCAAAGCTCAAAACAAATGTAAATGAGGTCTGGAAGCTGATCTAATGTACTGATCAGATTAGGGATGGAAACAAGGGAATGTAAGGGTGAGCGGATGAAGGTGGAAGAGAAAAAAGTATCCACCACTACCGATCTTCAAACTTGTCCAAAATGGACAGCAAAATCAATCCAAACAGAACCAAACACTCAAAACACAAATCATAAACAGGAACCCTGGCTGGATGTTGCAGCACAGAGAGAGTTCATACAGCAAACCAAATTCCAGACTTTCAAATAGAGAAGAGATGCCTGCATGTCAAAATTTGACAAATCGGCGCACTCTGTGTTTGTACACAGTGCGACGTCGCAGTTTGCTTACACGGGAAGTGCGACGATGTCGCAGTTTTCCAATGCAAGGGGTGCGACAAGTAACTAACAGGTAAAGAACAGAGACTCAGAATGACACAGTGTTGCTCTGTTTCCACTACCCAGGTGCAACAAGCAAAGTCTAGATTCAAAAATGAATCAGATCTCTCAGCAATGAACCATGGAATGGTTTGGGAATGAGTTGTACAAACTCAGAGGAAGTAGATCAGAGTCTTCAATACGAAGATCTGATAGTGAAATCAACTCCAAGAAGTAAACGAAAAAAATAAAAAGGCTTGTGTCAAGCAATCAACTGAAATTGACTCTCAAATTGACAACTACTGACCAATTTCTATACTCCCCAATATGGTCGCCAGATTTGTTATCGGACAATCCACTCAGGCGGGCGCGAGCCGGATCTCCCTAGCTCAAAGTGAGTCTAGAACAAATACAATAGACTACTAATGCATTTCCTAGATCTGCTTAAGGATCAAGTACTAGATGTCTTACCTTTCACTTTGCAATCCTTTCTCCTGAATGTTGATCCATGTCCCACGGTCGTCAAATCCAAGCTGCAAGACCTGTCAAGACAAGAAACAAGAGAAACCAGTAAAAGACATCTATACAATAAAAGATCTAAGTAAACAGTTAAGCAGCTAAACTATTCAATATCATTACACACATGAACAACATTGGTGGAAAGCATTTGTATTACTGCAAATAGAGGAGTACATGATAGAGATATAGAACCACAACCAAGGCTTAATGTTGTATGCCTTCTCCGACAAAGCCGTGTTAAATTTTGAGCATTAATTCACAATACTCTAGGATCTTCACTAAGAGAATAACATATACAGTATATCAATGCATAACAATCACAATAAGCATGACAAGCATCACAAGAATCAAAAGCACGAGAGACAAGAGACACAGAGTTTCCATGGGGAAAACCCTAAGGTGAAAAACCCCACAACTTCCTCAGAGATAGAGAGAGCAATGGTTCAACCAAAGTACAACCAAAATACACTTGAGATAGTCTTCTAGAAGCAGATGATCCTCCTCCTCACTAGTGCGCCACTTTCTGAGTGAGAGAGATATGACTTTCCGAATGATCTAAATAGAGATCTCCTGATCTCTATTTATACTAACCTGTTTTCCCAGTGACCTTATGGGGCTGACTTGTCTAGCTAAGTACATCCACAATATAATATATATTTCAAGGCCAACCCCACACATGGTGGTCTAATAACCCATCGGTAAGTACACACACTTTCGACACTTGTCAATCCACATGACGACACTTCCTTATAGAGGAATAACACATCTCTAATAAGGGTACAATAAATATATATGAAATACATAGATGAAATACATTCCGAAGTTACATATACATCAACACTCCCTCTTAACTAGGAAGGTATTTCTCGACACAGATCTGCTAGACAAGTCTTCTTCTCGGGATCATCGTCATCATCATCGTCACTGCTACTGCTATCTCAACCAATCTCTGACTCTACTTGTCATAGGAAGTTCTACAGAGCCAGTACTTTTTCATACTGGATGTAGGCCCACCACCTGTAGGTCTTCATCATCACTGGCCATACTGTGGAAATCTCAGGACTTATTACGTGCGTCACAAAACCTTAAAAGATTCTCTTGACTAGCAAGAACCCTAAAGAGAATCTGAGGCCTTTTTCATCCTGTCCAGATCTCCAGGACTTATTACATGTGACCCCACCACAAAACCTCGGAAGAGAATCCCAGGACTGATTACGAGCACAAGGCTCAACCTATCGGATCTCCCAGGGCACAAATTACATGTGGTCACCACAAAACCTTGAAAGAGCATCCTAGGACTGATTACGAGCACAAGGCTCAACCTATCGGATCTCCCAGGGCACAAATTACATGTGGTCATGGAAAAAACTCGAAAGAGCATCCTAGGACTGATTACGAGCACACGTCTCAACCTATCAGATCTCCCAAGGCACAAATTACATGCCATAGGACAAAACCTCGAAAGAGCATCTGCCAGATATCCCAGGGCACAAATTACATGCCATAGGAAAAACCTCGAAAGACTATTTGCAGATCTCCCAGGGCACAAATTATATGTCCTCCCAAGCAAAACCTTGAAAGAGCATTTGCCAGATATCCCAGAATACAAATTACATGCCATAGGAAAAACCTCGAAAGACTATCTGCAAATCTCCCAGGGCACAAATTACGTACTTATCTGCACAACCTATTCCACAGCCACAGAGTATCAACCTGATACTCACCATACATCATCCTGATGTACACATGATCATCCTGATCATCATCAATACAACATCCTGCTGCATGTCATCTGGAGCAACATCCCGAAGCTCGTCATCCATGATCATCCTGATCATACAATGCATCTACCTGATGCATACCAAGTATCTAACTGATGCATATCATCACACATGATCCACCTGATCACACAGTGTATCCACCTGATACAAATATAAATACATGGTCCAAGCATCCAACATGATGCTTATACAAAATACATACACATGATCCAACCGATCATATCTGTTGAAATATTGTAACTTCAAAGAATATTATATTTGTACTTTATTATTCCGGAGATGTTTCATTCCTCCATAAAGATCTTATTGTATATCCGGAGATGTTTATTCCTCCGTCAGAATGTGGTAACTCGGGTTATTAGACTTCCCTAGTGGGGGTCGGCCCTGTATGTGTTATGTGGGTCAAAGGGTCATTAGACCACCCTAGAGGGGTCGGCCCAGTCAGTTGTAGTGGGGTATTTAACCCATTGGTTAAATACGAGCCTACGTGTACTTGTGTAAAAGATATGTCAGAGTAGTGTATAAATAGAGGAGGTGTCTTCCTCATTTGACACACACTCACTCACTTGAGGACAGCGCACTTGTAGAGAAGATGTCTGCTATTGTGGAGGAGGATATCATGTCTCAGGGTTTCATCTTTGTATATTTCTGGTCATCTATATTGAGGAAGCTTTGCTGGGTTTTCTACAACATGAGGGTTTTCCAGGATAAATCTGTGTCTCTTGTATTTATGTTGTGCTTGTTGTTTCTTCAGTGATCCTGTATATGCTATTATTGTGAAATGGAATGTAATGCTGCTATTTTCTGTCTTAGAAAATAAAATATTAACATGGTATCAAAGCTAACCTGAAGGAAGACAAGGTATGGCACTTACGACACTTGCTTTACTTACGACAATTTGAAGTTTAGGGTTTTATATAGAAAAAACCAGTCATCGTGGAACTTTCGCTATAAATCCATTTTGGAGAAGTTTCGGGATCTGAAACCTTTACAGGTCGTAGATAACATCTCCAGGTATCTTGTGTCCAAAGGTCACCCTCATATTCGTTTTACTTTGTAAGTTATGATCAGTACAAGTTAGGGTTTCTGCCTCTTCCAGATCTCAGTCAAAATCAGGTGACCTAGGAAAAAAGGTCATAACTTGGGCTAGGAAGCTCCAAATGAAATTTTGTAAAATGTGACAGGTAGTACACAGACTTTACTATCTCAGGAAATGTTTTCAGAGGCCGAAGATGAACCAGTGACACGTGGCACACCGTACAAGTTCTCTCTCTTGTTTTATCCCATAAACAGGTCACGTTGCGACACTTGGAATAACTCTCTCTCAGAGAGTCCAATTGAGGTCAGACCTATCAGGATGGAAAGATAACAGGGCGATATATCTCAGGAAAAGGTTTTAGAATCCAAATTTACAACAGTGACACGTGGCACTCCGTACAAGTTCACTCTCCTATATTATCCCAAAACAGGTCACGTTGCGACATTTGGCATAACTCTCTCTCAGAAAATCCAATTGAGGTCAGACCTGTCAGGATGGAAAGATGACAGGTCAAGATACTGCAAAAAAAAATTTCAGACCCTGTGGAGCGAAAATTTCGGAGTTATAGCAGAAACAATCAAGTACATATTTATGTCAAAACATAATTATTTTTGGAGCACCTTTATTCATGGCTTCCGAAATTTAGGGTTTCAGAGAAAGTTAGAATTTTTGGAATCGGAATCCACGGATGAATGCTACTCAGGAAAATCGAAATTTAGAGACCAAGATCAAATTTATTGGTTGGGTAGAAGACCGGGCTTGATTAAACCCTAGCTCGGGATTTTGATCGAAAAGATGGAAAATTAGGGCTTCAGCAAAAGTTGGAATTTTTGAAGTGTGTAACCACGGCTGGAAGCTCCTCAGAAAAATAAGAGTTTAGAGCCTTGGATCAAACCTTTTGATTGAGCAGAAGGGTGGGCTTCATCAAACCCTAGTTCGGGATCCTGTCCAGAAGATCCATAAGTTTCAAAGGCAATTTTGAGGGGTCAAATTTTGGATATTTCAAAATTGAAGTATGCTAGTTTGATCAGCTCAGCAAGACACATCCTTCCATTCATTCGAAAGTGTGAAAGTCAAAGATTGAATTTTTAGGGTTTCTCTAGCAAACCCTAATCAAGCTCCAGATCAAGTTTCAGGGGGATTTGAGGCTAAGGCCTTACATAAGAAGACTACAGGAAGTCTCGGCAGGTATGACTTAAGGAGGTTCAGGTATGTCTTGAAATTTGATTCTTGATTAAGTTCATGATGTGTTTGTCTTCATATTATTTATTAGTACAATCTTGATTAATGTTAGACTTGTCTTATCACCCTAGTAACAGTATGGATGCATGTGAATGATCGAAGACATTCATTGATTAGGGCTATATGATTGTACTAATGCATTATGGTTTTGTGTGAGGTTGATGTTGTCTGCTAACAAGATACAGGTACATCACAAAAGACAAATCAAGTTCCATGACCATGACAACATGAAGACAAAGACTCATCCATAATCTTTGTTCTACTTACGAGGTATGTATGACTTTGTTATATTATGTTTAACCTATGAGACATGCAGGTTCTAGCTCAGGATCTCTAAATCATTGAAGAGATTGTTTAGGTATGTTGTACATAACTAAGCAGGTATACTAATCCAGGTATGTTGTACATAACTAAGCAGGTATACTAATCCAGGTATGTTTTCCTATGTCATGTTAGAATCTTACCTTGTGTTAGGATCCCTTATATAAGTATACTTGGTATGATTGGTTATGCTTATTCATAAAGTTAGTAATCAAGGGTTTATGCATATTATGTCTCTTATCTTGGTTGATGATTTAACTATCTAGATCAAACAAGAATATGCATGAGTAAAAGAAGACTTCCTTGAAACCCTGAATACTAATGATCATGACTATACATATTCAAGATTATTTAAAATTAGAATGTTTTGAGAATATACTAACGAATGTATGGTTGTGTATGAGATCATGAGGATGACACTAGTGCACACTTGAGCATGCACAGTGGTACAGAATGAATAGAAGTTCAAAAGACGTATAGAAGATCAAGCGGGAGGCAACCACACAAACATAAAAGGAAAGATCATGATGAATGATGAACACTGAACAAGCGATGGATGTTCAACAAAAGATTTACAAATCAAACACACTATAGAAGGCTTGTGGCTAGAAGATTCTCTTAGAAAGAGGAAGAGAATCATGATGAGATGTTTTGCTTCAAGTGGCTAGATAAGACCATTCTTTTAATGGTGTAATTAAAGAAGAAGTGTGAATCAGGTTCTGTATGGGTTCCCAGGATCAATAATCAATTGATGAGATTAATGATCACCATGGGTGATGTGGATCTCAACCTTTGCTACAAGGTTGAATATGGTTTCTATACATAGATGGCATGGAAACAAGAAGGAACTCACCTCAGAGTTTGAATGATGTTGAGGTTCATATCAATAGACCCATCTAATGAGAGATGGCACAGATAGATGGCTGCATAAAATAAAATGAACGATCTTAGATTAATGTATTACTTCCTAGGTCTGGAAGTATGGAAAGGTTCAGAAGGAATCTTTCTCAACCAGGGAAAGTATGCCGAGAAATATTAAAAGGACTTGATATGTTGGAATGTCCACTCTCATGGATTCCAACTTGAAGCTGTTGGTGAATGAATCATCAGAGTTAGTGTATATAACTCTGTACAGAAAAATTATTGGGTCATTGATGTATCTATTAAATACTAGGTCAGATATATGCTTTGCTGTGAATACCTTAAGTCAGTATCTAGTGGAAACTAGATGTGTTCACCTATTAGTTGCAAATCATGTGACCAGGTACCTAAAGGATACAATAGACTTTGATCTATGGAGATCATGAATTCAGATGGCTACACAGATATTGATTGAGAAGAAAGTGTATCAGACAGGAAGAGCACATCGAGAAGATGTTATTGTCTGGGATCAGCCATGATCTTGTGGTTTAGCAGGAAGCAATCTAGCACAAGCAGAATATATGGCTGCTTGCTCTGCTAATCGTGAAACGGCATGGCTTCAGAATTGCTTGACTTAGAGATGGACCCAACTATGATCCTATGTGACAAACAGAGTTGTACTAAAATGGCAAAGAATCCAGTGTTCCATGATAAGTCAAAAGCACATAGAGATCTGGCATTTCTATATACAAGATATGGTGCAGATAGGAATTAAAGTTCGAATTTGTAACAAGTTACCAATGTACTAACCAAACCTCTACCGATCCGATGTACTAACCAAACCTCTACCTCAAGTAAAGTTTTCCGAGACAAACTTAATATAGTCCAGAAGGACCCTCCTCGAAAGGGGGAGTGATGTGATCACTTATGATGAGATTGCCTGCATCGACAGTGAGGTCGATGATGTGAATACCTATATTGGTGATGCTGACAGAGAGGTTGGTGGATGGTCCTTAGACAGGGTCTAAGGTGACAAGGGGATTTCATCATCCTTGAACACATGTTTTAAAAGAGAGTCGTAGACGTATGTCTTCGAAAATGAAGTCCTTGGTGGACATATAGGATTGCATCATCCTCAAGAGAGCCGTAGACGTATGTCTTCAAAAATGAAGTCCTTGGTGGACATATAGGATTGCATCATCCTCAAGAGAGCCGTAGACGTATGTCTTTGAAAATGAAGTCCTTGGTGGACATATAGGATTGCATCATCCTCAAGAGAGTCGTAGACGTATGTCTTCGAAAATGAAGTCCTTGATGGACATATAGGGGATTGGATCATCCCTGGACTTCAGTCCTAAAGAGAGCCGTAGACGTATGTCTTCGAGAATGAAGTCCTTGGTGGACTTGAGGGGATTGGATCATCCCTGGACTTCAGTCCTAAAGAGAGCCGTAGACGTATGTCTTCGAGAATGAAGTCCTTGGTGGACTTGAGGGGATTGGATCATCCCTGGACTTCAGTCCTAAAGAGAGCCGTAGACGTATGTCTTCGAGAATGAAGTCCTTGGTGGACTTGAGGGGATTGGATCATCCCTGGACTTCAGTCCTAAAGAGATCCGTAGACATGATGTCTCCGAGAACAAAATCCTGAATGAATAGGTAAGGGGATTGAATCGTCCTCGGACTTTAGTCCTTTGAATTGAGCCGTAGACATGATGTCTCCGAGAACAAAATCCTGAATGAACAGGTAAGGGGATTGGATCATCCTCGGACTTTAGTCCTTTGAATTGAGCCGTAGACATGATGTCTCCGAGAACAAAAACCTGAATGAACAGGTAAGGGGATTGGATCGTCCTCGGACTTTAGTCCTTTGAATTGAGCCGTAGACATGATGTCTCCGAGAACAAAATCCCGAATGAACAGGTAAGGGGATTGGATCGTCCTCGGACTTTAGTCCTTTGAATTGAGCCGTAGACATGATGTCTCTGAGAACAAAATCCTGAATGAATAGGTCAGGGGATTGGATCGTCCTCGGACTTTAGTCCTGTGAATTGAACCGTAGACATGAAGTCTCCGAGAATTGAATGATAGGACTGGATCGTCCCTGAGCTTCGGTTCAAAAGGTACATGATAGGACTGGATCGTCCCTGAGCTTCGGTTCAAAAGGTACATGATAGGACTGGATCGTCCCTGAGCTTCGGTTCAAAAGGTACATGATAGGACTGGATCGTCCCTGAGCTTCGGTTCAAAAGGTACATGATAGGACTGGATTGTCCCTGAGCTTCGGTTCAAAAGGTACATGATAGGACTGGATCGTCCCTGAGCTTCGGTTCAAAAGGTACATGATAGGACTGGATCGTCCCTGAGCTTCGGTTCAAAAGGTACATGATAGGACTGGATCGTCCCTGGACTTCGGTTCAAAAGGTACATGATAGGACTGGATCGTCCCTGGACTTCGGTTCAAAAGGTACATGATAGGACTGGATCGTCCCTGGACTTCGGTTCAAAAGGTACATGATAGGACTGGATCGTCCCTAGACCTCGGTTCAAAAGGTACATGATAAGACTGGATCGTCCCTGGACCTCGGTTCAAAAGGTACATGATAAGACTGGATCGTCCCTGGACCTCGGTTCAAAAGGTACATGGTAGGACTGGATCGTCCTTGGACCTCGGTTCAAAAGGTACATGACAGGATTGCATCATCCATGGACCTATGTCCTAAAGAGAGCAGGATTGATCATCCTGTAATATGATTGTGTGTGTTGATGTGGTTACTTGTATCGGTATGGATACTCGTATTAATGATGTGGTTACTTGTATTAGTAGGATACTTGTATTGATGATGTGGTTACTTGTATCGGTATGGATACTTGTATTAATTATGTGGTTACTTGTATTGGTATGGATACTTGTGTGATGACGATGCTGATGATCGTGTGATGACGATGCTGATGATCGTGTGATGATGATGCTGATGATCGTGTGATGACGATACTGATGATCGTGTGATGACGATGCTGATGATGGTGTGATGATGATGTTGATGATCGTGTGATGACGATGTTGATGATCGTGTGATGACGATGCTGATGATCGTGTGATGACGATGCTGATGATCGTGTGATGACGATGCTGATGATCGTGAGATGACGATACTGATGATCATGAGGATCCAGATGTTGATGTTGTTGTAGCTGTTCGAGTGTTGCAGAAGATAAAGACTCAGTACTGAAGATGTTGATGTTCCAGTATTGAAGATGTTTCAGTAACTGCTTGAGTTACTGATGATGTTGAGAAAGCTTCCAATGATTTATAGATGTATCATGTATGATGTTGATGACTCCTTGCTCGTGCAAATACTGTTATAATATCCTTCTCGTTAAGGGGGAGTGTTGAAATATTGTAACTTCAAAGAATATTATATTTGTACTTTATTATTCCGGAGATGTTTCATTCCTCCATAAAGATCTTATTGTATATCCAGAGATGTTTATTCCTCCGTCGGAATGTGGTAACTCGGGTTATTAGACTTCCCTAGTGGGGGTCGGCCCTGTATGTGTTATGTGGGTCAAAGGGTCATTAGACCACCCTAGAGGGGTCGGCCCAGTTAGTTGTAGTGGGGTATTTAACCCATTGGTTAAATACGAGCCTACGTGTACTTGTGTAAAAGATATGTCAGAGTAGTGTATAAATAGAGGAGGTGTGTTCCTCATTTGACACACACTCACTCACTTGAGGACAACGCACTTGTAGAGAAGAGGTCTGCTATTGTGGAGGAGGAGATCATGTCTTAGGGTTTCATCTTTGTATATTGCTGGTCATCTATATTGAGGAAGCTTTGCTGGGTTTTCTACCCCATGAGGGTTTCCCAGGATAAATCTGTGTCTCTTGTATTTATGCTGTGCTTGTTGTTTCTTCAGTGATCCTGTATATGCTATTATTGTGAAATGGAATGTAATGCTGCTATTTTTTGTCTTAGCATATTAAATATTCACAATATCCAGCATCCAACATGATGCATACATACATATAAATGATCCAACTAATCATATCCAGCATCCAACATGATGCGTACATACATATAAATGATCCAACTGATCATATCCAGCATCCAACATGATGCATACATACATACATATAAAAATGGTCCAATTGATCATATAAAGCAGAAACCAAAACATCATCCTGATGTTCATCATCCAGCGCTTACATCCATAGTCATGTGAAGGATCCTCCTTCCAACATGCTTGGAATTTCTTCAGCAAATGTGTCCATCACTTCTTCCTCGAAGTGTCATCAATCTGAAGAACACCAAGCCTCTCCCTGAAATACTCGAACTTCACCCTAGCTAGTGGCTTCGTCAGCACATCCGCAATATGCTCGTCCGTCGCAACATACAGGAGCTTCACAGCTCCTCTCTGCACCATATCCCTGATATAGTGATATTTGATCTCTATGTGTTTCGACCTGTCATGAAACACTAGGTTCTCGGACAGCTTCACACAACTCTGGTTATCACAGAAGATACCAGTAGCATCCAATGGGAGATCAAATAATTCAGATAGTAGCTTCCGTAGCCATACTGCCTCACAACTAGCTGAATAGGCTGCAACATACTCTTCCTCAGTTGTACTTAGTGCTACACAGGACTGCTTCCTGCTAAACCAAGAGATCACACCTGATCCCATACTGAAGTAGCACCCAGATGTGCTCTTCCTATCTGCAGCACTGCCAGCCCAATCTGAATCAACATAACCCTGCAAGTTAAACTTTTGATTCGCCTCATACTTGAGCCCATAATCCATTGTACCCTTCAGGTACCTCAGAACATGCTTTACAGCAACCAGATGAACACTCCTAGGATCTGTCAGGAACTGACTCAATGTGTTCACCGCAAAGCAAATATCTGGTCTCATGTTCGTCAGGTACATCAAGGACCCAATCATCTGACGATACATAGAGACATCAACCGGCTCAGATGAAGCATCACATAGAAGCTTCAGATTCGATGCCATAGGTGTGGCCATGGCCTTGCAATCCATCATCCCGAATCTCTTTAGGATATCTACTGTGTACTTCCCTTGACCAAGGAATATCCCACATGTACTCTGCCACACCTCCATACCTAGAAAATAATGCATCATTCCCAAATCTTTCATATCGAACTCGGCAGCAAGATTCCTCTTTGTATCACACCAAGTTCTGGGAGCTTGCTACAAGCCATACAAGGCTTTCTTCAATCTGCACACATGTGACTCCCTATCAGGTCTTGGGACTGCATCCCAAACATCTTCTTCATGATCAACGGATCATGGCATTCCATTTCTTCATCCCAGATCCTGGGAACTTCAATATCTTCAATAGATATCTTTGTTGTTGGAACAAATGTTGTAGTCCTTTTTGTAGGTGAAGATATACGATCTTTCATACAAAACAAGTTAAATTGCATGATTAGAAACATCTCATAATTTTCAAACCAAACTCCTTACACATAAAGAAATATGTCATGTAGTCATGCAGTTATCTTAGCCAATGCTTCAATACAACATTTATCCATGTTCCACAACTTTCTAGATGCCTTCCAGTCTCTACCAGAACATTGTTAAGAGTTTGCACTACTCCCAACATGTCAGCAAAGAGGTTTCATTCTAGATAAGTAGCACTGGAATGTTGTACAGTGCCATAGGCCACTTACCCATCACATGCATATTAGTAGTATATTGTTCATTAATGCAATCATTCTAATATGCACAATACATCTCCTAAGTCTAGGAACATAAGCATAATATTATTTAAACAAACAAAATAGGCAAGAAATGATAATTGAAATACTTATCTTTGTTTGTTTGTTGGGTGGACTCCCTCTGATTCTTTTCTTTCTGGAAAGAGCTGTTGAAGTAGCTTCTTCTACACCTTCTGTTGTGGAATGTAGGAAGATGGTCAACTCCCTCTGAAAATATGCATCCTTGCAGGAGCTGTTGGAGTGTGCTCCCTCTTGATCTTTGCTTCCTGGATTACCTGTCCTTGAACTTATATTCATTCTTGCTGACATCAATCTTCTTGAACCCTGGAAAGTATATTCTGTAAGCCTTCGAGCTTTCACTGTAACCCACAAAGATACCCTTCTTTTCTGAAGGATCTAGTTTAGTCCTCTTTTCCTTTGCGACATGAATGTATACTAGACAACCAAATATTCTGAGATGGCTGACTTCGGGCTTCTTTACCATAAGAGACTTATTCTGGTGTCTTGTTGTCCAATATCTTGTGGGGTGTTCTGTTTTGCACATATACAGTTGTTCTAGCTGCTTCTGCCCATAGATGCATAGGTAGATCCTGGTCATGCAGTATTTCCCTTGCTGCTTCCATGATTGTTCTGTTCTTCCTTTCTGCAACTCCATTCTGTTGAGGATTATAAGGAGCAGTCAACTCCCTCTTAATCCCTGAATCACTACAAAGCTTCTTGAAGTCACCTGAGGTGAATTCTCCACCATTGTCGGATCTGAATGTTTTGATCTTCTTGTCAGTTTGATTCCCCATCAAGGTCTTGAATTCCTTGAATTTATCAAACACCTCATCTTTTTTCTTCAAGAAGGATACCCAAGTCTTCCTGGAGAAGTCATCAATAAATGAGACATAGTAAACATACCCACTCAGAGAACTAGATGACATAGGACCACATACATCTGAGTGGATGATTTCCAAGATGTCTTTTGCCTTGCTTTCACTGCTTGGGAAAGCCGTCTTAATGTTCTTACCTTTTGCACATCCTTTGCAAACACCTTCATGTTTGGTCTTGATTTCAGGAAGACCCTCTACAGCCTTGCTTGCAATTGGAAGTGCCCTATAGTGCATATGAGCAAGTCTTATATGCCAAAGTTCACTTGGCTCCATGGATTCATGTACCATGGCATGTTCAGGTTGTCCCTTCAATTTATACAAACCTCCCTCTTGCTCTCCAATCACTATTGCATCATCTATGTTCTTTCCCTTTGGCCACATTAGGACTTGGCCATCCAAAAATGCAACCCTCATACCTTTTGCATCCTATGCAGAGATGGAGAGTAAGTTCTTCTTGAGCCCAGGTACATAAAGGACTTCTTTCATCTTCAAATATTTTTCAAAATCTAGGTTGTAGGAGGCTTCACCACTTCCTTTGATTGGGTATTGATAATCATCCCCAAGTTTCACCTTATGGGGTGATTCATGTTCAGATAGATTCACAAAAGATTCCTTAAACCCAGTCAGGTGTTTGGAAGCCCCACTGTCAATCAACCAATCATTACAACCATAGGAGATAGTATCTGTGAGAGCAGAAATTAGAACATATTCTTCTTCACTTGATGAGTCATCATCACTATCATTTTCTGCCCTAGCCTTCTTCTTTGGGGGTTTATCATCTTCGGGAGTATGAGCATGATATCTTCTTTTGTTATTCTTCTTCTTCTTATTGAAGTTTTTGTTGTTGTCTTTCTTCTTCTTAGGACAATCTGAAGCAAAGTGTCCCTTCTCATTGCAATTGAAGCATTTGAGATCTTTCTTATCTTTATGATAATGGTGGTGTGAGAATCTCCTGTTATGAGATGACTCATTCTTGGACTTGCCTTTCCTGGCATGTGTTGTGAGAGCTTGATCTTCATTTCCCATCTTTTCTTCTCGGGCCACAAGCCTAGCTTCTTCTTGAGAGCATTCTTCCCGCAATCTGTTGAAGGAGATCAACTTCTTCCTTGCACAAATTCCTTGAATAAAGGAATCTCATGACTTGGGTTAGCCATTTAGAGTGGTCATCACCACTTCACCATTCTCCACCATTTCATCCACTGCTTCTAGTTGTTCCTTGATCTGGGAGACCCTTGAAAAATAAGATTGAATGGTTTCTCCATTCTGAAACTTTACTCCTTTCAATTGGTTCCACGGGGTCATCTTCTTATTTATGTTCTTCCCTTCAAATAGCTTGGTCAAAGAGTCAAACATCTCCTTGGGTGTCTTTAGAGAAGACACATGGGGTATGAGATGGTATTTGATAGAATCAGCAATGATTCTCTTTGCCTTGACCAAGTTCTTCTTATGCAATACCTTAGCCTCTTCATCCTCTAGGATAGGGATGTCTTCTTTTACATATGAGTCCAACTCATTCTCTTCCAGGATTAACCCAATCCTATACTTCCAAGCTCGGAATTTATCAGCTCCTTCAAGCTTATCCTCAAGCTTGGTGTGGTGAGACATCTTAAAGATTTCTTCAAATGGAAATAGAAAAGATCTAGGTCTTACCACTTGAAATGCTGAAAACTGGATCTGGTCCCGGATTAGGGTTTGTCAGAAAAACCCTAAAAATTAAAATGTGAATTTCAATTTTCTAAAAGGATAGAAAGATGCGCCTTGATGAGATGATCATCCTAGTGTGTTCAGAATTTGAGATCAGCAAAGCTTTACCCTTCAAATTTGCCTTTTTGTCCTCCCGGGTTCACTAGGGAGAGCCCTGAATTAGGGTTTGAGTTTCCCGGAGATCTCCCTAGCCAAAAATCTTGATCCAAAGCTCTAAACTTCGATTTTTGCAAGGAGCTTCCAGTTATGTCTTCAGATTTCAGAAATTCCTATTTTTTTGGAAACCCTAATTTTTAGGGCCAAATCTGAAAATGCTCATAATTGAATTCTGATTGGACAGATAGATTCTCCTTGATGAGTAGAGTCAATATACTATATTGCTTTTCCAAAATCTGTGGAGAGAAACCCAATAAACAAGGAACTCAAGTTTTCGTCATTGCAAAATGTCTTCTTCTCAGGTTAGCTCTGATACCATGTTAAATTTTGAGCATTAATTCACAATACTCTAGGATCTTTACTGAGAGAATAACATATACAATATATCAATGCATAACAATCACAATAAGCATGATAAGCATCACAAGAATCAAAAGCATGAGAGACAAGAGACACAGAGTTTCCGTGGGGAAAACCCTAAGGTGAAAAACCCCACAACTTCCTCAGAGATAGAGAGAGCAATGGATCAACCAAAGTACAACCAAAATACACTTGAGATAGTCTCCTAGAAGCAGATGATCCTCCTCCTCACCAGTGTGCCACTTTCTGAGTGTGAGAGATATGACTTTCCAAATGATCTAAATATAAATCTCCTGATCTCTATTTATACTAACCTATTTGCCCAGTGACCTTATGGGGCTGACTTGTCTAGCTAAGTACATCCACAATATAAAATATATTTCAGGGCAGACCCCACACATGGTGGTCTAATAACCCATCGGCAAGTATAAATAGAGATCTCTTGATCTCTATTTATACTAACCTGTTTGCCCAGTGACCTTATGGGGCCGACTTGTCTAGCTAAGTACATCCACAATATAATATATATTTCAGGGCAGACCCCACACATGGTGGTCTAATAACCCATCGGCAAGTACACACACTTGCGACACTTTTCAATCCACATGACGACACTTCCTTATAGAGGAATAACACATCTCTAATAAGGGTACAATAAATATATATGAAATACATAGATGAAATACATTCCGAACTTACATATACATCAACAAGTCGATTGCCATATCCTTCCAAGGAATTATGATTTCTCCAATAGGTGAGTGGAGGTGTTCTAAGAATGATTTCACCAGCATGTAGATACCATAGCCTTCCTCCCTTTGGGATGGGAGTGAGCTTCATTTATATAGGACTAAATGGATAGGGTATGGATAGGATAGGTTGAGAGATGGTAGGATAGGCTTA
Organism: Larix kaempferi; assembly: GCA_027924585.1. Classification (NCBI taxonomy): domain Eukaryota; kingdom Viridiplantae; phylum Streptophyta; class Pinopsida; order Pinales; family Pinaceae; genus Larix; species Larix kaempferi. The sequence continues at coordinate 2,718,141 of BSBM01000142.1, forward strand.
AGGGATCTCTCCAAAGGTTTAGGAACCGATTTCCAGCTCTTCCAAGAGGTCGGGGATAGGGTCCCAAGTCAGCAAGCTTCGAGATGGACCTCGAAGAAGCTATTTTTGCCACTTAACTGACTTCGTCGCACCCTGTAATAGAGCAAGGTGCGACGTCGCATGTTGCTAGTGTGCAACCTGCGATGACCCTTCAAAACTGAGCACAATTGGGTACAAATCCTCCCAGGATCACTACTTAGTCCAAGTATCTTCAAGGGTGTATACACTGAATCTCATGATGAGTAGATTTTGGGTGTAACATCAAGTGAATGGCCATGGTTTCTTGAGATCTCCTTTGAACCAGCAGGGGTGAGATCAAAACCATGATGTGCATGAGAAATTATCCCAAGCGAATGGCAATGGTCATATTCTTCAATAACCTTCTAAAATCATGGAATAATGATCATATAGTAGTAAATAAGAGGTGATTGCTTGAGAAGAGCGAATGCATTACCTCCAATAGCTGATTTGACCTCCAAAACATGCAATAGATCATGATGTAGACCAACAAACTCTAGTGCAAGAGAGGATTTAGGACCTTCTGCAATATCTAAAGTGTGAGCTCGAACAGAAAGAGAAGAAATTTGGAGCATGAGTGTAGAATCTGCAAGTTCTTCTTCTTTGTGGACAACTTCAATATGAGATGTGTTTGATACTAGTTCATGATCAATGAGATCATCAAGGAGGGTGAATGCATCACTTTGCATGCTCTTGAAAGGGTTTGGACCAATTCCTTCATTCTGTCTTCCAAAAATTTCATCCAGGTGAGCCCATAGCTCTTTTGGAGTTTCAATATCAACGAATTGGTGTGTCATGTAAAAAGGCATAGCAAGCATCATGGTTGCACAAGCTCTGTCACCATTATTTAACCAGTCAATCTCTTCTTCAGAGGAGTCAAACTCTCTTTCAAAACAATAATCAAAGAGACCATTTCTCTTCAAATGTGCTATTATATTCGGTTTCCATTCATCATAGTTGAATAGAGAAAGAAGATCATAGTTGAATGGAGAAGGAGGAGGGATTTCTTCTGAATACAATGAAGCTATAGAAGACCTGCAAAAACAATAGAGAATATCTGCAACTGCTATTGCTGCAAAAATGCAGAAACTGCTGCAACTGCTGCACTCAAAATCTTGATAATAACCTGCAAAAAACTCTCAGGAATGGAGATAAACAATACTCTCAACATGCTCTGATACCATGTGAAAATCCTCACAGTAGATCTAAGAGATGATGTATACCACACAAGAGAATAATTATGATTAAGCAGGAAAATAGAAGAAGAGTGGTCAATGCAGTATAATGAGCAACAAAATAATAATACAGTAGAACTTGGATAGAAGAAAAAATACTTCACACACACTCATTAATTAATCACAATATGGAAAAATAAATAGTACAATGCATGAGGATTCGAATGCCTAAGGTGTCAATTCGAATTAGCCTTCATGGAGTGATCAAAGGATCACTCGAGTGTCATCGGAGCACAACTAGTAGTCTATCTCATCATCAGTGGAGTCATCAATGCTCAAGTAACTGTCAACCATCAGTCAAACTGAGTCTAACTGAGTGTGGTAGGTGTAACTGAAAGAAGGAGGCTCAGTGGAGGGCACATGAAGAGCTTACTGGAGTCAGAATGGGTAGTCTAGTCTCATTGGAGATCCATTGGAGTGATACAGTCAGTTGAGAGTCAGTCTAGCCTTAAATCAAGGAAAGAACTAATGATAACTCAATTAATTGAAGTGAAACTGAGTGGTAGGTGAGAGAGGGCGCATGAGATGCATGCAATTGCATAAAGGGGCGCACTAAGCACTAGAAGGGCTAAAACTGGTCTGAGAGAAGCTCTCGGGGGCTGGCTAACTGAGGGCTAGGTGCTGGATTGATGCCTGGGATGCATGCAAACCCTAACTGATACATGCAAATCCTAAAAGTGCATGCATGACTGAAAATGTAAATGATCAAAATACTGGTGGGACTAGGATGGAGTATAGGATAAGGTCACTTAAACCACTCCTCTTTCCGATGCATTTTCTGGCACAAATACGGGCAGAATATGCCAGTAAAAATCGACCAAACACAAAACAAAACTGTAATTTTAGAGTGTGATAGGTTTTCAAAGAGCGTAGATGAGTGAAATCGAGATTTAAGCAATGAATATCACTATTTCAGCTATTTTAGATTTATCGGAATATGGTAAAATGGCTAGAAATGGGGAAATATGAATGACAAATACACTGCTCTTGGGCACAAAATCAATGCCCAAGACAAAGTTGGTACCTTGGTATTCTATCAAACAGTTGAGGGACAACCTGCCAGTACTTGCAACCATGTTCTCAAATGGTTGGCACACATCTATAAATCTTTGGCGACCTGCTAATAAAATCAAATAAAACAACTTTAAATCCTGACATTTCTCAAGATTTGAATTTTAAATCTGTCATTTTTTTTAGAAATAGTATGCGCCATATCCATCAACTCTCTTCCTTCTAGAAGGATTGGAATTTAGAATTCAATTGTGGATTGATCAAATCTTTTTTTTCATTCTAATTCAATTGGATTTTTATGAACTACTTACGGTAACTAGTTTTTCCAAGATTGGGGTCTACCTCCACCATTCCATATCTCCACATTTGGTGCCTTTCCCATATTTGGCTCCTCTCCCCTAGTTCCAATGATATCAAAATAATGTTGTTTAAAACAAAAATTACTAGATTGAAATTATTTCATCTAAAATTTGTTTTTTAAAATTACATGATCAAAATGGTGAATTGTAATAGAGTAATCAGTTTCAATTTAACTTGATATCATACAAACCCGTGGGGGGCAGCTCAAGTAGTAACGATGAGAAGTTGTAATCAATTGTAAATGGAAGGTCACGTGTTTGAATCCCCCCAATATTACCCGTGCACCATGGTTTGTGCCTTGTGGATGCACATAGGGGTATAGTGGTAGAGAGATTGGATCCCTGGACCCCGTGTCACGCGAGTACCATCCCAACCCAATCGTTGGTTCCCCTAGTAAAAAAACTTGATATCATACAAAATATAATATCACTAAAATCAAATCATCAATGCATTTTAACAATACTATTAGATCATATTGCATTTCTCAATACATAGATTTCAATCATAGATCGCCACCATTATGATATATAGATCAATCCAAATCACCACCTATCCTTGGAAGCTCATCATGTATTTTTAAATATGGATATATATTTTTAATTAATTGTACATATCCATATTTTAAAATACTAACCTTCAACGATTACTCAAGTTTGAATTTAATGGAATTTGAAATTGAAATTTGATTTATATTTATATAAATGTGTTTTACAATGTAACCAATTTAAACTTGGAGCCATTAAATCCGGTTAACAAGGTTGGTTTAGACAAGTCTTTTCTACATGGTGACCCAAGCAAGATAGATAGGAGGAAACACTTAAAACCTAGTCATGCTAAAGGATGATGTTTGATTTTATAAAACCACCACATCTCACCCACTTGAAATGTAAAAATCACCTCTTTACACAAATAAAATTGAACAAAACCTCTTAAAGCGTTGTTTTATCATAAATTTTAAATTATAATAAAACTTTGCTTATGTTTAAAGTTTTTATTAAATTTATGACTAATAAAATTACTAGCTCATTTTCCTCCTATTCAAGTATATTTATCATAAATTTTAAATTATTGTAACTTTTTTTTTGGTAAGCTGCAAAGTTCTATTAGATAATGGAAATAAAAAATACATAGGGAGGAGTTGTCCATGGTGGTCTAAGACTGTGGAACCACCAACCCAAAAAATCAAAAATATTTGAATGACTGCAACCATAGTTACTAGACTTCTTCTCAAGGCAGGGGGAGTCAATATGTTCAGGGGAGGAACAGAGTTTATACAAGCTCCCATAAAAACAACTGAAATATACAAAATTTGTGAGCATGTTATAACAAAAAAACTGAAAATCACAAATGGCTTATGGAACCTCTTTAGCTTGTTGGTTTTTCATTGGGGTGAGTCTCTTCAAGAATCAGATAGTTGAAGTTGTCCTCCTCGGTCACGTTATGATCCGACTGCTTGACTGGATGAGGTTCCATCTTGCGCCAGGGCAGAACCCTCTTCTCATTTTCACCACGAACTCTTTTCACTGCCATCTGTCCAATTGTGGAAGGATGGGGAAGGTGTGCGTGGCGATCTCCTCGCCACGCGGCTCCGAGAACTCAGGGGCAGTGTCACCACCCCCTGCCGCTGCAGAATTTCCCCCCAGGCCTCCCACTGCACCAATGTTGCTACCACCGGCATGGTTACCACCAGCGTGGATACCACCAACATGGCTACCACCTGCATGGCTACCCCCAGCATGGCTTTCACCAGCACCAGTCTGGCTCCCAAAGGTGGTTTCCATATTTTCTACAAGGCCTTCCAATTAAGCCAAGTGAGCCTTCATGGTTTGGGTGGTGTTGCTGGCCTTGGCCCAATTGGCCTTAGCGTCCTCCATGAGGGCCCCCAGCATGTTCTTAACGAGCCAGTAATGGTTAATGTGGCCCTCGTTCATCCCTGAAGAGCGGTGGTCTACGAGCAGGCGGGATTCCCAGTTGTCAATGAGCAGTTGAACCGGGATGGAGACCCCCTCCCCATAGCCATCAATAGCTGCCCAGTCTTGGTTGGTGACGATTATTCCTGCTCTCCCTCTGTGTGATTTCCCTCTTTGTCTTGACATGGTAACGGAGAGCCAGAGACCAGTACTTGGAGCAAAATTCACCGACGGAGGCGAAACAACAAGGAGCGTGGAAATGCTAGCTGGAGTCACACCTCCAAATGACTTGAACATAACATAATGATCCCTGACAATCTTCTTAGCCTTATGTCTGCATGCGGCCATTAGAGCCACATGCATGAGCAGCATGGTTGTGGTACCCAGAGGCCGAGAACAGGGTGGTCGATGCGACATGAGAGCTACTGGAATGAATGCGCAGGGGTGTAATCCCCACGACGCATTAAACTCCTGTCAAAATCCCTGCCACGGGTCAGATGCGTTGGCTAACTTATCATGGACTTGCCACACGCTTCTTCCACTATGACACCCGCATTTGGGTAATTATATTGTAACTTTACTTATGTTTGATTTTTTTATTAAATTTATGACTAACAAAATTCACTCACTCATTTTCCTTCCAATCTCCGCATATCACCCCTTTACCATGGAAAAGAACTTTAACTAACCAAACAGGTTCTACTTTGTTAGAAGATTTATTATCTATTGATTATATACGATTTTCCTTTGGTCTCACTATGAAGGTATGTGAAAAAATTTAACTTCTGGTTAAGTTTGTCATCTTATAATTAAATTATTATCGATGATAATACAAAATTGAAAATAAACGAAAAAATAATAATGTGCAGTGAAATATTTAAAAAAATATGATTGATTGATATTACCATATTTAAGGTTTTTTTTAAAAGAACTGTGTATGTGATCAAGCCGAAGGGTATAAAGGCACATGGAGTGCAAAATAAAGCTAAACATGTACATGGAAAAACAAACTCACGCTGTGACGAGTGTGAACATTATCAAAGTAGGACCATGTTGGAAGGTTCGGAGAATTGAAGAGATAAGAATAATTCTCCTCTTTGAATAAAATGGAGAAAAAAAACTTGTTTTTGGTGTTCTTTAAAGTAGTGTAACTTATTATAATGATTTTTTCATAGAAGTATTAGCTAAGTTTCAATACAATTTACTATCATTCATGTTTTATAAGGTGGGTTTCATTATTATTGTAGTTATTTAGAAAAGTTTAATTACAATTAAATGCTAATTACTTAGTGGATCTTTTTGAATGATGTTATGTTATATTTATTTCATGATAACTAATTAGTGAGTTTTATTTAATAACAATAAACATAGTGGACTTAGTCTACTTTACATTGAACGATTACCATAATTACATTATTATTATATTAGTGGGCTATTCAACCCTCCTTTACACTCATAGGGTGAATCTCAATAATTTATATCACTTTTTTTTCAAGCAAAAAAAAAACCGTACTTTTGCTATTATTAAAATAAAAAAGTACATCTCCTTATGCCTCCAATACAAGATATGTTGAGATCAAATATTTTTCATTTACCCATCTAAATATAACCAAATTTATTCAAAAAAAACCCAAAAAATATCAAAAACGGAGTTATCAAAATAAACTGTCTACACACATAACCATAAATCATAACAAAGTTAATCAGAAAGAGAGCCAAACTCATAAAGAAAACTTTGATAAAAACAAATCATTATCAAACTTTTTCTAAATAAGAAATTGAAATCGATTTTATTAAAATTATTTACATAACAATAAAAGTTTAAAAACCCAAAAGCGATAATTATATCACCTAGATAAAATCCAAAATAAAACCTCATTTATGTCACAAAACTAAAAAAAGTTACAAGTAAAAAGATAGGAAGAAGATCTTAACTAGAACTTAAAAATAATATACTGTAATGGTATTCGAAAGATTAAAAAATATATAATCATAATGTCATTATCCAACTTGGTATGATTGATTGGCATCAAGTTGAGTTTATTTTGCCTCGAGACCATAGTAAAGCTTCACATATAAATTATAATAGAGCTTCCATAGTGACTGACTAGTTTCACCCAAAGAGGCCTTACCCTAAGTGTACTTAAGATATTGTAAAATTGGAGTTGAATAGTTTCACCCAAAGAGGCCTTGCCATAAGTGTACTTAAGATATTGTAAAATTGGAGTTGAATAATTTCACCCAAAGAGGCCTTGCCATAAGTGTACTTAAGATATTATAAAATTGGAGTTGAAGAAAAAAAATGTTAACGTGTAAGTAAAATGAATGTTAATGTGTAAGTAAAATGATAATATGGGAAACTATCTATGATAATAATATGTGGGGACTAACATGAAATCGTTTCACCTTGGTATCAATTTAAATGAAGTATGAATCATTTTTTAGGTTTTATCTTCTATATTTTCTTTTTATAAGAAAAGATAAAAATTATCATCCATGTCTATGTAATTTATGATGTCTTGAAGATCACATTGTTTTTCAAACAACCTTGTGTTTTTTAGTTTTAAATTCTCTTATAAGATAAATTGCAATTAATGAGAGTGGAAGGATTATTAAAGTTCAAAACTAAACAAGAATGAGAAAAAATGGGCTTTTATTCACATCTACTTGTAGATTATCTCTCATCTAATAGGTTCGACTTTCAAAAATAGTATTTTAGTACCAATGATAATTATATATTATCCCTCATCCAATAGTTATTAGTGATTTCAATTTTTAAGAATAATATTTTAGCACCAATCATAAATAATTAGGGGAAAGTTTTGAAAGATGTATGGCAATGTCTACAAAATCAAAGATATGGAATTATCAAAGTAAGATGCACTACCATAACTCAACTATTAAAGAGAATTAGAAACCACTCATTTTATACAAACCATCTAGGAAATGAAGTCTTCCAAACTACCCATTACATAATTTGATCAACTATGATCTCAATGTCACTTCTTCCACATAACTCATGAACACCAACATAAATTCTCAACTAATGATGAAGATCAACACAAATTTTGAAATAAAATCATGACACATACATCACAAATTAGAAACCATCTAGGAAAAGAAGTCTTCCAAACTACACATTACATAATTTGATCAATTATGATCTCAATGTGATGCAACAAGATAGACCCCACTGCTTCCCATCAGAGTAATTTCCCAACGGATCAAAACTCCTATGCAAGGTTGGGGTGTTTCCACCTTCCTTCCATTTGTATTATTCCTCCCAGTCATCATTAAGGGGGAGTGTTAGAATATGTAATGATGACTTATGTGATATATTGGTAAAATATCTTTCAAAGGCATAAAGTAGATATAATATTATAAAATAGAGTTATCCCACATACATCATTGTAATTATATCATTTGTAACCATTCTCTATATAAAGAGGAGGAAATTCATTTATGCCACATGTGTTATGGGTGTTGTGAGGAAAATGCACCTATAGTTCAGGGGAGAAACTACCAACTTACAAGTATGAAAGATAGACCTACAAATGTTTTGCAAGTACAACAAGTAAGTGAAGAGATTAAGGTTAGAGATATGTGCACCTTATTACGAAGGTTGATCTTAGCTTTCCCTTCCTTGCTCTTCAATGCTATCCAGTATCGCAATGCCCACACCTGCAAAACAACTCGATACCTTTCTCAAATACATTTGATTACATATATAAAGTTGATATTCATAATAGAAGAAGACATCCGATTATAAACAAACTGTAATCAAATCTGAGACACACATAAATAGGTCATATTTGGAAAGGAAAAAACGTTTGATCTTTATTAATGAAAGAAGCAAGTACATAATATTATACCTTCCTTCAAGCTTGGCACTTCACGAAACCTCGATTCAAGGTCTCCTTCTTCCGTTCTCCAAGGATTCCAACCTCTAATCAACTGTGCTAGGGTTTATCAAAACTAAAGCACAAGAGAGGGGGATGAGGGTCTCCATTCCTCCAACATAACTTTGTTATAGGCTTGGTCCCCTCACATGGTCCTTCTACCCTCCTTATATAGTCAATGAAGGAGAGGAAAAGAAGTTATAACCAAGTAGGAGGTTCCCCAACCAACTTAACTTACCCAAATTTTGAGATTTTGACTAGTACAGGACTGTGCTATACTCTACAGTAGACAAACTAGCGCACATTTGGAGGTGGGCGCTACTTTAATGAAGCAGGGTAGAGCATATATGGAGGTGGGCACTAATTTAATGAAGCAGGGTAGCGCATATATGGAGGTGGGGGCTACTTTAATGAAGCAAAGTAGGGCATATGCGCTACTATCGTGCTTGCATAACAGCGCACATGTGGAAAAATGGCCAAAAACAGGTTTTTCAGCTCATTTTCAAAAGATAGTTTGGTCTGGAAAAATGTTCCTAAGGGTTGTAATCATCAAATGGGTCAAGAATGAGGTAATTTCAACCATTTTTAGTGTCCCAAATGACTCCTCCATCCACAAGTGTCTTGTTGTGTGACTGAACTTGATCTCAAGAAGTGTCGTCATGCGACCAAGGGAAGCAAGTGTCATCACGGACGGAGAGGTGTCATTTCAAGCTATAATAGATGCCCCCTAATGTATGAGGTCAGAGGGAGTGCAGGAAACGATGGCCGAAATACATCATAAACAACAAAGAGTTGGATCATGGAGGAACGGAGAAACCAAGAATCATAGGCTCAAATGAAGTACCTAAAAGCAAAGGCAATGTTAGACAAACTTATCCTTGGGGTAACTATCCATGTTCAAATGGTGGAACATGACCTCCAAGAGGATACAATAATGATCCAAATATTGATGCATATATCATGGCCACTAAAATACAAGCGTGGATCCGTGAGGAACATAAGTGTAAACATAGCCACATAAATACAAGGTGGATCTATGTCAAAACTGGAGAACATAGCCATAGAGAACAAGTTGGATCTATGTCTCATCAAGAGCCCAAAAAGAGTGTGGCTCAGTCTTGCACAACTTAGGTGATAACATAAATGAGGTGATGCTATTGAGGATCCCAAGGTCTTCATCCAAAAACAACCCAAGGTACAAGCCTATCCATGCGAATAAATGAGTTGATTTCGAACATGGGAGGTATCGTTTGATTACCGGTCATTGATGTATACCGTTAACAAACACGAGGGTGTCCGCCAATAATGAAAATGGAACCCAAGGTACCTAGTACATTCAAGCAAGTGCGAATAAATGGTCTTTCCGTCGAACACTTCAAGAATCCATCGAATAGGAGACATTGATGTATTCCCATCTATCCAATAGCGAGGGAAACTGCCACTAATGACTGCAATCCCCAAGGTACTAACCGAAACTCTAAAATTCATTCCCAGAGCACAATGAGTTGAAGTCGATGGGAAGAAGTCCGGTGGAAGGGAGGCCTTAATGCATCCTCCATCATCCAACACGAGGGACACTCAACAGGTATGAGCTGATTTGGAGTAGGACTGAACACATGATGAAACATATTGACACCAAGGAATGGCCGATGCATGAGGTCAAGGCAACTGCAGAATGGACGACACAGGTTATATCCTTGAACAGTGAGCACGACACAAGAGTGACTTAGGCAGCTTTGAACACAAAGAGACCACGATGCAAATCTGTAATGTAGGAGACATTAACAGATTCTCCATTTGATTGTAAAACTAACCAAATAGAGGAGTAAGAACTCTGAGATCAGGTTTATCCTAAGGCCAACACTAGCACCCAACTTGTTTGATAGACTCAAAACAGGTGCTTTGTTCAAGGAGATAGTTGACTTGCTGCCATCATATTGAAATATATTTTAACATTCTTCCCTTCCCTTTCCTTTTTCATTTTTTAATGAGCTTGACAAAGAACTAAAGCATGCTCGACGGTATTTTCATATTTAAGGAATCTGAAAAACCTAGAAGAAAACTCCATACACCTATCCATGGATTTTATATCGAGTTCGGATTGGTCTGTGCTCGACGGTGTTTTCTTGCTTAAAGAGTTGAAAAACTTAAATAGTCCTCTATACACCTACTCGTGGATTTTAACATCGAGCCCAAGTAGGTTAATGCTCATCGATGTTTTCCTATTTATAGAGTCTGAAAAACTTAAACAATCCTCTTTTTACCCTCTCGTGGATTTCACATCGAGCCCGAGTAGGTGAGTGCTCGCTTGGTGTTTTCATGTTTAGAGAGCCTGAAAACCCTAAAGAAGGCTCCGAAAAGTCCTTTTTCGTAAAGTTATTCTCCTCCCCCGAAAAAGTGTAAAACAAAGGAAGAAGAACTCTTCTAGCGCATACTAGAGTATACCTAGAGTACACCTTTTCCGTAAATTATCCACCAAGGCCCGGAAAAGGGGTAATTCTATACCTAAGTGGATGTCAGTTCAGTTATTTTAACGAGCCCGAAAAGACAACTATGCTCGGTAAACTTGTCCTATTTAAGGAGTCTGAAAAGGGCTTAAAAGAACTCCATAGGGATCTTTTCCGTAAAGGTTTAACGAGCCCGAAAAAATAAACTCGTGACCTCCTTACTGTTTTTAACGAGCTCAAAGGAGATAGGAAAATGCTCATAACTTCCTTACTATTTTTAATGAGCTCGAAGTGAAGATGAAAGAAATGCTCATAGCCTCCTTACTGTTTTTAATGAGCTCGAAGGAAAGGTGGAAGACTGCTCGTAACCTACTTACTATTTTTAACGAGCTCGAAGTAAAGGTAGAAGAATGCTCAAAACCCGCTTACTGTTTTTAACGAGCTCGAAGTAAAGGTGGAAGAAATGCTCGTAACCTACTTACTGTTTTTAACGAGCTCGAAGTAAAGATAGCACAATGCTCGAAACCTACTTATTGTTTTTAACGAGCTCGAAGTAAAGGTGGAAGAATGCTCGAAATGGGAGGAGACGAGTGTCAGGGACATGCAAAACTAGCTCCAAGCACATGGAACAAAGATATGCCTAATGCAAGGAACATGAGCAAGATAAGGACACTCAGGGTGTGTCTCCTCCAGGTAAAAGGTGTCAAATTGCGAAGGCAAAATGATACAGGGCTTAGCGGAAATGAGATCAGAGATGGAGGCTTATATAACGAGATAAGAGCATGGAAGCCAGCATCAGGCTCATTAGCGCAAGCGGGATCATAACAGATGCATATGCAACTTGAACATGAAGGTAAGAGCCTTATCAGGGATGGCTAGAAATATATGAGGAAGAAAGATATGAGGTTTCTTCTCAAAGTCATGGTAAATCTAAAAAGGCTCCCAAGCCTATGAGAAAAACTCAGCATGGGCACTAGAATGGCATAAGGGTGCTGACTAGGGTGACCCATGTTAGGTAAGCTCTGCTGTCGGACTGGCGCACAATACATAAAGAGATGGCTAACACACCAATATCCAACAGGTTCGACCCTATGGCAAATTCGGATGGCAAAAGGTTCAAATGCAACATAACAGCAGGGAAGCCTAAACCTATATGCAAGGTTCCGAATATACCTGACATGGTCGCACAAGGTGTTGAAAAGGACCAGTAAGCGAGTATAAATCCAGCTAAGAATCCTGTCTCCAAGAAACATCAGTACTAAGATCATATCTAAAACATATGTAAAGAAAGACCCAATACAAGTCACTGTGGTAGAAATACTTTCAACTTCACTATCATCAACAACAGGCATAAACAAGGCAGAGTTTTCAAATGAAGACTCTATGGTACCCAAGCCCGAGCACTTACAATCAACAAGATCAACTTCAGGATGAAGATCAAAGTTGAAGGACGTGATGGAATCTGCAGAAACAAATTCATCATCACAGGAGTTGAAAATTCTGGAAGCAAAATCAAACTCAGCAGGAACACCGATTTGCAGATCTATAGGAGAGTCCAAAGACTCAACAATAGAAAGATCATACTTTATGGTCAAACAGGGGATGGACATAACTGTGACTGGATCAACATCCAAATGAATGGCAGACTGTACTATGGACTCTAGGAAAACTTCATCAAAAGGAAGTATATCGTCCCAGATAGAACACATATCTAAGCATTTAGATGGAGGTGTCACTTGGTCAAAAGCTGGGACTAAGTCCCAAGAAGGTAAGCATGAACTCAGAGACTTCTTCTCAGTAACAGTTGAACTGAAGGAACAATATGCCACATAATTCCCATGTGACATGGTAGTGCCTAATGACAAGGGATCTGGCTAGTCTACAGTTGGGTAATAAGGAGGATCAGCGAATGCAAGCTGGTCGATAGTGACGATGCTTTCGTTATGAGGAAAATGCATCACACGAAAGAGCATAGACACCACAGCATGCATAGCATAAACGTAATCATGCCTGAGGATCATATCAAAGTCCACAGGGTCCTTTAAAACCATAAAATCAACTAAGACTGTTTTTTCACCCAAAGTAACAGGTGCCTGCCAGAGGAATCCGAACGGTTCACTGTGTCTTCTATCAAAGGTCAACGGCCAATTAACAGCTGGAATAACATTAGGGAAACCCAAATCTCTCCAATCATAAGCGGATAAGATACTAACAGAAGCTCCTTCATCTACAATGCATCGGTCAACCATATGTTTCCTGATATCAACCTTTATTTGGAAAGGTGTCGAAGAAGGAAGACGAGGCTCGGATAGACTATTCCAATCAATGGAAATGGTCCTAGGGCTTGGTAGGGGTTCACATGGCACAGATGAAGTGCCCCCTTTTTCAAGAACATCCAAACTGGTAATGCAGAAGACTTCCGGGACAGGTGCATCAGTCTCCAAAGGACTGATGGGATCAGTCGAAGATTGCATCGATTCGATCACTTCACTCTCTGAAGGAAGAGTGGGGTCGACCAAATATTGCATTGGTTCAACCACTTTATCAACCAAAGGTTGATCTGACTGTAGGGAATCTATAGACAACTCAGGAACAGAGGTTCCTTCAGACATGGACCACACTCTCCGTGCCTCTGCAATGGCAGGGCATCGGTGAGTAAGGTGATCCCCCTTACAAAGTTTACAAGGGAACTTTGTTTTCCATCCTATAGGTCGAGACTCCTTTACAACGTCAGTACTCTCAGCATGACTAGCATAAGCTGACAGCTTGCCCCCAGCATGACTAGCAGTGGTTGGTTGCTCAGAAGCAGAAGACTTTTGAACTAAGGACCACACTTTTTGCACTTCTGGAAGTACAGAGCACAAGTAAATAAGGTGATCTCCCTCGCAAAACTTACAAGGGAACTTAAGCTTTTGTTTGTTGGGTTTGTCAACAATGTCAACTCCCTCAGCATGACTTGCAGTGGCTGATCTGGTGTCTCCAGTATGACTCACAAGAACTGGTGACTTGTCATTAATATGACTAGAAGTGATCAATGACATGTACTCAACATGACTGACAGTGGTTGAAGACAAACTTTCATTATGATTTTCAGTGACTATAATTTTTCTCCCAGCATGACCTCTAGAGGCTGGGTATGTGACCCCTAAATGATTTGCAGAGGCAGGATGCTTGCCCCCAGCATGACTTGCAGTGGCCGGGTTGCTGCCCCCTTGTTTTGGCGTCGTCTTCCTATTCTTCCCCCATCTATTCCTTTTAGACTGTTGGTTACTGGTATTGCTACTTTTTCCACATGAGGTAGAAGGAGGAGGAGAATATGTTACTGGAAAAGAAGGCACAGGGTTCTGATGCTCTTGATTTGAGGTGCTTACAAAAGAAGCGTCAGGAGCATGCAAGGCATTCAGAGTGGAAAACAACCAAACCAGTAGCCCTATGGTGAATCCAGGAAGATTCAGAGTAGCCATTAAGGGAGTTCCAATGTTTCCAATTAATGGAACAACACAAGGATCCCCCGGAACAGGGGTACCTTGATTGGCACTCATCGGAATGCTAGACATAGTTTCCTGCTCAAATGATCAAGAAGTTCTCTAATGCAAACTAAGACAAGTAGCACAAAGAGCACACCACTAAAAAATGTCCTAGGTAAATCAAACCAGGCAAACAGATGCCTTCCAGAGAAGAGTCTGGGATGATGAGGGCCCAGAACAGATCAATGAAGGATGAAGAACAGTTACCCGGGGTCCACAATACAATGACTAAGGGTGCAAGCGCTGGAATCACCCAACTGCCCTCCCAAAGACCTACAAGGGATTTCCTCCCATGTCTGTCCTAGGTACAGCAGATATAACCCTCCGCCGTCACCTGTGTATGAACCTATGGTCAGATACTAAGGATACCACCACACCGAAAACTCTTGGGGGAACAGTCTCTGGTCTAATCAGAAGGCATGGACAGGGTAACTGAGCCCGAAACTCAAAAGAGTCCCCAAACGCGATCCAATCCTGGTATATGCTCGAAACAGAAAGTAGGAGGTGTATTCCCAACAATCTGATCTCACAAGACCTACTGCATAGATCCCAGGCAAGTTTTCAATGAAGTGGGTTTACCTGCGATAGTCGAACTACGATTTTTGCGTAATGTGTGATCTTGGGTGGTTTAAGGTGTTTTAAACCCAAGATCCTAACCAAAACTAGTTGTGTATAGTGTAACCTAGAAAAGAAAATGTTACTAGTACATTTTATTAGGGTTCATTTTAAAGGTTACTTGCTTACTCAAAAAGGTAGTGGGTGTGTGAGAGTGGTTATAACAGAAAAAGAATACTGAAATGAAATTCTTACCACTAAACAAATATTTGCTTTTTAATGCAAGTCTTAAAATTACGATCTAGAATGCATATGCAAATGCAATTTTTTAATCTTTCGAATGCAAAAAAGGTAAAAATAAAGCCTAAATGTACAAAATTAAACTCAAAACCTAAGAATGCAGCTACTCAAGCAAATAGGTATGCAAAAGAAAACTTGTTCTTTTTTATGCAAAGCACTCTAAAATCTTTTAAGCCACTTGCAAGGTACTCTATTCAGAAAATAAATCAAAATTATTTATGTTTTTCAAAGGAAAGAAACAAAACTGAAACTAACCTACTATCAAATCAAAAGCAAAGAACTTTCAGGCTCTCTTTATTGAAACAGTAAAAGCTACCAAATATGACTTTCAAATTCTTATTGATGTAAGCATGCCAAACATTGGGAAAAGAGTACAAAAACTACTTTTAGACCCAAACGAAGCAAATGACCTACAAAGAAGTATGGTTTGGTAAAGTCAGGCCTGCACATAAACAATGCAAACAAGGTCTTGAACAATAGCCAAAACACTTGAGCTTTCATTACAAAAGAAAACTAAAAGCATAAGGGAGGATAAGAAACCAATCTAAAGAGAAATTTCACTCAAATAGATACAAACAGGGTCAAGTAGACTCAGTAGGTTTCAATCTAGCGAAAATGGAACAAGTAGGTTTAGTCAGACTCAAATTAGGGTACAAAACACCAAACTGGTCCACAACCCCCCAACTTGGGTCCAAAAGCCCCAAAACTTTCCAAACAAGCCCAGAATTATCAAAAGAGGTTCAAATCATGAATGTAGGATCAGTACAAGGATGGGAGACCACTCACAGTGGTTTAACTCAGACCTAGGGTCATCAGGGACCCCAAAAATGCAGCCACAAACCCCAAATTTGGGTCCACAACCCAAAAACTCAAAAATTTCAAACCCACAATGTGTGCGCTACTGTGTAGAGAAAAATTAGCGCATGGGCACTACTGTGCATCACAACAGTAGCGCACAGGTGGGAAAAGTTGAAAAAATGGGGTTAAAACCCCCCAACTTGGGTCCACCAGGGTCTGAAAGGGCTAGGAAGGGTCTGTAAGAGCCAAGGAGGGTCAAACAAAGCCTAATAACTGATTCTAATCAAGAAATTGAACAAAGAACTTCAAACAAAACTAAAGAAATGACCTTGGATACCCCTAAGCAGATTAGGCTCTCCCTAGCAGAGTCGTCATTCTGTTGTGAGGAAAATGCACCTATAGTTCAAGGGAGAAACTACCAACTTACATGTATGAAAGATAGACCTACAAATGTTTTGCAAGTACAACAAGTAAGTGAAGAGATTAAGGTTAGAGATATGTGCACCTTATTACGAAGGTTGACCCTAGCTTTCCCTTCCTTGCTCTTCAATGCTATCCAGTATCGCAATGCCCACACCTGCAAAACAACTCGATACCTTTCTCAAATACATTTGACTACATATATAAAGCTGATATTCATAATAGAAGAAGACATCCGATTATAAACAAACTGTAATCAAATCTGAGACACACATAAATAGGTCATATTTGGAAAGGAAAGAACGTCTGATCTTTATTAATGAATGAAGCAAGTACATAAGATTATACCTTCCTTCAAGCTTGGCACTTCACGAAACTTAGATTCAAGGTCTCCTGCTTCCGTTCTCCAAGGATTCCAACCTCTAATCAACTGTGCTAGGGTTTATCAAAACTAAAGCACAAGAGAGGGGGATGAGGGTCTCCATTCCTCCAGCATAACTTTGTTATAGGCTTGGTCCCCTCACGTGGCCCTTCTACCCTGCTTATATAGTCAGTGAAGGAGAGGAAAAGAAGTTATAATCAAGTAGGAGGTTCCCCAACCAACTTAACTTACCCAAATTTCAAGATTTTGACTAGTACAGGACTGTGCTCTACTCTACAGTAGACAAACTAGCGCACATGTGGAGGTGGGCACTACTTTAATGAAGTAGGGTAGCGCATATATGGAGGTGGGTGCTACTTTAATGAAGCAGGGTAGCACATATATGGAGGTGGGCGCTACTTTAATGAAGCAAAGTAGGGCATATGCGCTACTATCATGCTTGCATACCACCGCACATGTGGAAAAATGGCCAAAAACAGGTTTTTCAGCTCATTTTCAGGAGATGGTTTGGTCTGGAAAAATGTTCCTAAGGGTTGTAATCATCAAATGGGTCAATAATGAGGTAATTTCAACCATTTTTAGTGTCCCAAATGACTCCTCCATCCACAAGTTTCCTGTTGTGTGACTGAACTTGATCTCAAGAAGTGTCGTCATGCGACCAAGGGAAGCAAGTGTCGTCACGGGTGGAGAGGTGTCATTTCAAGATATAACAATGGGATGTATTGTAATCCAAACCTCTTGGTATATAAGAGAGGTGAATGAGACCCCTTTGGGTATGTGTTGATTGTAGTTCATCACACATCACATGTTGTGTATGTTATTTGTACACACATGATTAAGTGACGGAGATTGATGTGAGGATGCCATGTAATCTTGGAGATCTATTTATAGAATAATGGAAGATGTAACCCTTCCTGTGGACGTAGCCCATATTGGGTGAACCACGTATATCTGTATTCTCTTTTGTTCTATTTTCTCCAATTTTATTTCATGCTTTATGTTGCTTGGTAGATAGAAGGATAGACTAGTAATGCTTTCCTTAGTTTATATTGTGTCATGATATTATTTCATATGTTCAAAATATTCTAACATGGTATTAGAGAAGGTTGCTATGCTCTACCTTCTTCGGTAAATTTTTATTTATTATTTTTAAGCAACATATATTCATGATTTTACTTGGGCTCTTTATATTTTGTAGTTTTGTGACCCGATCTATAATACCCATGTGGTAGTTTTTCAGATCTGGGCTTTATTCTACATATTTGATTTTTTTTTCTTTCAAACCCTAACCCTTGTGGACAAGTGCTTAATGTAAATTTGGGCGGCGACTTTCAGATCATTTTTTAACATGTAGACCATAAAGAACCTTACACTTAGGTTTGCACCCAACCCCTCATTCAATCTAAGTGATACAATATATAGTGATGTCCAACATAACTACAACAATACTACATAGTAGCAATCGTCCACACAAAGATACATGCAACATCATTGTACTTATATTATTATTGTACAATGCATTACACATGTTTCATATTACACACCTCAGTGATCTCTTAGAACTCAACTTCTCTAGCACTTGGCCAATCACACAAATTTTGGTTTTTATCATTACCAAAATGCTCTCTTATCCACTTGCTTCCAAGCCACAGGCTATGGCAGCCTCTTGAGTGCTCCACCTCTTCAATCCTCTCTCGAGGACCTCTCTTGAGTATTCCTTCAATACTCATTACTCCTCTCTACATATTGTGTTTATTCTTCTACAAAATATTGTTCCTCTTCATCTTCTCATGTGCTTGCTTCAGCACTCATGTCCCTTTATTTGCACTCTCCACATTTTTCATGTAGCTACCCAATGTTCTAAATCCCATGGTTGTTGGGTGGCAGCTCGTCCATCTTCAACAACTCACCCATGTCCCTTGTCCTCATATTGACCACAAGATTAATCATTTATGACTTCATAGATTCACTCTAGTCTGCATTTCTATAGCTAGTCTATGATTCTGAAATTTCACAATAGTGACTTCGAGGTTATGAAACCACATATTGTTCTCCTACATCATCTGCAACCATGAAAATAAAAGCCACATGATCTGTAGCCAAGGATTGACATCAACAACGATGTGCTTATGCAGCAATTTCTAGTGCCCTTATCCACGTCTAATGTTGTTGCATTAGTCTCCCCACATTATTAAGAAAGCATTCCCCCATGTTTATGAGGTAAACTCTGCCAATACACTTCCATCAGTATATTCCCTTTGCTATACACTTCAACTCTACAAGCAATATAATGCATCTTCTTCATGTTGCATATTCCTTTTCGACTCACCACTGCTACCTTCATGTTCATCGCAACATA
Organism: Larix kaempferi; assembly: GCA_027924585.1. Lineage (NCBI taxonomy): Eukaryota > Viridiplantae > Streptophyta > Pinopsida > Pinales > Pinaceae > Larix > Larix kaempferi. Next base: position 2,737,401 of record BSBM01000142.1, read on the forward strand.
TCCACCTGCAATAATACAACTCATGGAAACCTCAAATTTTTGTTCTACTTTCTGTTGTAACTCATCATGTGCCACTACTGCCAGCTCCGTCTCACTTCAACAAGTACCTCTCATGTGCTCATCAACCATGCATTACATACACATCTTGAATTGCATCAATGTCCCCACAAAGACATTCCATTGCCTTTTTTTCATGCAGCATACCAAGTGCATATGGTGTAGCCAACAACTCATGCTCGATGCCACACAACATGAGATCTTGAATATGTTACACTTCACTAGACTCAATCCACATGTAGATTGCCTCAATGGTCAATTCTATCGCACATTCACATCTTCAAAATAATTTGAGACATACATTCTACACTCAACATTTGTTGTATAAGCCTACAACATCTTTTGCTACCATTGAACCAAAACATCACCACTTCTAGCTCTTCATCTTAGCACAAGAATTCTCCTACCTTTCATGCTGTGATTTTCCACGCAACCTGCATTCTACCACACTACAACTTAAACAAGAATCCCCTTTTGTTTTTTTTCTACAATGTCATTGTATCATCTCTGCAACCTACACTTGTAGATTCATCAACTGCGCATTTCAACACCTCTACCCAACACCATTCGAGATTGGAGTTGTATCTCCTCTTACAACATCTACCCAATCCGACTACTAGAGGTGTTCTTTAACCACTTGCTCAGAGAACTCTACACAGGAGAACACCCTGGATTCATCTGCATTTTGCCCCTTCCTCTGTCACTGTTATCTCATAACATTCCACCTCTTCTCATGGAAACCATTCGACTCATGTCCACTCTTCTATTGAAATCATTCCAAGCCTCGGGATTCTACTAGCTCTTCATCTACAGGTTCTTCATGCTCTAATACCATTTGATGCATCAAGATAGACCCCTCCGCTTCCCATCAAAGTAATTTCACAGCGGATCAAAACTCCTCTGCAAGGTTGGGTCATGTAGACCATAAAGAACCTTACACTTAGGTTAGCACCCAACACCTCATTCAATCTGAGTGATACAATATACATCGATGTCCAACATAACTACAACAATACTACATAGTAGCATTCATCCACACAAAGATACATGCAACATCAATGTACTTATATTGTTATTGGTACAATACATTACACAATTTACATATGATACACCTCAGTGGTCTCTCAGAACTCAACTTCTCTAGCACTTGGCCAATCACACAATTCTCGTTTGTATCATTACTAGAATGCTCTCTTATCCACTTGTTGTTAGGCCACAGGCCATGGCAGCCTCTTTAGTGCTCCACCTCTTCGATCCTCTCCCAAAGACCTATCTTGAGTATTACTCCAATACTCCTTTCTCTTCTATGAATATTGTATTTATTCTTCTCTAGAAGACTATTCCTCTTCATCTTCTCATGTGCTTGCTTCAGCACTCATGTCCCTTCATTCCACTCTCCACATTTGTACTGTAGCTACTCAATGTTTTAAATCCCATGGTTGTTGGGTGGCAGCTAGTCCGTCTTCAATAGCTCACTCGTGTCCCTTGTCCTCATGTTGACCACGAGCTTAATCATTTCTTCCTTCATGGATACACGTCGGTCTGCATTTCTACAACTAGTCCATGATTCTGAAATTTCACAATAGTGACTTTAAGGTTCTACAATCACATTGTTCTTCTACATCATCTGCAGCTAGGAAAAAAAAACCCACATAATCAGTAACCAAAGAGTGACATCCACAACAACATACTTCTGCACCAATTTCTAGTACCCTTATCCACATATAATGCTACTACATCCCAATGCCACTTCTTTCACATAACTCATGAACATCAACATAAATTTTCAACAAATTCATGAAGATAAACACAAATTTTAAACTAAAATCATGACACATACATCACAGTTTATATTCCATGTACTCCGATTACCAAATTGTTTTTAAAATCATTTACCAAATTGTTTTTAGAATTATATGACATACTAGAGATTCACATAATAGGGAAAATGTATTGAATCATACCAATAATAATCCTTGCAATAGACGATCTTATTTAATGTGAGAAAACTCGTTGAATTCAATCCTATAACGTTCGTTCATGTGAATCTGTGAATGATTTGGACTTTCTTTTCTCATAATTCATTTTTTTTATTGTTCATATTGATTGGTGAACTATTTTTCCATTGTTCATATTGATTGGTGAACTATTTTTCCTTTGTTAGATGTTCGATCTTAGGTGTATAGATAATAATGAATAATTATGTGTAGAGATTCAATGCTTTTACCCTCCAAGGGATTTATATGAAAAGTTATGACACACGATGACTTTTAAGTGTTATGTACGTAACTAATTTTAATGAAAAATCTGGAAAATTTGTAAATATAATGATGTTGATTCACGTGCAGGTACGATGTTGATTGAAAACGAAATGACATACAACTCAACCAACTGTGTAAGCGATGCCAGAATTTAGATGGGATATTTGGGAAACAATGTGTACAATCATGGTTGACATTAAAGCCGATATATGGTTTAGGAGGCAAAGTTTATATGGTTTAATGTACAAACACATGAATTCAATATGAAAAATCCTATTTAACATAATATAATAAGAGCCACTAGGTCGCAATGTTTGGAGATTATTACTTGCTTTTGCTTTATTTGTGGACAGTTGTTAGCAATAGCGATTCGCCAAAAGTGACTAGCTTTCAATTTTAGTGAACTTTTAAACATTGCTTTCAAAATAAGGATGTACACATTATGAAAATTTTCAAAGCACATGATTTCCAACATTTATATACAATTATGAAACTCTTGTCTTTAGGATATCCAATGACATGCACAACATTGTAGAGTGCCTCTGGCATCTCAAATGGCATGCACAATGCTACTAGTGAGTGATTTGTTAAATATGATGCAACCTACTCCTAAGTAAAAAGACACAAACATGTGACAATGTTGCCCACTATTTGTTTGGTATGCTCAACTACTCTCTTTAATGAACAAAATATTTATGTGTATTACATAAAAAAATTAAACTACCTATGATTTGAAAGACAAACAAAGGTATAAATGTATGTTATTAAAAAAACATGTATATGACAACTAGTAGTGTAACAAGGACACGGTAAAGATTTCATTTAAAGGGTATTTTCTTCCTTAACCATGCAGAACATCATAGTTGGTAATTATTGGCTATCGGCTACTGATCTCTGCCTGGATACTCGAGTGGCGACAAAATGGGACCAATTTCTGGGTTCATTGAGGCATGAGGGCATACAATTGAAGGATTTGGAGGACTCCCTCGTATGGTCCTAGAACTATGAGATGGGACAGGTGTAACGCCCCCTTCCATCGTCAAAGGCAAGGAGGGGAAAACGTTAACAACACACGGGCTTATGGCAAGACTTAGCCCCAATAATTTGACTCATAACGCATGCAATTTAAAACTTCCAAATGCAGACTTAACTCTATAACTACACAGCGGAATTAAACTTCACATATGCACATAGTTTCATCATACATTCAACAGATAAATAACAGTCATCAATTATCATATTGCATAAACATGATGCCTTTCGTTTCATTAATCATGATGCATTGCAAAACACATACTGTATATAAATTAAATCACAAGAATACTCATCTTGATTTGCAACGGTCCAAACGACTGGCTATGGAAGGGCAACGTTCCTCCCAACCGTAGACCTCTGTCCAGCTTGTGTTCTTTCAGCTGAGAGGTCACCCCCGAGCTGGGCCGTGTATCCACTAAGGAGGACTAGCTGGGTTCACTCATAGTCATGGCTTCAGTCAAGCATCCAAGCAGATAGAGGAGGGTAGTGCTAAGCCAGTGAGCTCAACCACAGAGCTACAGGCATCTCAAGTGAACTCAACAGTTAGGCACCCACATTACCTACCACATCCAACACAAGGAAGATCCCCTTCTCTGTTACACAGTCCCTCAGGAAACTCTTCCCTCCAGTGCTCTTCAGGATGGGCATAGAAAGGTCCAGCTGCTGATCTTTGAGATCCTAGCCTTCACTGGGTTTATCAAGCACACCCAACCTCTGCATAGTCAATCCCCACTTGATTTCTCACCATTCTGCTCACCAAATACTCAAATCCGTCACTCGTTTTCTGAGCTGCAAAAACTGGGTTTTCCCATTGATTTCGGGGTAGATAATGCTCCCAAATTCGCCCCAAGGTTCATGCTAATGGATCCCCCATTGGATTTCCCTGTCCCCTGCCAAATCCGGACGTTTTTGGTCTTTTAAAAACTGGGTTCTCTCAAGGTCGCGATTTCTGGTTTTTCCTCACTGCTGGCACCCGTTTTTTGGATGGGAATGATGCTAGATAGTTTCACAATGGACTGGGGTGAGAATCAAGCAACCTCCCATGAGGTTGAGTGACTTCTTGCCCAAGCAATCAGAGCCCATGCCCACCCATACGAATTTCAGGGCTGCCCATGCTCCATTGAAGCCATGGGCTGAAATCTCAACCACCTTCTTACAGCAGGCATTAATGTCACCTAGGGAAGTCAATGGGTTCTCATAATGACAAATGGCAGCCTAGGGTTTAATCCCATAGCCCCCTCACCACTCCCTAGTGGATACACATGTCCCCTTCTCATTCGTTGCCTCCATAGCCAGTTTTTGGTATTTTATTTCAACATTAAATATTTACATCAATTTACGATATCCCATGGCTTAATAGCACGTGGGTAACAAAATATCAAGTGTGTCTAATTTAAATAAAATCCGAGCATAAACTAGCGGGGCCTTGGCCTTGAGCTCCACGCTAGGGAAACATACATCGCGTATTTGCAATATTTACATTAGAGCCAATATTGCCTAAGGGTTCAAAATTGGGGTATTACATTCCCCTCCCCCTTAGAACAACACCGTCCTCGGTGTTCTCAAAACTGAACAAAAATGGGAATGCCTCCCTCATGGCATCCTCTAGCTCCCATGTAGCCTCGTCGGGACTAAGGTGCTCCCATTGGACCTTTACCTGCCCGATGGCTCTGTTCCGGAGCACTGTGAATTTCTTGTCGAGGATGCGCATAGGTTCTACTTGGAACTCTCCCTCGGGTTCCACCTGTATCACATTCCAATCAATCATATGATTAGGATCATGTACATACTTCTTAAGCAAAGATACATGGAAAACATTATGAGCTCTTATGCTAGCAGGCAATGCAATTCTATATGCAACTGGCCCTATCCTATCAAGGACTTCAAATGGTCCACAATATCTTGGTGACAATTTAGCACAACTCCCCAACTTGAGGGAACTCTTCCTTGGTTTCACTCTCAAGTAAACATGATCCCCAATCTGAAATTCCTTATGTACTCTTTTCAAATCTGCATAACTCTTTTGCCTGTCCTGAGCTGCCTTTAAATTCTGCCTGATCTTAACAATTTCCTGTTCCATTTCCTTGATCATCTCTGGTCCAAGCACTACCCTGTTCACTGGGCCATCCCAATTCACTGGCGTCCTGCATCCCCTGCCATACAATGCTTCAAATGGACTCATTCCCAAGGATGCATGGTGTCCATTATTGTATGCAAATTCAACCAAGTGTAAATAATCTTCCCACTTGGATGGTTTGTCCATCACATACATTCTCAACATGTCTTCAAGGACCTGATTCACCCTCTCGGTTTGGCCGTCCGTTTGAGGATGGTAAGCTGTACTAAAATTCAATTTCGTTCCCAATTCCTGAAATAATCCCTTCCAGAAATTGGAGGTGAACTTTGTGTCACGATCAGAAATTATTGCCTTAGGCAATCCATGCAATCTGAATATCTCTCTCATGAAGATGTTCGCAATGTCACTAGCCTTGTGAGTGGACTTTACTGGAATAAAGTGAGCTACCTTTGATAGCTTATCCACCACAACCATGATTGAATCATGCTTTTTCACTGTCATGGGCAGACCTGTTATAAAATCCATGGAGATCACTTCCCACTTCCATTCCGGAATGGGTAAGGGCTGCAATAACCCTGCTGGATGTGGGTGTTCTGCCTTGACTTGTTGGCACTTCTGACACCTAGCAATGTACTCAGCTATATCCTTCTTCATGCCATTCCAAAAGTATTGCTTTCTTGCCGCTGTTATAGTCTTCTGATACCCTGGGTGTCCAGAGTACGGCATTTGGTGTATCTCATCCATCACTAGTTTCTTCAAATCTGCATTATTTGGAATGTACAACCTATCTTTGTAGATGAGGATACTGTCTTCACCCAGCTGATATCCTGCACACTTTTCATCCACGTTACCGTGCTGCAACTTCTCTTTAATTTGGAGGCAAGTTTCGTCACCGTTTTGGGCTTCAAGAACTCTTGTCTTCAAATCTGATTTGCACATACTTACCGCTGAAACATGAAATTTTCTGCTAAGAGCATCTGCAACCTTATTCTCCTTCCCTTTTACATGTTTAATTTCAAAATCAAATTCACATAGAAATTCCATCCATCTAGCTTGCCTAGCATTCAAGTTTGGCTGATCAAACAAATACTTCAAGCTCATGTGGTCCGTTCTAAGCTCGAATCTTCTTCCCATCAAGTAATGCCTCCACATTTTAAGAGCATGCACTATGGCTGCTAATTCTAAATCATGTGTGGCATAATTCTTTTCATGCTCTTTCAATTTCCTAGATTCATAGCAAATCACAATTCCTTCCTGCATGAGAACCCCACCCAGTCCTTCAATGCAAGCATCTGTGCATACTACAAAATCCTTCCTTGGATCGGCTATCTTCAAAACAGGAGCGCTAGTAAGTAACTCCTTTAATTTCTGAAAACTTTTCTCACATTTTTCAGACCATACAAATTTGATGTTCTTCCTTTGCAATGAGGTGATCGGATGCGCTATCCTGGAGAATCCTTCAATAAACCTTCTGTAGTAACCAGCAAGGCCCATAAAAGATCTAACATCTGAAACATTTCTTGGAGTTGGCCAATCCATGATGGAATTAATCTTCTCTGGATCCACTGCAATTCCTTCTTCTGAAATGACGTGACCCAAATATTGGATCCTCTTTTGATAGAATTCACACTTGCTTAACTTGGCATACAGCTGATGTTCTCTAAGAACTTGCAACACCATTCTTAGATGTTCCTCGTGTTCTTCCTCATTTCTTGAATAGACAAGAATGTCATCTAAAAACACAATCACAAACTTGTCCAAATATTTGCTGAATACACTATTCATGAGACACATGAATGTGGCAGGTGCGTTGGTAAGGCCGAATGGAACCACAGTGAACTCATAATGACCATATCTAGTTCTGAAAGCCGTCTTGTGAATGTCTTCTTCTTTAATCCTCACTTGATGGTAGCCAGACCTCAAGTCAATCTTTGAAAATAATTTGGCTTCCTTCATTTGATCAAACAAGTCATCAATTCTTGGTAATGGATACTTGTTCTTAACTGTCACTTTATTGAGTTGCCTGTAATCAATACACAGCCTTAAAGTCCCATCTTTCTTCTTGACAAATAACACCGGTGCTCCCCAAGGAGACACACTAGGCCTGATATACCCTTTATCTATTAATTCCTGCAGCTGTATCTTCAATTCCACCAATTCCGGTGTACTCATTCTATAAGGAGCTTTGGAATTCGGCGCTGCCCCTGGAACAAGATCGATGGTAAAATCAATATCTCTCATCGATGGCAACCCTGGTACCTCATCCGGAAACACATCTTGGAACTCTTGCAATATCCTGAAGTCTTCTAGTCTTGGCCCTTTGTCCTCCAATGAATCTGGCATATGGACTGCATATAGTTGACAACCCTTCTTATAAAACTTTTTCAACTGCAGGGCTGAAATCTGTCTTATTGAAACTTGCTTGGGAATCCCTTTTACCAATGTTGGCCTTCCATTTTCATCAATGCACTCAAGTGCTTTCTCATAACAGTCCAATTTGGCTCTATGTTTTTCTAACCAATCCATGCCAATTAATGCATCATAGGATCCTAATGGTAACACATTCAATTCAGCATATGTGTGGAGTCCATTCAATTCTATGGGACACTCCATCACTACCTCACTTACTTTTCTCTTGGTTCCCGTGGCTAGTTGCACTAGCCAAGACTTAGTATGCTTTATTTTTCTAAGAGAACAACCTTCAACCACTTTTGGAGAAACATAACTATGAGTAGATCCTGGATCAATCAAAACAGAAATAGATTGCGTAGCAATCTTACCTTCGACTTCCACCACTGATGACTGATGGTCTGCTTGGTGATTATCCAACGCTGCATAAATCCGAGGTGCTGCCCTTGCCATGTCCTCCACCGTAGCTACTCCCTTCAGGTTGTTCAACTTTCGAGCATTGTTTTTCCGATGTGGACAATCCTTCAACATGTGGTTTTCTCCACATCCCCAACACTGAAGTGGTCCCTTTGATGCTTTGTCTACTGCCACTGCTGGTTTGAATCCACTCCTTGCTTGTTGCCCCTGTGGAAAGGTCCTAGGATGACCTCTGAATGGTGGCTTGAAGCCATCCTTCTTCTGATCAAATTTCCCTCTTGGCTTTCCTTTCCATGCTGGGTTAGCCTCTGTTTTTCCCCTATTTTGCTCATAGCAGTGCATTGCCATCCTAATGGCTTCATCCAAACTTGGTGGATTAACAAACTCAATACGATCTCTGAAACTCTGAGGTAGACCCCCAAGAAAGCATTGGATTTTTACTCGCTCATCTTTGATATAGTCAACATACCTCAGTAATTCCAAGAATTTGTGGACATGCTCTTCCATAGATTTTTGTCCCAACCTGAGTTCATTAAACTCTTTTCTCTTACCGTCATAATACCTAGCAGAAAGGTATTTCTCCTTGAAGTACCCCTTAAATCTTTCCCAACTGATCCTTCTTTCATTGATCCCTTTCACTTGCAAGAGATTGTCCCACCAAATGGAAGCTCTGCCATTTAAGTTGTAAATGGCAATTCTGGCTTTCTCATTTCCTGAGTAGTCTTGAATTCTGAAATATTTCTTCATTCCCAGAAGCCATGCTTCTGCCTCTTGACCTGCCTTTCCTTCCCCATCAAATGTGGGAGGTCTTGCCTTCCTGAATTCTCCCTGTGGGATACCCTTGAACCTCTTTCTTCCGTCCAATCTCTTAGGTGCATGTCCTGGACTTCTCCTAGAACATTTGGAGTCACCCGACCTGCTGGAAGAAGACCTTGATGAAGATGTTTTATGTTTTCTGCTCACCGAACTCTTCCTTGGGCTTGGAGTCCTCCTCCTCGAACGGCCTCTAGAATGACTCCCTGCATCTCTTCCTTCTTCACCCATATGGCTTGGGTTGGACCCAAGGTTTATCTTATGCTGCATATCAGTGAGGCTTTGCAAAATAGCAGCATTGAGTTGGTGTTGTTCTTCTTGAGCCTTCATCAATCTTTCATTGAAGCTCACCATGGTTTCAACCAAATTTTGAGGAGTCACCTGCTCCCTTCTCCCATTGGATTCAGTCTCCGCATTCCCTTCATGCACATTTTCTCCTAGAACGTCTTCTTCGTGTTCATAAGGATTTTGAGCATCATTAACGGTCACCATCTTACCTCTGCTACAATTATAAACTTTATGAGCTGCAAACACTGTGCATTATTATGATATTTGTTAGACCTCATAAAATGCATCTAGGAATATACAACAATCAACATTTAACATAATTAACTCATGGAATAATCAACATAGCTGTTACTTATTCAATTCTTTTGCCCATTCATGCAATTCTGAAAATTGCCCATATTGCCATTAATTTGACAAAACAGTCACCGGCACTTTTCTGCCCTGATAATATATGATGTCTGATAACCCAATTCAAATTCCGGTCATACTACATTATTCCTTGCTAGACAAGCTTTCCAATGCCTGTCCCCGTGCTCCATTCCGACATCGGGTGTGGAAACAGCGTTGTTTCAAAAATGACAACTCTTACCAATAATTCTGCACAGTTTACACAGTTGTGTTTTGGTCCCGAAGGTCAACTTCAGCCACCTGTGGAAGAAAATCTATGCAGAACCACAAAAACTTATCTATCGGGCGAAGTTAGTCCATATAACAAGGAACACTCAGCAATTCACGGATTTCAATTCTGATGTACCGTTCATCTTTTATGAATTTCTGGGTTTTACTACTTCATACTTTTCACATTTTTCCAAAATTCCAAATTTTGGGCCAAAAACGGCTATCTCCCAAACGGTGCATTTCTGGAAAATCTTCGTCTAACGGAAGTTGTCTGTCTTAATGAGAATATGAAATGTCTAGTTCAGTAAAATTTCTGACTCCCACATCTAGGGTCACTTTTACTGCCCACAAGCTTTTCAAAATCCCGAAAAAGTGGCCCGGAACAGTGCTTTTTGGCCTTCTTACTCACCCCGACTCCACATCCTTTGGAGTTTGGTTCCAAGATTCGGAACTTAACATTGTGCCTGCTTCATGGCCGCGCCTGATCAATTTCAGCTCAAACCGACCTTCTGTCAAGCCTCGGGACTCTATCCTTCAAAAGTCACTATTTCCCTTTTTCTGTCAAATTGGAGTCTAATGGGCTCGGGGTCTTCACTAGTTCTTTCATGGCCCCCGTCAATGGCCTCCGAGCCCCACAGAAATCATCCCATTCCGAGCCCCGGTGCTCCCCCTATCCAAAAATGGAGTTTTTGGCACTTTACTCTTTTTTTTTTTTTTTTTTTTTTTTTTTCGGGCCGGTTCAGCGAACGCTCCCGCAACTGCGGGGCGGTTCACCGAATGCTTCCGCAATGCGGAGCAGTTCAGCGAATGCTTCCGCAATGGCGGAGCGATTCGCTGAATTCTCCCGCAACTGCGGAGCCATTCGGCGAAGGCTTCCGCCGTTTCGGAAGACTTTCCCGAATCCTCCCGCGATTTCGGAGCCCTTCGCGGAATCCTTCCGCCGTTTCGGAACCATTCGCCGAAGTCTTCCGCCGTTGCGGAATGATTCGGCGAAGTCTTCCGCCGTTTCGGAACGATTCGGCGAAGTCTTCCGCCGTTTCGGAACGATTCGCCGAAGTCTTCCGCAATTCCGGAACGACTCGCTGAACTCTTCCGCGTTGCGGAACGATTCGCGGAATCCTTCCGAAATTTCGGAAGAGAATTCCTTCCGCAATTTCGGAAGAGAATTCCTTCCGAAAAAGTTTCCGTTCGACGCCGACACTTAGAAAATTTTTCACAAAAACGAATTTTTCTCCGCTGTTTCGGAGCGGTTCACTGAATTCTTCCGCTGTTTCGGAGCGGTTCGCGGAATCCTTCCGAAATTTCGGAAGAGAATTGCTTCCGCAATTTCGGAAGAGAATTCCTTCCGCAATTTCGGAAGAGAATTCCTTCCGAAAAACTTCCCTTCGCAAATTTTCGGAAAAATTCTCGGAACGCTTCCGAAATTTCGGAACGATTCGCCGAATGCTTCCGCTGTTTCGGAAGGCATTCGGGAATTCCTTCCGAAACAGTCTTAAACCAAAAATTTCAAAAACAGTCTTAAAACAATTTTTTTTCAAAACAGACTTAAGAAAACTCTATCAGATTTGGCCCATAGAGGCCCAATGCTGCAACGCAGCTCTGACACCAAACTGTAACGCCCCCTTCCATCGTCAAAGGCAAGGAGGGGAAAACGTTAACAACACACGGGCTTATGGCAAGACTTAGCCCCAATAATTTGACTCATAACGCATGCAATTTAAAACTTCCAAATGCAGACTTAACTCTATAACTACACAGCGGAATTAAACTTCACATATGCACATAGTTTCATCATACATTCAACAGATAAATAACAGTCATCAATTATCATATTGCATAAACATGATGCCTTTCGTTTCATTAATCATGATGCATTGCAAAACACATACTGTATATAAATTAAATCACAAGAATACTCATCTTGATTTGCAACGGTCCAAACGACTGGCTATGGAAGGGCAACGTTCCTCCCAACCGTAGACCTCTGTCCAGCTTGTGTTCTTTCAGCTGAGAGGTCACCCCCGAGCTGGGCCGTGTATCCACTAAGGAGGACTAGCTGGGTTCACTCATAGTCATGGCTTCAGTCAAGCATCCAAGCAGATAGAGGAGGGTAGTGCTAAGCCAGTGAGCTCAACCACAGAGCTACAGGCATCTCAAGTGAACTCAACAGTTAGGCACCCACATTACCTACCACATCCAACACAAGGAAGATCCCCTTCTCTGTTACACAGTCCCTCAGGAAACTCTTCCCTCCAGTGCTCTTCAGGATGGGCATAGAAAGGTCCAGCTGCTGATCTTTGAGATCCTAGCCTTCACTGGGTTTATCAAGCACACCCAACCTCTGCATAGTCAATCCCCACTTGATTTCTCACCATTCTGCTCACCAAATACTCAAATCCGTCACTCGTTTTCTGAGCTGCAAAAACTGGGTTTTCCCATTGATCTCGGGGTAGATAATGCTCCCAAATTCGCCCCAAGGTTCATGCTAATGGATCCCCCATTGGATTTCCCTGTCCCCTGCCAAATCCGGACGTTTTTGGTCTTTTAAAAACTGGGTTCTCTCAAGGTCGCGATTTCTGGTTTTTCCTCACTGCTGGCACCCGTTTTTTGGATGGGAATGATGCTAGATAGTTTCACAATGGACTGGGGTGAGAATCAAGCAACCTCCCATGAGGTTGAGTGACTTCTTGCCCAAGCAATCAGAGCCCATGCCCACCCATACGAATTTCAGGGCTGCCCATGCTCCATTGAAGCCATGGGCTGAAATCTCAACCACCTTCTTACAGCAGGCATTAATGTCACCTAGGGAAGTCAATGGGTTCTCATAATGACAAATGGCAGCCTAGGGTTTAATCCCATAGCCCCCTCACCACTCCCTAGTGGATACACATGTCCCCTTCTCATTCGTTGCCTCCATAGCCAGTTTTTGGTATTTTATTTCAACATTAAATATTTACATCAATTTACGATATCCCATGGCTTAATAGCACGTGGGTAACAAAATATCAAGTGTGTCTAATTTAAATAAAATCCGAGCATAAACTAGCGGGGCCTTGGCCTTGAGCTCCACGCTAGGGAAACATACATCGCGTATTTGCAATATTTACATTAGAGCCAATATTGCCTAAGGGTTCAAAATTGGGGTATTACAACAGGTAACTACTAGACTCGCTTATCATTCTATTGCAATTGAGGATTATGATTACAATCCTATTTGGTGGCATCGACGTATCTGGGACTAGAGGGCTCCATCAAAGATTCTATGTTCACCTGGTTAGCTATCTTTAATAAAATCTTAACGGGTGAAAACTATTATAAGAGAGGGGGAACTGGTCCATTTGTTTGCCCTTTATGCTTTATGGGTGAAGAAACTACTGATCATTTATTGGTCACTTGTAAGGTCACTTGAGACCTATGGAATGCTACTTATCTTGGTGTATACTCGTCGGCGGTTAGGTCATCTGTGACTCTTATCTCCAGACAGTATCAGTGGTTTGTTGTAGATTCTCATATATATGCATTTCCACTATTATTTATTTGGGGCATTTGGAGGATCCAGAACCAAATCATTTTCGACTATGCAAGATTTCACTTTGGTAATGCTATTGGATTTATTTTACATTTAGTCGATTCATATCCTCACTCTAGTCATACATCAATGGATGTTGAGAGGAGCCCCCCTATCATTATTGATTAGTCTCCCACTTGATTTTTCGATGGGGCATCACAAAGGGGTTTGTGTGGTGTTGGGGCATATATTAAAGTGAATCATGACTCATCCTTTAATATCTGGTTTGGATGTCGTACTAGCACGAACACACATGTTGAAATCCTCAGTTTATGGGGATTACTATATTTCGTAGATTACAAAGGTATTCATTCCATTCATATTTTTAGTGACTCGAGGGTGGTGATTGACTGGATTGTGGGCAAGCATTTACTACATGTATCTTCATTGGAGCAATGGAAAGAGAGGATCATTGATCTTAGGCTCACTTTTCAGTCAATTGACTTCAGGCATATTTATTGCGCCTTCAACAAACAGGTTGACCAGTTATCAAAGTAAGGCATTGGATTACTGGAAGGTTTATTACACTTCCAGGAATCCAACAAGAACATAATGGTTGGAGAAGGCAATTTTCAGATATACTAAGTACAAAGTATTTTGTTAATTTATTGTTATTTTGTAATTTTTGGTTTATATTTCACTGGATGATAGATAGTTGGCCAATCCAAGTATAGGTTAAATTCTGAACAGACTTGGGATATTTTGATGTCATTGGGTTATGTCACTATTTTTTTGTTAAAGTATGCTTATTGAATAGGAAGCCGTGACTAGTAGAATGAGGAATGCTAATTTATGATTGTAGTCAGATGACACAATGTTAGAGGGACAAGATATATTGTAGTTTCTTAGATTCACTCTATGAATATCAAGAGATTTTTTTTCGAATGAAAAAAAAAGACAAGATAAAAGACAAAAAATACCCATTCTCATAAATATTTGAAGGATGCATGTGCCTAAATACAATGAATATTTAATATTTTTAAAATCAACAAACTATATAAATCGTATTGCTATCGCAAAACAAACATAAGCATAGCACCATGACTCCTAAACTAGCATTTTTACGAATGAGTTGTTCACATAGGACTTATTATTTATTTATTTATATTTAAGTTTTTAATAAAAATAAATATTTTTTTGTAATTAATGTTTTAATATAAATTATAAAATATAATTTATATTAAAACATTAACTAAAAAAATTATAATATAAATTCATAAACCATAAAATATACACTAATAAATTAATGTTTTCATATAAATTATTAAATCATTTATGTTTTAATATAAATTATTCACTAGCTTAAGTGTTCGGCTTTGCAAATCGAAACACAATTTCTTCAAGTTCCGGCTTTGCAAATCGAAACACAATTTCTTCAAGTTCCATGCAATTGTAAAAGAGTGGTCATAAAAACAATCGATGGAGACGAATTTAGATCCTTTGCCATTGAAGTTGCAATTCATAACTCAAACAAGTTGGATAACAAATGTTTGCAAGTTGTTTGTAGGTTAATTTTGCAATTTAATTATTTTGTTTTGTTTACACTGAGGCTTTTTAAATACAACATGATATCAACATGTCGCTTAAGTGTGGGGCGTAGTTTACCTCCTGTTGAACGACGAATTGGAAATGAAGTAAATACATAATTTAAAAAATAAAATGAGTGTGACGAAGCTAAATAGTATGCAGAACCTTTAATACATGTGACGTCCTTGTGCCGCCCCCTCTTTGGAGGGAAAACCAAGGAGGACGTCAGCGAACTCCTACCAATCAGAGTTTAAGAAAAACATTTTTATTTTTATTTTTACCGTAGCAAAAAACTATAGCAAAAGAAAAAAATTGTCTTGTACAAACAAACTAATACTGTCTTCGCGAAATATTAATGTTCCCCATCGAGGACATACCAATACAACTGGAATTAAATTAAATATAACTATAAGTAATAAATATTACTAATATATATTCACATAGTTATAGATTAGTTGTGTATATTTATCCCTAGTCTATATTAGCATCTTATGTTATTAATGTATAGCTACATCACTTAAAGTGCATCAAAGTTGCTCGAATTCGCTACTATATAGCTTGTAATAAGTGTCGTGAGTAACATTTTTCATCACATAGTCACAATTTTGTCAAATTATACTAGTGATAGAATGTCAATGGAAGGCTAGTACAGTTTGGTTTCATGTTTTAGAAAAACTCTACATAAATCGTTCTCCTGAAATATTGGCATACCTTGTCATTCCATGGGAACCTCCCATACACGACCACTTAAGGCTCCGATATTTTTAGACCCCAAATCACCAAAGTTGGACCTACCCATAAAATGGACCCTACAAGCCAATGGCTCCAATTTTTTCACCCAAAAAGTACCAAAATAAATGACAAGTTATATAATCGGATCCATTTTAGATCAAGCACAAATATGACACACAAGGGGAAAAACATCATCAATGATACTTCAACACTAGTGGAGGCAATATGGGAGGCAAGTGCAGGTGGGGGTTATAATGGACCTCAATGGAAATGTGGTGGAATCTTATGCATGGGGCCTAGGTCGCAAATCGAATAACCAAGCATAATGTTTAGCTCTTCTTCAAGGAGTGGATATTTTAGCTTCTCTTGAGGAATGGAAAGCACACATCTATGGAGACTCCATGATTGTAATCCGCAAAATGTGCAACTATATGAAAGGAAAGGACCTAAAATGTGGGAGATTACAAAAGAGAACCCTAAGCTTCCTTCGAAAATCCATTTCCATGTTTCATATCAGGTGAAAAAATAACGAAGAAACAGATGACTTGGCAAACCAAGGATCTAGGCTACAAAAAAAATTGATTATGTTAGACCAACTCCCACCTCAAAGAAAGTGGGTTCCATGTATTTAAAACATAGGAACAAGGTGAGCTTGCCCGCATTAGGTGGTCATACAAAGGGGCTCATTATAGCCTTTATGGAGTAGGCATTAGGTGGTAGATGGAGGCTTGGGAAGGGGCACATAATCTAGGCCAGACGTCCCCAAGGTGTCAGGGAAGTAAAGAGGGCCTCGCGCGAGCACATAACTACCCACTAGGTGTGTCAGGCTCTCACAAGTGAATTCAAGGCCTCAACTATTGTAAGCGATATGGAGGGTTCCTGTATTCGGTCAATTGTTCCGGTGAATGAAACAGTGGTTGAGAGTGAGGAGGAGTCTACACATTTTGTGTAGATTCATGAACTTCCTCCCTCTTTGCAAGATTTATGTTCCCATATCTTTGTTGTCAGTGTCTCGTCGAGGCCTCCAATCGAAGGGAATTGTTTTAGGATTAGCTTGTCTGATCTTGAAGTGAATCTTCATGTACCTGATGCAAGTTTGGGATCCCATTTTGCCTACATTAAATTCACAAATGCCATAAATTGTATTGGGAAAATTGAAGAAGTCATTGGTGGGGAGGTCACGGTTGGGGGATCTTAGAATGCATAGAATTTAACCCATTGGTCTAGAAGCTTTGAGAAGGAGGGTTCATACAGACCTCAACCAACTTATTTAGTCTTGGGAAATCAAGGATTTGAGACCATGTCTACATGGAGGAACTTGTTCAATAAATTTCGGATTGATTTAGAGGACTTCAAACGTATGTTAAAGGTCTTCCACGATTGGATTGGAGGATAGATGGAAGCACCGAGACAAGTCTTCTATTACACTTCTAACCTGGAAATGAGAATCAATGACATCAAAAGCAATACAAGTGAACAGAGCGACATCTTGGAAGAAATGATAAAGGACTTAGACAAGTTGGTCAATATGAATAAGTGTAGTCATTGCCAATTTTTTCCTTCTATGGAAGCTAAAGCAATGGACGAGGAATTTGTCATTCTACCAGTCAATGGAGGGAATTGAAACAACCGACATGGATAATTCTGGTCAGCAATGACTCCCAATTCCTTTTTTGTTTTGTTCTGTTTTTTTACATTTTCCTTGATGGATAGTTTATGCGAGTATATAGTGCCAACAATATTGTAATAGATGAAAAAAATGTAGAAATTATCTTGAGAAAAGTAGAGCCAATAACCCTCTGGGCTCTATCTCTACATTTTTTTTACAATACTTTGAACTCTTGTAGCAATGGGCTAGAAACAACATTTTAATACAAATTATACTTCATTTCTATTTAAAAATAACACAAGTGGGGGCAATAACAATGCTCCACCTCATTTGACAATCTTGAGACATACTCCCGTGTAGGTGATGATTTCCTTTTCAAACTACCTGGAATTGACTTTTTAACAAAAATATTTTCAATTGTCAACAAGGAGATTTAACAATGTCTACCAAACTGAGGTTGTAGTCATGGACATTGGGCTAAATTGAACTTCAAGAACTAAAGTGTGATGAAAAGAAGACACTACCATAAAACATGGTCTGCATTCAATCACCTTATACACCACTTGGTGCTCTATGGGAGATTGGAAAGTTGCTTTGAAAAAACGTAAAACGTATAGAACAAAGGTGAAACTGGAAAGATTTGGACAAGTGAATAGTAATAATAAGGGCCAACAAATAGAGTTTGGATATTTTCTCATATTTGCAAATTAAAATAGAGTTTGGATATGGATATTTGTCCATATTTGCAAATTTGGGCATTTCTTTAGAGAAAACCATGTATGTGATCAGAGGCCCGAGGGTATGAAGGCACATGGCCGTCCCAATCTGGAGTCGGTGAAGAAGAGGGCCAAACATGGATATGGTAGATCAAATTGAAGCTGTAACGAGTATGAACACTATCAAAACGGGGCCGAGACTACCAAGAGCTCTGAGTCGATCACATTGATAAATTGAACGATTGCTCATATGTTCAGGTGAGCCAGAAGCGATTAAGAGTAAATTCGCCTCGGCACTTAAAGCTTCGACACTTGCCGGATCGAGAGCATTTTGGAAGGCCTGGAGCATTCGGAGGGATAAGTATAATTCCGCCGAGAAGAAATCTTGTTTCGGTGTTTTTTAAGGTTTGCATTTATATTCATCGCTTGCATTTATGGGTTTTTATAGAGTTCGGAGTATATTGCCTTGGAAATGCAACCAGAGAGATATCATTAGTCTTTACTTCGAAAAGAATCACATAAATTTCTTCAGATTGCCCTATCAAAAGCTTTTCTTCACATTTATACTCGTGATTGATCTGTTTATGAAGTCCTAGAAACTAGGTCTAATAGAAGGGAGTATTTCTTCCTCATAACAATGGTTTCAATTCGGAGTATTTCTTCATCATAAGATTTGTGACAATTTTCTCAACAACAATTGTGTCAATTCTTGTCCCTTCATTAGCTGACTTTTTACTCTGATTGGAAGCAATATCGATAGCAATTTGGGTTTTTGTAGGATATTCTCAATAACGATGGTGTCAATTCTTGTCCCTTCATTTGCAGATTTTTTTGTCTTTGATTGGGAGCAATACTGTTGCATTTTGGGTTTTTTAATTCTCAGCTCTCTTTCATTTGCATGCTTCTTGGCCTGAGTGATTTTTCATATGGATCCTTGCAGACGCCTTGCCTATTGTTATGGCATTGCTGGAATCGTTTCCTCCATTACTCGGCCTGTTAAAGGCTGCCCAAAAGACTAATGTTGTGATCTGCATTATTTCTTGGGATTCAAATCCACCTTTGGAATTTGTTTTTGCTATTACAATGTTGTTTCAGTACATAACTTGTTCCTGGTCTACATTAGTTTCAACACAAATATATAGCTTGCAGTGTGCCTTACATTCAAGGCTTTTTGCCCATAGGAATAACTAAATTCCAACAGTGATGAATATTTTGAAATTATTCAACACAAATATAGCTTACAATGTGCCTTACATTCAAGACTCTTTGCTCATAAGAATGACTAAATCCCAGTAAATCCCAACGGTCTTGAATATTTTGACTGATCCAATTTCAAAATTCATGATATCTGAGAGTGGTATAAATTGCCTAAGTTATCTCCATTTCAGTTTTCTGGCAAACACTTTTCCCTTAATATCCGAACTGAATAGATTGGCAAAGATTTTGACTTTGTTCCTTTATGTAAAACATTTTGAAATTTCTGAATAACATACAAGAAAATTAGGGAAGCTCGAATTTTGTGGTAACCAAATAAGTATTTGAACTATGAACAGTCACCCTGCCACCAACAAAAGTACTCATTTGCCTTTGCAGTCTTTGAGCTCTGTTTGAAATGATCTTATATTTTATTATTAGTGCCAGCAAGGTAAAAAGAAGGCCCCACATAAGGACAAAGGGATATAAGTTTGAGTTATTAAAGAAGCAATATCTTCAAAAAAATTTATTAGGCTGCAAAAAATATTGATGATGTGAGGTCATTAAAACTCAACAAGACCTAAATGTGTACCAAGCCCAGGCTTGGGGAGGTCTATCTTTTATGGTTACCATGGCAGGCGGGTAGAAGACTTGTTTAAACCAGTGGAGTCACCATGATTGTTGTTTGGGTTTTTGGTGACTAAATCCAATATGCCGGAGCTAATGGTTGTTATTAGCCAACAATGAAAATCTGCAAGTTAGTATCATGTCAATTCAATGAACAAACATGTAAGCAACAGAAATCAAGGATGCAAGCATGCTAATATAAAACAGAGAGCCTCAATGGAAGAGATATGGAAACTAAAGAGGGAATCATACCAGACGGGTATGCCGAAGAAAGAAGTGCCCCAATAGAAAATGCAAAAGAAGAAGGGGAGCTGGAAAAGGGCCGTGGCATTGAAGAATATGCATTAGAGAAGGATGTGGGAAGTGTTCAGAACAAGGAAACACAAGGTAGTGTTCGAGAAGGATGTGGGAAGTGTTCAGAACAAGGAAACACAAGGTAGTGTTCGAGAAGATTGAGGAAGTTTAATGAATTCTTCACTTTAGCTCCTTCAATGAACAACTCTATACTAGAAAGGCTAAGTTGAGATAGGTCTTGAAGGTTGATGATACTTATAAATAAAAGAAAACATAAATAAGAAACAGACTCTGAATGAACAAAAACTTGCATAGATCCATTAGACAATGAATCCCAACAATATTATTGAAATCCAGGTCTGGCTGTACAGTACAGGCAGTTTATCTAATCAGTTCTAAAGGTTAGTTCAAGTGATCATGAATCAGCAATGAAATCTTTCCCTAAATATTTCTTATAAGCACTTTTTATGATGTTATTTTGTTGTTGAAATTTTTTTTATTTGTTGTTGTCATATTAGAGTGCATTCAAATCATCTATATCCTCTGAGGGAACTTCTTTGCACAACTTCACTATAAAATGTTCATGTTATTTCTTTTCATTATGAAAAGATGTCAAATATTCTTCTTTTAAAATTTAAGTGAAAATGCTTAGTATTTTCATCCATGTCCAACTTAGTCCAAACTAAGATTTATCATATAATCAGAATAACAGTTATATTTTTTTAAATGTGATAACATTCTTTTACCAGAATACATCTTTGCTCATAAATTTTATTTTTTTTTTTTAATTGAAATGAAAATTCTCATTATTTCAATCCATGTCTAACTTAATCCAAACTAAGATTTGATCATATAATTATCAAAATGAAACTTAGATTTTACTTAATCTAAACTAAGATTTGATCATATAATTATCAAAATGAAACTTAGATTTTACTTAATCCAAACTAAGATTTGATCATATAATTATCAAAATGAAACTTAGATTTTTTAAATGTCATAACATTCTTTTACCAAAATACAATTTTAGTTATATGGAACTCAAAAATTTGTACTTGATTAACCAATTTAACATTAATATAATTTTTCCTTTCACTAAATTTTTACTTTTAATATAAAATAACACACTTCCTTTCAAAAATGAGTTGAAAAAAATCCTTAATTTTATTAATCACTTCCAAGTTTCCCCTTATTAATCCACTGAATATTTAAACAATTTTTTTTCAAATCCTTATACTTTTTAAACAAATTATATATATATATTATTTTTCTTTCGACTCAAATAATTTCCTTACTGATTTTGCCATTTTTGCACTTCCAACTTTTGAACTTTTGTGGAATTTCTTTTGCTAACTCACTGTACAGTTACTTTTGTGGAATTTCTTTTGCTAACTCACTGTACAGTATATGCACTGTCCTTTCAATGGGCAGAGCAAATATTATGTTCTAATAAAATCATAAAAAACTTTTGTGGAATTTCTTTTGCTAACTCACTGTACAGTATGCACTGTCCTTTCAATCGGCAGAGCAAATGAAAAATCAATTTAAAATAAAAACCAATTACAAAAATGAAATGGAAATAACAATTCATTAGATATAGGATATACATGAACGGAAACATTTGACTGCACCACCGGATATCCAACCATTTCCAAAAAGAAAAACAGTACATCTGACAATCTAAATAATTATATGAGCTGCTCGAAAATGTAAGTCACGCTGCAATACCCCACCAACAGAAAGTACCCATCAAACAGAACGTCTTACGTCACAGCCATGCCCACCATTAAAATACGCTTTACTGGTTGAGTTTCTTGGCTGCCTGGGCCTCTGCCTGGGCTTGAGCCTTCTTGAAGAGCTTATGATCAGTGTGCTCTTTGAAAGTCTTCGCCGGAAACAATGGAGGATGCTTCTCGTCCACCACTTCCTTCATGGGTCCGATCAGGGCATCTTTTGGCGGATCGCAGAACACTGCCCACGAAATCCTCACCTTCTCTTTGTTCACCAGTCCTCTGTGCAGCCCGCTTGTGAATTGTCCGTTGCTCAATATCTGATGCAATTAAAACATTAGTTACTATATGTGATAAACAATCAAATGAATGCTGAAATTGGATGAATGGCGTACCTCGACTTGGTCGCCAATGTGGACAATGAGGGCGCCAGGAATGCATTTGGCGGTGACCCATTTGCCTTCATGGAAGAGCTGAAGGCCGGGCACCATGTTATGCAGCAGGAATGTCAGTGCGCTGATGTCGGTGTGCGCCTCCACTCCGAGAGCGAGCTCCGGTTGTGGGCAACGGGGATAGTAATTTATTTTCAATTGCATTTCCAGGTTTTCACCGCCCAACACGCGCTCCATTCTGTCTTCCTCCACGCCAAGATCCAACGAAAGCGTCCCCAGCATTTTGCTCACAAGCTTCCGTATATGTCGACCATAGGCGTCTGTCACTTCGCTGCAATAATGTAAACATATATACGTGAATTACATATGAATTAGTGTACAAGAATCTGCAAAAGAAGTGAGAAGAGGTATATACATACATGTATTCATGGGGGTGTTTAGGCCAGGTGGTCATGTCTCTGCGGTCTTCGGGCCAGAGGAGGTGGAAGTAGTAGTCCTCCCATTCAAGCTGACCACTAGCGTTGTTGGCGAGCTTCGAGCCGTAGCCTGCTATCTTCCCCGCGGCGTGGTCGTTGGCGTATTTCTCCTTCTCCTCAACGGGGAGATCGAAGAAGGCCTTCCCCGCTGCCTGCAGACGCTCTACGAGAGTCTCAGATATGCCGTGGTTCAGCAGTTGCATGACTCCCCACTCTCTGCTCGCCTTGGCCACCTGACGCCCGATCTCCTTTTTAATTTCGTCGTCCGCAGAATCCCATCCGGCAACGTCTACCACTGGAATCTGCGGGCCTTCGACTTCCACTCCTCCTTTCAAGTTGAAAACGCACTCAGTGGGTCTCTCTTCCAGGGGTCTCACATACTCGGGAGGAATGGCGGCCAAGCCGCTCAATGCCAGACTCTCCACTCGCGCTGGTGCCATGATCACTAACCAGTTGCAAGCAAACAAACAAGGGAAGGTATACTGCGTGGCCTGAATTGCAGATAGGTGGGAAGGTGGTGTTTAAATAGAGGAATTTCATAACTAATTGAATGCGCAACGATCTTAGCTTGAGGGTTGTTGGTATGTTGAATTTCCAGCTACCACTCCACGAGTGAGGTAGATGGTCTTCCCTATGCAGTACAACTGAACACGAACAGAGCAAAATGAGAAGAGCAGTTGGCTCGTGACACGTTAGCAACTAGATCTGTAAGTCTTCTCTGCTTCTGACCCGGAACATACTATTTTTTTAATAATATATTTAAAGAATGCTTTGGAAGATTATTAAGATTCAAGTTCTTATGGTTTAAATTTATTGCTGCCGTTTCAATGTGATTGAAATTAAAAACGTATCTTTAGAATTTTAATAATTCTTTAAAATATATTAAAAAATCATAACATATATTTTTTTGGTTATACTTGGTATTTTAAGTTTTATAGTTAAAATTATAGGTTGTTATTTATTTAACGAAAAAAATTTCGAGTAGAAAGCTGACCGACATAGCGGTACATGTAGTGTCTGACCGTGTCAAACACCCAGGTCCACAATCCGTACAAAATTTAAGAATTCATCTGCACTGAATTGTCATTTCAGCAATTTGTGATTTGAATTTGTTTTTATTATTATTTTGAAATATATACCAAAACAATTTCAGTACCTCATATAAATATCATTTTTTTAAATTAAAAAAAAAAATATTTTCATATCTTCAATTATTTTGATGGGATGGAAACCGTGTGGAAAACTAAAACACCGACCGCTGCCAAAACAATATGGTCAATTAATTAATCATAACCCGTGTGGGAGTAAAATTTCATTCTCACCATTCCACAGGTCTACATAGACCTCAATCCATTCTCACTTTTTTTCCATTATTTAATTGTCTTTCAACATCTTTTCTCATACCATATTTTGTTGTGCTGAGAGGTGTTTTACAGCCCAGTATGAGGGAGATTGTGTGTAACATGTGTTGAGTGTTTGTCAAGTTTGTCCAATGTGAGTTACAAAATAATACAAAGTAAATAAAAAAGAATAATACAAAGTAAAAAGTAAATATGAGATTTAAACTATAGACTTTATTTTTTACTTTTAATACAAAGTAGAAAGCAAATATGAGATTTTAGAGTGTTTGTTGAGTTTGTAGAGTAACGAAATAATACAAAGTAAACACAAAAAATAATACAAAGTAAAAAGTAATAAATATTATGTCGCCATAAACAAAAATGAATAATACAAAATAAAATATAAATATGAGACTTAAACTAGAGACTTTTGCATATGGGAGATTTGATCCCTCTCGGGGCTTGATAGAGCCTAAGATTTGAATATATACTGATACATTTAAATGTGATTCACAACTTACAAGGTTGGTGAACTTGTGAGAATTAGTTAGATTCAAATCTTCATAACTTATAATAATGAACGGCTAAATTGATAAGATTTAGTTGGACTCAAATCTGTAATGTAAATTGCTTTTGCTGGTACAAAGAATGTTGTAAATTTTTGTGAAACTTTATAACATTTTAGGATTGGAAGTTAAATTAATTTTCTTGAAAATTTGGATAAGACTATCAAGGTCAAGTTGCTTTGGAAAAAACAACAAATATTCTATTCTACAACATAAGAAGTAATGAAGTAATGGATCGAAATCTATAAGATGATGTTTTTTCACAACTTTACATTTGTAGATCAAGACGCTCTAAGAAGATTATAACACCAATTCGGGGGATCCACTTGCATACCAATAAATTAGAGTGCTCTTAATAGCACCAAAAACCATCAACATCATGCATAGTGTGCAATCACATCATGTGTTCACAAGACATCACTTTTGTTTGCAAAATGGGTGTAGAGAGCATATTCAAGTGTCACATAACCAAGCATCCTAATAGTCCTAGTGGGTACTGGACTCTTGTTTTTACTTACCAATATGCACTCTGCCTAAATTTGAGGATCTCTTTTCCATATCCTCTTGTTATTTTATGATGTACCCATTGTGTTGACATTCCATGTCACTTTAATTTTGCTACAATTAGCAAGCAACTTCTTCCGATGGATTTTTCACAAGAATTACACCATAGCATTTACCATTGGGGTTCTACAATAGTTAACATGATATAATTTTTGCACTTTTCATCACAACAACCAATGTTGTGTTACCATAAAACTTAAAACAGAAAAAGAAAACAATCATATCCAAGCATGTAAAGTATTCAATCAAGAAAATGCATCACTGACTTGGATTGTTTCTTGATGTTGGCTCATGAACTAGGTTTACCTTCAACCTAAGCTAATGCAAAACATACCATGGACATGCTTGAACATGAGTTACTTAGATTTATCCAAAGAAAAACGTACAAACTCGGACACACCTTGTGGATTCGAATGTCGTCTCAAACCATCCCATTGCATAGTATGCCATAATAGATGAAGTGATTTCGGTGAAGAATGCTTGTAGATATCTATAAGAATAGGGAGGAAGTGACAAGACAATAACAAAGGTAACATATCTTCAGGCCACCACATCATCAAGACATATCAAGAAGAGCAAGTGGCATAGTAATAAGGATGAATCGTTGGGATCATGTCATCCAACATCAAATGGTGGGCTATGGATAAAATGTCACATCCAAACTTAGCCCTCAAAATGTGATGTGTTACGACGTAGCAAGTGGGGGAAGGGAAAACAATATTTAAAAAAAAATGGAACATAAAGTTCCATATAATAAAAGAAAATAGATAATCATGTGAAACATGGTTAGTGAATGCAACCCAATCACAAGTCTAGAAAATTCCATGTGTTAGATGGAGTGAAGCATGTTTACCTTGACATGGACTTGTCCAACAATGCACTTTATTATTTTTGAACTGTGAAATTCATGTGATTTGTCTAGTCTTTCATTATCTCTTGCTAGTTCGGTTTCCAAGTTGGCAAGCCCCTTGTAAATCCCACTAATAATAAACCACTAAGTTCACCCCTAAGAAATTAACCAAAGCAAGGCACCAAACCCATGAGTGGGGATACCATATGGGGTCAAGTCTTAACTTAAGTTCAAGAGGCTAGATGCCAAGAGATTGAAGCCAAAACTCATGTGTTAGGTGGCTGCTTGTTGTAGCCTGAGGACAAGGATGGTTTTTCTTGTGCGTTTTTGGCAAGAAATTTGAGAGCCTTAGGAGGAGAGCAAACTACGTCATGTTACAAATTACATTGTATTCCTTGCATATGACGTGCTAATCTTATGTTTTTGGTGCAAATGGATGGGATAGCATGAGTGTTTGCCAAAATAAACTTCTAACAAATTGTCAACATTAGATTTCAGATTTTGAGCTTGGAATTGTATTCCAAAGCTTGAATTTGAAGTTGTGTGGAGGGTTTTTTGCATCAGTTCATGGCTTTTCCAACCGAATTTGTATTTTTCTCTATCACAATTTCTCAATATTTGTGGGGAAATGTGCCTAAAAAATATCTTCCTCAAGATTTTGAGGGTTCAAGGCCATGATTTTGAGAGTTTGCCATTTCAATAGAACCTATAGCCATCATGGATCTCTATTCATTCGTTGACGAGATTTTTTTTAAAGAATTTTAACTTTGACTCCAAATTTGCCTCCATTTATTTAGAAATCAAAGAATATTTCCACTGGATGCCTTATCTGGTTGAAATCCCAAGGATCTAATTTAAAGGTCTTTTTTTCTATTTCCATGATGAATTGTACACAAACTTTTATGTTAGTTAATCCCCATGGTTAAATTGAGATGCAGTCTCAATTTCCCTATTATATTTGGAATCAAAATTCTTTGTTTGATGATTTTTTCTTTAGATTTTTTTTTAGGTTTTTCGTGAAACTTTGTTTTGTATCCTTAATTCTAGCTACCTGGTGGGAATGTCATTTGGACCTTTTGACTTGAACTTATTCCTAGATACCATTCTTGTTCCAATAGAGATTCCCATCTCTAACTTCCCTTCCACTACACAACAAGAACCATGATGAATTTTTTACTCTGTAGTATAGAATATTGAAATGGTCATTTTGTATAGCAATTTGTTTGAAGATAAGCTAGTTATTTCCATTTATTTTTTACAACCTACATATAAAAATGTAGTAATCCCTTTGGTACAAATCCCTAAGGTAAAAAACGCTAATGCACTACCATAAATTCATAAGTTTCTTCAATCTAATGCACTACCATAAATTCATAAGTTTCTTCAATCCTTAGATCAAGCAAACTATAAATTTAAAAGTAGAAAGGGTGCCTAGTATTTTGGCGATGATGGAGAAATATGGCAATGGCCACTATGTGCTATTCTTCTCTCAAACACAAGTATTTATGGTAAACCACATGTTATGTGGGAATAGATAGTGTTACCACCTTAGTGGTACTTAGTTGGATTTCAAGTGAGCCGAAAAAGAGCGAACAAGTTATTTGTTCATCACCAGAATTCAGAAGTCCATACAGGCCATTTTGGCCCTTTTTTTTATGTTTTTCGCATGTTCACACCCCCTTGGGGGGATTGTAATAAATGATGTAGCATGATGACCTTTTGTAAAAGGCTTGGCCTTCTTAGGACTTAGCCATCAAAATAGTCACCCTAGAGTGTTTTTTCCTTGTTAATTATGCGATGTTTTTTAGCGACACGTAATTTTTGAGTTTTTCACTCAAAATCCTCCAAAGTTGGGGTGGTGAAAGTGACGATTATGCCTTGGGAGGGTTATTAAATCCTATGGTATTGAATTTTCAAGCATTGAGTCTATGTATATTACCATGCTAGTCATAGTCCCAAAGTTTCGTGAACATACACTAAGCCCCCCCTTGGATTTGTAATTTTTTAATAAAATCATCGATAAGGTGTATTTTATTTGTAAAATTTTAAAAGGTCATAAAAGTGTGTCTAGGGGGTCAAATTTGTCATGGGAATGCTCTTTTTTGGACCTAGAGCCCCCACTTAATCCCTAAACCCACTTATGAGATTCAAATTAGTGATTTTCAATTACTATTTTTGACTTTCTCTTGAAAATGACATTTTGGGTCAAATAATTGGGAAATATGGAGAAAACCCAATTCCTAAATCAAATGGAGCTTGTCTCTGAGGTGTCTACGTTGGTTGGGATCTTGTATGGGTCAATAAATGATTTGTTGGAGCATCTTTCCCAATTCATAATGTGGATTTCAATGGTTTCTAAGTTTGAGGAGAGAATCTCTTTAAGAGAGGGTGAAATTCCTCATGAGGGTGAGTTGTTGGAGGTTGATTTGACATATGGCAGCCTCCCATGAGTGTTTGGGACACCTCATGAGAGGTGGCATCCCCATTTATCACATGAAAGACACTTCCCACACTCTCTAGAACCCCCAATCCACCTCCATTGGGAATATCGCCCTCCAAGGGTTTGAAGGCCAAAATTTCTATAAAAGCAAGCTTCTCCTCTTGTTTGAAGATGGAAGTATTGAACCTCTACCAAATTGTTGTATTATCATTGTTGTATTTATAATAAAATAATAAGGCTTTGGAGGCTATTCTATGGTGCATCTTGTTCATGTGTTGATGAATTTACCAAGGGTTTCAAGATAAAATTGTGCCTGATTTTTGTTTTGTTGAATTTGGTTATCTGTGGGCTTACAAGGGGAGATACATCCCTGTAGGGTAAGATTAAATTCTTGTTTGACTTGTATTCTTACTGATTTGTTAACAATTGATCTATTAGAGGTGCATGATAATTTTTCTTAATTACATGCTTTCTAATCCTCTGTTTTTGGCATCACCCTCTTTGGTTAATTAATTTTTGTGCAAGATTTTGTCAAGTTTCAGGTTGCCAAGCTTGGAGAAGGATTAGATCTTGTTTGAATCCTCTTTCTCTTCAAGAAAAATCAAGGATAAGGTCCCTCGAATTTTCACCAGAGCAAGCTTCATCAAACTTTCTTCTTATTTCCAATTTTGGCTCTTCTACCTTCTTTCTCTAAAGAAAAATCAATCTCTCTTTCTAGTTACTTTTTTTTTGTAAAGCTGTGAAATTCTATTAAACTAGTAAAAATAAAGATACAATAGTGTTTACAATCAGCGGTGGTCTTATCCGGAGGTGCCAGCCATGGCTATCAGTCAAGTCGTGGAGGTTTGAATTCAAAACATACAAAAAAACCCTGCCCATAGTAGGGAAACCAGGGTGAATATGAAGAGTAGTCATGGCCATGGAGGCATGTAGAAAACTGGAAGTCATAAGCAAATCCAAAATAGACAAAAAACATGAAAGAGACATCAGAAGAACCTCCTTAACCAGTTGCAGAGGGGGCTTCTACATCAGAAGGTGTCTCCTCCAGAATTGGACAGCTGTAGCAATCTGTGTCCTTCCATTCCTTAGCAGGTGTTGGAGCAGCTTTCCTAGGTGGCGTAGTAGCTTTCACAGGAGGCAGAGCAGTCTTCGCTGGTGACCGAGTGGCATGAGCAGGGAACTTGATCGGTAAGGGTGTGGTCTTTCGGGGAACAGGAACAAAGCCAGTCGATTCATTGCGTGTACGCTTGTCAAGGATCGAGCCCAAGGTGGAAGGGATGGGGAAGGAGGTGTGTGACTGCTCCTTTCCCTTCAGAGGGTCCCTTTTGCGTTTCATAGCAGACGCGTTGCCCCCCGGGTTGATCTTATCCATGCCAAGTGGAGTTGCTAGAGCACCAAGGGTGGCCTCGACTCTGACAACGAAAGAGGTGGCGCCATGTGCATTGTTCCCAGGACGAATGTCGCAGTAGAAGTGACGAGTGGGAGCATAGGAGTCCCAACAGAGTGTGTTTTCCAAGGTGCCAAGGGTGGCTGCCATGTTTGGAAGCGTAGCCCGCAGAGTTTGGGTGGCATGGTGAGCAGAGGCCCAATTAGTCTTCATTTCCTCCATAAACTGACCCAACATGTTCTTTGCAAGCCAATAGGGATCCTAGGGTTGCTCATGAGTCCTATTGGAAATATTTTTCACAATAATCCTAGCCTCCCAGTTATCAACAAGTAAACGGACTGGAATAGATACCTCAGCATTGTAGCCCTTCCTGGTGTGCTCTGTCTCCTGAGCCGAAGCTTTCTGTTTTCTCTTGGTTCCTTTCGGTCGGCCCATGGGAACCAACGTAAGGATGTTACAGGTGCTGGAAAGTGAGAGTGCAAGGAGCACTGGAGCAGGAGGTGCCTGGAGCAGAACAAGGAGAGTGCAAATGCACAGTGCAGAGGGCCAAGACAGAGATTTGTAAGGTGGACGAAGATGCCAATTACCTGGCATTTTGAATTTTGCACACCAAAGAGCCATGGGAATGGTTTCCAGGATGGTTGAGGCGACATCGAGGGCAGCATAATTAAAGAGCCCAGCGACTTGACGTCGTTTGTATACCATGGATGAGCTCATCGCTGCTGCGTAGCGTGAACCTGTGTCCAGGTGTCCTGTGTCTGGACTCATGCGTCACATGGCCAGAGTTGTCACCCGCAGCCGGGACTTTCTGGTTACTTTTTCATAGCAAGTATAGATCAGTTTTGCGGTTGCATATTTAAAATCATACTTGTTATAGGTTTAGTTAGATCTAAAAGGTTGCATTTCAAATTTTATATCATGAGCCTAGATCTAGTATAATTTAGTGCTTGTTATTGCATTTTTTCCAAAAAAATTCCAAGTACTAAGTAGGAACATTTTTCATTTTTGGTTTTGTTTAAGCCACTAATATTCTAACAACTTTAGCTTGTTGTTTTTTTACATTTATAGATAGGTCAAGCGGAAGTGCTAGCGAAAATTTAAAGATATGAGCCTTCCAAAG
This sequence comes from Larix kaempferi, assembly GCA_027924585.1. Lineage (NCBI taxonomy): Eukaryota > Viridiplantae > Streptophyta > Pinopsida > Pinales > Pinaceae > Larix > Larix kaempferi. The sequence continues at coordinate 2,768,508 of BSBM01000142.1, forward strand.
CACCTCCAAAACCTCTTTCCTCAAAGGGCCTTTTTTCCTCTTTCTTTTGTAACCCTCAATCCTAGTTTATAAAGGATCAAAGGGGATGCTTTTTTAATCATTGTAATATCAGTAATAAAAGAAGAAAGTGGGATACACATCACCCACACCCCCTTCCACATTAGGAAAGCCTGTATCACCTCCTTTTGGTGTGTTTTTTTCGCTTTGCTTTCATTTTTTGATACTAACCCTTAGATTAGATTTTCCTTTTTTACAGTTTATTTTAGTTTCTTTTTTGTTTGAAATAATATTTTAATTTAAGTTTCAATTTTTGAAAGTTCATATCATTTTCTTTTTGCAAGTAAATAAACAAACTTGACTCGTTGCCACGAAGTATGCTCTAGCCACCACCCAAAGGCTTTGCTGATTAGTGGTGGATCATTAGAAAGTTAACACATAATCATTAATAATTAACACAATATTTTTCGAGTTCATTTAATTTATTTTGCACTTACAATATTATTTTCTCTCAAAATTGGAATTAACATTTTCATTATCCCAAAGTATGCTCTTCTCCATCGCAGACTAGTTTCGACCGGTCGGATCTTTGGAACAATAAAAAACGGGTTCTTGCACTCAATAATCTTCCATGTTTAATAAACAACACACCTAACTAAAACTAATCCCCTTAAAGGATGAAAATACGACATCACAATTTCATTACTTGTGGGAAAATTATTCAAAGAAAGAGGGAACAACTAGATAGTGACCGCAGGGTACCGTCAGGCTGCACCCTTGATTGGTGTAGTGTTGAATATTCCCTCGTGACTCCGATCTAGCCCACATTTTCTTGTGCATAGCCACATTTGGTGAATCCGAACATATTCCTCGTACCTGTTGGTATATTTGGAATTCCCTTTCCCTTCATCAACTCAATGTAATAATTTAAAACTGACCAAGTTACAATTGCAAAACATTTACTTTTCAACAACATTTATTTTGACTCCATTTGCACTAATCTACAAATTACAACAATACATTTCTTTTTCTTAATATCAGTTTATTGTTGTTGATTTTTGTAATATCTCTGATCTGATATCAAAGGATATCAACTCAAATTCAACTTTAAAAACAGAAAATTGTATGACAGAAACTAGGCCACAAAACTAGACAAGAAGAAACTAGTCCTAGACATAGACAAACCCCAGAAGAGCTTGATGGTTGGACTTTGTTGAATATACAAAATATGAAAGTGAGTGTGTAGTAGAAAGGACAACATAAAAATCCAGATTCATATTCCTATGCACAATGTACTGGGGCCATTTATGTTTCGACAACAACTGCCGTTGAGGTCTACTCCAAGGTTTCCTGGGAACACCATCATATGCATACTAGGCCATCCGCTTACACTTGAAAGTAACCAGAGAGTGTATATCAACCATTAAAATCCTAAACTATTGTTGTGTAAAAGATATCAGAGTTTTGGGAAGGTTCAACAGAGTTTGAATATCAAACAAGCAAAACTAGTAATCGGGACTACTCAACTAGCTTGAGTTCTGGGAGTTCCAAATACTATGAGAGGGGAAAGAATCTGAAAAATTAGGCATAGAATATGTTAATTAGTGTCTTAAAAATATTCAGGAACTGATATAATCAAATTTGATTTACTGGAAGTGGGTTCTCAGATGAATTACTAAAACTATTTAAAATTTATGCAATTCTAGAGTAGGCACATAAAACTTGATTTAATTTCAGACTTCTACAATTTTTAATCTCAAAACTGATAAAAAATATTCACTTGATTACATAAAAATCGAATGGGAGCCAAGGGTATTCTTGAATACATCAAATTCTGACAATCTTCATAGGATAGAAGGGGTGTAGAAGAGAATGGGAATACTAGAGAATTCGAACTGGATGCTTGATATTTCTTCTTCTGACTCTCGAATCAACTTGAATGGAATTCAGGACCTGCACATTAGAATTCCATGGTTGCAATAGAACATAATACTGGATCAATGTTAACCTTGGGGCACATCACCAAAGCTTGGCTGAGGCACAACACTCAACCTGAGAAGCAAAGCTCTCTAGACAAAATACAAACTAGCCAAAATATGTGAAATGCATTTATCCTCCTTAATTTATAGAATTTTCTCCTCGTGCTTGAGCTTATCCTCCTAGAAATTCGAATTGGAGGAGGCATGGATGTTTCCTAGATTAGTTGGATTGGGTTTGGCCCCACTTAGCCTCATGGATTGGTCCTCAATTGCTAAACTTGGACCTTGTAGCTTTTCTGGATGTTTCTATTCCTTCATGAGTTACACAAATCAAGAATCTTCTTTATTTTTTGCTTTTGATAACTTTCCTGATTTTCCAACTTTCTTTGCTTTATGAATTTCTCTTGCTTTTAGAAACTGTGCCTCCTTGCTTTCTGGATGTTTCATGCTTTACAAGACTGACTGCTTTTATGCACTTGGTTGCTTTGTGCACTTTCCTGCTTTATGCACTTGCCTACTTTGCACTGCTTTTGCCAGTTTCCTTCTTTTTTGTTGTCACCTTGCTTTTAGGTTGCTTTCTTCTTATTTCTATATTTTTCTCAAGTAAGTGAGGTCCACCTTATCCTCTTGTGTTCCCTCATGAGCCTAATTAATCATAAATAAATATTATTTTTATATTTTAGGCCAATATTAATAAAATTAACTTGTGTAAAAATTATTGGCCAATTATTCCCAAATTATTAATAATTATCTTAGGAAACTCAAATTGGGAATTTTCTACTTCATGTGGCCCACCTTAGTCCAATAATTCTTCAATTACTCTCTTGGGCATCTTACTTAGGTAAATTTCCACCCTTAGCCACCGTTTTAATAATTTTAATCCTAGGTGACTTAGGCCAGAATTATGTCTTGGACCATAGCAAAATTTGGGAACATGACAAATCCCCCCCTCCTAAGATTGCTTGTCCTCAAGCAATTTAGTTCAAGGACTAACAATGCATATCCATCCCAAGCATGCTTGTGAATTTTCTTCCTCTCATCATATTGATGACCATATAAGTCACCAACTCTGTGCACCACAACTAAAATCATCAAAATCATGGGTCTAATAAATTTAATGGAAATGAAACATATGCTTTGCTCAATGCATGTTGATCAACTCTGATCATAAGCTGCTCATGTATTTCCAAAGAGTTAGATCCATCATACGGTTTCCCATGCGGGGAACTAGACCAATATTCAACAAATATGGACTTCAAGAAATGTAGGTTGGCTTTCCTTCCTGGATCCCACTGACTATGCTTCTTTCTCATAAACTCAAACTTCATCAAGAAAAAACTATCAATCCAAGGAATGCCAAGATCCCATGGATTATGCAGCATTCTTCCAAACATATTGATCATCTGAAACAATGTGACATTCCGAAGGATGCAAGGATCCCATAACCAAGTTGAAATATCTTCACTTACAATGCTTTTGAAAACTCTCACTATGTACTTGTACACTCGAGCCCTGTGTACATGTGTACTGAAGGCATCTAATGGCTGAAATACATGTCTTTGTTGCTGCTCACATGTCAAGGAAATTTCATTTATATATAAAAAAAATCATTGCAAAAACAAAAGAAACCTTTACCTCCCGGAGTCTTCATTTCAATGATTCCTCTATCCACCCAATTAATAGATGAATACAAAATATTGTTTGTTGATCCATATGGACCATGATCAACCATCTCCTCTAGAGTAGGATCTACCTCCCATAGGGGCAGTCCATGGTCCTCTTGATGCACATATAGCTCTCGGACAACTTCCCCTATGACTATTCTCTTCTCAAGGACATGCATTTTGTATTGCTCTTCTTGCTCACAAAATATCCCCATGAATGAAGTGTAAAAGAATCTCCTACCAAGCTGAGCAAGATCAATGTACCCTTGGATCTTCATCAATGTTATGTATTTATCTATACAATCCTTGGATAAACAAGCACACATGCTAACTGATCCAAGTGGCATGTTCTCAGCTATAACTCCCATAGATGAGTCCTCTTCCATTCCCCTCTTCATACCAACAAACACTTGGCCAAAATATTATACATCTTTGTTCTCTTTGAGCACTTGCAAATATGAATTTACCTCATGTTCAACTCTCACATGAGGCTCCTCCATCAAATCCATTGTGTCAACTACCATGTGCAAATGACTATATTCCATGCAGGATGGAGGGTGTGATGAGCTCAAATCCTTTCGAAGTTGATCATTTTTCATTCTTGAGTCTTGAAGGGCCCCTTGAGTGCTCCTCAAAGAATCATATGTAGACTCCAACTCATTAGTGAGCTTGTCAATCTCCTCTTCATATTCTAATGAAGCACTATTATGCATCTTCACAAGCTCAAGAAGATGAGGCTCTATCATAAAGTAGATGCAAAAATCCACCTCTTATGTCTGTCACTGCTTTTCAAATCTTTTCCAATTCTTTAATGGAATACTTATCCTCCATTATCCAACAACAATGTGACACCAATGCATTAGTGAAATGCAAAGTGCTCAGGACCTTCCTAATCTCCTTTTGTATCGTCTTCAATGACCTTGCAAGGAAGTGTGGTTCTTGAGGATGAACCTCCTCTGTTTCAATGAGATCAACTTTACCATGTAGTTCAAGTGGTGACTGAAAATTTGATCCTAGAAAAACTTCTACTACTACAAGCTTTTCATCTTCATGCTCAAGGGAATTTGTGCTGGCAATAGTTTCTTCAAAACTTATCTCTATGTCACCCATATAGAGACTTGAGCATCCATATGTAGGTGCTCTTTCAACCATGTCCAGAGTGTCACTTGCCTCTCTGGATTCTTCCTCTGCAGTACTGGAGGTAGGATATAGGCGATGAACACCCTGCTCTTTTGTTGAACAACCCTCATTAGTAAGGATTTCAGCTATGTATTCTTTTGGTTCACCACTTAGAGAACTAGGTGGCTCATGAATCCTCTCTTTGGTGACTAGGAATAAGTTCTCCAAGTCACTCAATGTCTCATTGACAACACAGTGTGTGCTTCCATACTTGAGCTCCTCCATCATGTGTGCATCATGCAAACTCCCTTCCAATGATTCATCCTTGTCACTGCATTCATCCTTAACACCAAAGATCTGAACCTCAACACCCAAAGACTCAACCATGCCAAGCCTCTCCTCTGATGTGGTTGCAACTTCATTATGACACAACGAAATACAAAAATATGAATGGTGACCATACCTTTGCATCATATATCTCTCTTCATATGGTGGAGCTATGGTGGCTTGTCCTGCCACCAAATCTCCCGGTTCACATCCAACTGATGTGTGCTTATCTTCTGTTTCATAATGAATCTCAAGTGGTGACTGTGAATCTGATTTATGTCCTTCTTTTGGATCTTATCCAAAATATGTCTCACCACCATCAATAGAACTAATATCCTCTATGGTGATATTGAAATCACCAGCAAAGAAGCTTGAAGATCCTGAAGTGGAATCTCTTTCCACATTGTTAACAACTTCAACACTTTTTTCTTGGTCTTGTGTTGCACATGGTTCTTTTTTCTCTTTGGAAGATTCCACAATGATAGGTCCATCATGATCATTTGATGGTTTCCTTTTGACAGAGGGCCTCCCTCTTTCTGAATCAAGAGAATCTTTGGATGCTCGCTTAGTCACTGGCTCATTGGGTGTAGAGCATGGTGATGCTTGAATCTATTGAAACATATGCTCCACTTCCTTGCACACACTGTTGACAATATGAATTACTCTTCTTTGATATGTGCTGCCACAAGGATCATCATTTGAAAACAACCTTTCAACTTTGAAAGTACAAAAGTCTTGAAAATGCAAGACCTCCTGGATCTCCTTCCTCAATGCTTGGTATTCTATGATGTCCTCCGAGGGATTAACTCCTAGAAGTTTTCCCCCATAGCACACTCTACTGTCTACAACTCTAAACTCTGATGGATTAGTCCTTCTTTTCTCTGTGCACACAATGTCACAAAAATAATTATCATCCTCATTTCTTGCTAAGCTTCCATCTACATAGAAGACTTCATCATCATCCCATTCAAAAGTATCATTGGCTTGTGCTAGTCTCATGGCTGCAAATTTTTCAACTTGAGAGCTTACTTTCCACAGGAGTAGAGCAAAGTGCTATGATACCACTGTAATATCCCTGATCTGGTATCGAAGGATATCAACTCAAATTCAACTTTAAAATCAAAAAATTGTATGACAAAAACTAGTTCACAAAACTAGACAAGAAGAAACTAGTCTTGGACACATATAAACCCCGTAAGAGCTTGATGGTTGGACTTTGTCGGATCTACAAAATATGAAAGTGAGTGTACAATAGAAATTAAAATAGAATCAAGGCCAACTTCATAGTTCTATGCACAATGTGTTGGGTCCATTTATGTTTCGACAACATCTACCGCTGAGGTCTACTCCAAGGCTTCCTGGTCACACCAACATATGCATACTAGACCATTCGCTTACAATTGAAAGTAACCAGATAGTGGATATCAGTAATTAAAATCCTAAACTACTGCTATGTAAAATATATCATGGTTTTGGGAAGGTTTGGCATAGTTTGGAGATCAAACAAGCAAAACTAGTAATCGGGACTGCTCAACTAGCTTGAGTTCTGGGAGTTCCAAATACTATGAGAGAGGCATGCATCTGCAAAATTAGTCATGAAATATATTAATTAGTGTCTTAAAAAGATTCAGGAACTGATATAATCGAATTTTATTTAGTGGAAGTGGGTTCTCAGATGAATTACTGAAAACTAGTTAAAATTTATGCAATTCTAGAGTAGGTACATAAAACTTGAAGTAATTTCAGAAGTTTCTGCAATTTTTAATCTCAGAATTAATAACAAATATTCACATAATTACATAAAACCCGAATGGGATCCAAGAGGATTCTCAAATACATCAAATTCTGAGCATATTCATAGGATAGAAGGGGGTGGAAGAGAATGGGAATACTAGAGAATTCAAACTGGATGCTTGATATTTCTTCTTCTGAATCTCGAATCAAATTGAATGGAATTCAGGATCTGCACATCGGACTTCCATGACTAAAATAGAACATAATACTAAATCAATGTTAACCTTGGGGCACATCACCAAATCTTGGCTAGGGCACAACACTAAACCTGAGAAGCAAAGCTCTCTAGACAAAATACAAACTAGCCAAAAGATGTGAAATGGAGTTATTTTTCTTCTTTTACAGAATTTTCTCCTCATGCTTGAGCTTATCCTCTTAGAAATTCGAATTGGAGGAGGCATGGATGTTTCCTTGATTAGTTGGATTGGGTTTGGACCCACTTAGCCTCATGGATGTGTCCTCAATTCCTAAAATTGGACCCTGTAGCTTTTCTAGATGTTTCTATTCCTTCATGAGCTGAAAAAATCAAGAATCTTTTTTCTTTTTTTCTTTTGATAACTTTTTTGATTTTCCAACTTTCCTTGCTTTATGAATTTATATTTCTTTTAGAAATTGCGCCTCCTTGCTTTCTGAATGTTTCCTGCTTTTCAAGGCTGTCTTCTTTTATGCACTTGCCTTCTTTGTGCACTTTCCTGCTTTATGCACTTTCCTAATTTTCACCGCTTTTGCAAGTTTCCTTCTTTTTTGTTGTCACCTTGCTTTTAGGCTGATTTCTTCTTGTTTCTATCTTTTTCTCAAGTAAGTGAGGTCCACCTTATCCTCTTGTGTGCCCTCATGAGCCTAATTAATCATAAATAAATATTATTTTTATATTTTAGGTCAATATTAATAAAATTAACTTGTGTAAAACTTATTGGCCAATATTCCCAAATTAATTAGCTTAGGAAACTCAAATTGGGAATTTTATACTTCATGTGGCCCACCTTAGTCCAATTATTCTTCAATTACTCTCTTGGGCATCTTACTTAGGTAAATTTCCACCCTTAGACACCAATTTATTAATTTTAATCCTAGGTGACTTAGGCCAAAATGATGTCTTGGACCATAGCAAAATTTGGGAACATGACAATTTTATCTTCATGTGTTGATGTTATATATGTATATGCTATGCTGTTGATTTAATTCATTTATTTTGCAATAATCTTGTTTCAACATTTTTTCTTCAAAAAACTCCTAACAACTTACTTCCATTCTAACGTCTAAGAACTAAAATCCTTAGTAACGTTTCTTAGGGTCTACCCCCCTTGGCTTCGTTAGGAGTTAGCTTAAACAGAGGAGTCAAGATCAAGTGACAGTACTTGACTCGAGACTTGCCCCCAAGGGCACACCAAGTGGCTTGAATATTTTTGCCACGTTACCTAGGTTTGTATCGGGCGGAAACATATGGCATGGATGTAAGTGTTCAATTTCAAAAATTATCGCTTGTACAACAACATATCTCTATGTAGAAATTGCAAATGCATTATAATGACAAAAACCAAATTCCATGGAGAAATCTAAACAACCAATAATACTATCACAAGCTCCAACATCATCACACCCATGTAGGAAAAAACCATGCTGCTCTTTGAGGTCCCATATGTAGTTCAAATTATCTATTTCGTCACTAATATGTTTAATTTCTCCAAGGGAACCAATTTTGTAGTATATGAGGAGGCCTTTTTACAGAAGAAGATGAATTGACATTATTGGACGGAGGATTGTCTAGATGTTTCAAGGGGAATATGTAGCATGGAAAATTACATGGGAAGGAGGAGTGCTAGATTGTTGGGACAATGATGTTGTTCAACACCAAATAAACCTTACAACACTTTACAACAAGTAAATCAAATCAAGACACATCCACCACAATGCAATTTTCTAATCCATATGTAACATCTCTTAATATGACATTGGTCCATAAATGGGGGACTTATAGCTCACTTGTTTCACCAAGATGGACCCTCTAAGAAAATGGAAATCTTCTTCTTCAATATCTACTCAAGATTGGTTATAGTACTCATGTTCTCGGTTTAACTTGTACACAAGCAACCAACTAACAATGTAATGACAAACAAGTCCCTAATTTTTAGCTTCTTGGTTGTTAATCACCAAACATGCATACAAGGCATGGTTTTTCCTCCATCCAACAATAATAATAAAGGAATGACTTAGTTTGAGATTGGTTGAGTGGTGTTTTTCTCTAAACTATAGTATCCAAGTATTAAGGTTTGGCTTCTGACCAAGCTTTATGCAACACTTGATTCCACAATACTCCAACAACAAATGGATTGCTCCCCTTCACTTTTGTAAAGAGAAGAATGCTCTAGCATTGTCAATAGGTAGAACATTTTATTTCCTCCTATTTCCAATCCAATAATTATTGCAATGTATATTGCAACAATAACCAAGTTAATCCTACGCATGATAAAAAATATACTGCTCTTGCAACGAAGGATTTTATTATTCTTCTACAAGACACTACTTGTTCTTTTGTTTTCTTGATTGGAAACAAATAATGTAGATGTAAACATACTCTTATTTTGAGTTGTAGTAACAAAATCAATTGTTGCTTACACCAAAGATTTCACCAACATTGAAACCTATATATGATCAAAGTTAGCCAAGTGTCCTATGCCACAATGCTATGACAATAAAATAATAGCATGCTCTAATATATAGAACATAAATACTTGTGGACAACATTAATCCAACATTAAAATAATAGCAGAAAGGCTAATCTTAATGGCAACTTTCTCAATCATCCACAAGAAGGAATATATGTATATCATTGCCAATGTTGTTAATAGAGATGATCGAATTGATGGTTCATATGTAATTAATTCTCCATTCATTAGCATGGCCTCAAATATTCTAATTCATTTTCTTTTCCTCCAATTAGAAGACAACTCACAAATTGAAATCATTTGCTAATGAATTAGCTTGCACACAAAGCACATTGATGAAACATATGGAATTACATGGGGTGTAGCAACAACTTATTTAACTCATCAAACAAAGCCATTGTTTTGATAAAGAAAAGGACTGATTAATCCATATTAAAATGTCCACAACCGTTAGCATTTGACATCCTCAAGTCACATAGGCAAAATTGAAATGCTCAAATTTAAAATGTCCACAACCATTAGCATTTGACATCCTCAAGTTACATAGGCAAAATTGAAATGCTCAAATTTATTCAATATAACAACGAATAGATCATACCAAATGGAATTGTGAAAAACACAAATAATTATAATAGATACAACAAATAAAACACACCACATAAAGTTTACAATGGAAACCCAAACTAGAAAATCAGCTTTGGATAGTTTCTAAGTCTTTAATTTGACAATTTCAGGTTACAATGCAATTCATAGCTCTATGCCCATTCAACAATTTACACATCAAGCCCATTCAACAATTTACACATCAAGGCTCTTGTGCATCTTTATCTCTTCACTTGGAAAAAGCTCTTTATGATTGGAATAGTAATAATATACAGGCAAAAAAAGGTTTAAAAATGAATAACAAAAGACCTCACCTTTCATTTCCCTTTCCCAACTTTCTTCTCTCTTATTTTTATTATTAATTTTATTTTTTTCCTTATTTAATTATTTACATTATCTTTTATTATTTCAATTCTCATTGCTTATCAAATTACTTTTCTATATTTAACTTTATAAATCATCATAATATTCATATATATTCCAATTCAAACATATTTATTACTTCTCTCTCATATCCCCATCTTTATAACAACCCCAACTAGTGATATTCATGTCCATATGTTAATACATAAGTTAATAAGAATGACATATTATAATCAAATCACAATCACAATACGACATCAGCGGTCATTCTATCCATGGACAAATTATATATATATATAACTGGTCAATCGTCGTTATAATTAGTGTGAGCATACTTAGTCATCATTTATAAATTAATGTCATAAAAGGTCTCTCATGTCCATTTATTTCTATTTAAATGAGTATATGCCATTTGGTGGCTGTCTTAAAATAAAGACCGCCTTCTATACCTACCCCCAAAGAAAGGGAATATAGTTTTTTCCATAGCAAGATAGCAAAGTTTATAAATTTTAATAAAATAATAATATTTTATAAATTTTAATAAATTAATAATATAAATTTTAATAAATTAATAATATAAATTTTAATAAAATAATAATATTTTATAAATTTTAATAAATTAATAATATAAATTTTAATAAAATAATAATATTTTATTTATATATTTTGTCCTATGAGATAACTTTCAATATATTTTAAAGTTTTTCACATTGTTCGCATGGAAATATGGTTTTTTCCATAGCAAGCTAACAAAGTTCATATATTTTAATTTTAATAATAATAATATTTTAAGTTCATATACATATATTTTAATAATAATAATAATATTTTATTTGTATATTTGGTTTTATGAGATAACTTTTAATATATTTTAAATTTTTTCACATTATTTATATATTTTATTTTTATTAGTCCATCTATTTTTTTCACACAGGAATATAACTATACATTCAATTAGCCCATCTATTTAGCAATAGAATATAGCAAGATTAAACAAGTAAAATCGCTGTAAAGCAGCTAGTCCCTACTAAAAAATTGATATAATTTTGAAAATTTTAAACAATAAAAAGTATAACAAAATGAAATTAAAAAAAATATAAAATAGTAGAGGAAATTCTTTAGTTGTAGTCTATGGATCCTCTAGTACTGTAAAAGCTGTTTCTCAAAGCTTGAAAGTGAAATAGACAAAGAGATAATGGGGACAAGCCTACTTAAGAGTTTGAATTTAAGTCTTTATCACTTTCTACAATGTCGGGTAACCCTATTTCTACATTTAGTGCTCTTTGCATCATTTTTCCACCTTTGTTTTTCTTTTTTTTCTCAAATTCGGTTTTTGAAGTTTTGGTCGTTTCCTTAAATGACTAATATACTGATTTTTTTTTGTAAGAAACTAGTAAAAAAAAACGTTAAAAGAATCTTAATTTGGGTGGTAATGTTTTCTAGCTAGAAACATTTTTTAGTCATTCATAAGAGTTTTCTATGTGGGCAGAAGAAGCTAAAGCAAATAAGAGAATTTGCAATACTAAAATATTTTAAGAGGTCTTTGACATATATTGGTCATTTTGGCCTTATTACTTTGTCCCTCCGTTGAATGCATTTTAGGCTATATAGTTTGGGCTTAGATTTTTTTTTTTTGTATTTTTGGAAAAAATATGTGCTTGTTATTGATTGGCTAGCAAGGAGCTCGCGTCAACATTGGGGTTTGGAGCAGGGTTGTGGCGGTGGGCTAGCGTAGCTGGTGTGACCCATCTGTGCAAGCACAGGTGCTGTGACCTGGATCCGTTGATTTACATGCAGGTGTAGAATTCAAGGTGCATGGCTCTCACATGTCGGTTTTTCTTTGATCCAAGAGTGCGGAGGCGAAGGATTTGTTAAGCACAGATGCTATTTGCGGCTGGCTTTTGGTCGGAAGTTGAGGGAATGGGTTAAACTCTAGACTGTTTGCACTTTTATCGGCAATTTTCACGGGCGAAGGGGAAATTACTGAAACTGTTATTTGGGTTGCTTGAATTACAATTTTGGTTGCAGGAATGGATTCAGTGACCTTTATTACTCTTGGGGCACCCCAATTATGCAATTCTAACAACCCAAAACTATCATTTAAACAATTTCAGCCAAATTTTTACCGAAAAATCACCTGATTCTTAGTGCAAACGATCTAGAATTTAGCTTACTATGAAGTCGAGACTCTTTTCTGATGAGTAGTTATTGTAGGTGGATGGCATTTTAATGGATGTAAAATTAAAAAGAGAAACACCAACATCATTTTATACAGAACCGAAATTTGTAAAATAGCAGCTGCTACATGAACGCTGGGAAAACCAATCTTGCAGCAGTGCGATTTTAAGTTTGAAAATACCATGATTTCATTGAATTGTACTGTCTAACAGCGAAATCCGTCAGACCCAAATGATACAATATCAATATTAATCACCAGTAAAAATTGTCAAACTGTATATCCAACAAAAGCAGAAAAAACAAATCTTCAAAACACTGTACTGCGGCCTCTGGTAGTTTCGATAGGAGATGCGGCGCCTGTATACATTATCAAATTGTATATCCAACAAAAAAAATCTTCAAAAACTGTACTACGGCCTGCGAGACTATAAGCAGCCGTCTGTGCCGATGAGGTGCTTGGAGACGTGAACCAATGACTGCAAATTTGATTTAACGATGGTATCCACGAATAAACATGTCTCCTCTTTCGTATCAGCTGAGTGGCAGCGGGTCATGGAAGAAGGAGGGATCAGATCAGTCGCCTGCGTAGAGACCTAGAGTAATTTTCGTCCAGGGAGAAGTTGGTGGAGGGCTCTGTTTTTTTTAATTGGTTTCCGAAGTGGAATCTAATAAATCCTTTTCCTTTTCCATCCTCCTTCGATTTCTCCTTTTACCTTTGATCTTTGCACTTCTACACATCATTCCTTAACTATCTTTGCAATTTTTCTCTTGTAATCTGCATATCACTCACGTGTTCGTTTATTTTCGCATGGATAGCTATATGTCTGTGTGTTGGGATGATCTTGATACAATGAGCTACTACCGTCTTTTCCTCATTAGGGTAATGCTTCTTAACTATAGTATTTCCTCCCAGGGTTTTCCATCTTCTGCAGATTATGCTCCTTGCAATATAGGTAGTTCCATCATCCAACATCCTTTCGAGCCATGTGGCCTTTTTAGATGTATGGTGGGATGAATATAGTTGGCCTGGTCAGAATTCGGTATCAACTTCTTTGGAAAAGTCATTGGAGATATCACTAACTCATCGTACTCTAATCAAACCCCTTAAATCGCCCAATATGATATAGGCAATCCCCTTATCATTTTGCAGGTATTTAAATCTTTGCAACAAAGAACAAAGTCCATAATTCCAAGCACTTGCTTCTTTCTGTAAGTGTCTTGTTTGGAACAAGGATTTTGGGATCTTTGGCTCTACTTTGTCCTATGTAGAACCCGCCAAAATGTAGAAGACAAGGTTTGACTATTTTAGCTACAGTCTCCACATTTTTTAAGCATTTTTTCTGCGGATATTTCAGGATAGATTCTAAAAATTTGATGTGAAAATTCTTTCTTTGTTTGCGTTACTCTGTTTTGATTCTAAAAATTTTCATAAGAAAATGCTTTTATTGTTTGCGTTAGTCTATTTTGATTCTAAAAGTTTCATATAAAAATGCTTTCATTGTTTGCGTTACTCTGTTTTAAAATAGATATGGTTCTTCCCGACCTTCTCCGATCACGCCGAGAGTTTCTCGGGTACCGAAGAGTGTGGCTTCAGACTCAGACAGTACCACACCTTTGCATGTCGGTAGTAGACTAGTAGTATATTATCGATGGATAGAATTCCCAAATAGAAAATTTCAGAGCCTGCACAGGATCCCATCATATGAGGTTTTATTTTCTTCCTATGTCCACTTGATTTTAAAAAAACTACATTATCTGAGCTTTTATCTTCTACCTCTCTCATCTTTCTTTGTTTTAAACTACATTTTAATGAAATTTTGTCACTGTTGAATGAATCTGAATAACAAAAGCGTCCAACCAAAGCATCTGAACTACAACAACAGTTGGCCCAAGCTCAGGAAGATTTAAAGAACAACTAGCAACTACCGAAAGTGCAAAGGCTCAAGCATTGAAAGGCCTAGATCAAGATGTGGACCTAGGATTTTGCTTAGGAATATTTTCTATTGATGTAATAAGGATCTATTTGAAGTTACATATATTTCCATTTCAATAATCTCTGCATATATATACTTTTTGAAATTATAAATGTCAGCAGCATAAATTGATGGCTTCTAACTATTGTAATTCTGTAAATCTAATTAGTGGTATAGGGAAGGGTATATTTAGGTTGCTAGTTTGGAATATCCATTTGAGATGAAGGAAATGGCTCAGTTGTAGGTCTATAGCTAACTTTTTCTCCCTACAACTTGAAATATCTGGATCTCCTCAATTCATAAGCTATTAGTGGAAAATTTGATACCATCATAGATTGTAAAAGGGGGTTAGTGTGATTTTAGGTAGACTGTATACTCCCATATGCTAGATACTTACCATAGATCCATTGAACCTTTCCCAAGTTTTTTGCAATAGGATTTAGCATTTAGATTGCATCGTTGTATTTTCAGCTATATTATGTATCTCTTTCATATATAAATATTATAGGGTTCAAAGCAACTAGCAGAAGCTTTCTGCAATAAGATTCGGGCTTTCAACATTTTGATTGCAAGTATGTTGATGCTTATCAAACATAATATGTATTGCACAGGAGGATTATGGTGGCATATTCGTTAGAGAATGTTGAGTTTGTCAAGACAATACTGTCAATAATGTGCTTGAAGGTATGTTGAAGCCTCGGGTATGTAGGTTGCTGGAATGTTGTTCAAGGCTAGCAACATAGGGTGAAAACCCAATCTGAAAGGCTTCAAAAATCTTTGCGCAAGAGCAGTTCTATCCCCAGACTGTTTCGTATAGTTAACTCCCACGAATATTAGGCCTCTGGTGACACTTAAGTTGGTTGATCTTGAAAGGATCTGTCTTCCTGTGAGAGAAGATTAAAGGTGTGCTATATCTAGGAGTAAGTTTACTTTAAAGGGAACCTAAACTAAGTTAGATCTAATCTAAAAATGTGTTTTGTTTATGTGCAGGATAACTTGATCTGAACTTTAATAAGTATTTTCACCAGTTTGATGGAAATGTGAAGTGGATTTTTACTTATTAGCTTAATATACAACCATAAAATGAAAATCAAATGATAGTAGCTTAAGGATTGAAGCACATGCAAGATTATCCTGTATATGAAATGATAATTGAAAAATTGGCGTTAATTTAATAATGTATATTAATCATTTGCAGAAATAGATAAATGTTTTAAATAAATAAATTCACTTAAAACATAAACACACATAGATCGTAAGTAGAGAGAAATCCAAACTGTAGATCAATGTATTAATTATAATTTACAAAATAAAAACAATGTTCATTCATAGATCGAAGCGAAAATCAACATTCATCAAACAAATTTGATAAATTAACAAAAGAGGAATCAAGAGAAAAACTAACTGTATTACTTCAAGGATGCAATAAATTACAATCTCTTCATTAATCAGAGTATCTCCAGTCTTCTTTTGATGATTTTCTCCTCTCTCCCCTATGAGATCTCTACTCTTTAAATAATAATTACAAAATAAATACAAAGGCTAAAATTCCCGTAAAACAGGGATTACAAAATCAAACTAATCTAAGAATAACCAAGGGAGCCTTGCCACTTGGTCCAAACTTCTAACAGCTCATCCACATCTGGATAATTTGCTGACTCGAGTCCCAACTGGGAATCACATGTAGAGGAATCCATCTCATTTTTGGCTAACTTGTGCCAAGTACACGGAAAAATATGGATCTTTCCTTCTAGGATGGCAGGTTGCTTGATGAATTTGTCAACTTCTGAAATCCCTATGTACTCGAGCTGTTGAATCTACTCTTTGACCTGCTCACATCTGCTATCAACCTGTTCAATCATCAACTTCAGTGGACAATCTTTATCAATGAGATCCATAGTAGGAAACTGCAGCTTAACAATGATATTGTCTGCAACATACCATATTCTTCCACGGATTGCTTGTGCCTTCTTGATTGTTTCTTCAACCATATCAGAAATATTTTTCCAAGCATTTCGAAGATGTTCAGATTCTTCTAAACTTGAAGCTATCCAAAACTTGGATGTCCTCTGGTTTGTCTTTGATATACCTTTTCCATCAACAATGTCATCATAAGCTTTGGAAGCTTGTTTCCTTTTGTCAATGTGCTTTTCAAGAGTAGTAGACATTTGATCAAAAGCATTATGAGTTTCCTGAATTTCATTCAGGGAACTAAATAACTCAACTAAGAGTTTATGATGCTCCTCATTTACTTGATTAGCCAAGTCCCTGAACTCTTCCTAAGAAAACCTAGAGAAAGAAGAGGTGGTTGCATTAGCAGCTGCATCTTTCAGCTGCTGTTCCAACACAACTATCTTCTCCACATTTGCAGTGTTTAGGACTTCAGCATCCTGCAATTGAACCTAGAGAGAAGCATTCTACTCTTTCAAATCCTTGAGCTGATTTGCATACTGATTTCTCAATTCATGAATCTAGGATTCATGTTCTTCATTAACTTTGACCAACTGCTCCTGAAGCTTCTTCAACTCCTGTTTTTTGATGTCAATCTATTTATTCAGTGAAGTCACTGAATCATAAGTGGCTCCAACAAATGCTCCCATCATTGCAGCAGTGTCCAATGCTTCCTGCTGAATGTCAGCAGACTGTTTTTCCCAAATTACTTGATTGGGGACAAGTGCTTGCAGCACAGTTGATCCCCTGCTTCTCTTGTTACCTCTTCTTACCACTGCTTTTGCTAACTTGCTGTAAAAGTATTCCCCAAGGGGAACCACAACATCATCTTCACGATCAGCTATCAACTCAGTTGTAGATGTGACAATGTTACCTGCTGCAACCAATGGAGTCGTTTGGGTAACCATGGAATTAGGGATAGACATGGTGATCTGAGAGGTATATATTGAAGGGGTAGTGGAAGCAGAAACTGAAGGTGGAGAAGGAGGATAATTAAACCTAGTGGAAAAATCAGTGAGGGAAGTAGAGGCAATGGCAAGTGATGGTTGTAGAGAAATAGTTGAAAACTGCATCTCAGTTACTATTGGTGGTAAAGTGATAGGTGGAATTGGCAAGGTTGAAGGAGAAGTAGTGATGGAGGTTAGTGCAACAAATAATTGAGATATGGTGGATGGTGGTAATGTAGCCTCAACAGATGAGGTGGAAGGAAGCTCAACAGATGAGAGTGGGGGTGGAGAAGTTAATGCATGGACAATGGTGTTGACTTCAGGAAAGTGGTCATGTGGAATGGGATCATCCATCACTAAGCTGTCAAGCAAATCAACCATTTCCTGGGAATCTTCAGTTATCTCTTGCACAACAGGAACAGGAGGAAGTCTTTCATATTCTGCATCACTGTATTCAATGTTCAATGTAGGAATTTGAGAGACAGAGGTATGAATTTTTTGTCTTTTAGCTGGGAGACAGGTTTCAATTTTGGAGCATCTTCCATAAGGCCCTTACCCTTGCCTTCATCTGGATATGTTAGCATCAATGGAGCACTTGCCTTTTGGGCTTCTTTCTCTTCCCTGTCCTTTCTAGTCTGCTCTTCAAGTTGTAGTTCCATTTTCCTGTAACTCAAAACCTTAGTCTTGATCTCCTGTTGGTACTGAAGAATGAAGCTCTGTTCTTCTTTGGTTTTAGCCCTAGCTAGGACTTCAGAAAATATATTTACCCCCTGGTAAATGGAGTCATCAGGGGTATTCTCATGGGAATAGGTGGTCTTCATGTGCTCTTGGGAAAAGTGGGTAGCTAGGAATGCCTTGGGATCATGCATCCTTTTGGGGGCTTGTACCAACCTTAATGATTCAATCTTCTTTCCCAATACTGCAACATATGTTGAGGTTGGAATAACCAAACACCTAAGGTTCAAAAGGAATTTAGGCCATCCCTTTCTTTTAGGTCCAGTCAGCTTGAGGAATACCCCATCTGTAACAGTTTGAAAAGCTATTTCTTCAAGGAGAAATCTGCCTAGAACTATCCTTGAAAACAAATGTACTATGCTACTTCCCCAAACCTTGATATAGGAGAAAGATTCTCCCACATACCAGTCACCGATTGTGGGGATGAGAGTTTTGGAATTAGGAGAAAAGGCAGGTGAATCTTCTCTGAATATCTGATGGTAAATTGTACCAAAGAAGTGATCATAGATATCATATAGTAAAGAAACAAAGTTGCTCTCCCACAATGCTGAACAGTAAATATGAACTGGGGGAGCTGAAAGTGTCCAATTCCATCCCATGAAAGGGTACTGGAATTTTGATCATAACACATCAATAACATAGGTTGAATAAAAGAAATGATGCTTCCTTGAAGCCGATGTTTTCTGATATCGCTCAATTGATGCCTTTAACTCCATTGAGAGAATTGAGGCCCAATTGAATGACTCCCCAATTGTGAGGACGTGATGGGCCACAAGTGCCCATTCGGCTTTGAACATAGAACAATTAGGTAGACTATACAACCTACAAAGCATGGATGCTAAGAGGGAATAGGATTCCTTGAACCATGAAACATGGTATAGGTTATTGACTCTGGGTATGAAGTTGGCCATATTATTCATCAATGAATTTATCATTTCGTCGAATTTAAACCTAGTTTTAACATAGTCTAGGAAAGCGACATTGAGAGGTTGGATGGCTGGCTTAAGGGCATAAGCTCTAATGAAAACTTCAGGGTGAAAAGAGACCAAATGGGACCCTGCACTATTGTTAAAGGAGTGGTCTTTGGGGTTCGCGTGGTCAATTATCAACTTGATTGCATCTGTGTAAGGAAGAAGGGTAGGTCTAGATGTTATGGCATGTAACTGAGAATCCCTAATTTCCTCATAGATAGGCCTGTTATCTTGGATGTCCGACAAGTCGTTGTTGTAAAAAATGGCATAAATTTTAGTCCAGTCTATCTGATAGGTTTCTGAGACTCTGTCACTAGTATCGGCAAGGATGTTGAAGTTGGGGTCTTTGTTTTTCAGGTCTTTCTAAGTCGTTTTGGAGAGGGTATTCCTCGACATGTTGAAAAATTGGTAATTTTGATAAATAAATTAACACAAATAAAAAACAGTTCTAAAATGATGAAAAACCGTAAACAACGAATAAGAAAATGACATGAAACCGACCTGTGCTGACGAAAAACGACACAAAACAACCTCTGGTAAAATCTCGTGGTAAAAATCCTTAAAGCAGGTAAATTCTTGAAATTGAAAAATGGTGAAAGAAAATAGAAAATTCGACATATTTAATAATTTCGTCGGATGAAATATGGAATGTAGGATGACACAAAATCAACGGATAAGATCTAACATGCAGGATGCGAAAAGAGAGTTGCAGAAGTTTATTTTTGCAAATATGTACATTCTTTCCGCAATCTGCAATGCGGGTTGTGGGTTGCGGAAGCGCAACTCTAAAAATAAACAAACCAAAATTTTCTGCAATCCGCAATCTGCAATTGCTGGCTGCGGGTTGCGAAAATGCAAACGACACAATTTAAAATAATGATCTTTCCGCATTCCGCAATCCACAATTGCGGGTTGCGGATTATGGAAAAATAAAACGCAGATTTATTCTTCAAACACTTTCTGCAATCTACAATCCACAATTGCGGGTTGCGGAAACGCAAAGTGCAAATTTATTTTGGGACTCTTCCCGCAATCCGCAATTGCGGGTTGCAGAAGAGAAAAACCACATTTATTGAAAATTATTTCCGCATCTGCAAT
Organism: Larix kaempferi; assembly: GCA_027924585.1. NCBI lineage: Eukaryota > Viridiplantae > Streptophyta > Pinopsida > Pinales > Pinaceae > Larix > Larix kaempferi. The sequence continues at coordinate 2,788,872 of BSBM01000142.1, forward strand.
CTGCATTGCAGATTGCTGGTTGTGGAAAGAAAAGTTTCAATTCCAAAAACCAAGCTTTCGCAATCCGCATTCCGGGTTGCAGGTTGCGGAAAAGACAAAATTTTGGGAAAATTACTGCTTTCCGCAACTCACAAAAAACACACAAAAATGAATGAATTTTCAAAGGGAAATTTATTAATTGAATCAAATTGTGACAAAGACATAAAAAGCATGCTAAAAACCCCAAAATGAACAAGGAATTCAAACATTACCTTAGTAAATGAAAAATTGGGGCTCCCATGTTTTCATGAAAACATGGGATCTATTGTACCTACAACAAATGGAAACTGGCTGGGACGAACCAGTTATCTTTGTGAATGAAATATTTAGTTATAAGGAAGATATATCAACAAACTGATGTGTCAACCTACAATTTACAAAATGTTCTCACAAAAACACAACCAAACAGCTGAGTTAATCATATGATTGATATATTCTCATCCAATTAATGATGATGTTTATCTGATAAAGCTGTCTAAAAGTATACATGAATCCTTTACCATTATGCAATCATAGGAGGGAAGTTTATGATGAGCCTTAGAACAAACTTAGAACCATTTGGGATTACCAAATCATGAATCACCTTGACTTATTAACCATTTATTTATATACATATGCATTATTCACAATATATACATTTTTTTTTTAAATTCATTTTTCTCTTTCTTTTGAAAACATAATGAAAATATGCAAATAAGACTTTGTTGACATAAGGCTATTACCCTGACTTGGTGATTAGATCTTGGCAGTGCCATTCACAAACTTGATCTGGAAACTGAACAAGCTAACTCGATAAGGAGACTCCTTGTCTTTTAGCTTTTGACACTGAAAGCAATTACCATGGCTTGGTAACCATAAAGTGATTATTTTAGTCCAAAATCAAATTCATGATCATGGTAGGGATGGATTGTAATAAGACCCCCATGTCCTCATATACAACAATTGTATTACAAAAAGAAAACAAAAATTTATTGATGCGTAAATTACAAGACACTGCTATGGCTTGGTAACCATATGCCAGTAGTGTTACTCACTAATGTTTTGCAAATCATGAATGGACCGACCTGTGATAGGATCTTCCACCTTCCAGCAATAGCTTAAATTCATCTCCCTAGCTTGGTGAACAGATGTGGAGATGTCATTCCACTAAACATCTATTAACATAATGGGATGGCTTGTGATAATACCCCCCATCTTGTAATTTACAATTATTAAAGTGAATTATTTTCAAGGTGATCATGATGGGATCCAGAGTAGATAAAGGTTGACCAGGCTATAAAGATATGTTTCCATTCACTAATGAAACATAAAGTAAGAAAGCCTAATCACCTCCATAACTTCAATTAACCAGATGAAACATCTATAAAGATAGTGATTGAGGTGGGAAGGTATCAATCAAAGCTCTGCAAAAATTGGCTGTTTGATTTCATGAAAAACATTTTCAGATATAGGCTGAGTAAAATAAAACTGACATTGCTACCTCAAAACTTCAGAATGTATTGATCTGAAACACACTGATCAACAGCCTCTGCCAAATGTGTGGACATTATTCAAAAAAAAACCAAAGTGTAAAATAAAAATCAATCAAAACAAAGAAAGAAAAAAAACAAACCACACTTATGTACAAGTAAGCCAAAATGCTCCTCTAAACAAAGTACTTTTTGAGCAATTGGACATTCACTGGATAGGTTTCTGACATAGCTTCCAGTGTTTGCAACCGGACAGTACTAGGACCAAGCTTTTCTGTAATATTGAATGGTCCTAGCCATAAGTTTTGAAATTTGGTGTAGTCATTCTTGTCTTTGTGTTGTTTATCCCACTTTAACACCAAATCTCCCACTGCAAACTCCCTATCAAATGTGGACTTCTCATTAAACCATCTCTTCACTAGTTGCTGGTGTTGATACAACTTGTTCTTAGATTTTTCCTTGTCTTCTTCCATCTTGAGTAATGTATCAATCCTTTGCTGGAGTGGGGAGGAATCATCTTCTTGTATTGAATGTGCAAGCTGTAGTGGAGGAATCATAAGGTTGGATGGTAAGATGGCCTCCTTACCGTAAAACAAACAGTAAGGGGAGTTTCCAATGGCTGCTTTTGGGGTGACCCGGTCTGCCCAAAGAGAATTGTATAGTTGGGTATGCCAATATTTATGGTGGGTGGCTACTGTCTTCTTTAATATGTTAATTAGGTTTTTGTTGGAAGACTCTGCTAGTCCATTCCCTTGCGGATAGTAATTGGCAGAATATTTTAGTTTTATCCCTTTTTCAAGGGCATACTGTGTAAGATCGATTGAGGAGAAACAAGAGGCATTGTCAAACACTAAGAACTCGGGTGCACCAAACCTAGTGACTATTTGGCTTTCAAGGAAGGATATCACTTGGCTTGTGTTTGCTTGTTTGAGAGGAATTTCCTCTACCCATCTGGTAAAGTAGTCTATGGCTGTCAAGATGTACTTGTGCTGTAAGGAGGAGGTAGGGTTAATAGGTCCAACAAAATCCAGGCCTCATTGTTGAAAAGGAAACTAGACTGTAACTGGATGGAGGGGAAATGCAGGCTTCTTAACTTTACCAGCACACTTCTGACATAAGTATAAGCATCCTTGAATAAAGTTGGCCAGTAGTAGCCTACTCTCAGGATCTTATGGGCAGTAGTTTCTCCTGAGAAATGTCCTCCTGCAGGCCTTGCATGAAATTACAAAAGAATATTATCAGTTTCAGCTCTCTCCAAACATATGAGAAATACACCATCATATTTTTTCCTAAACAATACACCGTCAATAAATTGATATGGTGCAACTTTTAACCTTAAAGCTCTACGTTTCTTAAAATCAAGGGTTTCAGGAGAAAACCCATGGGTTAAGAAAACATTGATATCATCATGATACCATTCAGGTGTTTGGGTTGTAATGACATTTACAGAACCTGTCGATGTACTTTCCTCTTGCTCCCATTCGATATGTTGTTGTACAAGGCCATTGGATTGAGTAGTGAGCAAGCACAAGCCTTGGCCTTTTACAATTTTCGTTGGTCTGATCTCGAGGTCATACTCTTGCAGGGATGTCATCCGGTGAGCACGTTTTTCACCCAGCTCCTTCTGGATCAGAACATTCCTAATAGCTGCATAGGGAACTATAACCTTAGTCCGAGATTTCAATAAATATGGTCTAAAATGTTTTACCGATTTGTAGACTGCATAAGCTTGTTTATCGATCTGGAAATAATTTAGTTCGGCCCCTTTGAACGTGGAGCTCATGAATGGGATTGGGATCTCAACATCATCTGGATATTTCTATGTAAGAACAGCTACATAGGAAAAATCAGTAGTAAAAGTGTATAAAATAAAATCTTTGGTGAAGTCTAGAGACATCAGACTGGGGGCTTCCGCAATGGCCTTCCAGATTTCAGCAAAGGCACTTCTTTTTTCATCAAACCACTTATATTGGGCATCCTGTTTAATCAATTGTTGCAATGGTTTGACAATTTGTGCAAAATTTGGAACAAATCTTCTAACGAAATTGATCTTACCTAAAAACGATTGCATGGCTTTACGTGAACTGGGTAAGCCGATCTTTGCAATAGCTTCTGTGTGCTTTGGACAATGATCATGCCTTGCTTTGAAACAATAAAACCTAACAACTTACCTTCAGTGACAATAAAGATTGATTTCTTCGGGTTCAATGAAATTCCCTATCTCCTGCAATGCTCGAACACCTGTTTAAGAGTAGACAAATGTTCATGCATCTTCTTAGAATAAATCATGATGTCATATAAACAAACAACAACAGAATTATGCATTAATCCCCTGAAATCTATGTCCATAGCTCTCTAGAAAGTGGCACCTGCATTAATCAGTCCAAAAGGAATTCGCCTATAGGAAAAGGTTCCCCAAGGGGTTCTAAAAGCTGTTTTCAATTGACCAATGGGAGCAACTAGGACTTGGTTATATCCTGAGAAGCCATCAAGAAGAGAGAACATCTCAGCACCTACAACCTTTTGTAAAATCTGTTCCATGGGGAGAACAGGGTAATTGTCCTTTTCAAAAGCTTTGTTTAGGTTCCTGAAATCAACACACAGTCTAATTTCCCCATTCTTCTTCCGAACAGGTACCAAGTTCGCAATCCACTGTGTATGTCTGATAGGAAAAACAATTCTTCCTGCCAATAGTTTCTCAAGCTCCTTTTTGGTAGATGGTTCTAGGATGGGATGCATTTTTCTCAACTTTTGCTGATAGGGTTTAACATCAGGTTTCATAGGTATTTTATGATGCATGATATTGGTGTCAAAGGTTTTGAGTTCATCATATGTCCAGGAGAGCACATCTTTGAACTCTTTGCACATATTCATTAAGGCCTTCTTCTCGTTAGGAGAGCAGTCAACCCCTAGATTGATTAACTGAGGGTTTTGTTCAGTTCCTAGGTTGACAGGCTCATAATTCAGGGATGAGATTTGAGTTTTACAGTTTGTCTTATGCTTGAACTTATCTTGCAAATCATAATATTTTTCCAGGTTGATAACTGACTTAGGGATAAGATTGGAAGGGTAGCTAGGATCATAGAGAGACTTCTCATGCTCAGCTTCATCTATTGCCACATTTTGAAAAGTGTCCTGAGCTGTGAGAAAATGTAAGATTTGTTGGTCATCATCAAATACCTTCCAATTAGTTACATTGTCAAGAATCGAATTAGGTTTGTACATCAGCTCAATAGAAAAAGTGTTAGGAGACAAACCTTCTAGAGGAATCAACCTAGATGCAGTGTTAGCCAACAAGTCTGCATCAAAGTTCTAGGACCTAGGGACTGACTTAATATTAAATGCATAAAAATAATTATTTAAGTCCCTTACCAGTTTCTGATAGTTAATCAAACGAGGAGATAAACAATGGATTTTGTTTCTCACTTGTTTTACTATAATCCCAAAATCTCCATAACATTCAATTACATGAGCGCCCATGTCAATTGCTTTCCTGTGTCCTTGAACCAGGGCCTCATACTCAACAATGTTGTTGGTGCATTCAAATTCAAGTCTGCAGGCAATCATTAGTTTGGTCCCTTTTGGATCAATTAAGACACATCCTGCACTAGCTCCATCTTTAGATCTAGAGCCATAAAAAAACAAAGTCCATGCATTCGAATCTATCCTAAAATTAGTATTTACATTGTATACATTATGTACAACAGTGCCATAGAATGGTACAGAAGTAAGATTAACAATTTGGGACTGATTTTGTGCATTCTTAATGGGTGACAAATCTGCAGGTAGATCCCCAAAGAATGTATTGAAAGTGTAGTGTTCCACATGCGAGCTAAAGTATGCAGCAGGCTCACTAGGATCATTTAAGTCAGTGAAAATTTGTTTCATGTAAGGTTCTCTGCTGATTTTGATTCTATTTAGCCTTCCGTTGTAGGGAAGACATAAGTGGGACCAGTTAGTAGCGAAATATCCTTTGATCTTTTCTGGCCAATCCCTGATCAACCACATCCATTCATTTTTGGGATATCAACCACAATAATATCCATAGGCTGGTGGATTCTAGGGTCAGTAGACAGTGTTAACAGGACATTCTTCACTTCTCCCACTACCCTAACTTTGGATCAATCAAGCTGAACAATTTGAGTAGGGCAGGGCTCCCAAGAGGCATTCAACTTTTTGCAGATAGATAGAGGCATCACATTAGATGAAGCCCATCAGTCTATCATACAATTATGGTCATTCCTATTGAAAACTTCAAAAGTAAGCGTGAAAGGAGGTGTTTTCTTACTACCTGGTTTCTTGTTTCCAGGTTTAGAGTATGTCTCTAAATTGTTGCTCTGAGCCTCCCTAGGTTTGTTAACAATCATGCTTTTGGGAAGACTGTCTCTCATGGAAGGTATTTTCAGAAGTTCAAAAAGAGATATGTTGGCTTTGACTCTCTTCAAGTCTTTAATCAAACTGTACTCTATTTCAGGAATGACAGTTTCTTTCTGTGCTGTTGTTTTGATTCTGTTTAAGGTGGATGTTGAAGTGGAAGCTTCCTATGTGGCCTGTCCTTTTCTCCTTGCATTATAGGGGTGTTGGAAATTGAAAATAGCCTCAGGCTCATCTTCCTCCTCAACAATGGGGAGTTTTGAAAAGAAACTGATAATGTTTATCTGCTGGTCCTCTACTTCATCTAGTGGTTTAGGATCCTGATTCTCTTGGGGGTTTTCATCAGGATGATTAGGAGAATTATGGGATTCTGAAACCAAAGCTTTAAAGATGGAAATATTTTCTTCAGAGTTTAATCCTTCATCAGGATTGGGTGGGACTTGGTTCTATGGAGGTTGATAAGGTCTTCTGAAAGGTGGTCTATTGAATCCTCTATTGTTGTTCTGGTTTTCTGTGTTGGTATTGTTTAAGTCTACCATTTCGTTAGAAATATTTTGAAGGAATTTTTTCATGTCCTTCATTTCAAAAGGGTCCTTATTCTGCATAGTGGGTTTTTGAGGATTATCTAGTTTCTTGCGAGAGGTAGAAGGTTGTTCAGATGAAGCATCAGGGTTATATTTCAAGCAAAATATATATTTTTCAACCTGGATGGCCTCAGCAAAAACCTCTTGTAAGTTATCTTTACGTGCTCTTTTTACCCACATAGGAATGGGAACGGGTAAACCTTTGACATAATAGGCAACTAATAGTTCTTCAGCAGGAAGAATATTGGCAGGGATTCTATTCTTTAGGTATGAAAATATTTGGTTATAATCTTTAACTCTTTCCTTCCACCTAAGTTTCATCGAAGACAAATCTATGACCAAGTCCTCTGGATTCTAGGGCAAAGTACCAAGTGGATGCTTTTCCCTCAAAGGTGTAAGGGAACAATATACAAACTACTTCTTCATGTATAACATTCCTAAGTTTGATGGATTGCATGAAAGTTTTAATGTGGTCAAGTGCAAGTGATTTATTATCAGGATTAAACTTAGCGAGCCACTTTTTAGGGTTCTTAGGGAGTCTGTGTTGTTCTCCAATAATAAATACAACATCCTGGTCCAGCTAGGGTTTGTTTCCACCTTCTGCCATGGGTATATCCTCTGAAGATGAACTGGAGGATGAATCACTGTCTGATGACTCTTCATAGTAGGATGAGGATGATGAAGAAGGTGTTGGTGGTGGTCGACCTATTGCAATGTTGGGCTGATCTCGTTTTGTTTCTTTGAACAATGAATCAAGGTTAAAATCAAGGGACAATTAATGGTTATATAAATCGTTGTGTTCAATATTTTGGTCACCTGAATGTTGATTGTATTGATTATTAGCTTGCAGATCACTGATTTGATGATGTTGGATTGTTGCTAGTCCGAGATTACGTTCTTCTTCGATCCTTCGTTGTTACCTAGCAACACTATCAGAAGAACCTTTCAATAATTGTTCAAGTGTGAGGGGACCCCTAGTGAGCGATATAAAAACAATTTCATCCCTTCTAGTTTCCTGCTCTATAACAGGAGTAGCAGGAATTGCGGTTGGATCTTGCACTGGTTGTTCTGCAGATGTTGATGCCTGCGTGTGGCTACGGGTAACAACCATTGATCTTGCTGGAGGAGGTCTATTGGTTTTTTGTTTAGGTATATCTTGCTTCATGCCCTCATTCTAGTGCCATTTGTTGAAGCCTCGGGTATGTAGGTTGCTGGAATGTTGTTCAAAGCTAGCAACAGAGGGTGAAAACCCAATCTGAAAGGATTCAAAAAGCTTTGCGCAAGAGCAGTTCTATCCCCAGACTATTTGGTATAGTTAAATCCCACGGATATTAGGCCTCCAATGGCAATTAAGTTGGTTGATCCTGAAATGATTTGTCTTCTTGTGAGGGAAGATTAAAGGTGTTCTATCTCTAGGAGTAAGTTTAATTTAAAGGGAACCTAAACTAAGTTAGATCTAATCTAAAAATGTGTTTTGTTTATTTGCAAGATAACTTGATCTGAATTTTAATATGTATTTTCACCAGTTTGACCAAAATTTGAAGTGGATATTTACTTATTAGCTTAATATACAACCATAAAATGAAAATCAAATGATAGTAGCTTAAGGATTGAAGCACATGCAAGATTATCCTGTATATGAAATGATAATTGAAAAAATGACATTAATTTAATAATGTATGTTAATCATTTGCAGAAATAGATAAATGTTTTAAATAAATAAATTCACTTAAAACATAAAGACACACAGATAGTAAGTAGAGAGAAATCCAAACTGTAGATCAATGTATTAATTGTAATTTACAAAATCAAAATAGTGTTCATTCATAGATCGAAGTGAAAATCAACATTCATCAAACAAATTTGATAAATTAACAAAAGAGGAATCAAGAGAAAAACTAACTGTATTACTTCAAGGCTGCAATAAATTACAATCTCTTCATTAATCATAGTATCTCCAATCTTCTTTTGATGATTTTCTCCTCTCTCCCCTATGAGATCTCTACCTTTTAAATAATAATTACAAAATAGATACAAAGGGAAAACTTCCCATAAAACAGGGATTACAAAATCAAACTAATATAAGGATAACCAAGGGCGCCTTGCCACTTGGTCCAAACTTCTAACAGCTCATCCACATCTGGATAATCTACTGGATCGAGTCCCAGCTGGGCATCACATGTAAAGGAATCCATCTAATTTTTGGCTAACTTGTGCCGAGTATGCAAAAAAATATGGATCTTGCCTTCTAGGCTGGTAGGTTGATTGATGAATTTGTCAACTTCTAAAATCCTTATGTGCTCAAGCTGTTGAATCTGCTCTTTGAACTACTCACATATGCTATCAACCTGTTCAATCATCATCTTCCGTGGACAAGATTTGTCAATGACATCCATAATAGGAAACTGCAGCTTAACCATGATATTGTCTGCAACATAGCATCTTCTTCCACAGATTACTTGTGCCTTCTTGATTGTTTCTTCAACCGTATCAGAAATATTTTTCCAGGCATTGAAAGATGTTTTGATTCTTCTGAACTTGAAGCTATCCAAAACTGGGATGTCTTCTGGTTTGTCTTTGATATACCTTTTCCAATCAACAATGTCATCATAAGCTTTGCAAGCTTGTTGCCTTTTGTCAATGTGTTGTTCAAGAGTAGTAGACATTCGCTCAAAAGCATTATGATTTTCTTGAATTTCATTCGGGGAACTAAATAACTCAACTAAGAGTTTATGATGCTCCTCATTTACTTGATTAGCCAAGTCCCTGAACTCTTCCTAAGAAAACTTGGAGAAAGAAGAGGTGGTTTCATTGGCAGCTGCATCTTTCAGTTGTTGTTCCAACACAACTATCATCTCCACATTTGCAATGTTTAGGACTTCAACATCCCGCAATTGAACCTGGAGAGAAGCATTCTGCTCCCGAAAATCCTTGAGTTGATTTGCATACTGATTTCTCAATTCATGAATATGGGATTCATTTTCTTCATTAACTTTGACCAGCTACTCTTGAAGCTTCTTCAACTCCTATTTTTTGATGTCAATCTATTTATTCAGTGAAGTCACTGAATCATAATTGGCTCCAGCAAATGCTCCCATCACTGCAGCAGTGTCTAATGCTTCCTGCTAAATGTCAGCGGACCATTTTTCCCAAATTATTTGATTGGGGACAGGTGCTTGCAACACAGTTGATCCCCTGTATCTCTTGTTACCTCTTGTTACCACTGCTTTTGTTGACCTGCTGTAAAAGTATTCCCCAAGGGGAACCACAACATCATATTCAGGATCAGCGGTCAACTCAGTTGCAGATGTGACAATGTTACCTGTTGCAGCCAATGGAGTTGTTTGGGTGATAGTGGAATTAGGGATAGACATGGTGATATGAGAGGTATATATCAAAGGGGCAATGGCAACAAAAACTGAAGGTGGAGAAGGAGGAGAAGTAAACAGAGTGGAAAAATTAGTGAGGGAAGTTGAGGCAATGGTAAGTGATGGTTGTAGAGAAACAGTTGAAAACTGCATCTAGGTTACTATTGGTGGTAAATTGATAGGTGGAATTGGCAAGGTTGAAGGAGAAGTAGTGATGGAGGTTAGTGCAACAAATAATTGAGATATGGTGGATGGTGGTAATGTAGCCTCACAAGATGAGGTGGAAGGAAACTCAACAAAAGAGAGTGAGGGTGCAGAAGTTAATGCATGAACATTGGTGGTGACTTCAAGAAAGTGGTCATCTAGAATGGGATCATCCATCACTAAGCTGTCAAGCAAATGAACCATTGCCTGGGAACCTTCATGTATATCTTGCACAACAGGAACAGGAGGAAGTCTTTCATCTTCTGCATCACTGTCTGCAATGTTCAATGTAGGAATCTGAGAGGCAGAGGTCTGAATTTTCTATGTTTTAGCTGGGTTACTTGCACCAACCACTCAAGTATCAAGTACCGAAGTCATTTGTGCCAATTGCTTCTTTAGTTGTTCAGACGTTTGAATCAACACCTTCAATTCTGCAGCAGGTTTCAATTTTGGAGCATCTTCCATAAGGCCCTTACCCTTGCCTTCATCTGGATATGTTAGCATCAATGGAGCACTTGTCTTTTGGTCTTCTTTCTCTTCCCTGTCCTTTCTAGACTACTCTTCAAGTTGTAGTTCCATTTTCCTGTAACTCAAAACCTTAGTCTTGAGCTCCTGTTGGTACTGAAGATTGAAGCTCTTTTCTTCTTTGGTTGCAGCCCTAGCTAGGACTTTAGAAAATACATTTACTCCCTGGTAAATGGAGTCATCAGGGGTATTCTCATGGGAATAGGTGGTCTTCATGTGCCCTTGGGAAAAGTGGGCAGCCAGGAATGCCTTGGGATCATGCATCCTTTCGGGGGCTTGTCCCAACCTTAATGATTCAATTTTCTTTCCCAATACTGCAGCATATGGTGAGGTTGGAATAACCAAAGGCCCAAGGTTCAAAGGGAATTTAGGCCATCCCTTTCTTTTAGGTCCAGTCAGCTTGAGGAATACGCCATCTGTAACAGCTTGAAAAGCTATTTCTTCAAGGAGCAGTCTGTCTGGAACTATCCTTGGGAACAAATGTATTGTGCTAATCCCCCAAACTATGATACAGGAGAAAGATTCTCCCACATACCAGTCACCGATTGTGGGGATGAGAGTTTTGGAATTAGGAGAGAAGGCAGGTACATCTTATTTGAATATATGATGGTAAATTGTACCAAAGAAGTGATCACAAATATCATATAGTAAAGGAACAATGTTTCTCTCCCACAATGTTGAACAGTAAATATGAACTGGGGGAGATGAAAGTGTCCAATTCCATCCCATGAAATGGTACTATAATTCTGAGCAGAACACATCAATAAAAGAAAGGAGGCTTCCTTGAAGACGGTGTTTTCTGATACCGCTTAATTGTTGCCTTTAACTCCATTGATAGAATTGAGGCCCAATTGAATGACTCCCCAATTGTGAGGATGTGATGGGCCATAGGTGCCCATTTGGATTTGAACATATAACAGTTAGGTAGACCATACAACCTACAAAGCATGGCTTCTACGAGGGAATAGGGTTCCTTGAACCATGAAACAAGGTATAGGATATCAGCTCTAGGTATGAAGTTGGTCGGGTTATTCATCCATGAATTTATCATTTCGTCGAAGTTAAACCTAGTTTTAACAAAGTCCAAGAAAGAGACATTGAGAGGCTGGATGGCCGGCCTAAAGGCATAAGCTCTAATGAAAACTTTAGGGCGAAAAGAGACCAAGTGGGACCCTGCACTGTTGTTAAAGGAACAGTCTTTGGGGATCGCGTGGTCAATTATCCACTTGACTGCATCTATGTAAGGAAGAAGGGAAGGTCTAGCTGCTATGGCATGTAACTGAGAATCCCTAATTTTCTCATAGACATGTTGGTTATCTTGGATGTCCGATAAGTCGTTGTTATAAAAAATGGCATAAATTTTAAACTAGTCTATCTGATAGGTTTCTGAGACTCTGTCATTGGTATCGACAAGGATGCCGAAGTTGGGGTCTTTGTTTATCAGGTCTTTCTGAGCTGTTTTGGAGCGTGTATTCCTCGACATGTTGAAAAACTGGTAATTATGATAAATAAATTAACACAAATAAAAAACAGTTCGAAAATGACGAAAAACCGTAAACAACGACTAGGAAAATGACATGAAACCAACCTGTGTTGACGAAAAATGACAGAAAAAAACCTTTGGTAAAAGCTCGTGGTAAAAATCCTTGTAGTAGGTAAATTCTCGAAATTGAAAAATGGTAAAAGAAAATAGAAAATTCGACATATTTAACAATTTCGTCAGATGAAATATGGACCGTAGGATGACACAAAATTAGTGGCTAAGATATAACATGCGGGATGCAGAAAGAGAGTTGCAGAGGTTTATTTTTGAAAATATGTACATTCTTTCCCCTAACTGCAATGCGGGTTGTGGAAGTGCAACTTTAAAAATAAACAAACCAAAAGTTTCCGCAATATGCAATTGCGGGTTGCAGAAATGCAAATGACACAATTTAAAATAATGATCTTTCCACATTCCGCAATCCGCAATTGCGGGTTGTGGATTGCGGAAAAACAAAACGCAGATTTATTCTTCAAATACTTTCTACAATCCTCAATTGTGGGTTGCGGGTTGCGGAAACGAAAAGTGCAAATTTATTTTGGGACTCTTCCCGCAATCCGCAATTACGGGTTGCAGAAGAGAAAAACCACATTTATTGAAAATTATTTCCGCAATTCGGGTTGTGGTAAGAAAAAGTTTCAAATCCAAAAACCAAGCTTCTGCAATCCGCATTACGGATTGCGGGTTGCGGTAAGAAAAAGTTTCAAATCCAAAAACCAAGCTTCCGCAATCCACATTACGGATTGCGGGCTGCGGAAAGGACAAAATTTTGGGGAAATCACTGCTTTCCGCAACTCACAAAAAACACACAAAAATGAATGAATTTTCGAAGGGAAAATTATTAACTGAATCAAAGAGTGACAAAGACATAAAAAACATGCTAAAAACCCCAAAATGAACAAGGAATTCAAACATTACCTTAGTAAATGAAAAATTGGGGCTCCCATGTTTTCATGAAAACATGGGATCTGTTGTATCTACAACAAGGTGTTACGTTTTCATTATGTACTTTTAATTGTTCTTTCACGATTATGTTGTTTTCCATTGGAATGCACTCCTCGAGAAGTCATTCTGAGTTTATGTGAATAAATTCATTCTCACATGCCTTGCAAATAACTTCAAGGTTGTGCTAATGCCTCTTTTCCTAGAGCAATTATCATGGAGACACCAATCATCATTTTCAAAAGTATTGAAATAAATTATAAGGCACATGTGCATAATATCTATTAGTTAACTTAGGGTCTTATCTATTACCAAAAGTGCAACTCTTGTTATTTTCAATCAATTAAGGAAAAATATTGTTATTGCAAGAATAATGCCAATCCATGATGAAGATAGTTATTTCGTTCCTTGAATATTTGATTATTTTTTATTAGTTGTGCAAGTGTTACTTTTGCAAACAATATATACCATGATAGTGCTCATAGTCAATGGCCCTATGAATAAGTCAATAGTTATAGGTAAATACTAGATTTTATTGGTTGTCTTTTCTTTCTTGTGTATGTGTTCTACATTCTTTAAGTAATAAATATTATACATTTTTTCGCTGGAAAAATAAATATTATACATCGATTAGCTATAATGTTGAAAGTTGATTGGGCTCCCTTCAAAGTTTTTGACTTAATATGTCTTTTTTAGTGTCCATGTTTTTTTGGGAAGGGAAGTTTTTGATGTATTGTGTTGGTTATCACACAAGCCTCTACTACTTTGAATCTTGAGTGTTTATTTACTTTTGTACAAACAATATATAGAGGCGATTTGTGTTATGATATGCTACTTTAGCTTCATATTTCACAATACAATTGCAAACAACCAACCAATGCAGATGCAATATCGGGGACATTCCCACCTCATGGATATTGTTTATGGTTTGATTGGGAAAAAGACTTTTATCATTGAGTTCATTTCCAAGTCTAAGAACACTCTTCTCTTCCTTTTTTTCTTAATATAATTATATTTATTAGAGTTTTAATTTGGCTTCTTATCCTTATTAACATGTTCTAATTTAGGTTGTGAGATTGTTTATAGTTTAAAATATGGGTGGAGAATCATTAGAAGAATTGTGGGCATTGGAAGTCCTAGTTATGAGCTCAAGCCGTGACTTGGTAGACGAACTTTTAAGGTAAGAAGATAATTGCTTTTGAGCTCAATCCACAACTTCACAAATGAATTTAAGGTAAGAATTCACTTACTTTTTCATTTCAGTGGAGGTAATCTATTACACAACAATGGACACCCTCAAAGTTTCTTGTTCATGTCAGGAGATTGAATGAGTGTATCATATGATCAAAATTGAGTGGATGGTCGAATTTGGTTGTACCCTTCATATGGATAAGAATATTTATCTCTTTTTAAACAAAATAATAAATACTTGTTGCATATGATTGTGCACTTACTATTGTTGCAAGTTGTGGTAGGATTCAATGTCAAAGTGGTATGATCATTGATGTGTATCATGTATTGATTTTAAGTGAAAATTTGGTGTCTACATCTCAAATAATCTCTATCTCCAAGAAGGTTGAATTATGGCATGATAGGTTTGTTATGAAGGATATTAACAATGAATTTGTTGTCATTGCTAAGGGCATTATTGACGCTAAGGATATTTACTATATAAGTTTTGTGATTTCCCTAATCACGATCTAGGATTGACTACATGGGACCAATGAGTGGAGTTGAATTTGGCATGACCAACTCAAACTTTTGAATTTTCGAAGTATGTAATTAATGGTGAAGTTTAATATGGTTAATGGACTACCTAGGATAGTGCCTCTTAATGTTTTATAGAGAGGGTGTTCTCTTGTAAATCATCACTATGTTGCATTTGCGATGGGGAAGGCATGGAGAAGACAAGCTCAATTCGAACTTATACACAATGATCTTTGTCTAATGAACCAACCAAACTTCATTAGCTGGTACATGGTATATTTTAACCTCTATTGAATATTTTCTAGGTGTACTTGGATATATTTCTTGAAGAATAAGGTTGATGTCTTTGAAAAGTTTAATGAATTTAGGGAAGTGGTTGAAAAACAATGTAGTTGACCTATGAAATGTCTAAGATCTAATATTGGAGGAGAATATTTGAGTAAGGAATTTGAGAACTACATTTCAAAAGATGGTATCTCTTGCAGAGATATGTAACTTACACACCTTGACATAATGATGTTGTTGAAAGGAAGAATAAGACCTTGGTCAAAATGGTGTTTTGTGTAAACCAGGGGATTACAAAATAACTAGTTACTAGTAGTGCAGTTAACAAAGCATAATATACAACAAAGTGATATACAAGCAAGCATACATAGAAGGAGATCAAAGAACATTCCATGAAAACGTGATGGAGCTAGTCTAGATGATATTAAATCCCAATGTTTTATCAACATTTTTTTTGCAAATGTGCATGTTCTTTCTTCCTTTGATTTCTTCTACTTTATTTTCTTTGTTGATTCAGTCCACCTTCTATTTCTTTCCTTGATCACCTCTTTATAAAGTTCCTAAATTTTTGAGTTGGAAGCATCCGTCGATTCAAATGCTACTTCAATTTTCTCTTGTTGTTACCCTTGTAGTCTAAAAGTATTAAAGTTCCTTGTTTCTCTATTTTTTGCATCATCTATCTTCTTACTACTTTTGTGCTTCTTCCCTTTACTTGAATTCTTTGTCTCAATCATCTATTGTCTTGTCTATTTGCTTAGTTGTGTTTGTTTCTAGCTTGACCCTTGTGTTGTTTTCTCTTTTCTCTTTTCTTCTTCTATTGGCTTCTATTGTTGTTGTTGTGTAGATTCACTTGGATCCTATGTTCATTTCTACAGTGCTTCTACATGTTTCTGTATTATATCTTTCTTTGGTAGTTCCTTCATGGTGAATTTAGCATCTGGGTCGATTGTTTTTTGTCAACTTCTAGATCAACTGATTTATAGTTGACTTATGTTTCCCATATTGGTATTTCTCCTACGCATTTGTATTATCTAGGTCTAGTAGGTTATCATTTTGTTCTTGGTCATCGTTACATTGAGTGGAAGTCTCATGTATAATTTTTGTACCCTTGGTCAGAGATAGGGGTTAAGTAAAGATCAATGGTATTCTAGTTCAATGTTATACCGATCGATCTTGACTGAGTGAACACTTTGATCATGAATTTTGTTCATTTAATCTTCCTTTTCTTGGTCTTCTTTGTGTTGGAAATAATGTAACTTTAGAATTTATTCTTATTGTATTTTATTAGGTTATTGTTGTACCTCCTTCGAGAGCAATTATTAATGTAATTGATCATGTAAAAGATCATGAAAGAATTAGTGTAAACCTTGGGTTAGAATTACCCAAAATAAATAAATAACAAATGTAATTTTATCTTTCCCCAAGACAAGTCGGCCCATATAGTTAGAGAAGTCAACCTAGTTGAAAAAAAGAAGGCAAAACAAACAAGTATAAATAGAGAGGTCGCATCTCTCATTTGGTCACTGAACACAAGCAAGTTCTCTCAAGGATAGGAAGAAGTTCGCTATTGGAGCTAGGAGAAGTGTTTTTGGGGTTCCTACACTTGGAGAAGTTTCTCTTTCTCTCTTTTATTATTGATATATGAATATACTCTGATATCTGAACTTATTATCTCTATACGAAGGTTGTTGGGTTTTCTCTTTGTTGGCTTTCCCAGGATAAGATTATGTGTCTATTGTTTATGTGCTTGGTTATTCTTTTAGTGATCCTATTTTATTGTATACAATTAATTATACTGTTAGAATTGTACAAAATCTAACATGGTATCAGAGCAGTGATAAAATAGGCCATTGCCAGAAACTGAGATTTCATATTCCAAAGCCTTCCCACCTCAGTTTGTCCTAAAAAGAGCATTGGCAATTTCTCCCTAGGGAAGGCGCATCTTTCTGTGGAGGCAAATTCCAGTTCTGAGAATTTTCAAAATTTGACCTAATTCTGCAGAAACTGTAGCAAGTGCAAGTTAGGTTTTCCAATTCTTAGACCTTTTGTTCATAGATTTGGATTGATTTTACCTCTTCTCAACTTGCCTTGGTAGGGCGCAACTATCTATGGAATCAGATTTCATATCCGAAAATTTTCATTTCTGACCTATTCTCTTTTGGAATTGGGAAACTAGGGTTTCTTGTTTTGAGTTGTTTTGTCCACATAGAAAATGAGGTCTTTTCAACTCGGCCTAGGAGGGCGTATTTACTTGTGGAATAATTTTTGCAAGTTACCAAACTTTAATTTTGACCTAAATCCTACTAGGGTTTCTAGTCCAACACTACAGTCAAGATGATTGGAATGAAGGTTGAAGATAAACTTGATGGGGCTTCCAATTTCAACGCTTGGAAGTCTAGAGTTCTTCTCATAGTAGAATAAAATGATCTCTTGAAGTTCGTCAATTAGAAGGTTTCATAACCAGAAATAGAATATGAAAAGACTCATTGGAGAAAGAATGATGCCAAAGCAAGAAGAATCTTGGTAGGTTCAATAAAATATCATTTGGTTCCCCAGATCTTTCAGAAGAATACAACCACAAAGATGTTCAAAACCTTGAAGAAGCTATTTGAAAACAATATCATCAATCATACTCTTGCATTGAGAAATCAACTATAAAATCTCAAGATGTCAGAGTCTGAATCAATTGCTTCTTACTTCATGAGGATCTATGGACTAAGAGATAAGCTAAGCACTATTGGAGAACCTCTTAAAGATAGAGAAATTGTTATAACAACTCTTAATGGTATCCCTCCCTCTTGGGAACCATTTATTCAAAGTATAAGTGGACGAACCAAGTTGCCCAAATTTGATTGCTCTTGGGAAGATTGCATCTAGGAAGAAATGAGAATTGCAGCTTGGAATAAACTACATGGCACTCAATCCAAAGAAAATCAAGCTTTTACATCTCATGCCAAGAAAGGAAAAGGAAAAGGAAGAAAGTCCATAAAAATAAGAATAAATATAGAGGACCAATCCCACCACTAGATCAGAAGAAGAAGAAAGATCTCTCTCATAGTCAATGCTTCAAATGCAATAAGTATGGCTATTATGCCAGATATTGTCGAAGTTCAATTAAAAGGAAGCTCGAAACCTCAACTGCAGATATTGATGAAGATGCTTCTCACAATAAGTCAAGGAACGATAATCGTATGGAGTTCTTTTTCTAGTACTCCCCATGTTGAGGTAATGATATGAAGATACAGACCGTGATGGACTCCTAGCAAGAAAAATGAAGAACAAAGGACTCTCATGATTCCCACAAGGAGGAAGTAGGAGCCCACCCACAAAAAACAATAAAAGATAAGTATTTGGATTTATTGCTCACATAGATCTATTTTTGTCTTATATGTTTTCATAAAACATTGTATGCATATCTATTAGGAAGTTTGTTGAAGTCCCATAGGCACCTATTGTACTTGTTATGCATATGAGCTGCACAACATTCCATGAACACGTGATGGAGCTAGTCTAGATGATATCTTCTTGTTACATGCTTAGAGTAGTGCACACTCTTGATGGCATGTTCTAGTGGGGATAACAGACATCTAGATAGTTACCATATGTGTTTGGGATACATGTTTATGATTGTTTTGCTGAAGCATTAGCTAAGATGCCTACATACCTTTATAAACTATTGCCATTGCATTGAAATATAAATTGGTTAAATTTGATTATGCAATGTCACTAACCATCTGATGGGATTTGACTCGTAGGGAAAAGACCATATGATATGGCCTACAAGAGAATGATGATGAGACTTGTGCCGATGAACAACTGATGAACACATGGATCCCATTGATGTTTAGACTGATCAAAAGCATGGAACTTCTAGGAGCATGACTCTATTATATCCATATCTGGATATTCTCAATTAACTCGGAATAAACCCACAATTTTTTAAATAACCCACATTTTGATAGATATAAGATGATATATAATTGACTGATTGAAAATTACAATGCTTTGGCCTTTATATAGGCCTACCAATACCTTTTCATCGAAAGGTTATGTCTTTTAATGTAAATTATTTAATTATTATTATTATATTAGTATTATGAATTATTTAATATTATGTTTGTTACATTGCCTTCCCCTTAAGGGAAGCTTTGTTCTCAAATCTTATTTACTGAAGGACTTATCAATTATTCTTGTTCGTAAAATCTTCTCATGGTATTTTGAACTTGTAACTCTGATACTTGATGAAACAAGGCGATATAATTTTCGAATTCCTGAGTTGAGTTGTTGCATTTCTTGGGAAGTGATCCATCCGAAATTTACCTTCATCGGAGTTCTTTTATGGTTTGATGGAATAGAATTTCTTATTTTTTACTCCCAAGCAATTTGATGCTTTTGTCTTTTCTCTCCTTCAAAGTAGTTAGTTTTTGTATAGGATTAATGTTGTTTATTCTTCTTGATTTTGTTGACCTTTATGATTCGGATGTCGATAAGGGCTCTTTGTAACGTTACTTTTCTTGTTAATGTTTGTAGTGTCTTCCTGCTTTGATTCTTGTGTATATCCTTTTTTAAATGGGAATACATCTTGAGATGTGACTTGAACCGAGTCTGTAAATGTGCCTTTTAACTTGTCCTCTAATATTTTGTTATTATTCTGCATATTTTTAATCATTTCTTCTTGTGATTTCTTATAATCTTCTAACCTCTTAAGTGTTTCTATTAAATGTAAATTTTCTTCCTCTTTATCCAATAGTTTTCCTTCGATATCTCCATTTGATTGTTCTTCCCTCTTAGTATCTTTTAACAACTTAATTTTTCCAATTAATGTCTTGTTATGGTTTCTTAATCGATATATTTATTCAGTGTGATTTGATAACATGCTTTTGACCGCTATAATATCCAACTTGTGCGTATTCTTAGTGTCATCATATTCCTATTGGATTTCTTTCTTCTGTTTTTGATGTCGAAAAATCTCTGATTCTAGATTTTCTAACTTCCTTTGGACTTGCGCGGATTCATTATCTTTGTCCATGATGACCTTGTTTAAATGTTTTATTTCTTCTTCTAAATCGTTATTGCTTCTATAAGGTGATTCTTTAACATTTTTTGAGTTTCTGATTTTGCCTTCAAGGTTTTGATTGTGACATTTTAGATGTGATATTTTCTCATCCTTATCTGATAACATTTTCTGGAGCTCTTGCTTTTGATATTTTAAGCTATGATTCTCCTGTTCTGCTAAATGATTATGCAATTTTTGATTCATAATCTCAATTTGAAGATCATTATTAGTTGCTTTATATTGCTCTAACTTGTTCAATGCTGCTTGTAGTTGTGACTTTACTACTGCATATGCATTTGTCATTGTTTGTGATTGTGTCTTCGCTTGAACTTTGTCTTCTTTTCTTCGACAATAAAGGGTCTTCGATTTCTCTTATTTTTAAAACTTCTTTAATACTTTAATACTTAAAATTTATAAATATGGGATCTTTTGTTTGATGACTTAGTGTCACTGATGCAAAAAATCCACTAGTCGGATCGAAATTTTGACTATAGCAGTGACTCCGACTCACGAAAATGGTGAAGAATGACTATACACACTGCCACCTTTGCCTCACACTAGCCACAATAGTCTTTTCCTTTCTCTGCATACAATGCAGGCTCACATAGAGAAAATTATACTCAAAAGGCACTTGGATCTCCACGTTGGTTAAACTTTTTCTTTAGATTAACTTCTTTGTGGATTGTGTGTATATTAGGTGGTTGGGAAGAATGATTGTTACCCTCCCCACCCAAGTTCAATTCTCACTTGCTCTTTGGTAGCCTTAAGACTTCCTATGCACTTCTAGATTTTATGTTATTTAATAAAGAGAATTAAAGACTAAACTCAACCTAATTAAGGTATGAGTTATTATTTAATATCCAATAACTTTTCAATAATTAAATAACCTAATTAAGGTGTGAGTTGGTTTCTTGATAAATGAGATCTTCTTCCTTCTCTTTTTTTTTCTTTTTCTTTTTTTACTTCTTCCTTTTTTTTGACTTTTTTTTCTTCTTTAGGGAATCCCTAGAATAATGGTTAAAAACCATAATATGGATGAAGGCCTGGATTATGAACGTAGCTCTGATACTAATGTTATATCCATATCCATATATTCTAAATTAACTCGGAATAAACCCACAATTTCTGAAATAACCCACATTTTGATAGATATAAGATGATATATAATCGATTGATTGAAAATTACAATGCTTTGGCCTTTATATAGGCCTACTAATACCTTTTCATCGAAAGGTTATGTCTTTTAATGTAAATGATTTAATTATTATTATTATATTATTATTATTAATTATTTAATATTATGTTTGTTATAGACTCTCAGCCTAGAAGGATGACTCCTAGACAAATCAGTTAGATGGAAGTCATGACTATACAACAATGGATAGACAAGGACCTAATACATCCAACTATAGTTGACACAAGACTCACAAGCCTAGAGGATCTCATATAGATTGGTGTATTGAAGAAGAAGACTCTAAATAATTTCGGTCTCTCTCTACTACATATGTTTGGTTCTTCAATAATTATGGAAAGCAATTGGTTTACAGTTAGAGTCAAGACAAAAGGATTAGAGTATGTTAGTCTTGAAGGACGAAAGTTAGTCAGTTGGTTTCTGAGGAGGTGCACATCTGTTCAGTTAGAATTGTGCCTCACGATTCAAAACATATTGATAACAATGATCCCTTGTTCGTGATTTTGTATACTGATGATCTATTCCTCACCGAGACAAAGGGAGTTAGCCATTGAGATGAGGATCTTGGCCTATTGATGGTGTGATGAGATCTTCCTAGTTTAAGGAATAACACAGTGGATATCTTGAATAGATCCAACATGATGACTGATGGATACTTACATTTTAGTAAGGAATGATGCTCTCGAACCTACCTGTGGATAGCACTAGAGAGGGAGTAGGATGCTCATATGCAAAGGGAGAAGGACACTCCAACACAAAGGGAGATGTGATGAGCATGATTGTAATACCGGACAAGTATTAGAAATGTGACTTGGCTAAAGGTGAGTAGCCCAATTTAATTACTATATTTTCTCCCAAAGAATGGGAGTTCTCCCAGACACCCTGTGATGGGGTGGGGAGACTAGTCTCTTGATACTCTCCCATATAGGTGCATAAATTCAGTCATGTGATTTGTTATTATTCCATTTATTTACATCTAATAACTAGATTAGGGTAGGAAATAAATGTCTTCCCCGATATAGTTGATGCCTCTATATGTGTGTAGGCATCTTCTCTCGATCACTCTGATAGGGAGTGAGGAGATTGGTCCCATGATTGTCTCTCTCAGTAAGGGGGAAGGTTGAATTTACTACCTGACACTCTGTGATGGAGTGGGGAGATTGGTTCTATGATTATATCCCTTTCTAAGAGGGAATGGTGATGATGTAGAGATGAATTCATTCTCCCGATCACTCCGAAAGGAGTGATGATATCTCTCGGACATCCTGATATGGGATGGAGAGGCCACTACATTCTCCCAATCACTCCGATATGGAGTGAGGAGATATCTACGACATATTGAGATAGAATGGAGAGGCCACTGCATTATCCCGATCACTCTGAGATGGAGTGAGGACATATCTCAAACATCTTGAGATAGGATGGAGAGGCCACTGCATTCTCTTGATCACTCCGAGATGGAGTGAGGAGATCTCTCATACATCCTGAAAAGGATGGAGAGGCCAACACACACTCCCTATCACTCCAAAATGAGTCAGGAGACCTCTCATGGAGATATTTAGTGCATTCTCCCGATCACTTTGAAAAGAGTGAGGAGAACTCTCAGACATCCTGAGATGGGATGGAGAGGCTAGATCACACTAGCGCACACTGGTACTCTTATATGGACTCACTGATGCACTGGTTGAGTTGGTGCATGTTCCCCGATGGAATGGATTGAGTTAATACATGATGGATTCTCCGATGGACTGTGTAGAGTTCTTGATATGGTATATGGACTCATCAATGGACTAGTTGAGTTGGTGCATGTTCCCCGATGGATTGGGTTGATTTGATGCATGATGGACTCTCCAATGGAATGTGCGAAGTTGTTGAGCTGGTATATGGACTCACTGATGGAATGGTTGAGTTGGTGCATGTTCCTCAATGGAATGGGATGAGATGATGCATGATGGACTGTGCATATTTGTTGAGTTGATGTATAGATCCACTGATGGACTGAGTGGAGTAGATGCATGATGACACTTCTTGACGAACTGAGACTTTGTTGAATACCTTCCATATGTATAGATATGTTCGAGACATATGTGATGTATAGTTAAAATCCAGATGATCGTGTCCAGTGATGTTGATGATGGTTGTGTCCGAAAAATACCTTCCTTGTTAAGAGGGAGTGTTGGAAATAATGTAACTTCGGAAGTTATTCTTATTGTATTTTATTAGGTTATTGTTGTACTTCCTTCGACAGAAATTATTAATGTAATTGATCATTTAAAATATCATGAAAGAATCAATGTAAACCTTGGGTTAGAATTACCCAAAAGAAATAAATAATAAATGTAATTTTATCTTTCCCCAAGATAAGTCGGCCTAGTTGAAAAACAAAAAGGCAAAACATACAAGTATAAATAGAGAGGTCGCACCTCTCATTTGGTCACTCACTCAACACAAGCAAGTTTTCTCAAGGAGAGGAAGAAGTTCCCTACTGCATCTAGGAGAAGTGTTTTTGGGGTTTCTACACTTGGAGAAGTTTCTCTTTCTCTCTCTTATTCTTGATATCTGAATGTACATTGATCTATGAACTTATTATCTCTATACGAAGGTTGTTGGGTTTTCTCCCTGTTGGGTTTCCTAAGATAAAATTACGTGTCTATTGTTTCTGTGCTTGGTTATTCTTTTATTGATCCTATTTTACTATCTGTAATTAATTATACTGCTAGAATTGTACAAAATCTAACATTTTGATGTCTCTTATGCTACTTGTGTCCTTTTTATATGGAAATATTTATAAAATTATATGTATTTGCTTTTCTATTGTCATTTCATTCTTCATAACATTGACAATGACTTCCTTTGCTTGAGTTATTGACTTTGTGTACTCTTGCCCCACGCTTGATTCTAATACACATTTTCTTTTCCTTGCTTGTTCTCTCATAAACTTACTAGTTCCCTAATCATAGGTTGTGAGAACTTGTTGAGAAAATTCTTATAATATTTTATTGAGTCAAGGATCCTCAAAGTATAACTCTTATGTTCCTTGTATTAAAATTTACAAATCGTCTTCAGTCGACTAGCTTGCTGATTCGACCTCAACTTGTTCTATTTTCTTTCTTAGGTTTCTTCCAACTACTTTCTTTGCTAGTGGACTTGTGTAAGTTCCTATCTACATGAAAAAGGGAGTTGTGAAAATAGTTGATTCATTTTCTTCTTCCAGTTCTCCATTTTGTAGAGGAGTTATTACTTTGACATTAGTCTTGTCGACAACTTGTGGAATCAAGTGAACAATGTTCGATTTTGGAATCAAGGGAATAAAGCTCTTCAACAGATTTGTAAGTTCCATCTGCACATACGAACAATTCAGAGCCATCCAACTCCTTTTTTTGCGAAAACCAACACAAACAATTATTATAGCCCACTCTCACTCTCTCGACAACACAAACAGTCATTATAACCCTCTCACCATCTCAACATTGACCCCACATTACTCTCAACTAATTGAGAACCAAACATGCCTGATCTGGAAGGCTACTCATAACCTTGAATTCCAATTCAGGAAGCCTACTCTCACCATCTCAGCATTCATCCCACATTACTCTAAACTAATTGAAAACCAAACATACCTGATTGGAAGGCTACTTAGAGCCTTGAAATCCAATTCAGGAATCTCCCATCCAAACACTTGAATGTTCTCCTTTATTCTGTTAGAATTAGTGGACTTTGGAATTGTGCTTGTTTTCTCTGAAGAGCCCACTTTATCAGCACCTTCTCCGGAGTCTTATTCAATTTTTTAAGAGATCTGAAAACAAGAAGTAATGCAGAATTTCAAAACCTTACCCATAACAGGAAAATATGAGAGCTGTAAAATCCAAGCTGTTTGAGCATATTATAGGGAAGGATAAATTTCATTCACATTCAGTCAGTCATTCAATATGTAAATGAAGAGAGATTATGCACAGACTAATTTAACAGGAGAGTCATTCAGCAGGTCTCTTGTTTGTGGTCCATGTGATCCCAATGGAGAGTATGTCTGCATTGTTATGGTCATAATTACAACAGAATTTAGACTCCACGCCACCTAAACTTATTCTTTGGATTAAAAACTAAAGTATAATGATGCATAATTTGTAAGCAGAATGAATTGACTTACCGTAACATGAATCTTAAGCTTCTTACAAACGTCCAAAATCTATTCATTTCTCCAGCCAGGATGCATTTCCACCTGTAGGTGCCACAATGTTTTCATAAATATCATATATAAGTGACATCCATATTATTTGATAGGGACTGTAAAATATGTGGTGGGAAGCAAAATTTTAAATTATGGTACCTGGCACACATAAGGTAAAGTTGTTGCATAGCTAAGTAGCGATTCCAACTTTTTCACAGTGAAATTACATATCCCAATTTCTCGAACCTTTTTCTCTGCTTCCAGTTTTTCCATCTCTCTCCATACATCCTTCATGTTTGGCTCTAACATATCGCCAGCTTTGGGAGGCCTGCTTGTCCCTTCTCTCAAGTGAAATGGCCAGTGGATCTGAAAAAGCAGATGATAAACAGAAGAGAATCAAGTCAAGACAACCTCTCTTGGGCTGTAGTCTATGAAATTTCTTAGAATATAAAATCAAATCAATCATATTTAACTAGTTCTTTGACTGAATCCTGATTAAACTCGGCTTCTCATTTGATTTTGACTCTATCGTAAACATAGGCATATGTGTTTCTGTCTATCAAAGAAACTAAGTTTCATGAACTTCTTGGTTAAATCCTCAATATTTTGATTCAAGTACGTCCTATATATAAGCCAAGTAGGTCAAACAGAGAGTGATACATACATATATGTAGCCCTCTTCATAGAAAAATTATTGTTTACAGGGGATTTCTCTTCCCATTTGGATTTGGGATTTTGTGAATTTGGGACCTCTCTTATGAAAATGAGAATATGTGTAGTAAAACAATATTACTCCACCTCAAACATGAGGGTTACATACCAGGCAACTCAAACATGAGGGTTACATACCAGGTAAAGATCAAGATAATCAAGCTATAGATGATTAAGAGATGTGTCAAGAGTAGCCCTGAATTTATCCGGAGACGTACTAGCGCACCTGGCCAAATTCCAAACATAAAAGAAAATGAAAATCCCATTAGACACAGGTTAGGTCTTCCGGTTTAAAAACAGGTAGGTTAATCTTAATAACTGGGAGATCAATTTACAAGGTGAATTAGAAGATCATAAAATGTTAAAATGTGATACCTACCAAAGCTTGGATACCACAAACAGATCATTCCTATTAATGCCTGCATCCATGGCAGCTCTCATTCCATGGCCAACCTGCAACACACAGCTAAGAAATCAACCATGCAGACTATTGAAGCAATTCAAAGACTCCCACAGTATTTTTTCAAAAAATCAATGAACCCACAATTTTTAGTCAATAATCATAACAAATAAAGGCAAATCATCACCTCCTCTTCAACACCATATTCTGAAGCAGTATCAACCTGCAATACCCAATTGTCAAATATATTATCAAAATTCTAAGAACAGTTTCATAAGCCTCATTGAACCCATCCTACAAACTAGCCCCCATTAATACCATGGTATTCTAATAAAGTTTGCACTCTAGGTAATGTTCCTGCATAATCAAAGCCTATTACCTGCACAATGGCGTTGAAGACATCATCCCCAGCAGCCTGACCTGCTTTCCGGGTGCCAAGGCCCACAACAGGGATTTCATTCCCGCTTAGAAACTTGTGTTTGCCTTCGGTTCCATCCAATCACAAGAATATTGGGCAGTGTATCAACATTACAGTGTAAATCAGGAAAGATTACAATGTAATTCATGGAATGTATCAAGATTACAGTGTAATTCAAGGAAGATTACAATGTTATTCAGGGAAGATTACAACACTGTCAAAAGGAATTCCAAGCATTCGCATTCCCCTGTAATTCAATGTAAATTCAGCTCAATTCCAACAGAGATGTTCAGTTGACTTCAAATAAATTGATCCCCGTTTTTAAACCTGGTTTGGATAAAAGTTGAAGTCCTACCCTTACTTATCACAGTAAGTCCACCCTCCGTATTGTGATGTAAAAGTACCTCCTCCTCTCTTTACTGCGTAAGAAACCACAACCTCGCAGGTGGATTTATTCCATATTTCTGCCAGTTTCGGCAGTGTAATTGGCTCCTCGACACAACTCGCTGATTCAAAAAAAATCGCAGTTGCCTTAGATGATAATTCTTCACTGATCTGGATTGACTCGGGATATATTTCTAAAATTATTGGAGAACGTTGTAGATAATTTGGTGGAATAAGCAGTCTTAGTGGTTTGATTTGCATCTGTTGATGAAAATCATTCTGACAAATAATCATTAGAAATAAGATCCAAGAAATAAAAACTGCAAAGTAATACATTTTGTTCATATTTAAACAAATTATACCTTCGGTTGAGAATTATACACTCTCTTGTAATCTTTGTCCAATGATATAGCAAGGTATGGAAGCTTCACAAATATTCCATTTTTTGTATCTGCTTCACTTACTAACTCGGGATTTAAGCTCATGAAGGCGTTATGTTTTTCTTCCTCGTCCTCGTTGATATTGGGACTAATGTTGATAATCTTATTTCTAATTGCTAGTATGTCCTTCTGTACAAGCTCTAACCTCGTTGATATTGGGACTAATGTCGATAATCTTATTTCTAATTGCTAGTATGTCCTTCTGTACAAGCTCTAATAGAGTTCTGTCCAGGATTTTGTTCTGGGTGCTCTCCTTATCTGTGCAATTGGATTCTTCGGGTGGATTAGCAATTCTCTTATACTCTTGTAACCATATTTCTTGCTTTATAAAAGGCTCGCTAGGGACTTTGATTTTATCTGATAGTTAGGCATGCGTGGATTTGTTAAAAATACAATAAACCCATTAAATCATACGAAGAACCTATTGTCACTGTAATGGAAGAAATGATTACCTGGATTAGTAAACGTTCAATATAATTCCCTGTTGTATTCTCCTCAAATTTAGGGGCTGTGAAATCAAGCCAAGCAGAAGCATCAGCTTCAACATCGTAATCAAGCCCAACACAAGCATCAGCATCGGCATCGTTGACAAGTTCGGAAAGCCAATCTTGGTAAGACTGTGCTTTCTCTAATTCTTCTTTATATTTTATGGCAATTAAATTATTAGAATATATAGAATGTATAGTGAGCACAAGTGTGAGTCTCCCTAAATAAATTATTCCCGCTTCGATAAATAGATATCCAAATTCAATAACTAGAACAATTGTATCCCGTTTAGGCCAAATCATATTTAGACCCATTTGGGGGTTGACTGGAACAATTGTATAAAAATTGGATTGATTGAAATTATATATATATAATTTAGTATAAATAATTGTGTTATCTTTCCCATACTCCACAGTCTATATAAGTTATTCAATATGTTAATCCATTTGAAATTTTATGAATGGAATTATGTATATATAATTTTGTATAAAGAATTGTGTTATCTTTCCCATACTCCACGTTCTATATAAGTTATTCAATATGTTAATTCATTTGAAATTTTATAAATGGAATTATGTATATATAATTTAGTATAAAGAATTGTGTTATCTTTCCCATACTCCACATTCAACATAAGTTGTTCAGTATGTTCTTCCATTCATAAAATCTCAATCAATCCAAAGTATTTTAATCTTTGCCAAAAAATAAGGGGATACAATTGTCTTGGTCAACCTTCAAATCGACCTAAATATTCGGTGAGGTATTAAAGTATTTTTCGTATAAATATTACACTTGCAAGTTTATATTTATATATGTATGGTGAGGTATCAAAGTCATTTTCATATACAATACTACGCATTTTATATATAGTATTTTTTTTGACAAAGAATAAAATACTTTGGATTCATTGAGACGTTATGTATAGATTGATTGAGATTTTATAAATGGATGAAGAATATATTGAATAATTCATATAAAATGTGAAAGAAAATTTTATAATTAAATATAAAATATAATTATTTAAAAAAAAAAGTATTTTGATTATATATGATGATGTTGATAGTTATTAATATCCATTATTATAATTATAATCAACATAGATTCATCTTAAACTTGTATTTATTAAGCACTGAAATAGATCCAATTTAAGATCAAATCAATATAATATATATATTTTTGTTTAAGCCGACATCATAAATCTTAAACAAGTATTTTCATCCTACTCAATAATGTTACATAATGTTATACACCGTTATGCATTACAACATTGCTATCATACTGGGTTGTAAGCACCTCACTACTCTGGATGCAATAAGTTAAAATGTTAAAAAGATCAGTATTATATATATATATATATAATTGATAGATTAATGTATTTAATTTAAAAAGGTTTTAATTGAATATCTATTTATATAAAAATAAGTAAAAATTTATATTATTGAATATACAATAATCAGTTTTATAAATAAATTTAATGAGTTGTAATCCATGTTGATAAGCGTTTGATTAGTTATATACACATAAACATTCATAATTTATATAATTGAATATCTAAAAAATGCTAATTGCAAATATTACAAGGAGGTCATTAACCCTATTCTTGAAGATCGAAATTATCTCTTTATTTTAATTAGCATAAAGAATAAGATCCACATAGCTAAAATAAGAACGAACTTTTATGAGCTGCATAGTGAAATAGGGCATTGGACCTTTCCTAAAACTTCATGAGCTAAAAGGATCTGTCATCTATGTGAGACTATGAGTGTTGAGGATGAAAAACACCTCCTCATAGATTGCCCTACATACACCCATATAAGATCTCAGTTTCAAAAAAATTGTTACAATGCAAACCTATCCAACCTTCTATCTCATCAAAATTATAGTAATTTAGGAACACTCATCTCCAAGCTTTTTTAGCACATAAATAAAACTCTAAAGAAAACAAGTAGTTTCTTACTTTTTTTCCTTAAGGTTCGATCGACCAAAATTGGTCTAAGTGGAATTTAACTATCTTCATCATCATAAGAAGCATATTTGAATCTCCTAATAATAATTTATATAAATAATAATTTATATAAAAACCAAAACAATAATAAGCAATCTTACTTATTAACTTAGGCAATTTATTAAAAAAAACTAAAACATCATATATATATATATATATATATATATATATATATATAGATACTCATTTTCCATTTTCTTTCCTTACCTTGTTTTTCCTCTATCCATATCCTTGTAGCTTACTTTATCTTTGCTCTACTTTCGTTTTTTCATCCATTCACTACAAAGAAAACACCCCTCAATAGAGGTTTTTGGAGAAACTCCTATAAAAAGAGCCCAAATATTTGTTTATAGTAGAGATCTCTAGCAGAGGCAAGTAGGTGGAGGTTTTAATGGGTGTTTTTGTATGGTGCATTATACATTTAAAACACATCGGCGCGCCTTCATTATATACGCACCAATGCCGAAAATCCATGTTCAATGCGGAGGGAAATAATTTTTGATATTTAACTCCAAAACATAAATCAGTGCGTTTGATACATATATATGCACCGGTGCGTACCAAAACTTAACGCACTGTTATTAGCTCAAAAAAACTTTCTCTATAAAACTATAGTGTTTTAAATAAAAAAAATCAAATTCGGTGTGTTCTATATACCTAACGCACCAGTGTGTCGCTTATATTAGAGCACCGACGAAAAAACAAAACGCTTTTTATATTAATAAATTTCTTAATGGTGCGTTATGTTGTTTACATTGCACCAATGTGTTCTTTACTTAAGGGCACCGAAGAAGGGTGAAATTAAAACAATTGTTGGGCGAATTTTTTTATATATTCTTTAATGGTATGTTTATATCTATAAACCGCACTGGTGCGTCTAATACTTTAGAGCACCACATTAGGTTAAAATTAAAAAACCTAGTAGGAAATTTTAAAATAATTTAATATTCGCTCACGACACATTTAGGTAACTCAAACACACCAATGCGTTGTATAGTGGAGAGCACCAAAATAGAGTTATTATGGGTTGGTTTTTTTTATGTTTTATAATGAATACTGATGTGCTTGAAACTTCCATATGCATATACGTGTCTCAGTATCGGGTGCACCATAACAAGGTAAAAAAAATACTGACCAGTAAAAGAATTTTTATTGTCTTTCAGTGTTGTAGAACTCCTAAGCACCGGTGCAATTCTTTCCTCCTTGAAGCGCCTTTCCATCAATGTTGCTCGTGCTTGAATTTATCCCATCGGTTTCTCGCTAAGTGGATTTGGAATTTTTCCAAATGGTGGCCAAATTTGGATTTTTGGTCCACGTGCCTCCCTGAAGCGCAAATGTCAAGATAATGTCTTTGTTACCTTATAATTTAAAGTTTTAGCAGATTAAATTTTAAAATTCACCTTAAATTTAGTTAGTTTAAAAAAACATAAAATTTATGAGCAATGCGTTCATCTTGTTTGGCTCGCACTGCGCTAACGGTGCACCCTAAAATTTTACAGGGCACATAGTTTGCGGGGCTGGAAAACCATGTCAACCATAGTACACTGTTACTATTGTGAGCTATGTGTTGAGTAACACACTGCATTAACAAAACTAAAAATAACAACAATCTTCCTGATTCCTGACTTTTACCGGTGCACTAGGGCCGACAGGCACAACAAGCACTGGTGCATGATATGATTTTAGAGACACCAGGCTAACTACAAAGCAAAATTGTGTTTAGTTATTCAAGCATGTACTAGTGCATCGCTTTCATCGGCGCCCGAGTGTAGCGAGGCACAACAAGAATCGATGCTTGATAATCATTCTAGATGCATCGGTCTAACCACAAACCAACATTGTGCTTAATTATTCAACCGTGTATCGGTGCATCACTTATACCGGTGCACCGGTGCCGATAGGCACAACAAGCACCAGTGCATGATGTGACCTTAGATGCAGTAATCTAACCACAAACGAAAACCATGTTTAATTATTCAACCATGTTCTGGTGCATCACATTTATAGGGGCACCAATGCCGACAAGCACACCAAGCACCGGTGTGCCATATGATTTTAGATGCACAGGTCTAACCACAAACTAAAATCATGTTTAATTATTCAATCATGTTCCTCTACATCTCTTTTACCAGTGCACTAGTGCTGAGAGGCATAACATGTATCGGTGCATGATATGATCTTAGATGCATTGGTCTTACCACAAACCAAAACCATGTTTAATAATTCAACTATGTTTCAATGCATAACTTTTATAGGTGCATCGATGACGATCGACACAACAAGCACCGATGCGTAAGATGATTTTAGACGCATCAGTCCAACCACAAACCAAAACCGTGTTTAAATTATTCAACCATGTTTATTTACTTTTATAAATAATTGGAAAGTCTCTGATGCATTAATTGTCTAATAGAGCACCGGTAGCGGTGCTATGTGGATTTAAAACCATTGCTAGCAGTGCTTCATATTTTTCCAGGTGCACTGATTTTGAAATTCATTTTTTAATGAAAAATTATTTTACAACATATTCTGGTGCATATTATTAATACATATGCACCATTAGCAGTGTGTTAGAACTTATAAAACACACCGGCCCATCTTTTAAAAAAATCTCTCATCACCATACACCTTCCTATTTTTACTCATAGCCCCACTGGTTGTGGTGCGTTAATAACTAGCATGCGCACTGTGGGTGAGGAGGACACGTGTATAACAAGCACCAAGCCTCCATGCTTATTGACACACCGTGGTTAGAATTATATATTTGTTAATCATTTTTTTTAAACAAGAATGGTTAAAGAGATTTTAATTATATAAAACTGAGTTTACAGAGAATAAAAGAAGAAGGATTGTTCCCAAAGGAGTACAGTATCCATTACACCTTGTTCATCCTTCTCTAACTTATAACTGACCTGAAATTTTCCTAATCTATGGAATCTATAGCTTCTTACATACTGTCCAAGTAGAAGGACACAGAAAAAAACATAGCAAAAAACTTTCCTTTTAACCCAAAATGGAGCAACTAGACCTTGTTCTTAGGCATTCTGAGACTAAGCCTTTGTTCTTCAAACCAGCTGAAACATCTCCTAAAAAAACCAACAATAGACATATCAAGAACAAAAAGGAGTACAAACCGAGGCCAACCAGCTAGTGACGGATATCTTCAATGTTCTTCGCGCTCCTTTCCTTCGCAGAGCTATTACCAAAGTGCAGTCCAGAGTTGACCATCTCGCTTTTGAAGTTTTCCAACTTCTTGCCAATCTTTATGTCGTTGTTCATAGCCTCGAGATGAGAATTCAAGCGAAAATATGGGGGAAGAGAAGCGCTTAAGACATTAACCCTCTCTTCAAGCTTGCTATTGTGGGTCTTAACTTAATAGTGGGTGGCTTGTGCTAAGGAATAAAGCTGGGTTAAGGCCCGTTTCAGATCCAAATTCTCATTTTGGGCCAGCCTAACCTGGTATTCAATCTCATTGACACGGTTCATAAGATCCCCAGAGTCTGTTTTGTTCCCTCTTCTCTGTCCAGAGCCACGGTAAACAATATTTTCTTCCTCCATATTTGCTTTCGACTGCACCTCGTTTTCAGCGAAAACTACATGACCAAGACTATGCACCATGGGTCTTATCTGTTCACATTCATGCATTGTACATCAGACGCCCTCAAAGACCGGGTGAATCCAACTTTGAGCTCTATTGAAGTTCCTTATCGATTTATTATAGAGTGCACAACTCAAATAAACCCATGTACCACTCAGGCTTGAAGATCCTATGATAATGTGCTCCATGATTATGAAATCAGAGCTCCCCTTGCCAAATTTCCAACTCCTGTCCGAATAAACAAAAATGAGAAAGAGATTTCCACCTGCTATAAAAATGTACCATGTTTCCGACAACTCTCCTCCGCTTTACGCATGCGATCCAACTGGCTATAGTATGGCGCGGACCAAGAGAATTTAAGACTGAAATGAAAGTGAATCCTAGGTAGATCCGAAAGGAAAGTGAGGAAAGCGTTCTGGAGCCTTGTAATTTTGTGTATGTGGGGGACGTTTCTATACCCAACCTTGTGGAGCCAAGGGGGTCTCAAATCATAGAAAGAAACAATCATTCTAGAAACATAGATAAAACTTAGTGAATCCAACTATCTTCTTTAGGAACATTATCACATTCAAGATTTCCAAAGCACAAACCAACACCCTTGTTTGCCATGCTATCAGCCTGTTGATTTTGATCTCTTAGAACATGGAAAAAGTTGATTTTCTTGAATTCTTTTACTAGACAAATTAGAAGATGATGAATTTTTGAGGTGGGGTTCTTCTAGTTTCTTGCTAGAGTTCTTGCTTCTCTAATGACAATTAATGAATCATCAATCACCATTATTTCCTCGAGTCTCAAATCTCTAGCAAGTTCCAGACCTTTTATTAAGGCAAGCCATTCAGCGTTATTATTGTTTTTTTTCCCAATGCTCCAAGCGAAGTCTCTCAGTTTGTTCCCCTTGGAGTCAAAGATAACCCCCCCCGCACCTGCTAGCCCTGGATTGCCTTTCGAGGCCCCATCAAAGAACTACATCCTACCTTTGTCCACTAAGTTTTAAATCCTTCTCCTTTAGATTTTGGTTTTTTAGGGGGATTTATCCAAAATAGGGAGGGAGGTGGAACAAGGAAGTTTGCCATCCATGCTCTTTCTTCAACAGTCATAGGCTCCTTGTGAATGCTTAACATTCCTCTTGAGAATAAGGCCTCCATCCAGATGGCCTTATCCAAATCAGCTACCTTATGAGGACTCGAGCTTTTTCCTTCAAAGATTTCTTTATTTCTCGCATTCCATATTTTCCAGCAGATAAATCTGGGAAGAGCTTCCCAAGCTCTAGCAAGGTCTGGTTTTTTACTGAGAGAGCCAATATAGTAGTCTTTCTAGCAACTGAAGAGGTCGTTCTAGTTTGTAGGCAATATAATATTAACATTTAGGCCTTGGAAAGCATTGCTTCATACCTCCTGAGAGAATTTGCATTCAAGGAAAATGTGTTCCAAGGTTTCTTCTGCCTCCTTACATAGTATGCATCTAAGAGGCCCTTCAATTCCACGTTTTCTCAGATTCTCGGCTGTTAACGTTTTCCAATCGGAAAGAATCCAAAATAAAACATTAATTTTTGGTAGACCATCATTGCACCAAATCTTGTTCCAATTTACATCTTTTTTTTTTGCTCTTGTTATTGTAAACAAGACGATAACCTTCCTTCACCGTGTAGAGTCCCTTCTTCCCCCATCCCCTTCTGTCTTTGAGATGCCTATGTTTTGGAGCATGCCCATTTAAAAGGGAGAGGAACGCTCTGTATTCTAAATGTAGCTGCTCTGGGATCTCAAGTTTCTTCCACTTGGCCCATCTGCCACTAGTGGTTCATATGGAAATGTCAAAAAGAGTGTTGATATTATTGAGATCGAACCAATCCTTGAGATCCCTTAGTTCTCGATGAAAGTTATCCAGAGAGCTGGATCCAAGTCTGTCTTGCCAGATTTTAATCCCCTTACCATTTCCTGCAATCCAGTGAATGTTTCCTTGGATAATGTAGGCCTCCTTTTTGCAAAGGTCCTAGATAGGAGTCCCATTCCTACTGATGTCAATTTCTTCAATACATCTTCTTCTGGGGCTTGTCATATATTTCTTCTGAAGGGCCTTCTTCCACTAGTCATTCGCTCCAAAGGTTATTCTCCAAAGAATTTTAGTGCTGAGAGATAAATTCATAGTTAAGGGGTCATTAACTCCTGCTTCGCCACAGATCTTTGTGTTGTAAACCGTATCCCAATCTATCAGATGAATTTTTTTTGTATTGGAAGCTTTGCCACCTTGCGAGAGAAAGTTTTGTAATTCTCTGTTTATTTCTTGAATTATGTATTTTGGGGCAAGGGAAATTGAACAAACATAAATTAGGAAAGCAAAGAGAATGGATTTGATTAGCACAAGCTTTCCAGCAGGGTTAAGCCACCTAGATCCCCAAGAGTTGATTTTTTTTTTAAATTTTGTCAGTCAAGTCTTGCCAATCTGCCTTCTTCTTTTTCCCTTTAAAGATGGGTATGCCCAAATATCTGAAGGAGTTCCAGTCTGTTATCCCTTCAAATCCGAGAATTCTTGAAATCCTTTCCATGGGGGCCAGGAGGGAAGCTCCACCCGTAGATTTTAGATTTTGAAGCATTTTACCTTGCCATCCGAGGCATTTAGAAAAATGGAGAGAGCATTCTTGAATCTTTCTGCTATGATCGTGGATGCACCCCCTAGAAGTATGGTGTCATCTATAAATTGAGTATGGTTTGAAGCTTTGACACCTCTGGCTATTTTAATTCCTTTTAATTCCCCATTGTCTTGATAGTGCTGAAGTTTTCTGCTCATAGTATCTGCTACCAACAGATAGAGAAAAGGAGACAGGGGGCAGCCTTGACGAATGCCCCTGGTGGCTTGAAAAAAATTGGTTGGCCTGCCGTTTACCAACGGATCAATCTAGGGGCTGTTGATGCAAGCCTTGATCCATCTTATGAATCTTTTAGAGAAACTGAACTTTAACATGACTTCAAAGAGGAAGAAGTGATTTACTCTATCAAAAGCATTAGCCATATCGAGTTTTATAGCCATACCTTGTTGTCTTCTTTCCAAGCTGGAGTGGATGGATTCTTGGACGATGATAATATTGTCAAGGATTTGACACCCAGCAATGAAGCCTCTTTTCGAATCCGAGATTAGCTTGCCCATGGATTTCTTCATTCTTGTTGCCATAATTTTTGAGAGGATTTTGTAAGAAGTATTGCAAAGTGAAATTGGTCTGAAATGATCTATTGACATGGGACTTTTTTCTTTAGGAATCAGGGAAAGAAACGAGGATTTGGTAGCCCCCCCTATCTTATCCTTTTTCCTCGTCTAGTCTAGCATTTTTTTCAGGTTATTCTTGATAATGTCCCACATTGCTCTGTAAAACTTTTTGGTGAAACCATCGGGACCAGGGGCCTTGTCAGTATGTAAGGACCAAATTTGTTCCTTGATCTCAAATTCTAGGATATGCTTTGTTAATTCCATGTTCTCTATATCCAAAATGAGAGATGGGATTCCCATATGGAGGTTTAGATGAGCTAAAGGATCGGTCTCATCTTTGTCCAGGTAGAGGTCTCGAAAGTGATGAAAAACGTGATTTTTTATTTCCTCCTGTTCCACAATTCTGGCTCCATATTTGTCTTTGAGCTCCTTGATCATATTAAAACTGAGTCTTGCCTTAGTCTGTTTATGAAAATATTTAGTATTTTTGTCCCCTCATTTTAACCAAAGTTTCCTGGATTTAATTCTCCACTCCTCTTCCTCACATCTTGACTCGCCGAGAATTTTTCTGTTTAGATATTTTTCCTAGAAAATGAGCAATGGGGTGATTTAGTTAATCTCCATGTTGTACTGCAGTGCTGCAAGGCCAGCTTGAAGTTGAGATTTTATTAAGCATGGGCTTTTATACTCCATTTTCGCCCAACATTTCTGAGAAGATTTCACCTTTCTTAATTTTGTCTCCCAAATAAAACCAAAGGAGCCCGCACATGCTTCATTCCACGCATTTTTTATGATATTAATGGGCTTATCATCTTGTAGCCACGTGTGGTTGAAATATAAGGGGATGGGTCTAAGGTTTGCAAGGGAGGAGAGCACCAGGGAAATAGGCTTATGGTCCGAGACCGCAAAGGGAAAGGCAAAGGACGTTGGAAGGAGTTTTTTTTCCAGAAAATATTAACTTATCAAGAATCTATCAAGCCTGGCCGCGATGTGAACGACTTCAATCCTTCTATTGATCCAAGTGAATTTCCCATTTTTTAAAGGAGGGTCAAGGAGGTCCATTTCTGATATCAAATCCTCCAAATTTTCCCTGTAGGGGTCTCTTACTCTGGAGTCGCCTCGTTTCTTATTCTGAGATTTAGTTGTGTTGAAGTCTCCCGCAAAGATGAGTTCCTTCCCTCTCAGGTATTCTTTTAGGGAAGATAAATCTTCCCAAAATGTCTGATTGTCTCTGTAGTGTGTTGGTCCATAAACATTGCAAACATAAAGAATATTTTGATCATCATTTTAGTGAAACTCAGAGAGTATCCAATGTTGATTTGTTTTAAAAATTTTGATAACATACTTACTTGAGAAAATAGTTGTTATTCCTCTTGATGCACCTCTAGAGCTCACAGCGTTTCCATGACTGTTCTTCCAGAAGTGTTGTGAAAGTGTCAATACCTCCATAACACTCATTTTTGTCTCTTGTACTAGCAGGATGTTGGGTCATTCTGATTTGATGATTTCTTTTACTGCTTCCACTTTGTTTGCATCACCTAGACCCCTGCAATTCCAAGAGATAATTTTCATTACTTCTTGGTTGATTGAGGCCCTACTTTAGGACTTCTGTATGCTTTTCCTAATATTTTTTAGTTTTGTAGGATCTTTGTTTCTTCTATACTTCGTTGTCTTCCCAATTCCATCTCTCTCTCTGCCTCATGTTCCCAATGGTACCTTTTGTGTTTTCCTTCCTCTGGTATTTGGCGGTGGGGTTGGTTCCTCCTATAATCCTTTTGAGGAAGAGTCCAGGGATAAGTAGACTAACGCGGATTTACCATGTTTTACTTTTTCATCCCAGGATCCTTCTAGAGAATGTGGGTCCTCAAATGTTGGATGTGGTCTTTCCTCTCTAGGTGCAGAAACTGGGATATTGCTAATCTTTGATGTATCATGAGGCTCTGATCCCTATTCGGCTATTGGGACCTCTTCCAAGATGATCTTGCCCTCTTTAACATTCAAATCTATGAATGGGTTTCTTGATGTGGCTCCCTTTTCTACTTGAGATGGTGTTGTATCTTTCTGCAGCTTTGTTTCCTTTGGTTCTGGGTTTAGGTTGGACATTTTCCTTCATTTTTCCACTTGCTGCCAACCCTCTTCTTGGTTTTTCTCTAGATTTTCTTGTGATGCTTTTGGGAATTTTTTAACAAAGTGTCCATATTCGTGACATTTCTTACATTTGAATGGCAACTGTTCATAATCAACCTTTTGATCGTGCTCCCGTCCGTCCCCATATACATCAGCGGAGGGAGCAGCAACAACAACAGGCGAGAGTGGACCTGTACAATGTTTTATGGGTGTAGAAGGCCAAATAGACTAATAGAGAATTGTACCCTTGGCCCATTACCAATCAACCACGAGACATATTGAGGTTGTCAACATCCTAAATTTCTATCAGGAGACTACATTCCTCAAGGGGAATTCATATTTGTTGATGCAATTGATCCATCATTGGGATCAATGTAGATGGTCCTTTCATATTGGTCCTGATATGTGGGATATCCAGGAGAGGGGATGATTTTACCCCGCTCCCTGATGTGCCACTTGGTTTTGCAATATAGAGTCAACTTGCTTACTCTTAAAGATATAGTAATGATAAGGTCCCTAACCTTCCTCATTACCAATTTTCTAGAGGACATCTGCGTATTGTTGTTTTCAGTGTAGAGGTGGTTAGGTGCCTCTCTCTTTTGCTTACAATGGTGGTGCACTCCATCACTGATGGGAAGTGCATTAGTTTCCCTCTATTGTATTATGCTAATTCTTTAGTGAAGAGACCTAGATGCATTAGGTGGTTTGACACTTTTTTGGAAAAGTTTTTTTTTCTCTAGATCAATGTCATGCACAGATTGAGGGGAGGGTCAACTTTCATTTTGGCTCAGAGCTTTTATATTTATTTTTTGAGAGGTTTTCTGCCACAAGGCCATCATTTGACCACCACTCTTTTAGGGAGATAATCGAGGTGCAGATGCACATGTGGAGACAAAT
This sequence comes from Larix kaempferi, assembly GCA_027924585.1. Classification (NCBI taxonomy): domain Eukaryota; kingdom Viridiplantae; phylum Streptophyta; class Pinopsida; order Pinales; family Pinaceae; genus Larix; species Larix kaempferi. The sequence continues at coordinate 2,828,992 of BSBM01000142.1, forward strand.
GCTTCCCAAGAGGGGACATCCAGAGTTTTTAGCGAGGATCAAATCAGAGGTGCTAGAGATGCTAGCTAGCAAGGAGGACCATCCATTGGACCTTGTTCCATATCCGTTCACGAGGTTGGACTGGAGAGTCTGTCACAACATATTTTTCAAACAATTTGAGCCACCAAATGATAGAGGTAATATTAGTGTTATGTTTAAATTAATCTCGTTTCATTTTATCGTCTTAATACAAATAAAATTTATTCTAACATTTTCTTTAAATTGTTTTAATAAATTGTTTAATCAAATTGTGTAATTATTTTTGTGTACTATATATTTTGTAGACATTGGCACATACAATGGGGAGGGGCCTCCGCCATTTTAGGTTGACAAGGATATGTAGGAGCTTGAGTTTCCTATGTTTCCTAGATCCGACCCGTGATGCATGTTAGATGATAGGTTTTGAGAGGATGTGGCGGACATGTTGTCCACATTGTTGACTTGACTGGGAGTCCAACCTATATTGGTGTAGGAGATCATGCGAGACCCTGAACTAGTATAGATATTAAGGATGGTTCCTCGTGATATGAGGTATTTGATGTAGTATATTGTGAGCACATCCATTCTTCTAGATGTTTGGAGGTTGTAAGGAGATTCTACATCTAATGAGGGTGACAATCCTCCTCCTCCTCCTCACCATGAGGATAGATCCTTGACATCTCATCCACCTCGTCCTCCTCCTTCTCACCATGATGACCGACCAATATCTACTACTCCACACAACTTATCCATGACCATCTTTGTCTCATGACCCACGGGTCGATCGGCCAACCTCTCCCCCTCACCGACTCGACCATCCACCATCTGCTACTCCACCCATCTTCTAGGTTCTAGATACGATGGTCGTAGCAAGCGAGATACATCATTAGGGAAATATCAACTATGTTTCTCTCCATGCTGCTTTATTTCTTGGTAAATGTATTGATGCCTCTGGCTCTGTTGGTGAAGGTGACGATGCCTCTGGCTCTACTGGCATAGGTAGTGATGCCTTTGGATCCGGAGGTGGACCAACTATCTCATAGCATTTTTTGGACTTGAGATGTATATTTGGAATGTATCATGAATTTGATATTATTGTTCATATATAAAAAATAACGTGTTCACTGTTATTGCAGAAGGTGCAAGAACATAAAACCTCTCCCAAGCTGAGTAATCAATGCATAATTGTGAAATCATAAATTGATAAGAGTTAACCCTAGGAATTCTTCGATGGGGCCAGTCAAGGGGAGCCACCTCTTAGCAGAGCCGAAGGAGTGCTTTATGTTTCAAAAACATTAAAACTTTGTATCGAATTTTCCCCTGGTTAGTCATCAAACATCAGAGTGGAGCTCGCATCCTTATGGGAAGTTCTCAAGGTTGCGTAGAGAAAAAATGTTTCAAGGATTCAACTGTTTGGTGATTCTAAAATGGTAGTTCAATGGGACAAAGGGATGATCCATATTGGGGCTCCTCATCTTCAATGTTTACTATCTACAATCTGAGAATTGTTATCATCTTTTGATACAGTTTGTTTTTCCCACATTTATAGAGAATTAAATGTAGACATTGATGCATTATCCAAATTGGCATTGGATCTTCAGCCTGGGGTAGTTGAAGTCAAGGAGCATAGAGATGGGAAATTCATGGAGCATTTCTTGATGAATTGAAGTTGATAAAGCAAATGTAAGACTTGATTGTAAGGCCGAGTGCCAAGTTTTGTATGTATGTATTTTGATATTTGCAGACTGTAAGGATGTAGGCCAAGTTAAATGTAATGTAGCCTGTGAGGCAAAAAAGGATGATGCAAGTCCGCACAGGATAGTCCATGTTTATTCAATATGAATAAAGTAATTTTTCTATCCAGAAGAAATATATAGATATATATATATATATTGCATTTCATATAGTTGATGTTGAAGTTAATGTTTATTTATATGTTTATGGTGATGCATATGTTAGGACATGTTATAAATGTTTGTTAGGTGTGCTTGGTAGGTGTGTATGTTAGATGGTGTTTGTTAGATGTGTGTGATGGTTATGTCAGATAATGCATCTTGTGTTTTGTTAGATTTTATTATTAGATTTGTTTTTTAGATGATGTTTAAATCTGTTAAATGTATATGTTAGATGATGGCAGGTAATGTTTACATGTGTATGTTAGGTGATGTTTGATGTGTATCTTAGATTATGTTAGCAAATTTTATATGTGTATGTAAGATGGTGCTTATGTTTGATAGGTGATGATATATGTGTATGTTAGATGATATTTGTCTTATGTGTGTGATGGTTATGTTAGATGATGTTTGTCATACATGTATGATGGTTATGTTAAATGATGTTTATGCTTGATAGGTGGTCATGATGATGATGATGGTGATGGTGATGGTGATGGTACATTGCATGGTGTTAGGTGATGGTGGTGGTGTCCATTGATTTGATGATCACATTGTACTATTTTTTATTGTTATGTATATATAGAATTATTCTTTTATGAAATGAACGGTTTATCAAATTATTTTATGATATTTATCTCCATGTGTATGATGTATTTTGTTAATTATGTCAATGAGTATGATTCATGTGTGATGCAATTTTATTTATTTATTTATGTATTTATGTTGATGTCTTTTATATTAGCTATAATTATAATTACAAATTGTGCACAATCTTAGTTATAATTGCAAGTTGCAATCTCAACCATAATTACAATTTACAATTATTGTTACAATTTCACAACTACAAATTACAAATACAATTATTACAATACTAATTAGATTTACAAATTGGACAATTACAACTACAAATTTACAATCATAAATTGCAATTAGAGTAACAATTAGAACTTGCAAATTACAATTACAAATTTGCATTTACATTTACAAATTACAAATAATTTACAAATTTGCAAAATTACAAAATAATTTACGAACAAAATTACAATTACAAAATGCAAACTTGCAAATTTACAAATTTCAGTTTCAATTACAAGTGTACAGTCACACAATACTCTTACAATTGCAATTTTGCAATAACAAGATACATAGGGTAATAAGAAATGAAAATACCAAGTTCATAGTACTTTTGGTAAGAAGAAAGAGAAACTAATATATAAATCTAAGTAAAGTTTCTGATTACATTAATAAATGTGGGCCATGTGAAAATGAAATTATGTTTTTTCTTCACCTCATATTTATCACAAATTTTACAAAATCAGTCATCCCAATCTATTGTTTTTGGTTAGATTATTGAGTAGTTTCATTATGGAGGTTATGAGTCCCATTGGTTCTAATTTTGATAGTATTAATTTTGTTCTTTATGCACACAAAATTGGAAAAATAGTTTTGATCAATAAATTTAGGATTTATAAAACCTTTGTAGTATCGATGTTCCTTTTATTAATTATTTCACTATTGTCCTTTTAGTTTAAATGACAATTTAAATTGATGCCTATGTAGGGTGTTACCACCATAGAAAATAAGATGATATTTTTTCTCTCGGGTTTAATTATCATAATCTTGATTTTATCAATCTTAATGCTAAGCTTACAAAAATTGTAAAATGATTGAGAAGGTTAAGTAGCTTATACATGAAAAGATTTAAAAGTTTAAATATAAAAATTAATAATGTAATCTATGAAGGATGATAGTAAGTCCAGCCATGTTAATTTCAATGTAGTCATCCTCTCTTAAACATTTCTCGGTTTTATTAACATAGATGTCAAAAAAGATGCTATAAATAGGGTACATTTGCTTAACACAAATATTACAATTAATGTGCATTTGGCCATTGATTATTATATTTAAACTTTATATGAGGATTTAAGAAGTATATGATTAGTTCAAGAAAATACTGATGCCATTATGGCCAAAGTGTGTTGTCAAAATGATATGAGGACTCTATTAACTTATAACTAGAATGGAGAGATCACCTAGACGTTACAGGGATGTATACTCTTCTTGGTTACAAGTTTAATATGCATAGAATTGTCAAAAATCCATAATCTGGAGAGTGCATGTGTTCTTGTGGGGCTAAATGCCAAACATGAATTAAGGTTGACTAGATGAATGAATTTGACTATATTTTCCATGTAGAAACCCAATAAAGGGTTTTCCTAGGATAGACTATGATATGGTGTAGATTAGGGTCAAGACTCTAGGTACACACTCCCCTTCAATATGCAAGGAGATTGATCATGAATATCCCTCATGTCATGTTGAAGAATTAATCATGCTAGTGACGATGAGTTGGTGAATTGTTATAAATAACTTGATTTAGAAAAACCTTAATGTGATTGCATTGTTAGAGTTTGAAAGTGGTTTTGTGATTAGTGAATAAATTAATATTATGTAAATTAATAGAATGAAATTTAATGATAGAGTGTGTTAGTGTTACTTAAAAAATAAATAAAATGCATCCACACATTATAAATGTCCTTTTTAGGTGTAATTAATTTGTAGATGAACTATACATTTCAAATTAATATTAAAATTTCTTTATTACTTACTAGTTAATATTAACATAATTAGTATAAAATGACTATTTCCATGTTGTTAGAAATCCATATTAAATGTAGACATGCACATATGGTATACATAGTGACTTATATTTTTTCATTATAGGCACTCCATAATAGTAGTACCACAATAATTCTAATATTTTATACTAAATAAGAAATGACCTATAAATACCTTCAAGTAAAATAAAATTCTTTTTCAATCAATCATTCCATACAATCACAAATTACTCGATAGACAAACACATTTCGCTTCGGATTGATTGTTAACCAAATAAAATTGTTTAAAAACATATGGTAATTAACTTTCCATTTCCACTATCATAAGATGAAAAATAAACAATATAATATGAGAATAAAAGATAACAATAATAAAATGATACATCAACACTATAAATGATGAAATAAAACATGTACATATCACTCTTCGTTGCCATCACCCTGATTATCTTCCTAACTTGGCATGGTAGAATTGTTCTTCTCAAAAATATGTTTTGATCTAGGGTCATGTCTTAATATGAACCACCAATACCTATCCAACACATTCGGGTAAAAAAAAACATGGTTGCAGTGTTTTGGTAAAACATAAGGCTCCTTAGTTTCATCCCACATCTTTCTATAGCTGATACATATCATCCCACTATCACGATCTTCCTTTACATTATTCCGATCGAAGGTGTCCCACCACTTGCACCTAAAAATAACATATTGGAAAGATGATAAGTCCACTTGAATTATCTCTTGTATATTTTTTATGTAACCCAACCTCCCCCCAATTAGGTTTTGATCACAGTGGCTAGCAACGCTAGATTGGTCAAAATCGAATTACACTCCATAGACTTATGTGTCACGTCCATCATCGGCATCCTCAATGCGAAAATGATGCTTGTATGCCCACATAGATGGGAACAAATGCACATGTAAAAAAGTGAACAAATGACGGTGTCATATATATAATAACCCGACCATTAATATATAAAATACAGATGTTATAATTCACTATGTGCATTATAAAGTGAAAAATGTACAAAAATAGATTATTACCAAGTTGTTGCACCTGATCCCTATGTTTAGTGCATCCTCTTTAGCAGGCGGGTAATGACCAGATGCACTGTATTTCTCTCTGACATGGTCATCAACTCAAATGTTGGGACATATCACTGGTGTGTTTTATTTTAAATGATCAATATAAGGCATGCTTCTACCTGTTAACTGTCTTAATTCTTTTTTGTCGGTGTCCCATTTCCTCCTCTTCTCTTCATACAATGCGACCCACGGCTTTGTTGCATCCATGTTAGAATGAGTTCATTGTTGTATTCATGAAATCAACCCAACATATAGTATGTATGAGATCAAATATATATTATGAAGTTAATTGTGAATAGTTACTATGTATAAATGTGACCAAAGATAAGTGACTTATTATTTATCATGCGTATTTTTTTGTTCATTTGGAGTAGCTCCCATTCCCTTTTGTCCTCTTCGCGTTTGTCATCCCAGATCAATGGGCCTGATGTGTGGTCAATTTGTTTTATGTACTCACTAGAATAATAGAACGACTCATATACTATATACCCATCTACCATATACCCCGTAGGTTTTTCCCTTTGTCGAACAAATCCCTTCGATTTTTTCATGTACCTCTCCAAGAAGAACATCCAATGTGCAGCAACCGTATCTGGTTGGAATCTTAATACAACCATATTCGGTGTAATATGCTAGCCCGTATCCGGGTTAAGCTAGACTATATCTAGGTCTAGGGAGGAAGATGTTCCATCTTCAAATAAACAGATATATAAATATATAATAATTAATGGATGATAAAATACAATGGATATGGCCGCCTTAAATATGGCTGGGCCATCCACAATTGAAGAGACATTCCTCTTCATAACTATAATAATAATTAATTACTATTACTAATAGTTTATAACCTATTTATTTACTAATGTATTGTTGTAGCATTGCCTTTCCCTTGGGAAAGCTTTGTCCTCAAAGCTGAGTTTTCTCATGACGCCTTTTATTTTGGCTCTATGTCGCACTGATGATTTGAGAGATGCGATTTTGATTACGACCATTGCCTCCTTTTGATTATTTTGTCTTGGTATTTGCATTAAGTATGAACTTGGTGAAGTTTTGTTTACACTTTTTATACTTGTGTGATTGCTTCTTTTAACTATGTTTGTCGTCAATTGAACATGCTCAACATACATTACGACCTTAACTATTTTTGTGTTGTTATTCCCAACACATTTTGTGTCAGTTCCTTTGAACGGGCTCTTTGTGCTTATAATGCTCATAAGAAAACCGGTCTTATCTTGTGTCTAATAGATATTATAGTTGCTTTCCTTGATGTTCTTTATAGAATTCCTTGTGTTGGCATATGTCCTTCATGCGTTTGTTATTGTGATATTATTGTTATTGTTAGTAACATCAGCTTGTCTCTTATCACAATCTTGGTGAGGATCATCTTTCTTCTTGTCAAATATTTTGTTGTCATTTTCTTCATTACTAGGGTACGTTATATCTTTGTCTTGCACAATATCTTGATTGATGCTATTACTCTCATGGGAAATGGCATAATAGTCTACTGTATCTTCATCTTTTACATTAGCTTGAGTGGTTTCTTCTACCCGATTTTCACATCCATCTTCATTTTCTTTAAACGTTTCGTCAATAGATTTCTTTATTTAATCTATATCCTTAAGGATTTTCTCAAGGAGATTTATGAATTGGTCACTATCACTATAAGATGCCATGGTTGTTTGTAGAAGGGACTTTTGGGCTTAGAAGTAAGAACGTTATTATTATATTTAATAAAAATAATAATTTTTTTTGGAATAATAATAAATATTAATTAATATATTAAAATTGTTATTTTTTTTTTTGAACTATATAATATCTTGTATATAGTTTTTTTTTAAGTTTTTTTAAAAATAAATATTATAATATAATAATAATATTTTATTATATATATAATATTTTATTTTTATTAAATTTTTTTTGTTTTTGTTTTTGTTTTGTAGGTTGTAGGTTGGATGACCGCGCGGTCAGGAGGACGTGCAGACAGGTAGGGCAGTGAGGATGGGAGGTGGGCAACGAAGGGAAGGTGCAAGGATGTGCAGGTGGATGGTTGCCGAAGCGAGGGGAGCGCGCAGGAGGGAGTGGCGCGAGGGCTCACGTAGGAGGGAGGGAGTGAGAGGTGATGTGGTCGAGGCAAAAAGATGGAGCAGCAAGGGTGGATGGCGTAGCAAGTGGAGGAGCGTGAACGCATGAATGGAGGAGGCGGAGGTGGTGGATGGAGGAGCGCGGGGGAGATTTAGCCAGGAGGTAGCGCGAGGGAGATGATAGAGGGAGCAGCGAGGGAGATGGTAGCGCGTGGTGGATGGGATGCTGAAGCACGAGGGAGAATCAGTGAGGAAGAAGGGAGAGGGAGTAGTGAGGATACGGTTGAAGGATGAGCGATTGAGAGAAGATTGGTGGGATATGCGGGGTGCAGTGAATGGGAAGAGGTCACGAGGAGAGAGGAGTGTGAAGTGGGGTGAAGTGGGGAGAGAGACGAGTGATATGGGATCAAGGTGAGTGATGAGAGGAAGTAATTTGATGAGCCGAATCTGAGCTCAGGTCAAAGGAGCAAATCCGCTCTGATACCAAATGCAGCAACCGTATCCGGTTGGACTCTTAATACAACCGTATCCGGTGTAATATGCGAGCCCATGTCCAGGTTAAGCTATCCTGTATCCAGGTCTAGGGAGGAATATGTTCCATTTTCAAATAAACAGATATATAGATATATAATAATTAATGGATGATAAAATATAATGGATATGGCCGCCTTAAATATGGCTGGGACATCCACTATTGAAGAGACATTCCTCTTCATAACTATAATAATAATTAATTACTATTACTAATAGTTTATAACCTATTTATTTACTAATTTATTGCTGTAGCACAATGACATGAGACAACACCGAATAATTCAACCTCATCAACTAGGTGAATTATAAGATGAACCTGCAAGTCCACGAAACTCGTTGGCGGTTCCCTTTCAAACATACAAACAATCATAGATATCTCTTGACGCCACCCTGGAATGCTATCCATGTGAATATCCTTTGATGTGGTCCATCATACAAATGCATATAGTTTTGATATGGCACGTCGCAATTCCTCGGAAAATTCATGGTTCACATACCCACACATGAGCAAAGGATAATGCCACTACAAAGTGAACACATAAAAAATTAAATGTGTTTTAACTTGTGGGGTAAATTATATAAAAAAAAAATTACCATTTTAGTTCTCTTGTGAAGTACATCTTTTGACGTGAATACAGATGATACATACTCTGAAGAACCCTAGCGCTCTGAGGTTCCCTGCGTGATCCCCCGTGCTTTCCCGTGGGCTCCTTCTGAGCCTAGCCATGGATCCGCCACTGGTCCCCTCCCCTGAGGAATGCAAACATCTCCAAGACGCAGGATTCTGCTCCTTGGTTGATTCCACCCCCCTCCCCCTGCTCATTCTGACCTATCGGAGGCTAGTTTTATTAAATGAGCGGCTGCCCCCCGAATCCAAATCCTGTCGACAGCTTTGAATTTGAAAGCCCTAGCTCTAAGTGAACGTGGTTTGATCAGACAATTTACTGGAATCTGGCCGTCACCAAAGTCGATGGATGCTTGGGTAAAAAAAAACTGGATGCCTTTGATCTCTGGAGGTTTACGACATTGTTTCTGTGGTAAGGGTTATTTTATTTTTTTGTTTGAAAACAAAGCTGATAAGGATCTTATTTTTCGAAGTGGTCCATACTTTATGGGCCCTCATGGCCTCTATCTAAATCATTGGAGCCTCTCTTTTGACCCTGAAAAAGATGTTCCCTCCGCTATCCCTATTTGGGTCCAACTACCTCACCTACCTCTGCACTGCTGGTATGATGATACCTTGCAAGCCATTGGAAAATCCCTCGAAAAATAAATTGATAAAGCGGAGCCAAAGGAACCCTTGTTTGCTTATGCTAGAATTTGTGTTGAGGTAGATTTGGAGAAAGGTATACCAGAGGAAGTAAATCTGCAAATGGATGGATGGGAACATATGCAGAAGGTGGACTATGAAAAACTGCCCTTTAAATGCAAAAAATGTCATGAATATGAACACTTCGTCAAGAACTGCCCCAAGAATGTCCAAGAAATCACAGAGCAAACCCAGGAGGAAGGATGGAAATAGGTTAAGAAGGGGAAAAAAACCATGGCTACTCCTCAAACCAACAAAAGCGCCCAACCCCCCTGTCAAAAGAATAGTTTCGGAAGCCAAGGAGTCCACAAATACTAATAGTTTTCAAGACCTGCAGAGTGAAGAAGGATAAATTTATATTTTAGAGGAAATCCCATTAGAACCAAATAGGGAAGAAGTCGTACTCCCCTCTATTCCTGAAAAAGAGCTGACTGATGAAAATTATGGTGGATCCACCACCCCAAGTGGTTCGTGGGATGATAAGGTAAAAATCAAGTTCGTTCCATCCTCCTCGTCCCTTGATATCTCCTCTGTATCTCACGAGGATGGGGATTTGGTGCAACCCCCAAATACCAGAGGCATGAAATCTCTAAGGTATCACCGAGAAATTGAATCTTAAAGAGAAATTGAATCAGGGAGACAAAAAAGTCTGGAAGATATGAAGTTACTTCAACACCCTAAAACTCAAAGTGGAGTGAAAGATGGTAAGTCCCGAGCAGGACCTACCCCAGCTAAGAAGTAATGTTAGCAATCTCTTGGAACTGCAGGGGTCTTGGTGGGATGAATAAAGTGGAAGCACTTAAAAATATGTTAAAATATGAAAAGACGGATCTCGTGTTACTCCAAGAGATTGAGATGCAGAGCACTGAGACCTTAGATATCTTAGGCTCATTATGGAAATACAGTCAAGGAAATGCGATCAGTGCTCGCAGAGCCTCGAGGGGTATAACTACCCTGGTCTCCTCAAAATACTCTGTACTCTCCTTCATTGAAAACAGTCAATGGATACTCACTGAAATAAGAGCAAAAAACTGCAATAGTTCCATATATGTATGCAATGTATATGGGCCCATTCACCACAGGGATAAAATCAAATTTTGGGAAGATCTCAGTAACCTCAAAGACAACATGCATGGAGAAAAACTCATCATTGCTGGAGATTTTAATGTCACTAAGTCTCAGCAGGAAAAGCGTGGTGGAAGCGCCGTTCGTGACCCCTTTGGGGAAAAGCTGGAGGATCTCCTTATTGATCTAGATCTTCTGGAAATTCCTTTAAAAAATGCCAAGTTCACCTGGAGCAATGGGAGATGTGGTGTTGAACAAATTGTGGCTAGACTGGATCGATTTATGGTAAGTTCCTCTTTCTTTCAATATGATCTCTTAATCATCTCTTTCACCATCCCTTGTGCCTCCTGTGATCATAAGCATATTTCCCTTTCCATTACCCCTCTGGAAAACTTGGGACCAATTCCCTTCCATTTCAACCCCCTTTGGGTCCAAACCCCTGGTTTGTATGACATTGTCAATCATGCCTGGAACTCAAGCTTCTCGGTATCACCCAGTTTCATTTGGGAGTCTAAACTCAGAGCTGTTAAATATGCGTTAAAAAAGTGTTCCAAGACCTCTTACAAAAACCCCTCCATATCTAAACTCCTTCTTCAGTCCAAGCTCTCCAATTTGCATCTAAGATTGGAGACGAAGGAAGTCACTCCATCTTTACTTAGAAAAGAAAAATCTCTAGATTTGGAACTACTTAGGGCAGCCAAATTGGAAGAGGAAACTTGGAGAATCAAATCCAGGCGGCTTTGGCTAAAAGGGGGTTACAACAACACTAAGTACTTTCACAATCAGGTAAAATCCCTCCACATTCAGAATGAAATCAGGGAACTAAAAAATAGCAACAGAGAAAGGATCGGCAGGAAAGAGAACCTTAAACATCTCAATCATAACCACTTCAAGGAGCTCTTCTTGGATAGTGGAGAAACTGATCCGGCAGCTCAAGTGGATCTCTTAGAGGGGATTCCCAATCTACTCTCAGACAATGCAAATAGAGAGCTTGCCAAACCAATCTTGGAGCATGAAATTGAGCAAGCCATCTGGTCTCTTCAAATTGACAAGGTTCCTAGCCCTGATGGATTCACCATCAACTTCTATCGGGCTTCCTGGGAGATAATCAAAGAAGATATGAAATGCATGCTGAACTGGACCAGGAAAAAAGATAAAATTGGAGGAGGAGCCACCAACTCCTCTTTTCTTGCCTCAATCCCTAAAGAGAAAGCTCCTTGCTCCATGAGTCGCTTCAAGCCAATCTCTCTCTGTAACACCTCCTACAAAATCCTATCCAAAATTCTCGCCACTAGAATGAAAAAAATAATGGGAAAACTCATTACTGACTCCCAAGGGGGATTCATTGCGGGTTGCCAAATCTTGGATAGCATTATTATTGTTTAGGAAGTGATTCAATCTAGTATGGAAAAAAATCACCAAGGTATGGCAATTAAGCTAGACATGGAAAATGCTTTTGATAGAGTAAATCATAGCTTCCTCTTTGCCATCATGGAAAAATTTGGCTTCTCTAAAAGGTTCGTGAGGTGGATAAAATCCTGCATCAACACCCCCTGGATCGCCCCCCTGGTCAATGGCAGACCTTTAGACTTCTTCATGGCCACTAGAGGTCTGCGACAAGGTTTCCCTTTGTCCCCTTTCCTCTATCTCTTAGTTGTCGAGTCTTTAAGTAGGAAGCTCCACTCCCTTCAAGACTCCGGAGATCTAAAAGGAATCAAAATTGTAAGAGGGGCCAGATATGTGAATCACTCTCAGTTTGCAGACAATACAATTTTTCTTGGGGGCACCTCTGCAATTATCGTTGCCAAGTTCAATCTTGTTCTCACGTCTTTCCTCAAGGCCTTGGATGGAAAAGTGAATTTTGAAAATTCCAAAATATATAGCTGGAACTGCCCTCATGGGACTCTCACAGAATTGCTAGAATTTTTGGGTTTGAAGGAATAAAAGAATGGAACTCCTTCACATACCTTGGTGTTCCTATCTTCAAAGGCACAAAAAAATGGCTGATTGGCAAGGGATAATCATCAAAATTAAAAATAAAATCAGTACCTGGGGCTCTCCTTGGTTAAACCCTGCTGGAAAACTGGTGCTCATCAACTCCATTCTTTCATCCTATCCTCTCTATGCTTTCTCAATCTCTCTCGCCCCCGAAAATGTGATGCTATAAATCTCCAAAGCCCTCTGTGCCTTCCTTTGGCAGGGTGGGAAAACCAATGGCATGAAAAAAATCCATCTAATTAATTGGGAAATTGTGTGCAGACCTAAAGCGTATGGAGGGGCTGGGATCAAAGACCCTTCCTTAATGAATCTAGCTCTCGGTGCCAAAATCTTTTGAAGGATTATCTCAGGGAAGAAAGCATGGTGGAAGGAGATATTCTATAAAAAGTACATGTAGGGTAGTAGAAGCAGATGTGTGGAAAATATAGATCAAGAGAAGAAAGGAACGTCGATATGGAATCTCTACAAGAGAGCAGCCTTCATGATCCAAAATGAGATCTCTTGGATCCCAGGCAACGGTAAGAAAATTAATATCTGGAAATACAATTATGGTACTTGGACTCCTGCCCATTCTATCCTTGCTTTCCTGGATTTGAGATCCTGGATGGACCAGGCTAACCCTCTATGATTTATCCATATGGTCTCCTCATGGCAAATGGTTGGGATGGCACAAGCTCGATCTCCCTGAGCATCTCTAGCACGACTATAATGTACTCCTCTCCTAGTTTCATGGCGCGATCCCCATCCATCTCTCTATGAAGGACAAGCGCAGTTTGGGGAAAGGTGGATACTATACTGTAAAGGAAGGCTATAATTATTTGGACGTTCTAAACAACAAAAGAAACAAAAAAAATAAATGGAATAGAGTGTGGGACAAATACGGGCTCCCTAAAGTGAATGTTTTCAATTGGGCCCTTGCTCACAGAAAGATCCTCAATGCTGAAAATATCAAGAGAAGGGGAATTGAAGGTCCGACTAGATGCATCTTTTGTAAAAATGCAGAGGAGCCAATTGATCATCTTTTTTCTGGAATGCAAGTTCTCCCAATAAGTGTGGCACAAAGCCTTTCATGAAATCCACCCAAAACTTATCCTCCCCACCAACTGGAACGATCTCTTTGCAAACTGGCATTTATACTACCACAACTCCTTCTCCAGGAAGTCGAACTTCAAAAGATCCTGGATAGACTTCCCAAAATTCCTTTGTTGGAAAATTTGGACTGCCAGAAATCATGAAATCTTCAAAGATATTAGAGCAACCCATGGAAAAATCGTTTCCTCTTCCAAAGCCCTAGGGATTGACTCCCTCAGCCCTAGAAGCATGAAAAATATTTGTAATGAGCCTTTAAGTGTTGAAGAAAAAATCTGGCTGACCGACCTTTTAATTCCCCCCCTTTCCCCTCATCCCTCCCCTCACAAGATCAACAAACCTCAGAACTGGCATATAAGAATGGATCCTAAAAATATCCAAATTTGGATTCAAATGCTGGGCAGTCACATCCTCTTCTTCAATGGTGCCTCTAAAGGAAATCCTGGGTTGGCAGGTGCGGGGAGAGTTCTTATGGACTCCGATGAAAACAAAGTGAAAGATTATGCTTGGGGAATTGGCAGGGAAACCAATAATGAAGCAGAATGGCTCGCCATGATAAAAGGTATGGATGTTGCGAGGAGCAATGATGTCAACGATCTCATGGTATTTGGAGATTCTATGTTGGTGATCAAGGAAGCCAGGGCCCTAGTTAAACACCATCGAAAACCAGTCTCTTCGATGCATCAACACTTAATTTTCTTGGCTAAGGAATTTCATTCCATATCCTTCCTTCACATCCTAAGGAAAAACAATCAAAACGCCGACACTATGGCTAACATCGGGGTAGGTTTGAATTGTGGACTTGCTATCATCAATGACCTTCTAAGTGTGGATGTTTGGGTTCCCTAGGTGACTTGTCTCCCTTTTTTCATATGTTCCTTCACCCTTATTTCTCCAACCCCATCCTTTCATGGGACTCATTTAATCCCCAAATCTATCTAAGATCCCACTGCTCCTATCAAACGTCCCCTCGCCTGAACTGGCGGCCACCCCTGGTAGGAACCACTTGGCTCATATGCGGGAGATCAATGTGGACATCCCCCAAGGCAGTGTTAGGTTATTTCATGCAGGATGGTGGCTCTCACTGCATCCTGTGAACTCCTCTGAGAATTTGCTCCTCGTTCAGTAATCCCCTCCGTGTTTTTCCTTTCTGTGAAATACCTGATATCCTATTGCTTTGGACTGACATGGAGGAAATCAATTAGTGTCATCCTGCTCTGCAGTGTAGAAAATGTAGGAAGAATGTGCAAGGGAAACCCGGGGTTGGCAATGGCAGCACGAAAAGATACATATCTGACCTCTTCCAGGGCAATGGCGGCAATGAAAGGGGAGGTGTGCCAAAATTGGCTTACAGCAATCACCCCAAAGCAGATGAGCATGGTAGTGGAAGAATATGGGTGCCCCTCGATGCTGGTCATGGCCTGGGCAATAGGGGGCCTGTGCAGTATTCTGGCTATGGTATTTACTCTGGAAATGGGAGCTGGAAACTCCTCTCGACTCCGGACTCTAGGTTCCTTTCGACCCCCTTGGAAATCGGTCATGGTACTCCTCAGCAGATGTTTCGTGGTAGCCCGGAGGAATTGGGAAATAAGAATTGGAAGCACACTGTGGGTGTCAATCTGGAATCTCCTCTCGGGCAGGGAAGCCCCTCCCTAGAACTCCACACGTAGCTATAGGACTTGGAAGCCCAAGTTCGCTGGCTCAGGGGAGACCTCCTAGATATGAAGAAAGCAATTTCTCATCTTGGCACCTTCATGCAGATCTCTAATTCAGAAGTCCAGACTAGTAATGGTAAGATGAAGGATTATTTTGAAAAATTGATGGGCAAGTATGATACTTTCTACAGTTGCCTCAGAATTGTGGAAGCCAAAGTTGATTGCGTCAGGACCAATAGTGGAAGCAGCCCCTCTGTCATTCTGAATGTCAAAGACGAAAACACAGGTGCAGCTCCAGACAACAAGGAAAAAAATGTCCAAACTCATCATGTCAACTAACTCCCATTATGGTTCCTCCTCATTGTGTTTGAGCAGCTCTTTTTTGGTCTGGTTTTTACTCTATTGGTTATATATATTACTTATGTTGTCTTCTTTTAGGGCAGTTCGTAAATATTTTTAGTTGTAATAGGCATAATGCCATTTTTGAACATCAAAGGCTAGTTTGTGATGAGTCTGTCTCGGCAGCTCTGGTTTTTTGGGAACAGCCTCCCCTACACTTTGTATTCTGTTCTTGCTTTTTAATATAAAGCTCGTTATCCATTTGTGTAATATATATATATATATATATATATAAACAAAAAATAAAAACAATTTTTTTGACATATGTACCCTTAGAAGGTTTAGATGGTCACGTGATTTTAAACCTGGCAAATGTTCATCTACAGTGTAGTAGTGTTGTAGAGTAGACCCATATAAAGAAGACACCTTCACACTAATATAAGTTCATTTTCCAAACAAAGGTCATCTTTCTTCAAAACCCATGGAACATCACCTTCTTTAAACGACCAAGAGGGGCCAACCTCTCCTATATTTTCTTGTCTTGGCCAATGCTTCTTTTTAGTATTTGAATAAATAATATATCTCCTTACAAGCAATGTGTCACTTTGTTTTGATGATATATGCCTCCACAAAGAAGATGAAACATTTTTAAATATATGCATGGGATCTAGTAAGTGGACAATCATAAGATGATCCTAATATGGGAGCTTATAAAATACCCATTTTCTTTTCATCCCAATGGGAATTTTCTCAACATATGTGTCTAAGAATTCAGGATCATCAAACATAGGTTCCTAATTTGAATCGAACATTTATGCAATTTCCTTCTCCTTCTCTCTGTCATATGCCATAAACCTTTGAGCGAGTGTCATTATTTCATGCCTTTGGGTTCTCTTTGGTTTACCACTGAAAGAAAATGTTGGTTTTCTATAAGTGTAGTATTCTGGTAGGAATACGCTTGAGCATTCATACACCGTATTTCGTAGGTGGTTGGACCACCTAGCCTTCATATAAGGTCTGCAACATTTACATCCATGATACACTTTTGTTAGAAGACGTGCGATGTTATGGTATACAAAGCACATTAGTGTTGAATATCAATACAGTTGCACCGAATTAAATATACCAAAAAATATTGTTACAAATATAAACAAATAAAACATGTTTACGAGAGGAAACTCCTAATCCCGAATAATCATGTGTGGTGTATGCACATATGCCATACAAGATAAAAATCCTTTCTGTTGGGATGGGTTTTGATACATCGTATACCTGTATCCCTTCCCATAATTCCTTCAATTCATCGACCAATGGTTGTAGGTAAACATTCATATTTTTCACTCATCTTCTACCCGAGACTATAAGAGCCAGTATAAGATGTTCATTCTTCACGGATAACCATGGGGGTATATTTCTATTAATCACCACTAAAGTCCAAACCGAATAGTTGGTGATTTGGAGGGAATATGGGTTGATTCCATCCATGGCTATGCTCAATATAAGGCTCTTTACTTCATCCTTGAATTTATCGGGCCATGTATCCTCTATATGCTTCATGGCTATTGAATCTGTTGGGATTCACATAACTGTTGATTCACTTTAGTGCAAGGAATTCCATCCCTCCAACAAATTTGATTCTTTGCAAAAAAAAAGACTTTGAATCCTTGGGATTATAGGCATGTGCCTCAATATATTATGAGGAGGACCATGTGCTTTACCCTTGTTTCTTGATTTATGGTACCTATAATGCCCACATTCTGTACATATCTCTTTGTCTGCATATCCGCCTCTACATAGAATACAATCATTCGGACACGCATGATATAATATGTACTCAACACCCAACATTTTGAACATTTTCTTTGCCTCTTCACAGATTTTGGGAAAGACATTATCACTTGGAAGTACCTTATCTTTGAATAACCTGCAGTTAGTGGGAAATATAAATGCACAATGTAATTTAACATTCATAAAATCGATTATTTTCAATGTTGATTGTGTGACAATATTCCTCAAAATATAAGGGGCTTGATGGCCAATTACCTCAAAAGTGCCGAGAAACACGTGTTTGATATGCCATACATTGATTTAAAGTTGTATAGTAACATTGTTGTCCCCATCTGGGTATAATTTTACCGGCCAGGTCCAAAGAGAGGGGTGGTGGAGGCCAATTTAAGGATTTTGAAGAAGGTATTAGTGATATGAGCATCATCCCCTAGCTCATAGTATTGGAAAGCATCTAACGACATTGCATCCATGGCACCTGTATCTTGTAAGAAGTCATCCATACCAACCGCTATTTCATTGCCTCCACTGAAAAAAAGTGAAGAACTATTGTTACTATAGGCATTACTAATTGGTGAGTATGGACAAAATGGGAATTGAATAGGTGGTTGATTTTAGCATGCTTGGTATGCTTCCTCTCCGAGTTGTGCTCTTTATGCAATCTTCTCTTGATTTGACATTATAGTGGGGTGCAACGGAAGATGGTAGACATGTTTCTCATGTAATCAGAATCTTGATTTCAAAAATATTGAATGTTACATCGATGATATTAGTAAGCATAATGCCATTGGTTTGTTCCAACATTATACAAAACAATTATTATAGAAGCATGAGAATTTGCTGCAATATTAAATGCCCAACTGCAAGCAATTTATAAAACAAAAGTTCAGATTAAGCAATGCATTTACATTAATCCCATTGAAAATAAAAAAATACAATTACTCAATGATTTTTGTCTTATGCCACAAGGGACGTCTAAAGGTAGTCCCAATGCAAGGTGTCTTTGACGAGCAGTTGGTGGTATATGAAAGTTATAGTTTATTAACAACTCGTCACCAGGAGACGAACTACGTATTGCATGTACAACAAAAAATATGGATGCTTTCCTTTTCATAAAGAACTCCTGGTCATTAGCGTGTTCCTAAAATGAACAATTTGCAGAAAATAAAGAGCACCTATAACTATTTATGAAACCTATAATGTTCTCATGAGTGCGTGGAATACCATCGATATAAAATAGGTTCTTCCTATTAAATTTTATAGAGGCATAACCATTCATGCACATACTATACATGGAAATCATATGTTTGTATTTAACAATATTTAAGTAATCAGACCAACAATAAATAGGACCACAAAATGGCATAAGTGCTACTGAATGTTTGGGAGGAATGAGTACATGTGAAAGTATAAACAACCCAAGATTTGTAGAATTCAGTTCCAACATCATGAACAGGAAGAGAAGACGGCCAAGCACCATACAAAGTGCGGTTGTAACAAGTTTGGTATTTACTTTGCAAATGCACGGGAAGAGAGAAGTCATTTCTACCCTCCAACAATTGGACCGACCATGGTGTGTACTTGGACATTTTTTCTCTCAACTCATACAAAGTTTTGGATCTCCTAGTATATATGTTTTGGGTGGTACTAATGTCATACTTAGGATCACTAGAACTTTCAATTGACTAAACAAAAGCAGAGGGGTTGGTCAACTTGGGACAAAACATAGTTATTTTAGCTTCCAAATTTTCCAAAAATGAGTATAGGGAAGTATTCTTATGTGGCCTTTATATATCACATATTGGATTTTTTACTATAGTAGGGGGTATTAGACAATCAACATTGGGTATTAGTATAATGGGTGAGTGTGACATGCTGAGGGTTCTTCTTCAACCCTTGAAATTTTGAACAAACACATACTACTAGGGGTCATAAAAGAGTTCTATCTCATGATGAATTACCGTCGATGACCCAAGATTGTGACTGGAATATGGCATGTTAAAATTGGCGAGGTGAAGTGGTTATCCATTTTCATCTACCAACTGCTTGTATTATCTTTCTCTTTATAAGAGCTTGCAACGTTTTTCAATTGGTGGAATATTTTGTGCATATGAACTTGAACCTGAATCAGGATCCTGCAAAATTGAATACATTAGTATTCATATTCACATGGATAAATAACATAAATTTAATTAGATAATCAAAATATAAATGAAATATGAAATTAATGGAGATGGATAGGGATAAATTGTTGAACTTTGAACAATATGGAATGAGCTGGAATTTGAAAAATTTACCTTGATATTATAACCTTTTCTTCCCGCATTTGAGCAAAATCAACAATCAACATGTGTCTATAGTCCTAAAATAAATTTTGAGAACCATATCACAATCTAACTTTCAATATAGTTTCGAAACCATATTTTAAGCATAAGGTGAGTCTAAGCAACATATGTATACTATGAAGTATTGTAATTAATGTGGTTGAATCCTAAAAATAACATTTGGGATGAATATATCATTTTAAGTTCAAACATACATTCATAGGGATTTTTAATTATTACAGCGCATCATAATAATACTATTACATCGACGCATCCTGAGTAATTGTACGCATTGGGGTGGCTAAACCACATACACACTATGTTGGAACATCCACAAAACATCCCGCAAAAGAAAATTTCTGCTATAGTTGATAACAGATGCTTATTTATGCAATTTTCAATATTATTGACAACAATGCACTTAGTATATTAGAAGCACACCGGTGTGATCATGATTTTAATACGTACCACTGTTTGATAATTATTTTTTTAATTTTTTTTTATGCAAATAGAGTGTGTCATGGAACACATAGCGCACCGTTGCATACCTATCTTTCTGACGCACCGATTTTCCAAAAAAATTAAAACAAAAATATAACTCATCGATGCTTTGTTTGTTATTATGCATCGGTGTGCCTGCATATGTAGCACATCGATATCCGAAAAATCAAAAATAGAAAATTGGATTAAATTTTTTCCGCTAAACTAAAAAACGAGTGGGAATTTCTTTTTCATAAACTAATTATGTAAAGTGTTTTAAAAAAACTAATCACAATTTCATTATTTTGCCAAAATTTTGTGGAGAGAGTTTTGGAAGAGAGACTTACAGAGGAAGAGTTTGGAGCAACAAGATTATTTTGAAGATCAAAATTTGTAAGGTATGGTGAATCACACAAAACCCTACATAAAAAGAAATTCAAGTATGTAAATTATTACTATTGATCACAATGCATGATTAAATTATTTATCTATTTAGATTTTAAATAAATTCAGAAAAAAAAGGTTCATAGTTACCTTCAATGTTGGAGCCCTTGTTTTCTTGTTATTTCCTTTCGTTTTATATGGTTGAAAATTTTTACATTATGGTTAACTCCCTCTATTGTTTCACAATCATGATTTTTTCGTTTAGGCATTTTAGATTTAATGGGTTTGTGGCTTTATCTATAAAGTGTTAGGTGTGATGGGACCACTTCTTAGGTCGGATTTGAAACCTTGACGGCCCTATCAAGTTTTTCTTTATTATTATTTTTTTCTAAAAAACACATTCACAGTTTTTGGTGCGGACTTTTTGTTTTAACGCATTGGTGCACTTGTAGTAAAGGCACATTATTTGTTTATCGATGATTTAGATTAAATAAATCGCACCGAGAAATGCATGTATGAACTTTTTTATGTAGTTTTCATTAACAATGCGTTCAAGTATGATGCACTAGTGTGTTCCAGTATGAGACACATTGGGGCAATTTCATTATTGAAGCACACCAAAATGACAAACTACTTCTTTATCTGGATAATATATTTAATACGTTCTCTATTTAATGGTCCAAGTTTTTTATTGATAGAAAATGGATGATAAGAGTTCAATGAACAATAGTTCTAGTCAACATGATGGGAGCACATCCAAAATTGTGACGAAGGCAAGTTCTTTGTAATTTATGCATTAAATTAATATGTCTGAATTATATATTAACTTAACTAATATGTATTGGTTAATGTATGATTTATAGAGCCAAAAAATGAGGAAGCTTGATAAGATTATTTGCAAGGCTAAGTGTAGAAGAGCGTAAAACCTTGAATAAAAAATCAATCAATATGAATTTTTTCTTGAATTTTTAGTAATACTATACTTAAGAATATTCGTTAATATGTTTCAAACAATCTAATTCACATATGAATGTTATGTAGGGACTGGAAACAACAGAAGGGAATGCCATCATAAGAAAAAACAAATTATGGAAGATGTAAAGGATGATGAATTGGTTCTTAGCTCATCTAGAGTGGTGTTGGAAGTTAATGAAAGGGGGAAAAACTTTTATTAAACTATGAGGGATATAGTGGAAATAACATATAGACATACTTTCCACTTATAGTACATAAATCAATCCGATGATTCTGAGAATCAGTTTGTATCTAAACTATAGTAGTTGTTTCTAGAGCAATGGTCAATGATACTTATCAGACTTGCAATAGCAAAAACATAAAACAACAAAAAATAATCATTCCAAAAGCATTATTCCTAAACATGTTTTTATAGAATGTGTATCTACTACTACAAAGCACTCCTTTATTAATATTAATTCTGCTATATTTATTTTTCATATTAGTATAAAAATAATTTAATGTCATTTTAAATTTTTAGGAAGATTATGAAAATCCCAAAGGATAGACAAGGTGATATCTGAAATATGCTAGTAGGGATGTCCAAAAACGTGTACAAGGAAATGGACATAATTAAATAGCAGGAGGAGCCATCTCAACAACAACATGCTTCAAATGTATGAAATCATTTAATTTTTCTATTATGTACATATCATTAATTAATTTAGCATTAAATATTAATTTTCAATTGTTTTGTTGTAAATAAGAAAACAAAATGGAACCCATTTAGCACATAAGACAGTAGAATAAGGAAAAAATACGTTGATAGCAATTTTTGTGAGTAGTTGTGATTTCCTTATAAAAACTTAAGATTTGATATTGGTTGTGATCTTAAAATTTTATTTTTTCAATTTACACCAGCCATCCTTTGATGTCTCCAAACAAGTGTAACATACAAAGAAGAGCCACCGAAAGAATTGATTGACATTGGGTTAAGTATGGGTTGTGAGTATATGTTGGTGTATCAAAAATTAATTGTGGAATTTGGAAGTATCTACGTTGTTTTACTTCTCTCATTTTATAATTAATGGAACAAAAAAAATCCTTTATACTAAATCTATGATTTGTCATGAGGTAAACTTGCAGGAAACACAGTATGGAGTGGAGCCAACATAAGAGTTGTTGAGAGAAGGCCTGAGATTTGGTTTTGAAAAACTATGTATCATTCAAGACTCAATTATTTCTAGGGTACGCATTTTTCAATTTACATTCATATATATTATCTGTTTTAATTTTCAATATTCCCACCAATGTAGATACACTCATTACACTTTATTTGTTTGTTTGTAGATGAAAGTTGAAGAAGAAGAAAACAATTGAGGCAATCAACAAAACATTTGGCCAAATAACCTAAATCATGCAAGTGGCTTGAACACTAACCACATTTCCAGTGAAGAATGATGATTGATAAAAGTGGATTGTATTGTTGTATATTTTGAAATAATTATCTGTTCTCCCCACGATAGGTGCACAACAGAGGCTCTTGTCAATCCACATGATCACCCTCCATAACCACCACAAGATACCAGCATGCAACTCGACGCGTGGACTCTAAAGTACCATCCTCATGTTGCTCCATAAAAGGATGTTCTGCCAAGGACAAGGCCAACATCAGTGTTCATAACTATCTTAGATCGCTCCATACATAGATCTTTGGGCATGGTTGATCGTCCCATTACGGAAATTATGTTGGAGGGTGGCAGATTTGGTGTTTCCCCCCCCCTTGCATCAGTTGGATTTTTGTCCGAGAAAGCACAGGATTAAAGTATGATCCTCTTTTGGAAACATTCCTCACCTTCCTCGCTCTCTCTGTTGTCTCTTCTGTGATTCCGCCTCATCCCAGATTGAGTTCCAATACTAGTTTTTTTATGCGTTTAAGGAGGCCATGGCTTGCATGAAAGTCACTCCTCGCAAGACCACGAATGGGCTGTGATGTACCCACATGCCGCGAGATATGAGAGAATTGGGAAAATTCCAGGGTTTCTTCAAAAACAAAATCTTTGATTCTACTCGCGCAAGGACACTTGGAAAATTGTTTGAAAAAGAAGAAGGACCACTCCAATGCCATAACTCTTTCCACGAAGCTTGGAGGGCTGGTGGATAACTTCAACTCGGCAAGCCCTAGGGATACCAGCAATACAAATACGCTCAATTTTATCTGGACCACCAAGGCTCTGCTATCACTGGCCATGGAGGACTGTGTCCAGGGGTTACTTAGCTCCAAACGTGGTGCTTTTTCGCTAAAGGACCAGGTCTCAAACCTGAATGCAACTCTCTGTACTCTGTTCCAATTTCAGAGGGAGGAGATGGGTTGACTCAATGCAAATATTGATGCTCTCACTCGCACCATCATAGGAAAAACTTTCACTAGGATGTTGGCTTCTCACGTCGAGGACACTCAACTGGTTTACAGGTGATGCCCCGACATAGATAGCAACAAGAAGGCTAGCGTTTTATTAGGTGCCAGCCCTTCCTTTTCTTTCCAGTCTAATGATGAACAACCCATGGGTTGATTTTAACAGTTTTAGTATGTTCTCTTTCTTGAATATTTCTAGTCATAACCTCTGGCCTGTGGGGGAACCTTTCAAATCTTAGAGTGTTTAGACTCTTCCCAGGTTAGCACAATGGTATCATTCTCCAGTCCTTAGTTCCACATGTCAGACTTGATACTTTGGACCTCTGATTTTGGACAGCATGGTCTTGTACAACCTCTCTCTTTTGATGTAATAGAATTCAAATCTTACAAAAAAAAATGTTTGTGAAAATCAAACATTTTGTAAAATGTATTGGACATAGTGTCTCGATTGAAAGACAATGGGTTACCAATAAGTTTAACAACTACATGCATGTGGACATTTTGATTATTTTGGAATTTATGTTGTCCCAGTTTGTATGAAAAATGGCCTCTTATTCATATATAATAAAATAATTTTCTTATTCTATTGTATTGTTCAATGTCATTGTGAAATGTTACATCGCTGATTAAATATGTGGATGACTAAATATTACAATAGATGCAAAAATTCAAAAAATTATGATATAAAAAATTAATCCAAACATCATACCCAAAGATAATAATTAAAATTAAAATTATATGAATACTATTATAAAAAATATTTCAATTTCTGATGAATGATAGAATTTAAAAAAATAAAAGTAAAATATAGATATTCCAGTGCGATGTCATACGTCACTGTTCACCAAAGGGAAAATTAATACTCGTGCTTTTGATAATTTTAATCACACCTGTTGATACAAATGGATATTGTTGGCTACCCACCTATTCCACTGGCTCAAACAACTTTTTCAGTTTCGTAGTTTTTCTAGTTTCGCAATTTTCCAGTTTCGTTGTTTTTTTACGGATTTTCGTGTCCAAAACTTCTAGGGGCATGTTGAGGCACTGAATACGTTTTTTGGTGATTCAATAGTCCATTCATAGCTAGAGTCATGATTGGATGGGATAAATGTATACTTCTCGGCTAGACCTTTCCAATGGGATACCGAGCACCCTAAATGGAGATTAAATGCAAAAGTTATGCCTCCAAGAAGTTGACACCTCAACTAACCACCTTGGGGACCACAAACCTTTTTACGGCTCATCTCCTAGGGTTATTTTTTATGTTTAGGGTTTCCCCCCTCATGTTTATGATAAAAAGGCCCTTCGGGCTCCTTTTATAATCAACTTGTCACAAATTCTTGTAGTCGCCACATCTGTTCTCAGAGATATAAATACCACCATTCTAGTTGCTTTTATCCTCTAGTTTGTTTTGTTTCATTCATTTAATAGAATATGAGTTTATTGTATCACTGTGTTCCACACAATATATCTCCGTATACAGTTCTATATATTCTCTTTCATTTAGTTCTCACATAAATCCGGATCACCTATGCATTTGAGTAAATGTAGCATTGGTGCGTTTAAACCAAACGTGAATCGGTGCAACAAACTTCTCGTCGCATGCCCCAATTCTTTGTTATTATTACACCCTAGTACTTTTTCGATAAATGCACTCGCACACCACTATATCGTGACCGCACATTTCAATTTTAAAAATTCAACGAAATTCAACATCCCAGTCAACTCCACCGGTGTGTTTTCTTTCCCTTAGTGCACTGGTGCTTTTAGATGGTATATAAGCACCAATGCTATATTTAGTTTACCACACCTATGCATATATTGTTATAAAGCATCGGGGCTGTTAAATTTTTTTTTGTACACTAGTGCTATATTTATGACCAAGCACCGATGCATATAATGTTATAAAGCACCAATGCCCTTAAATTTATTGATGCACCCCAGTTTGTGTTATTATTTAAAGGCACTAGGGCGTTTCATATTTGTTAGCACTAATGCACTTATAGCAACAAAGCACACCAATGAAAAAACCTTCGCTAATTCCTTCGACCGTTGAGTTTTTTAGTTATAGTAAAATTCCGTAAAATCCTCCACCAAAACATCCCGTACCATTGGAAGAGGTTGTAGAAGAGGTTTTTTGACAATTTGAACCAATATTGTAAAGCTAAAAACCTTCACTATAACCTCTGCTTTAAGGACTTTTCCTTATAGTGTTTGTTTTGTTTGTGTTTATTTTCTTTTTAATTTGTCTTAAACTGCTTTTTTTAAAATTTATTTTGAAAGTTTTTGAATATTTTACTAAATTAAAGCAAAACTTTTTTATGTTCAAGATAGTTTCACAAATCAAAGTTCCATGAGCATATTTCCTTGACATATCAAAATTTTAGAAGTTCTAACCCAAAGGAACTATAATTTTTACTTCACTAAATTTAAAAAACAATATAAAAAATTTCCAACGTGTTTGAGATCAAGCATATAATATGCCTATTTTATGCTCATAATCACCCCCATTTTTAAATTTTATTTTCCTTGCGTCTATAACATTTTTAAGGGCTCATTTTCCATCTCGATTACCTACTCGCAGCTCTATTCCCAATGCTTTGTTGAATTTTTTGACCTCTGAACTTTCTAATTAAAATAGAGATATAATGTCAAAATTAAAATAAGCGTTTATTCATTTATACTTCTGACCAAAAACCACTCAAATTTTGAGTGAAGTATGAGCGAACCTTTTCTAAGATCCATTATTGTCAAGAGTTTTATGTTTGTGGACATCAAAGTGGGGTGAAATTATTGTTAAAATGTAAGAAATTGGGGTGGAATTATGGTTCAAAATGTCGGAATTTGTAGTTTTGTTATAATGAGAGTCTACTGTAGTATGAATGGGATTCACATCTACCAAGCCATAAGTTACTATTAGCATATTCAAAAGTATTGATTGTTGGTCAATTAAGTTCCAGTATTGATTTGGTTTATTCTTTCCTACCATTCGATCTTCTTTTTCCCATCTTTTTCGAACTTGTCAATCCTTTGTTTGTCAATTTGTTCTGCCATTTTCATTCTAATTCCCCACATCCAAGTTGATTGTCATGACCTTTTATTACTCACAATGATTGAGGTTTTATCATTTAAATTGATAGTTATTCGCTCGATTTACCCTAACTGGCTACTTTATTCATTCTTTGCATGTTTTTTTGAAAGAGTGAGCCCACCAAGATTTCTTGGTTTTCAAGTACAGCCCCGCCTACTAGTGATCCCACTAGATTTTTTTTATATATTTTATATATTATTTTCAAGACTAGTACCTTTTGACTCAAGCACCATTGACTATTTTGTTTAGCAATTTTCTTGGGAGACTTCTCAATTTTATAAATCCACCTTGTTTTATATCTATTATCACATAGGGTCTAAGCCATGCTATATCCATTTTTCTAGGCTTACCCTTGATTTTGCTATCATATAAAAGTATGAGGTCACCATTGTTGAATTGTTTCTTCTTCATGTTCTATTGTGTCATGCTTTTTGTTGTTTATTTTTGTATTTCTTTGTGGTGAAGAACTATCATTTTGTCCTCTTCAAGTTTGTTAAGTTGGTGAAGTCGATCCTCTTGGGCTTGTTTAGAGTCGACTTTTAATATACTAGTTACCATATTTTCATCCCCTATGAAGAGAAGTGGGTTTACTACTTATTTCCCATATACTAGTTTGAATGGTATTGACCTCTTGTATGTTGTTATGTATGCCGAAAGTATATCAAATAATTTATCATCCCAATCACCTTTATCATTCTTGCATGTTTTTCGTAAGGTCCTTTGACAAAGTTTGTTAAATGACTCAACTGCCCCATTTTCTAGTGAATGATAAGGGGAATTTTTATGATAGTTGATCATGAATTCCTTCATTAATATTTGTATTGTACTATTCACGAAGTGAGTTCCCTAATCATTGATTATTGTCGGTGGGAAACCAAACCTTGTAATAATGTTCTCATTCTTGAACTTTGATACTAGTTCCTTGGTACAACTACTTACTAACTATATCTCTATCCACTTGTTGAGGTATTTGACTACTATAATTATGCATATTTCTCCTATCCTTCTACCTCTTTTGGGAAAAGGTCCAACAAATTCGATGGCCCAAATTATGAAACAAAGACTTCAGTTGAGTGGCATTAAGGGAATCTCATCTCTCTTAAGTGGTCAATCTAACCTCTGGCATTTGTCAAATTGATTTGCTCTTGATCTGTAGTCCCTATATAGTGTAGGTCGTCGTAATATAGCTTGCAAAATATTCCTTGTAGTAGTGTCTACAATGAAATGACAACCTACAAGGCTAGAGTGTGCTTCTTCTATGATACACTATCTCTCATGCTCCAAAGCACATATTCTCAGCACATCATCAAGTCCAGTTGTTTATAGACATCCATTTATAAATGTATTGGGTGCAACTTTCATTGTAAGGATTTTGATTTATTTTTTCTCTTAAATCTTGAGGAGCCCTCCCTTCTTCCTAAGAATTGAACAATATTAGCTAATTCCTTTGGTGCAACATCTACTTTGAATAGGTGTGCATTTGGAAGATCATCATAAATTACTGTCTATTCTTCCCCTACATTATAACTAAATAGTTCCTAGTTGTAAAACTCGATATCTACCTCCAACAATTCTTCCATTAGAAATGTTATAACTAAATAGTTCCTAATAAACTTTCAACAATACTTAGTGTAACCCAGAAAAATCCTTATCTGTTTATAATTGTTTACAAGGGGTTTCAAGATGATTATAACTTTTATTTTTATCAAGTCGACCTTAATTCCTTCTATACAAACTATGTGTCCCAACAATACACCGATCGAGGTGAGGAATATAGACTTCCTTTTGTTCAAGGATAGATGGATTTGCTGGCATTATTCCAACATGAGTTTGAGCTAATATTTTTTTTTTCAATAAGATATATATCAGATAATCATTGAGGTACATTTCAGTTATTTTTTAGTTGTATGCTTGGAATGCCTTGACTAATATCCTTGGGAAGACAACATGGGAATTGTTTAATATGAATGGCATGACTTTGTTTGCAAATGACCCAAATTCTCTCACATGTAGTTTTCTACTAATATTATTTTCCAATAGGTACTTGGTTATACCCTAAAAACTCATCAATGAATGCGTAGCTTTCACGACCTGCCACTTTGTTGATAATCTCATATACAAATAGGGTCAAGAAGGGATTTGTAAGCATTACTTTATTCAACCTTCTGAAGTAGACACATATCCTGGGTCGTTTTGGATCATGCTTCTTTGGTTGGATGACCATAGGGATGGCCCAATCCGATTTATCAATAGGATAGATGATACCTATTGCTAGCATGATTTGTATTTACTTTTGCATGATCTCCTTATACTCGTGGGCTAGTTTGTAAGGTCTTTTCTTTACTGGTTTTTCATTTGGCATAAGTTCACTTTTCATCTCTCTCATTTATTTGACTCGAATTTTTAAGTTTTTATAATCACAGAAAAAAAATCTCCTGAAATTCCTTCAAGGGATCAACTATTTATCAATCTAATTTTCCATTTAATGCTCATTTGAGATATTCACCTCCTAGACTTTTAATTCTATGTCCAACCACTTTCGTGGCTTCAACTCATCTAACTTTGTTCCTCCCTCCTCAATTTCATTACATACTAGTGGGAAGTTAACCTTGCACCCTTCTTCGGTTTATAGTTCAACTTGTTTTGCCACATTTAGCATATATTTTACTTTTATTATAAATTCCAAATGATCTTTCTTCCATTTGAATCTTTTACTTGGAAACCTTTCTTTTTCCATTTCAATTCTCCTCAATAACTGAATTTGTTTCTCTTCCTCTTGGCATGATATTATGCTACAAGTGGATGTCGAACCTATGTTGACCTTTGAATTTCCCTTGTGTTGTATAATGATGGTGTTTGGTTTCTTAATGAATTGTTGGATTTCCCACATTACTTCCTTAAATTATGCTTCTATTGGTATAAAGGAAAAGTCATTTATAAAAAATGATCTAACGTTTTGCCAACTTCATGTATCCCCTCCATCTTCTTCTATTTGATATTGTTTGTAGGGTAGGTATTCTAGAATATTAGGAAATAAATGTGGCTAGACTCTCTCGTGTTTATAACAATTCTTCTCCATCCTTGTTCACAATATTCAGTATGTCTTCTCGGATTGAAACTACGTTTAAATTTTTCAATTTATGTTGTAGCTATCAATTTCTTTTAGCCAAATATCTCCACAAAAAAAGTTGTCATAGTGGTCCAAGTCTACAAACGTGGAACATGAGTGCCCCACCATTGGGAAGATTTACCAGTGAATGGTTGTATTAAGCTCTATAGTTGATCTTGTTCTCCAACATTCTTTTATGCTTTGTTGGCATGTGAAATAGGTAATTCTCCTTCTTTGAATATGAGTGGTGGAATATTGTTAATTATATGTATGTGAGTATCAAGCCGAGGTACTTTTCAATGTTTTTCTCATGTAAATTTGGTACCAACCAAATAAAAAAGCATGCTTTATGACTGTTTCTAGGTATAGCCTCAATTGTTAAGCAATCTTGTGCTCTTGCCTCATAGTTTTCCATTTTCCTTTTGTAAAGTTTTTTATTTGAGTTTTGTCCCATCAATATAGGTGTAGCCAAGTGTAGTTTTCCTTTGTCATTTGGTTCAACATTATTCCCTTTTCCCTAAATCACTTGTTAGAGCTTCCTTATACTAGCATCCTCATTGCATGGCTCTAACCGGGGTTTTCCTTCTTTTTGATCTAGAGGGGTGATTTTCCTTCCCCTTTTCCTTTTAATTTTATTATGCATATGTTGTTTTTCCTTCAACCAAGTCAATTACTTCAAATTTGACCACTATTTTTATTATCGTAATGTTTGTTTTCGCTCCCTTTAGTAGCCCAATTTGTTCAACAAACCTTTGGTCTACTGATTTCAAGTATTTTCTTGACCTAACTAGGTTAGCTCTTCCCATCTTTACCCATGTGCCTTTTGGTAGAATGTTCACATGTGATTTGAAGTCGACTACAACTTTTGGAATAAAATGTCCCTCAATTTCTAGGTTGACTTGTCGTCATAGTAATGGTATATATTTCTTCTTGGTTCAGATGACACAACTTTTTGACCATCTTTTTTCCTTAAATTTTTTAAGATCTCCATTAACACCATTAGTCATGCAACCAATTCTTTCTTACTTAAGAGATCATGGAACTCATTCAATGCAACAAATTTATCTCTTTGGTATTTCTCCTATCTGAGTCCCTGGAAGTTTTCAATAACTATTCAAATATACCCATGTCTTTCTTGATAATTGTTTTTTTTCGTCTAGGGTCAGGGTGGTGCTCCTTTTCGTTTTTGCTAGTTTTTACAAGGGTGGTTCTTTATAAATTTGCATCTTACCCCTTTTAAACTACTAAATTGGTCACTACATGTAAATTTTTAGAGTTAAGGGCCTTATGGTTTCAAATTCTCTGCAAAAGGTTAACATTCTTTCTATCATTATCTTTTTGAGCATTATGGGACAATATTCCGGTGAGAAATCTCCCACTCAACAATAAGTGAAAAAATGCAAATATGTCATATCTTTCGAGGAGAAATAAAGACTTAAGTGGTCTTTCTTGTAACATATAAAATGATGCTTCTTTTCATACCTCCCTTGACTACCATGTCGACGACCTCTACCTCCATATTGACCTCAACCGTTGTAACCATCTCTTCCTTTCCCTTGATAACTACCAACCCGTTGGTTCTAATATGTCATTTGTGTATGGCATATTATCTGGGAATTAGGCTTGTTTTTTCCATTGAGTTGACATTCTATTGTGCTGTGGGTGGCTTCTTCACAAATGGCAGACCACTTTGGCTTATCATTCTTTAAGTTTTGTGGTAACCTCTTGTAGAATGGTTTGATATACTTTCACATATGTCACAAAACATTCATTGTGCACCACCCTGACATACTAGTGTCTCTCAGTCGACTCTCGATATTTACAATCATTTTTAATATGTCCTTCATCTCTGTAGAGTGTACACCATAATTCATACCATCTTATTGCAAGGTCATGGATAGAACTTTGCATCATTTGTAGCTTCTATTCCAATAATCTATTTGTCATTACAGTTGCTCCATAATTATCTAGCTCGATTTGTTGGGCCTTTCTAAGGGCCTCCTCACAGGACTTGATATCATGAATTTTCAAGAGTGCTCTAATCCTTTGTAATAATCATGTAACAAACCATTGTACATGGACCTCGCTTTCAATTGTATATGATACTTGGCTTACGAAATCTATATACTTTTGATTGTAGTCTCTGACTGATTCTCTCGGCATTTGTTTTATTTCCTTAATTTATGTGTTACTAGATGTTTCACATCTTAGGTTTTGAAGAATGCTAAAAATGCTTGTTTAATGCCATTTTTACTCTTATTATGTTTTTCTCCAAAAGTCATGAATTAGGTGAGGACTCTTTTTCTCAATGCACCTGTGAATTGTGCCATTTGCTTTATTTCATTAGTTACATTGCATCCCATATCTTCTTGCATACAAACGTGTATCTCTCAGGGTCTTCATCCCCTCATATAGAGGGAGGATTTTGGCATTGGTGTGTGGCAT
Organism: Larix kaempferi; assembly: GCA_027924585.1. Lineage (NCBI taxonomy): Eukaryota > Viridiplantae > Streptophyta > Pinopsida > Pinales > Pinaceae > Larix > Larix kaempferi. The sequence goes on from BSBM01000142.1 coordinate 2,861,667, forward strand.
GTTTGTTAAACTACGTAGATTTGATTGGGGTGGTGGTCGTGAGGGTGATTGATTATGAGCCAATGGAGTCAATTGGGTCAACTAAGTCGTACTTCCTATAGGTACTTTCTAACTAGGAACTTCTTTACTTATGACAACTAATTCATGATGCTCACCTTCTTTTGTTTGATAGTGTTTATTTTTATATTCAAGTAAACTATTCTTTATCGGTTGCTATTCTTTGTCACACCTCCTGCTTGGTGGCATTTTTCTTTCTTTAATTTTTAAATTCCATGATATGCTCAAATTGTACAAGTAAGTTATCTTCATTGTGCTCAAGTCTAATAATTATCCATTTGCTTTCCATCTATAGATTTTGAGTCCAAATGTTGTAAATAACGTGTCCATTGCTTTCGACCGGGCTCTTTCGACATGCACAATGTTTACTTTAGGGAAAAGGTTTTCCATCAAAGTTATAGGCAGACATTGTTTACTACTTAAACTACCTTCTGAACATGGTTCCAACTAAAGTTGTATTAGATATGATCCCTTATAAGAAATGGAGTGGAAGGAAACCAGCAATCGAACGTCTCCGAATGTTTGGATGTATAATAACGGATCATGTTCACATGGTGAAAGAAATAAGCTAAATGCAAAGACTCATGCTTGTATTACGATGAGCTACTTTGATGAGTCGAAAGCCTGTAAGTTATTTGATCCAATCAAACTAAAAATTATTTGAATGTTGTCTTCCATCAACAAATATTTTCTCCGTTGATCAATTAAACTAATATAAAATGTATTATGGGAAAAATAAAGTTGTGAATTTGTCTCCAAAAAAGTATACCCTCTTCGAAAAATAGATTACGAAAATTTGAAAAAGCCTAATCCCTTTCAAAGGATATCCTACATTGAAAAAGTATCTCCACTTTAATAAAAGCACTTTCCATCTTTACTCCGTCGATTTTTTCACGCTTTCCAAGAAGACCATAGCGACTACATAGAGATTTTCTCATGTGTAACTAAGAGTCACTTTTAATTTCATAAGTAAGATTGATACACTTTTATCCCATCATGGGAATTTACCTTGTGAAATCATTACAATTTCTTTCCAACTATCGCATCAATGGTCATTTATTATGGATTTATATTTTTTATATGGGTCCTCCTTTTCCCTTTTCTTTCCTCACCTTGTTTTTCCTATGTTTATATTTATATCCTTGTAGATTACTTTTTCCTTTTTCCTTTTTCTCCTTTTCATTTTTTCATACATTTTTTTTTCAATGTTCATTTTCTTTTTAATTTTTCTTTGTATATTTTATTCGATTGGTTTTATGAAAAAATGTGATGCTCGAGATAGTTTTACAAATCAAAGTTCCAAGGATATAATTCTATCATATCTAAGAAAATTTGAAAATCTAACCCAAAGGAACTATAAAATTTTATTTCACTAAATTCAAAATACAAAATAAAAATATTTCTGAAACATTTGAGATAAAGCATATAATATGTCTATTTTACTCTCATAATCACCCCATTTTTTTTAATTTCATTTTCCTTGTGTTAAGAACAATAACATTTTTAAGCACTCATTTTTCATCTTGTTCACCTACTCACATCTCTTTTTTATTTTAACAACAAGAGTTAAGGGGTTTGTATTAAAAAGCTGAGAAAAAGGCCAAGAGAGTATAATCAGGTTCACCCTTCTTCTGAGGGGAGCAAGATAGGTACATTCAGTTTCCCAAAATTCCCCTTCCCTTAATAATTCTAACAAAATTTTCCCATCTATAACAAAAGTTCTAATACTATATAAGAAAATATACTAACCCAACAAAACTACACAGAAGAAATATGTAGCAAAAGACAAAACCATGGAACTAATCAAATGTCATCTTGAGGCTAAGCTTCAATTATCTTGCCTGAAGGAATCAAGCTTTATGATCTCTAATTCGGGCTGGTACACTATGTCTTGTTATGGGGCCATCAATTCCAGAATGGAGTTATTCTGAAAGTTACCTTCCTAGTTCATGTTAAGAAGCTTGTCCACCTATCCTCCCTATACTCTGATACTGCCCTCCATATCATCAATTCTAGTCTCCAACAAAGAGACATGGTATGCGATTTGTCTAGTGACTTCCACCATTCCTTCCATTTGTGACTACAAACGTCTCATCATAATTTTAAGCTATCATATTTTTTTCTAAACCCCACATAATTATGCTTCTTAGGGTGACATAGTTGTTCTTGGAGAGTCATTGTCTAAAAAAGAGTAGACTGAGCCATACAACACTACCCGCGCGAATTTGGAGTGAAGAATTGAAACCAACTCAACCTCTATTGAATCAAGAAAGGGAGCCAAGGAAATCAGGAAGGGAAAAATGCCCTTTGAGGAGAGCGAGGACCCCTTAATCTAGAATTTGATCTCAGACAAAATGCCAAAAACTTCACCCAATACCTTCACAAACATTGAAGAAGAGCCAAAGAACCACAACCAACATAAAGGGAAGGCCGATTTCAAAACAAGGCCCACACTCCTCTCCACCAAAGCTTCAAGGACGATAGATTCGAATGTGGGAGGAAGATGGAGTTCTATATGGATATCTCTTGTTAGAGATATCCCGCATGCCTCTCGAGAGACAAGAATCCATGCCATACAACCAAATATATGGGGGATGAATGATATGAGAGGACTAGGGACTCTACATGGGTCTACATTGAATTTCAACTAGAATCTCACAATCTCCATGATGGCTAAGTGTTCATTCTTTTTAATGGGATCTCCTTTGTTAATTAATGCCATGATATGACATATCCATAATGAAATAAACCTAAGGTATCCACCTTCGGTGTGGATGGCCATCCATTTTTATGCAAATATATTTTTCCAACATTGCATTGTGATTTGCTAGTTGATCTGCATGTTCATTATTGATATTTCTTCGTATATAAATGAGGCTTAGGTCCTTAATCGCTTTGAGACTACGAATGGTTATCCTTTGAAGCCTTTCATGGATGGCCTCATCATTGATTAAGAATTTCCTTGCAAACTGAATAACCAGCAAGGAGTCTCCATAGATAATCACTTTTTGAGGTTGAGAGAATCTAAATCCTCTGCTACTAGCAACAAGTTCTGCTTGATTATTGGAGACATATCCTAGGCCCCATGCAAACAAATTCATATCAGAGGCCCCATGCAAACGAATTCGCTATTGTCCTATCGAGATCCAATAGGATCCCCCTCACGCTTGTCACCCATGATCACCTACGGACAACTCTATTCCCAATGATCTGTTGAATTTTTTGACCTCTAAACATTCTAATTAAAATATATATAAATGTCAAAATTAAAACAAGTGTCTATTCATTTATGCTTCTGACCAAAAACCACCAAGTTTTGAGTGAAGTAGGAGCGAACCTCTTCAAAGATCCATTGTTGTCGAGAGTTTTATGTTGTGGACATTAAAGTGGGGTGGAATTATTGTTAAAATGTCTAAAATTAGGGTGGAATTATGGTTAAAAATGTCATAAATTGGGACAATAGGATTAAAAACATCACAATAGTTATTTAATTTCACATCTGATCAAACATAGATTGGTTTTGTTATAATGAGAGGATACTATAGTTTGTATGGGATTCACATCTACCAAACAAGAAATTAATATCAATAGATTCAAAAGTAAAACCCTAGTAGATTTTGCTTGACCAAGCTTTGTTCTCTCCTTTTAACAATTAGATCTTCTTATCACTTCTCCTTTGGTGGTTAATTTATCCCCTCTGTATTTATAGTCGATTTTTTTTCTATCTTTGCGTTGGTCTCTCATGCAATGATCAAATCGATGGTGCAACTCATTAAATTTTCATATTAAATGCAAACTTTGACCTCCAATGTGACTCATTAGTTTAACCATTTCCTTTCAACTAGTCTTTAATTTTTCAAATTCGACCATTTTTTGCTTTTCAACCTGATGTTTTGAGTTAGATTTTCCTTCATTTTTCCTTATCTTCTCCAACTCAATTCTTTGATTTATGTCCAATATTCTACACTTATGTTCCATCTCTTAGACTTATATTCTTGTTCAATTGAGTTTTGGTATTGATTTGGTTTATTCTTTCCTCCGAGTCGATCTTCTTTTTCCTATCATTTTCAACTTGTCGATCATTTGTCTCACAATTTGTTCTACCATTTTCATTATCATTCTCCACATCCAAGTTAGTTGTCATGATCTTTATATTATACTACTTTTGTAGGCTCACGGTGATTAAGGTTTTATCATTTAACATTGATAGTTATTCGCTCGATTTACCCTAAATGACTACTTTATTCATTTTTTTCATGTTTTTTTTTCAAAGAGTGATCCCACTAGGATGTCTTGGTTTTCAAGTACATCCCTGCCTAGTGTCATCACAAGGATTTTCACCACTAGGATTTTTTTAATATATTTTTATTTTATTTTTAAGAATGGTACATTTTCAATTGGGCACCATTAATTACTTTGTTTAGCAATTTCCCCAGGAGACTTCTTAATTGTATAAATCCACTTGGTTTTATATATTCTATTACATAGGGTCCAAGCCATGCTATCTCTAATTTTATGGGCATACCCTTGATTTTGTTTTCATATAAAAATATAAGGTTTATAATGTCAAATTCTTTCTTATTCACATTTCTATCATGCCATGATTTTGTTGTTGTTTTTGTACTTTGTGGTGAAGAGCTATTGTTTTTTCCTCTTCAATTTTGTTAAGTTGGTGAAGTCGACCCTCCTTGGCTTGTTTAGAGTCAAATTTTAATATACTAGCTACCCTATTTGCATCTGCTCTGAAGTGACTTAGGATTACTACTTCTTGTCCATATTCCAATTTGAATGGTGTTTTCCCAATTGACCTCTTATATGTTGTTATGTATGCCTAAAGGATAGCAACCAATTTATCATCCCATGCAATTATTATACTTATTCTATAAAAAAAATTAATATATGATTGATTTTAAAATATTTATATTATGTGGTTTAATAAAATAAAGAGAAGGTTAATATGGAATTTGTGGGTTATGACATCTTGTATCAGAGCTTAGTTACCAAATCTTGGAGCCTATGGACCATCTAGGATAACTAGATATGTAATCTATGAATGTGTTAGAGGCACACCCTAAGCTTGAGCCATGCAAGAATTATTTAAAAAAGAATAGGGTTGAACTTAAAATTCCAGGTTAGGTAGATGAGAGTGACTATCAGAAGTAGATTTTAAAGTTTGATTGGGGATAATGGCATCTATAAAAAAAATATCAGGGCTTGAAGCACTACTAGAATTATAATAATAGGAATTTTCATGAAACTCAAGAGATCACATGCATAGGGTTCTATAGGGTTTTCTGATTGGGAATGGGCATGGGATCTTGATTTCTAGGATACTTTAAACCAATTTGAGATCTTAAGTATTACCAGGTGCCCTAATTCCTTCTATTACAATATATGAGAACTAAGGTTCAAATCTAGCAGCCTAGTTAAAGTCATAAAAAATGGTCGAGGGTTGGGACTAAAATTGCAAGGATCAAGTTAGCCACACCAACATCACCTTGATTTGCTCTGGCTCTAGTACTGGACATTGTATATAATTCCAAAGACAAGGATGTTCTAATCATTTTTGTACCTTGGAAAACTACAAAAACAACAGGGTTTTTTTTCATAAGCGTTCTTAAACTTAAGTTAAACACAATAATAATAGGGTGAATCCATGAAGATGGGAACACTTTTTGGCCAAAAGTGACGGTGAAAATTACATTTTTTACTCATTCATTAAATCGATGCTCTCAAAACTCATATATGCTTTGTGAATTCCGACATGTAACAAAAAAACAAGTTGTAGAAAATTATGTTGTCTTTCCACCTATATTTAAAAATAATAATATTATTATTTAATTTGTCAAAATTGAATTTAATGATATGTGTATTCTTCTAAATTTCAGAAAAAGTTAACAAGTGGCTTGTGTGCACATAAAATAATTTAGTGATAAATATAAAAATTTTGAAAAAAAATATATGAACATAATCTACACAAAATGCACAGGGGGGGGCATTTTTTTAAAAATGATTTTGGAAAATTATATTTTTTATTAATTTTTGAAACTAATCATTTCATATTTTAATCGCATTTTGTACACATGTGTGCACGTACAAATTTTTCTTACTTGTTACAAAAATTGAAAAACAAAAAATACCCTATTGAAGAGGATGCATTGATGTGGGGTGTATATATTTTTTTGAAAATTTTTGGTTGTGCACTTTTTTATGTTGTTGATTTTTCTTTGTGTTAATTCAAAGTTGTGGACATGGTTTTTAAGTGTAAGTTGGTAAAGAAAAAAAAAAATCATATGAACCCAAAAACTTGTAAACTGTATGCCAATGGATAGACGATTCATTGACGAATCCATTGGTATGAAGTCCGTCACCTAGGGTGAATCCTGGGATAGGGTTTAGGCCTGCCAAAGATGTTAGTAAAATTAATTTTGTAGAATTGGGGGGCTAAAAGTATGTTTTTAAGACCTCGATCGAGCTATCAATCGAGCTATAAGCTCGATTGAGGTTTATAAAACCCTTGATCAAGCTTTTACGTCCATTTTTAAATACCTCGATCAAGGGTTTATGTGCGGTTAGGAAAAAGATCGATCGAGCTACGATCTCGATCGAGATTTTAAACACTTTGATTAAAAAAAATCAAGTACCTATGGGCACTTGTTTTTTTTTAATCAAAGTGTTTAAAACCTCATGTCAAATAGGTATTCTTAGCATGCGATCCTCTTTGAATTCAATTAAAATCAAACATAGAATTATAAAATAATCGAATTTAATAAAATATAATTTCAACAAGAAGAATGATACTTGTGGGTAATAGTAAATACCTTGAAGAAGAATAAGGTAAAAGCATTACTACTACAACTTCCTCTAGATCTTATATGTGTAGATATTAGTTGTGGAGTAATTGGGGTTATAGATATGATATGCACATTTATAACTCGAATTACTTTGTGACCTATATCTACAAATGGGTATAAAGGACCCTTCTCCATATTTTCTATGATTTCAGTCACATCTATAAACACTAATCACTCATCTATTATATCTATAACTCTTCTCTACTAGTCGTTGACTGAGTTTCTATGCAACATACATGGTGAACTAAGTTGTGTTATGTTTTGGTTTTATAGTTATAAAGGGTATAGATGCTTGATCGAGCTTTTTATAACCCACGATTGAGGTTATAAGCTTGATCAAGATTTTTATAACCCACGATCGATGTTATAAGCTCGATCGAGCTCTTGAAATGCAATGGCTCGATCGAGTGTTAATAAAACGCTCGATCGAGCTAAGTACCTCAATCGAGGGTTTGATTAACCCCCGATTGAGCATTTTGAAATAGCTCGATCGAGTGATTTTTTTTTTGTAAGTAAGAAGTATCATGTTAACAATTTATACAGAAAAAAGTACAATATCTACTAGCCTGAGAGTTTTCCATGTTAGTTTGGTTCACCCTTCTACATAGTTATAATTAACAGAAAACAAACATTCCTACGACCCCTCTCCCAGAGGAGAAAAAAAAGCTTACAATCTAGAAATTGTTCATCAATTCCTAACCCAATATCAAAATAAAGAGGCCCTACCCAAAACTTGGCAGCCTCGAGGCTGACTATTTCATGGTAACCATAAACCAACCTGATTTTAAAACACATGTTCAAGGAAAAAAAAAATCCCATTAGAGAGGCCCAAACACAGCCCTTAAGGCACTTGGTGACCCGTTGTCATGTCCCCTCAACAATGAACATTGGATCAAGTTTCTAACCCAACCAATCCCTTGGGTTGAGAAGACAACTTCAGTATCATGGGGTTAATTTTGATTTCCATGCATGTAATTAATTAGGAGCGTGAATTAATTTTTATCCAAAGTTTATTATGCTCTTGGAATATTTAATTTTCATGCATTTAATAATTTTATGATTAATAAATGGATATAATACTCCAATAGGGCGCATTAGTGGATAAGTTTGACTTGGAGGAGAAGTTAAAGAGAAAGTACCTAAATCTAGAAAATCAGTAAAGAGGAAAGAAAGATGGAGCAAATCAGAAAAGCAACAAAAAACTCAGGAAAACAACATAAAGCAGAAAGAATAAAAAATGCATAAAGAAAGATAAATCATAAAAGCAGGAAAGTTCAAAAAAGCAGGAAAGTCCAGAAAAGTCAGAAAAATAAGAAAAATCCAAAGCAAAAAGTGGAAAAGCAAACATAAAAGGAAAAATAAGGAAAGAAAAGAAAAAAGGAAAATGTAGGAAAGCTAGCTTTCCTTATCCACTCATGGAGGGCGCATTAGCCAAGGATACTTGATCCTCAATTCATCCTCAATATATAAATGAACAAGTGCACACCCCATTCACATATTTTGACAATTTGTGTATTGGCATGAGAGCAATTTTTCCCTAGAGACTTGGGAGATGCGCCCCTAGTCCAAGCTGGGAGATGTGCCCTTGCTTCCTGTGAGAGGATGATGGTATTCATCCATTATCACTGATTTTATTTGCATTTCATGTAGCTGATAAATTCAAACTTGAATTTTAGAAGAAGCATCATTCAGTTCATGGTTCGAATCTCCAAGCTTCCTATGGATTTCTAGATCTAGATTAGTGTGTAGAAGAGGAGAGGTGTTTCTATAATGTTTTGAGAGGCCTCTTGGACAATATATTATGTAATTAAATTCATTGTAAACCTATGATATCAGTCATGTTAATTAAAATTACAGAATTCTGAATTATTCTCATATTTCTCCACCCCCTCTAGATTTGCATAGAAATTGACTAGTTTTCAGACTATTATGAATAAATGAATGAGAATAGATCCAAATGAGTTTATTTTTGTTCCTGATTTTAATTAAAATGTTATATGACCCAATCCATTTCTGATTTGAATATTTCGTGAGCCTTCTCTACCTGTCTGGGAGTTGCTGAATTTTACTAGTTGTGCAATCCTGAAATGCAAATTTTCTTGTATCTTTGTGAATATTTCTTAGAACTTCCTTAAAATTGCTGGAGAGACATATGATTGTGTATTGACTTATATTTCATGGTTATTAGCCTCCCTTATTCAGAAGCATTCATCCATAGCTTCCCTTCCAGTCCAATCGCGCGAGGAACTAGGGTCCTGGATCCAGGACTCCATTGCTGCCTCCTCCAAAGATGGATCATATTCCTCCACCTCCATCCAAACACCCTGTTCCATCATTTCTAGGTCCTCCTGAATCGAAGCATGGATGGACAAGCTATATTGCCACAATGCTTGAGCAACACGCAATTGCTCTTGGCTCACCCTATGCCTCCCCCTCGCATCAGAAGCTCCTGATTTCACCTCCAGTTCCATGTCTCTATCATCCACCACACTAGACTCATCCCAGCCACCAGTAGCTCTTCCTGAACCTACTCCACCACTTTTCACGATGGTAGAATGCACCACCCCACATTGGATGCAGAAAAAGAAGCAAGGGCCAGAGGGAACGAGCAAGCCGCTGCATGGAATTTCCATGAAAATGGAAATTCCCATCCTTCTGTCGCCCGGATAATCAACACCCCTCCCACCGAATTCTATTATGGACTTTTTCCTTTCCCTCCCACGGATCGTACTGCCAATCCACTCACCCTCCCACATTATTCCTCCTCGCATAAGGCAACCTCATGCGAGGATCTCCCACTTAAACTCACCTCCTTCATCTCTTAAATTACCACTTCCATAATCAATGTGAGCATGCACCAAGTGTTAGGTCAGGTATGCCACCTGTCTCCACCATGAATCCCTTCCTACACCTATTGTCACCCGCATCCGAGGAAGAAGAACCGATCGAGCACTTATTTAAGCCCTCAATTGAGTTTTTAAAAGCTTGATTGAGGTCTATTTTCAACATAACCGTGCCCTTTGCTTTCCAAAACGTGTTACCCATCTTCATGGGAACACCCAATAATAATAATAGTAAATAAATAAATAAATAAATAATCTTAACAATGATTAACACTAGTTAGCTATACTAACTATGAAAGCGAAGGAGTGCCTTTGGATTCTTATTTATATGCGGGGTATACTGCTACGTATTATTTTGCCTCTTTAATTAATGTTGGTAGGTAAGCTCGAGCAGCTGTTGATTCAACTGTGGGATCCACTAAATAAATGGGTTAAACTGTTTTCTCTCCTACTGGTGGGACGAGATCCACCTATGTTACTGGAGTATATAGGTGAGATGGTGATTAAGAAGCTGGAACTGATTAGAATGCTAGGGCATGAAGGGATGCTGCAGACTTTGCTACTGCTTTATAAGCTGCTGGATCAATGTAGCCCCCACTTATTCCGTATTAATGTGTTTTACGACCACTACCTCCCATTCTAGCATGTATTCATAGCTTGTATCTTGCTTCTTAGGCGCTTATAGGTCATGTGTAAGGTAATTAACAACACTAATTTGGGAAATTAACTGAATGCCGCTATCTACCTTGAAAGCTCCCTGCGACAATTTATATTGATTAATAGATGCTTAGTGAATAGGCTCTGATGCACGATGTACAAATTTGATATCAAAAGGGAAAATGCACATCTAAAAGTTCCCTACAACAATTTATATTGCTTAGTTAATAGGTTATGCCCTATGTTGTATCTGGGTTATTAATTTTTCATGCATTTAGAGTGGTAATGTTATGTGGTCTAATTTATAGTGATATGGAACATAAAAATTTTGGTAGCTGGTTTAATATGCAGAGGTAAAGGCATGGGGTGTGAGGGTGGTATAGGAGGAATCACTAGTAGTTATAGGATAGAATAGGGGGTGGTGGAAGTAGGTGCATCATCAATTCCGAGCGTATCCATCATAGTTAACCATAAGCGGGAATAAAGGCAAGTACTAGGGCATAGGTTACAAGGCACTACTCGCTTTTATGACATTATTAATATGGAAAGAATATGTTTAGTGTTTTCCATATTCACAAATTCATAAATGCTTAGTTACTGAGTAGAATAACAAGGCAGGTTCCTTGGTCATAATCAAATCCAAGGGGAAGATCAACTGCAAGATATACTGGTTATGCTTTTTCCCTTGATTTTGGTATATAAATGACTAGATCTGATGCTTATGGCTATGCATTAGTGTGGTTCATCAAATTATTTACTACTTACCTATCAAATTCAGTAAAGTTTCCACTCTTGCCATTGAAAACATTATCATTCCTTCTCCAAGAATGCAAAAAGTATCTCTATAACTAACTAGTTACATCATATAAATATATATATATATATTACATTATAGAAACAATTACTGCCAATTTACCTATGTTATAAAAGAAGCACTTCACAAAGGAAAGACTTTCTTAGATCTATGGAGTTATGTAACTTACTACTTTATGCACTACCTATATCCTTGGCCCTGGCTAGTTACCGAAATGATATCAGCCATGTCTGGTTCCAGGACTACTATTTAATTCTATTTTGGTCTAGAGTGGTTATGGGGAACCCTTTATTATGCTTCATTACTAGGCTCTTTTACTTCCTTTGCTCGTTACCAGGCCCTTTATTATGCTTCCATCGTTGGGTCTTAGTTCCAGTGGTGAATAAACTGGTGGATCAACTGCTGGATCAAGAAGATCCATTCCTGCTGCTGGCTATCGATATGTTGGAAATGATGCTCCTTTTCGATCTAGAATTGGAAGGGATGTATTTGAAAGGGATTATAGGTAACCAGAGTGGTAAATTGGTTATTCTCCTCTCCCTAATTCTAGGAAAGAAGCAAATCTATTATTATGGTACGATGCATTCTTCGCACTTATTAGGTGGAAGGTCAATTGTCTGGCTTGACCACCACGTGCAACAAAAGTGAGAGAACCTGGAACACTATGGTATATACCAAAATTAGGGGGCAGAGGATGCATTTACCCAATATCACTCAGCAAAGACTATCACCATGTTCATTTTTTATCACATTATAATTATATTTGGATGTCCAAAAATCCTCACTAGCAATCAGGGTCAACATTGATTGGTGGAGAAGTGGCTATGCTAGTGAGGGAGTTCATGATCCATCACCACAGGACAACATCGTATCACCCACAAGCTAATGGAATGAAAAAGGAATTGAACAAAATTATTAAATGTGGATTTACCAAGGTGTGCTTGGTTAATAGGGATGATAAATTATACTAAGCTTGTATATATAAAATAAGTTACAAGAAAAATTTGTGTCTGGAGCTACAAGTATTTATTACTCCACATGCTCCATGGGATTGTTGGAACCTATGTTTATTACATGTCCATTAATAATTAATCCTAGTATAGAGACTAACTACCTATTTCCTATGTTTTTCTGCTAGCACAATGATCGGTATAAGGTATCCTGTACAAGCTCTATTAATTTAGTATGTATATTACGTCAACTCTTACATCTACTGAAAGAACTAGGAACTATAAGTTCCATTGTAGTTCTACTATATGCTAAGTTCCACTATTCTTTTAGAACCAATATTAGATTGAATCCATTTAATATTAACCTGGTGGGTGCCTCTGATGTCTGGCTGTATCCCTGTGGGCCATCAATTCTACTCTTAGGGAAGGAATCTCACCACCCACTTTCCTAATGGGAACAACCATACTAGCGTGCATTGATTCTATTGTCTTCTAGTTTAACCAATGGGGTAGTAACTTATTTTATTCTCCTTCCTCTCGGCTTCATATTTGCATATTCATAGACACACATAGATTTAAATGGGCAAGTTAATCATAGAGCTCCTGACTTTTAATTGCTTTACCAATGAGAAAGAATGAATTAGGGAACCTTTATGGAATATTAATCCATATGGTCTCACACCGTGTATATAGATTGCTTGGGAAACTTGAGACTTTGGTAAAGAATGAAGGGGAGGTGCAATAACCTTTCCATTTTCCATTCTTCCATTCTATACATAAAAATAAATAAATAAAATCGACCCAACTTGGCTAATTCCTACATCTATAGAGGGAACTTAGTTCCTTGTGAATATGTAGAGCTAAGTTTAGGATCCATTTGGAAAACAACACATAAGGATTACATAGATTACGAGGATACATGGTCAGTGTTTAGAATCAAATGCAATTAAGTTCCACACAATAATTTGACAATTGCATAGAGTATACCTACCATAATAGCAAAGTGGCGACCTTCATCATCTGAAAATTAACTTGATATAGATGATTTTGGAAACCTACGAATTGGTTAGTGAGCCATATGTTCACCAATATGGAAAGGATGAAGAAAGAAATGGAGAAGTAACAGAATGTGACAAAGAAATAAATGAGATAGTCCAGGTTTTAGTAGATGGAACTGGTTGTTTGCTGCAAGGTTAAACATAAGAGATAAAATCACATATGAATCCCCCATTATGAATGCAATAATCGGTACTAGAAACACACTAGAAACCTTAACTTGCAAGAAAGATACTTGAGTAAATAAAACATACATGCCACACTTCTATATCAGATCTCAATCTTTTATTATCATATGCAAAGTCTCACTACAATCTTGAACTACTTAATACATATCCATGCACTCAAAGATTAACCTCCATGGCTCTTTTATGCTCAACAAGCTCCAAACATTGATTACTCCTTGTTTTGAACTATTCCTTTCCTTGCAGCAAATATTCATCATCCTTGTCATTGCCTTTACAAAAAAAATTCATAGAAGGTGAAGCATTATATTAGGTGTTTGTAAAATAATCTATTAGTAAAACATTTAGAGCTTCATTAAAATCCATCTATAAAACATTGGTATTTCAAGGAGAACATAACTATGGGACATGGGGGTGTGTGCTTCGAATACTAATACAAAAGAAATAATCAATTTTACTGGCAATGCCCCTTGCATAAATCTACTAATAATTCTATATGTATATGGCAGAATGATAAATTCATATCTTGAATAATCATCTGGATCCAAGTAAAATTAGGGGAATTTTGAGGTCTAAAATGGGCATTACGATTCATGTAATTTTGGTTATTTTAAAGTGAAGAGATGTGTACAAATAAAATTAATAAAAAAACCTATTTATATGACTAGAAACATGAGTACACTTTTGAATATATAAATGTACTAAAGTAAAGTACTAATAAAATAAAATAAAGAAAATTTTAATCTATATTATTATTTATTAATTAAATCTAACATCACATATATTACATTTAAACTACAAGGAAAAGGCCCTCTAGCGGAGGTTATAGTAGAAGCCCCTAAAAAAAGAGCCCAAAAATCTGTTTATAGTACAGGTTTCTAGTGGAGGCGAGCAGACAGAGGTTTTAGCGGATGTTTTTTTTCGATGCGTTTACTGACAAAAAACACCGGTGCGTTTCCAAACACAACGCACTGGGGCAGTGATAAATTCTATTGCACCGTGCCAGAAAAAAAAAATCAATTAAAAAACTCGTATTATTTTAATACACCTAGAACGGTGTGTTAATATATACTACATGCATCAACGCATTTTACAATAAATGCCCCGGTGCATTACATAAATAATAACGCACCGTTCTATCCATATATTTTTATTGGAAGATCTAGCAAAAATTTGAAACCCGGTAATGGGTGCGCTAGATAATTGTAAACGCACTGGTGCATGTTAAATAAACAAACACATCGCTTGTTATTATAGAAAATAATTTCATTGAAAAAATCGTTAATTTTTTATTAAAAAATCCCTACTCATCGATGCGTCGGGATTAATGTACGCACAAGTGCGCTCTATTGTCGGCCGCACTGGAACATGGTTTAATAATAAAAAAACCACCGGGTAAATCTCATTTTTACCCTTCTTAGTGCGTTTTTATCCCAACTGCATCGGTGCTTTACTTCACCCACTTGGATGCCCTGACATCCATGGTACACGTGGACAAATTCTTCACCCCTATTGGCTGCTGCTTCTAGTTTGAATTTTGACAAAAGGTGGTCAAAATTCAATTTTTCCATACATTGCTAGGATTCCTTCCCGACGGGCTTTTCAACAGGTAAATTGATTCTTACTTCATAATTTAATTTTTTAATGGATTACTTTTTATAATTCAGCTTTAATTTTTATTATTTTTGAAGAAAATTAAAAATTTTGCGCTGTGCGTTTGAGCCGTTTAGCTCGCACCGGATAACAGTGCACCCTATAAATTTTTATAGGTAGATGTTGGAATCTACTTAATACTGAGAGGGGGGGGGAGGTGAATTAGTATTAGCGCAATTATGAACATTTTTTAACTTCGTAATAGATTTTTAACTTGAAATTAAATATGCATCCACCATAAATAAAACATTCAACATTACATGAGCGCAATACATAGAACCCACATAATTTTTACGTGGAAACTCAAACGAGAGAAAACAACAAAATGCTCTCTTATAATAAAAGATTACATTTGAGGAAGCACCAACATCCTAATTTCTTCAGCACCAACTGGAAGGAGGCATAGACCCCCTAGTTTTATAGGCAACGACCTGAAGGAATCACCAACTCTCTAATTTACCAGCTCCAACTGGAAGGAGTCTACGACCCCCTGCTCATTGCCCCGTCATTCCACCCTGATATATAAGAATAATATATTGCTTTGTTGTACTTTTGATCCACGTACTCTTCTGATATTATGTTGTTATCTATGTAGTGCACACCTTCTGCAATCTTAAGATCTTGCAATCATGGTTATGCATCACAAACTTAACTTGAACACTTCACAACATTACAATTGACTTTGCACTCCACAAACTATGTGGTGTCTCATTTTATTCTGCAGTCTGCGCTTTGGTTCTGTATGTCATTTTGTCTTTGCACATCTGGAACTTCAACTGATACTGTGCATCTACTAAAAATATGATGTTCTGACTTTGCGCATCCATATCAGATGGAACTACGCACCTTATGAGATGTTTCCATTCTATTTTGGTGCAAAAATATTTATATAATTTGCGACCTTCAATGCATCTTTTGTGATTCGGCCTTTCTATTTGACCCACTTGTCTAAGATCATCCTTATCATAATGTGCATATAAACTTGTTTACTTTGTGCCTCACAAGATATATTTAAGATCTGTCTCTGCACTTCTGTATTAGATCATTTATGATAGTCTGCGTGATGTCCGCGATACTTTCATTTTGTTCTCACGCATTTGTGCACCTTATGTAATTCTACCTTTCTGTCTTCGCGCAACTGGCATAGATACACTTGCATAATTCTGCGTACCTTCAACTATTCCATTCCTCTACTTGTGCACACTTAGCTCTCTACTAGATTATGTTGTTCTGGTTTCATGATCCCTTGATGCCCTAGGAATTATCATCTTGATAAATCTATATCTTCTAGCTTTCCTCTTCAAATCTTATCTCAATTCTCCAAATTGCTTCTTATTTATACTTGATCTGCGCGGATGGTGATGTCCACAAGTTGGTTGTGGATTTCCTTCTTCTTTGCTTCACGGTTCATGCTTCCACCACTTGTCATGTTCCGTGCTAATGAGGTGTCATCTCTTTTTGGGTCTTGCACATAATTGGTCCTTGACTTAGTGGGATTCACGCCCTTGCGGCGTGGTCTTGTGCCTTTGATGTACCATCCCTTGTGGGACTTGCACACTTGACATATTCAACCACTACATCCTTTTTGGTACTTGTGTGTGCTTCAACAACTAAAATCTACTTCTGATTGGTGAGTCTTGTGCGCTTTCGGCAATTGCTTCCTTGTTCAACCATTTCTTGTTCCAAACTGCTTGCGCACTCATGAACCTTGTCCATCCATGTCTTTAGAATATACCTTTGAAGTAGTATGACTAAGTGGACTTGAGACCTGCACCTATACCATATTTCTTTAGATTGGATGCACTGCTAAATATACTTATTCATATTGGCATCAATATATTTCTTCAAACTATCTTCCATATACTTGAAGAGTGGGTTTCCGAATTAACCACGGTCGGCATTTTTATTGTCGACGTTTCAAATCCTTAACTGGATTCATCCTCAGGAAAAGATATGCAGAGAAGAGTTGCTTTCGAGGTGTATAAATAGTTAGGTACGACCTTTCATTTCAAATCCTATTAATTATAATAACCTATCAGCTCATCTTCTAAAATAAAGTTCATCATTATTAATAATAAAATTATTCAATAATACTCACTATTACAAATAACTTATTGTCCTTAATGACAATAGTTCATTCAAATAATTATTAACAACATTATTCATAATGTCAACATAATTATTAATGAACGTTCTTCGTAAAAAAATTCATAGATAATAAAATCATGCATTCATTCATAGGCTTGTCTAATAAAATCATTATTAATATGTACAATGATTCATTCAATTAAAACATTATTCATAATGTCAAATGCTTATTAATAATTAATAATAAAGCATTATGTCCAATAATTAATAATAAAGCATTATTCATTATTAATAATAAAATGAATGCTCATTAAATAATAAAGTTTTCCATAATATTTGCTCATAAAATAAAAAACCCTTTGTCCTTAATGACAATAATTCAATAATTATTAATTTAATAACATAATCATTATTCACTTGTGGGGGGAAGCTCAAGTGGTAAGGATGAGAAGCTGTAATTGGTTGTAAATGGAAGGTCACGTGTTCAAATCACCCCAATCTTGTCATGCAACATGGTTCGGGCCCTGTGGTGCACCTAGGGGTATAGTGGTAGCTTGATTGGATCCCTAGACCCCGCGTCAGGCGAGTACCATCCCAAACTCCAGTTGTCGATTCCCTAATACAAAAAAAACATAATCATTATTCATAATGCATTCTTCATAATGCCTCCATAGGCCATTGTCATTCATGTATTATAAACTGAAAGGATACGATACGTTATTGTTCAGGTGTATTGGTGATTGTTCAAGCATAATACCCATAATAAATATTAATATTAATAGGGATAGTGCAAGTTATTTTATTAATATTAGTATTAGTATTAATAAGTAATATTATTAATAATAATGATCATAGTGATAATAATAAGTAATAATGACAAGGAGAGTGAGAAGGAAGGGCTGCAAATCATACTTGGTTTTATCTGTTACCTTCTTTGATGATCATAGGTAGCCATCTTTCACTTATTTCAAGTCCCCCGTCCCTATTTAGGTTGTTCGGGTGCTTCATGATTTCCAAAGCTTCTCTCACCCTTCTCTTGTAGTAGTGGTCTTCTATTGCGAGCAACTCCGTATTTTCCAGGAAGACATGGTGTTTCATTTTGAGAGAGTGCTCAGTGAGTGCGAAAGTATTTTTCCTCTCTTTCCTTATGTCAGCTCCATGTTCCTTTATCCTAATTTGAAATTAACGACCCGTTTCCCCTATATATCTCATCCCACATGAACAATCTACTTTATACACTCCTTTATATTGTTGCCAATCAATATTGTCTTTCATCGACCTCATTTTCTGTATAATGGTTTCCATTGGCCTGAATGATGTCTGTTAGCACCAAAAAATTACTCACCAGCTCATTCCTTTAGACACATACCCCTGTTGACCAAATTTTCTATCACTCTAGCCTACAAAACCCCATAAAACCCAAATGGGTACCAAATATTGCTTGTCCTCCAAAATATTTAAAATCCTCCAAAAACATACCAAGACCCCAAAAGAGGGTCCAATATTCCCAAAAATCAAATAAATGGGAATAAACTCAAAAAGAAAATCAAAAAGAGGAAAAGGAGGACCAAAACCCTAAAACCCTAACCTAAATCTATAAAAGGGAGTGGAGGCCCCTCATTTTTACAAGCAACACCTACTCTACCCTTATGTTGTTGAAATTTCTATGGAGCCATAGCCATCCACTTTTGAGCTTAAGCCTCCCATTAGATAGAAGCTTTAGCCACCATTGATGCATTGTGGAGGAGAGTAAGGAACCAAGGAGCTCTGGAGCACACCTATTGTACCATTGTAAGAGCTTCACCGACCTCATTTTTTGAGGTAAATTATTTGCAAGCCCTAGCTTGCCCATTAATACAAAAATTGATAGATTCTTTGTCATATTTCCATGGAAGTTTATTATTCTCTATGTTAGTTTATATATTTTCTTTTATGCACATACTAGATTATATTTTTTAGTGTTTTTATATCTAATTAGTTTTGTATCATTTCCCATTATCTGCTACTAAGAGTTCCCTTACCCTTAGTAGGTTCCCTTTTGCACGAGCGGGGGTAAAAACCCCCACTATAGTTTGGCGACTCCACTGTCTGAACCTCTCTCTGGATTGTTAAGTTTTTTTAGCTTTGATTAGTTTTTTTTTCATTTTATTTGTTTAGTATAGGCCTGTGTGTTTTTTCTGTTCGCCTGCAACCATTTTTGCATCTTTTTCTGTGCAGAAAACCACATTCTTTTTTCCCTCAGCTGCGGTCCATACCACGGTTGTTTGCCACTTTTACGTGGTCTGTAGCTTGGCTTTGTAGCCTATAGTTGCAGTCCTCAGCGCTTGCATGCGGTTTGCACCATGGATTTCCCCCCATTTTTCACGGTCGGAAGCTTGGCTCTTCAGCCTGTAGGTGCGATCTGCCGGGTAGCATTTGTCTGCCTTATCATGGTTCCCACTGTGGATTTTTGTCCACTGTGTGCGGTCCCCACCACGCTCTCCCGACACCTGCACGCGGTTTCGAAACCGCTCTTTACTGTTCCCTGCGCACAATCCACACCGCGGCTTGCACACACTTTCCAGCGGCCCCGACTCTGTAAAATTAGTCATTGCATATCTATTGAACAAGTAAATCAATCACAATGATGTAAAACAAATTGGAGTAAAAACTCTGCAAGAGAGATGCATCAGTGCTGTATAACTCAGAATAGTGAAAAATACAATACAATACTGTCACAATGAGTGAGAAATTCGAATTAGCTAAGGAGGTCATTCGAATATACTGCATGGAATAGCTTGGCTCCAACTAGGAGTCCTCATCATCAATCGGTGGTGGTCATCAATGCACAAGTAACTGTCATCCAAGTGTCAAACTGATTCTAACTGAGTGTAATAAGTGTAACTAATGGATATGGCGCTAATGTAGGGAATGAGGCTTAGTGGAGGGAACATGAGGAGCTAATTGGAGTTAGAATAGGAAGTCTAGTCTCACTGGAGGTCCATCGGAGTGATAACAGCAGTTAGGAGTCAGTCTAGCCTTAAATCAAGGAAAAACAACTAGCTAACTGAAGTGAACTGGAGTGGTAGGTGAGAAAAGGTGCCCCTCTCAAGTGGTAGGTGCACACTGGGCGCACTAAGCACTAGGAGGGATAAAACTGAGTGGAAGGAAGCTCCCAGGTGTTGGAAGACTAGGGACTAGGTGATGGAGGCATCAAACTGGTGACTGGGTTGCATGCGGATGCATGCAAATGCACGCATGCATGCAAAGTACATAACCGAATGATGAGATATCCTAACACCTCCCCTCAAGATATACTATGATGTACAAAATAAAATGTAGGGCCCTGGTTATTGAGACCAAAGGTCACCGCAATACAATAATCCAAATAATGCTGAAAATAAGCTAAGTGAGGAAAGAGGGAAAATCCAATGGGAAGAAAGCCCCCCCTCAAGCTAAACATAAAATGGATCTAATCTGTCTCCACCCTGATGGAACTCACCACCAACAGTGAACGAAGGTAAGAGAACTTCTTCTCAGTGAAGCTCTTGGTGAAGATGTCTGCAATTTGTTCATCAGTAGGGCAATATTGCAGAATGATGGTGCAATCATGCACAAGCTCTCGGATGTAGTGCATGTGAATCTCAATCTGCTTGGTCCTTTGCCGTTGAACTGAATCTGTGGAGATCTTAATAGCATTTTTATTGTCACAAAATATGATAGTCGAAGTAGTTCTACCAAAATCAAACTCGGAAAGAATACCCTACAACCAAACTGCCTGAATGCATGCATTGACTGCCCCTCGATACTCTTTCTCTACTGAAGAAAGTGCAATGGCTGCCTGCTTTTTGCTTGACCAAAAAATAGGGCCTTGGCCAATCATGAAAACATATCTAAAAGTGGGCTTCCGATCAATGCTATTACCCGCCCAATTTGAATCAGTGAAACCAATCAAATCTAGCTCAGAATCTGCAACATAGTGTATGCCAAAATGTCTCGTACCTTGCACATATTGCAAGATCCTTTGGGATGCTCGCCAATGAAGCTCATGGGGCTGCTGCATATACCTTGATATAGCACTCACAGCATAATAAATATCAAGCCTTGAGTGTTTCAAGTATAGTAGTGAACCAATCAACTGTCGATACATAGTGCAATCTGCAAGCGGTGTAGAATTTCCCTCCTCAAGACTGATTCCTGAGAGGAATGGGAACGGAGCTGCTTTACATTCTGCCATATTAAATTTTAATACTAGGTCTGAAGCATACTTTTGCTGAGATAATGTGATCCCATCAAAATTTTTACCTATCTCCAAGCCCAAAAATTGCTTCAGCAAGCCCAAATCGCTCATGTCAAAAGCTAGATTTAAGGCAGTTCTTAGCTTGTTGATTGTAAGGAGAGTGCTACCAGTAATGAGAATATCATCAACATAAAGAACAACAATCAGAAAATTACCTTTAACTTGCTATAGATACACATTCGGATCAGATTTGCATCTTTTGAAATTTTGAGAAAGAAGGAAGGAGTCCATCTTTGCATACCAAGCTCTTGGGGCCTGTTTCAATCCATACAAAGATTTCTTCAATATGAAAACTAATGATGGATCTAATATGTATCCTTCTGGATACTTCATATATACTTCTTCATCGAGATCTCCATGTATAAAACACTTCCCAGTGCTTGGATGTGGAAATAGCCAAAACTAGGCGGATGGAATCCATCTTTGCAACCGATGCAAAAGTCTCAGTGTAGTCCACTCCTTGGACTTGGGAGAAACCTTTTTCCACCAGCCTAGCTTTGTATTTGTTGATATATCCATCAGCATCAACCTTCGTGCGGTAAACCCACTTACATTGGACTAATTTTCTTCCAGGTGGAAGAGAAACTAGCTTCCATATATTGTTCTTTTGAAGAGAACTGTACTATTCATCCATGGTGGTTTGCCATCTTGGGTCTCGGTGGGCATGATAGTATGATTTTGGATCTAAACCAATCATCAAATAACATTTTCAGATAATAATGGATCAGAAAAAGAAAGAGCCATACCTTCTCTTTGAAAGTCTGCTCTTGTTCTCCTTGGATCAATAGGATTTCCAATGTTTGGAGCAGCAGATTGTAGAGTGTTTTGGGCCCACTTTGGTAGCTGAGGAGGATCATTATGGTCAGATTATGAACCTGATATGTCATGTCCATCAAATTCTGATAAAATATCAGAGATATCAGATCCAATTCTTTCTTCATCTTCTCTTGAATCTTCTTCTTGTAGAGACTACGGATCGGTAGTGTTTTCCTCTATTAGTTTCAGATCTTGAAGCGGTTCTTCAAACTTCACACTTCGCTCTATGAATATATTTTTGGATCTAATATTCATGAGTTTATATGCCTTTGATTCTTATCCATATCCTATTAGGATGCATTCATTACTTTGTGGATCCAAATATTTTCTCTTTTCAGAAGGAATTCTAGCCCATGCAGTGGAGCCAAAAACCCTCAAATTGGACACATCTGGTTTGTGACCAGTGAATGCTTCGAAAGGATTTTTACCTTTCATGTATGAATGTGGAACTCGGCTCTGAATGTATGCAACAAAATTCATGGCTTCAACCCAAATATTTGTAGGAAAACCTTTTGACTCAAGCATATAGGTAGCCATCTCTGTCAGTGACCGATTATTCCTTTCCGCTACACCATTCTGCTGGGGTGTGTAGGGAACTGTATGTTGGATCTGAATTCTGCTTTCAGCACAAAGTTGTAGCAACTCAGTCTTGATATATTCTCCACCATTATCAGATCTAAGAGCTTTGATCTTGCTCTCAGTGGTAGTCTCAACAGAAGCCTTAAAATCCTTGAATTTTCCAAGCACTTCTAATTTGTGTTTGAGAAACAAGACCCAAGTAAAGCGGGAGAAGTCATCAATGAATGTCAAAACATACCCATTCATGGACATATTGGGCATTGGACCACTGATATAGGAATGTATCAGCCCCAAAATAGTAGAATCTCTGCTAGCTTTTCCGCGGTCGAACTTGTGCTCAGGGTGCTTCCCAATGATGCAACCTAGGCAAATTCCCTTCGAGGAATAGAGGTGCGGAAGACCATCAACCATGGATTTTTTTTGTAACAGAAGAAAATACTTGTAATTAAGGTGTCCAAACCTTTCATGCCAAATCCTACTAACCTCATTGAAATGAGTGAGAAGAGCAGTGGGCTTTTCAAGCAGCACAAAGTGTGAAAACTCATAGTATTTTGCAGTATGATTTGCCTTTCCGACTGCAATAAGTTTTCCACTTTCAATATCAGAAATTTCAACTTTGTTAGGGCTGAAAAGAACTTGCTTCGGTGCACCAGTGTGTGTGATTTGATACACAAAAACAAGATTCGAATCCAAGGAAGGCACATAAAGAACATTCTGAAAACTGCCATGCTCTAAATGGATGGTACCTTTACCCTTTGATGATATTTTTGAGTCATCTCCCAAATGGATGGGGATGGAGCTATTTGGATCAAATGAGGAAAAAGAGTCAATATTTGCAGCCATATGATTTGAAGCACCGGAATCTATCAGTAGAGTGGTGGGTTTCGAAACAGTTTCCACGAGTGCTTGACCTCTTTCATGATCATCGTTTTTATCCTTCTTCCGTGCACCGTCGGGAAGAGTTATGTTATTCTTTTACAAAAGGAGGGCCATTTGATCTATTGTTTTCTTCATGCATGAACTTTCAGGATGAAAGCCACGGTTTCAATAAGAACATTTAGATTTTTCTTTACCCTCTTTACCCTTTTGCTAATTCCTTGAACCGAATGGTGCATCCGATTGTTTTCTTTTCTCTCTTTGCTTGGAAGGTTCGAATTTAGGCTTTTCTTTCTTTTTCTTCCCTTTTCCATTCGAATTCTTGGATCCTCCAACAAAGAGAGCTGAATCTTTAGAGCTTATGGACCCCATTTGAATTAGCTTATCATGCTCTTTGGTAACAGACTCAATGAAGGCATTCAAGGCAGGCATCTTCCAATTCGGGGTAGTTAGCTGACCGGAATTGAAAGTAGAGACAAATACTAAGAAATATTTACCAAGATTTGAAAGAATGGAGAGGATCAATTGTTTATCCTCTTTGAAAACTCCATTGTTCTTCAATTGCAAATCCAAATGCTTGAATCTTGTGAAAAACTCATTGATGGTCTCAAAATTCTCACGACTAAGAGCAATCAATTCATTTTCCAATTGAAAAGAACTAAGCTTGTCCTGCTTGCCAAATTTTTTGTCAAGTTGCTCCCATACTACTTTTGGAGAGTTCAATCCGCTAAGATGGAAATGAAGATCCTTGGAAATAGAGAGGCAAGACCATAAGCTTGATCAAGATTATTGAAGTGTTTTGTTTTCTCAAGCAATGTGTTTGGCTCCAATTCGAGGCCCATGGTGACTCTATAGAACCCTTTTGAGCGCAATATAATCTCCATGTCATCTTTCCAATCAAAATAATTGAAAAAATTTAGCATAGGATTTGAAGAAGAGTAATCCATCACTGATAGCAAGTGCAGTTGATGAAGAAGAACATGCAAATCACAAGATAGCGAATGCAATTGATGGAGAAGATTAACCTGCAAATCACAAGCAAAACAAGAACCGTAAGGTCAAACAATCCACCCTTTTAGAGTTGCATCACACCTAGGATTGGAGATCAAGCAAGCTTGAACATCCAATGTATAAAATACAGGAATTTTGTGGAAAACCCAAGCTTCTGGAGTGGTATTGGAGAGAAAAATTCAACATCAGTGAATGCAAAAGGAGTTTTGTATGCCAAAACTGCAGTATTTTTGAGAAAATTCACTCAAATATTCATGTATAACACCTGTAGAAGAGAAATCTTGTCCCTACCATGGCTCTGATACCATGTAAAATTAGTCACAATAGATCTATTGAACAAGTAAATCAATCACAATGATGTAAAAAAAATTGGAGTAAAAACTATGCAAGGGAGATGCATCATTGCTCTATAACTCAGAATAGTGAAAAATACAATACAATACTATCACAATGAGTGAGAAATTCGAATTATCCAAGGAGGTCATTCAAATATACTGCATGGAATAGCTTGGCTCCAACTAGGAGTCCTCATCATCAATCAATGGTGGTCATCAATGCAAAAGTAACTGTTAGCCAGGTGTCAAACTGAGTCTAACTGAGTGTAATAAGTGTAACTGATGGATATGGAACTAATGTAGGGAAGGAGGCTCAGTGGAGGGTGCATGAGGAGCTAACTGGAGTCAGAATAGGTAGTCTAGTCTCACTGGAGGTCCATCGGAGTGATAACAGCAGTTAGGAGTTAGTTTAGTCTTAAATCAAGGAAAGACAACTAGCTAACTGAAGTGGACTGGAGTGGTAGGTGAGAAAAGGTGCCCCTCTGAAGTGGTAGGCGCATGCTGGGTGCACTAAGCACTAGGAGGGATAAAACTAAGTGGAAGGAAGCTCCCGGGTGCAAGAAGACTATGGACTAGGTGCTGGAGGCATCAAATTGGTGACTGGTATGCATGCAAATGCATGCATGCATGCAAAGTGCATGCAAAGTACATAACCGAATGATGAGATATCCTAACAAACTCTACACACGAGCGGTGCCGCCGGGTTCCCGCATCCCATCGCGGCCCCTCCCACTAGCCTCCCTGCCACTCTTGCGGCCCCGACCACAATACCCCACCCACACCGCGTGCTGCACACCGTAGCTTCCAGCTTGCATTGCGCGCTGCACACCGTAGCGTCTATCCCCTTTACGCGCTGCACACTGCAACTGTGATCCCACTTCGTGCGCTTCAATTCGCAACCCCCCTACACTGTACGCAAAGAGGGGCAGGGCATAACGCAAAGCAAGCATGGCGGTGTGCAGTGCCCATCATGCTTTTCGCGCTGCACACCGCAGTGCTTGCTTCGCGTTGTACGCTACACACCGCACTTACCGGCCCGAAAAATGCGCTGTACACCGCATTTACTGGCCCGAAACCAATGCTGAACACCTCACAAAACTACCCCATAACTGCGCTCTGATTTCTAGTTTTGCACCATTTTAGTTTTAAAAAAAAAATTAAGCACATCAATTTCAGCATTTTTCATTATCTAGCATTTTAATTTCAGCTTTTTTCTTGCTAGTTAGATGCCAATACCACTAGTGCACACACTCTGTCACCTAATTCAAGTGAGCCTTAAAATCTACTTAACTCAACCAATCTCTAACCTCACTTGGGGAACACAGAAGAATTTGGTAGTTAGGTAGGATAGGGGGGGGATAGGCATCCAAATAACCCCCCTCTGTCATTTACACTTGAGACATAGTGGTTGTCCATTCGGGTACCAAAATCCCTTAGTATTTTTTGGCACGGCTACGACCAATTTGTTGGAAAGGCCTCTCCCTTAGGAGAGTCGAAGTAGCAAGACTGGTTCCGCAGGACTAAGTGGAATACCGCAATCCATTTAGTAACCGAAGGCTACCTACTCATTGTCCGCGTGTGGTGTTCCTTTTAGGCCCACACGGTGATAGGACTGGAGCTTCAGATTCACCTTTCTGGACGTGTCATGAATGGGGTATCTTAGTAGCCATTCTTCTAGGATTCTTGTACCTGGTGTCCCTCCCAGTAGGGGGACATTCTTATCCATTTGGTTATGCTTTTCATATTATCTGACTTGGATTTCATCACCTTGCAGAGGATATGTCTAGTTTGAGCCAACATACCTTTTAGTTAGGCGTTTGCATGCTCTCTTACCTCCCCCTAGTCTAGCGAGTACACTGTTTTTCTTTATTTGGAGCCTTTTCTATTGGTATTCTGACTATTTTTATTGTCGCTTCGTTTGTTGTAGAACAACTGTTACAGCAATCGTTTTGAGCATAGTTGTTGGCCTGAGCGCCATATTTTTTATGCTCTCCTTATTCACACGTGGTTGCACTAGGATATTTGAGCCTTTTAGTCACCACATCTCACCCAGTTTACTCTCACTGTCACCATTGAGTCCCAGAGACAGTCCTGGCACCAACAGGGCCAGCCCCCGCAGCACGGTCTACTTGGCTCTCCTTGCCACAGATGTAGAGCCTCGTCACCTGATCCCGACGCCCCCTATACCACATCCAATTCTGCACCGGAAAACAACATTACATACACCGCTCCATCTAGCCCCACGGCTGGTATGACTTCAACCCCTTTTTTCGACGGGATGGTTGGTGGTGGGTCCACCACTAACCCAGATACCACATCAACGTCCATCCCTGTAATACCGTCTTTAGGACCTACACCTAACATCCCTGCCACTTCATCCATCCCTATGGTTAGTGGATTGGTCACCAATACAGTCCCATTGGGGACTAGTAACATACTTGGGAGCACAGTCCCTTCCTACACAATGCCCCCACCGGTGATCAGCGTTCCTACTATCCCCATTATGACTCATACCGTTTCCCCACACATCAGAGGCAGCGATCCCACCATTTCCGCTATGACTCATACCGTTGCTCCACACATCGGAGGCAACGACCCCACCATTGCAGCTATGACTCATACCGTTGCTCCACACATTGGGGGCAGTGGCCACACCATTGCTGCCACAATAAACACACTCGCCTCGACACCCACGCCACATCCCTCCGCTAGTGTGCTATTCATGGCCAGTCTCAACCTCCCCGACTTGGCTATATTGACTAAACTCTCGTCGGACATACCCAAATTCGAAGGGAAAGGAGGAGAAGACCCCCAAAATCATATCATGTCTTTCCACTTATGGTGTTCCTCCAACTCCATCGTGGATGACTCTATTCGCCTCCGATTACTACAACGAACCCTCACTGGTGCTGCAGCTAAGTGGTATATTGACCAACCTCATGGGACTCACCTTACATTTACGTCCCTTGCCTCCATTTTCCTGCAATTCTTCCAGCTACTCGTTCGTTACGATGCTGGTGTTGATATCCTCTTATCTTGTAGACAGAATACGACCACCCACATCACGGACCACATCCATGAATGGCGTAAATGACGTTCTTTGTGTAAGATTAAGCTGGACAACCGTATCTTTTTAGATTGGTTCCTAAAGTCCCTCATACCAACCATCGCTAAGGATGTGTCATTCGGACACCCTCAATCTGAGGAAGAAGCTATTTTGAAAGCCCAATAGTTTGACCTTATCTATGCCCAATCTAGCTACCTATACTCCATCTTACCTGACGCCCCCCATGCCGACCCCTCCCGGAGCGATGCGTCAGGGGCATCCCATGCCGCAGACGGCATCATTGGGCATGTCGCATCTCATACGCAACCTTACACGACTATACCTACTACTAGTGGCCCCGACCTTTCACGTGCCACGTTCCATTCAGGAGTGACAACATCGTATGCCCTTATCACTTGACCTCCCCACACCCATGGGGCATCATGTCCACAACATTTTTATGGCCATGCAACTCTACCTTACAACTCCCTGCAGTGCCTCCCACTTATTACCATCAGCAGACACCGGCCTCACATTCACAACCTCAAGTTCAACCGACTTATTATCCTCTGCAAGCTCCACTTGCGCAACCACATGCTCCTCCAGTTTATCACCCACTGCCGACCCCACCAGCACCGACTCAACCTCAAGCACCTACCGGTTACTACCCTAAGCAGGAACCCCCACTACCTGCTCAACAACAGAATCCCCCCAACCCCCAAGGGCAAGTTTATGCCCAAAAACATCCACAACAAAATAATCCTACTCAGCACAACCAGCAAAGCCAACATAATAGGGGGAGAGGGCGTAACCATAGGAATAACCAACCCCAGGACCAAGGCGGTCAACCACCAAACCCCCCAAATAACAACAATGACGCCCCACCTAACCAAAACCCCGACAGACCACCTCGTCAGGGAAAGAACCCCAATCTATGTATGAACCGTCCTTGTTCCATATGTGGGGTCTATGGCCACTACACACACTTTTCCACATCTGTAGCACACCTATCAACTTTGGACAAATGACGCCAAACGACAAGGATAGGCTGCTCCTGCACAACCCAATCCCCTGCCACCTCCCATGGTGCTGCAAAATCCCTTTCCTACGTAAGGATTGGTAAATACCCAACCATTGGTTCCCCCTCAAGGAACTGCACAACCACCATAGTAGATCACATATGCTGCACATACAAACCAACTGATGGATTCAGGTACCCATCATCTCCTTATGATGTCATCGACCGACGTCAATCTCCAAACGCGTCGAAACCAATACGGCCCCACCCCCAAAACCACCCCCACCGATATAGCTGCTAATGCTCTTCCCACAGATCAGTCATTACGCATACCCCTAGCACAGGGCGATGGGGCTACTAAAGCCCCTTGTTTCCCCATACAACGCATTAACAATAATCTCAACGCATGCACCGCCCCCAACTATAATATTGTGGATGATATTTCCCAATCCCCTATGGATTTGTCAGCTCTTGAGGTTTTAAAGCATTGTCATGCCCAATGCAAGACCTTATTATCCGCTATTGGGGCCACAGACCCTTGCGATACACGAATGATGGCTTTCGATTTGGACCAATCCAATCCTTGTATGCCATCCACATTAGCATTTCAAGTTTTGGTTTCTATCTGAAATATTGTTGTTCATCGATGAAGGTGCCTCCACCTGCGTTATGTCTACATTTGTATGGAAAAAGCTAGGGTCTCCCACGTTACAACCATCCACCATTGCCTTGCGAGCCTACGACGGCCGTTTTTTCTCAACCGCAGGGCCTCTTGGCTAATGTCCCAGTCCAATTAGCTAGGAAAACCATACTCATAGACATTGAAGTGATCAATGTACAACTTGACTACAACCTCCTACTCGGAGGTAGTTATATGTACGCCATGAAAGATGTCGCTTCGTCGGTTTTCCGCATTATGATGTTCCCCCATGAGGGACAGATAGTCAAGGTTGACCAACTTACGTACTATGACCCTAATGCCCCGGCTGCTCCAGAAAATGTCCTCCCCATGGTTGAACAACCCGCTCTGAGTACACCATCTCCACAATTAGCCTCGGTCGGACCTGGAATATATTACAAGACTCCCATGACGTCTACGTTTCGGTCCATTCCACCACCTTCCAAAGAGGTGTATGATTTATGCACCATTTCATCCAACCCAACCGCATCCAAACCCCAGCTACCTTTGATACCTCAACCTCCAACTGTCCCTAGCCACATTGGAGCAACACTGATCCATACAATCCCATTTTTGTTCCCAACTTCTGGAGTTATAAGTACCCCAGTTATGGCCACTCTTAACCTCCTTGGGTTAACCCTGGGTATACCCGTCTGGTATTTACCCTCCCCTACTCCTCCCCCAACACCACAAGTTGTCCTCCAACCTATCCAACTTATCAACACTTCCAAATGACCACCCCCCGATGTTGCAAACATAACCAATAGCCCCCCCTACCACGGCATCCACATCTGCAATGAACCCTGCCCCTCCACCACCTAGAAACGCTGGGGGTAGAGGCCCACAAATCTATATTGACCCATCGGCAAGAAAACCTGTAGTACCTCAACCACCCCCACGAACACCCCCTAAGTGCTCCCTATGCGACGATATAGGCCACGCCACCCACAACTTCCCACAATTACCCAATCTTCAACAACACATGAAGACTTTGGACAGCGACCCTAACATTCCGGTGGTTGAACTAAATCCCCTAGCCCATCATCACAACAAGGCATTGCGTACAACCCACGCTTGCGCTATATGTGGAATATACGGTCATTACTTGCACCACTGCTCGGACCTTCCGAAATACAGATTGGTATTCCACGAATTGTCTAAGACCAATTTAGACGCATCTATCACGACCATTGAAGAAATTAACCCTCCAAAATATTCCTCCTCAGAAGAGATTAACACCATCTACATGATCTCCACATCAGATGGACACATGTCATCCCCCACACATGACCTCTCCTCAACCGATTTGGACACATTCCTTTCGGAACGATGAGGAGATACTTGAGATACTAACTACACTTGATTACCCCTGGGATGACATGCATCATCGATCTTATTTTATTCCTGAGGAGGCCTCCACTTCCACGGCCACTCAGTTCTCAATCTAAACAAAGGAATTTCTCCCCGAGAAGGTCGACTGGTTTAAGAACCCTATTCCCGCCCCTGATGCCTTCGAGGAGGGAAACATGGCCAATATATCACCTACCATACAGGTTGATATTTCTGCCACACTTGGCACACCCGAACTCATCACATTAGGTGCCTCTTATACGGAATACGAAATTGAGGAATAGAAGAAGCGTTTTCAGGAGTTTCGTGATGTCTTTGCCTGGTCTTACACCGAGATGCCCGGTTTGGACCCCACCATCGTTGAACACCACATTGATACATGGCCGGATATCCCACCTGTCCGCCAGAAGCAAAGACTAATTCACCAATCCAAACTCCCAGCAGTCAAAATTGAATTTGAGAAACTGCGGAAAGCCGAGTTTATCTACCCCATAGCTTACACCACCTGGGTTTCCAACCCTGTACCCGTCAATAAAAAACAGGGTACTCTCCACGTCTGTACAGATTTTCGCTATCTTAATTGCGCATGTCCCAAAGATAACTTCCCCACACCCTTCATCGACATACTCGTTGATGCTTGTGTGGGACATGAAGTCATTTCCTTCATGGACAGCTTCTCCGGATACAACCAAATACAATCCAGAAAGAAGACCAATACAAAACTGCTTTCACTACCCCATGGGGCACCTCCTATCGATTCATGCCGTTTGGTTTAAAGAATGCAGGCGCCACTTTCCAATGAACCATGATATACTGCTTCCATGACTTGGCTCACATCATCCTGGTTTACCTAGATGACCTCACAACACGCTCAAAAGAATGGTCTAGCCACCTAAACGACCTCTGTCAAGTCTTCCTGCATTGTCGCAAATACCGAATCCACTTGAACCCCCTCAAGTGCATATTTTGCGTTCTTGCAGGCCAGTTGTTAGGATTCATAGTTTCATAGAAAGAGATAACCGTTGACCCTTTAAAATTTCAAGCCATCTTGGACCTCCCTTCCCCCCACAATATACGTCATTTACAGAGTCTTCAAGGGAGAGCCAATTTCTTTCGCCGCTTTGTTCCTGAATATGCCATGACAGTTCACGGCTTTCTTCGCTTACTCCGCACCCGCATCCTGTTTGTCTGGGATGAGCAAGATCAAGCAGCCTTTTTAGCCCTTAAAACATCCTTAACTAATGCCCCTTTGATCGAACCCCCATATTTCTCGAAGGATTTTATCCTGTATGTTTTGGCATCTGAATATGCCATCTCTGGGGTACTCGTTCAAGAATACAGTGCATGGAAAGAACATGTAATCAACTATGTGAGTCAGACCCTATCTGGCCCGCAGTTGCCTTATCCCCAAGAAGAGAAGTTGGCCCTAGCTGTCGTCTTCTCAGTGCAAAAGGTCTGCCACTATATATTATTAATCTAGACTACTATTGTATCTGACTCTAATCCTATGGTCTACCTTTTGAGTTGCTTCCTCCTACACGACCATGTGGCTAAGTGGGTCATCATTCGCCAAGAGTATGACCTCACGTTTATGACACCCAAAAGCATCAAGGCCCTAGCATTGGCACAACTCATGACGGACTTACCATCATCGTCCACTCCAACCCCCATCAATACTAGTCTTCCCGACGACCACTTATTCATCATCTCCTTAGATGACCCTTGGTACAACGACATCTTGGTATACCTCCATACTCAAAAGTTTCGACCCGACCTTGACCCCGAAGGGCGTCGACGCATACGCCATCACACCTCACGTTACCTTCTCCTGGGAAATGTGTTATACCGTTGTGGTATTGACACCATTCTACGTCGTTGCCTCACCCGTGATGAGGCCAAACAAGTTCTAAATGATTGCCAAAACGGAGCTTGTGGAAGACACTTCTCAGAGATGTCTACCACCCAAAAAGTTATCCGTGCTGGATATTTTTGGCCCTCCCTCTTCACTGACTACATCACTGCAGTTAAGCATTTCCGCAACTTCCAACTCATTGCCCCTAAGGCGAGGACCCCACCCGCCCCCCTCCATCCAGTCGTCACTGTTGGTCCTTTCTGCAAATGGGCCATTGATTTCATGGAGTGTAACCCTCTTTCGGTGGGTTCCCAAAAATATATCATTGTAACTATAGATTACTTTACCAAGTGGGTCGAGGCCATGCCCACGTTCAACTGCAAAGCCGACACTGCAACTCGTTTCTTTTTCAATCATGTCATTACTTGTTTCGAGGTCCCACAACAACTTGTGTCTAACCACATAAAACACTTTGAAGACTCCGTCTAGAAGGAGTTTTCTATCCTTCTGAAATTGAAGCACCAATACTCTTCCGCCTATTATCCTCAAGGGAACGACCAAGTAGAGGCCATCAATAAAATACTGAAGGCCATTCTTCAACGCACCGTAGATCGCCATAATTCAAACTGGCATCACATGTTATTTCCATCACTTTGGGCTTATCGTGCATCCACGAAGACTACCGCGGGGATTGCTTCTTTGCACTTAGTCCACAGCGTTGAATCGGTCCTCCTCATTGAGTGCCAGATTCCCACCCTCCACATTGTTGTCGAAATCCTACATGATACCTCCCCAATCGAACAACGCCTAATCCTTTTGGAACAAGCCAACAAGGATCGTCGGACAGCCCTCCAAACCATTGAGGCTGCTAAGAACCACTCCAAAGCGGGCTACGATAAACATGTTCATCCGCACAATTTCTGGGAAGGAGGCCTTGTCCTCGTCTACGACCAAGAACACGATAAGAATGGAAAAGGAAAATTTGAATCGATGTGGCAAGGTCCATACATTGTCCATACTTGTTTAGGACACGAGGCATACATCCTCACCGATTCTGAAGGAAACCCCTTGCGTAACCCTCGAAATGGGTTGTACCGTAAGCGATTCTACCCGTAACACCTTCCTGGGACCCATTAGTCCCTGTTGTACAGTTTGATTCCTTTTTGTTTTTTACATTTTTTATAAAAGACCTCACATTTTGTTTTCCCGACATGATCACAGATGGATCCTGTTCCACCACCATACGTCGATTTTTCCGACGGTCCAAGTCGCTGGTCCCCAAACCTCGCCTCTGTAGTTTCGGTACTATATTCCCCCTCACACGAGCTAGTCGACCTAGATGGAGTGTGCATAGGTGCTGCTACAAATAACCAAGCTGAGTACAATGCTGTGGCCGGTCTGCTGACCGCTGCCCTCCATATGGGCATATGTCACATTCGCATGTTTCTTGACTCCTAGCTGCTTGTCGCCCAACTCAACAACCGTTACTGGGTATGGGATCCCTGCCTTTTTAGAAAGTTTATGCGCACTAAACAAATGATCAGACTGTTTGATTCCATTACATTCACTCATGTCCCACGAAATCAAAATAGTGTAGTAGACCAAATGGATAACAATATTCTAGACTGGCATACAAATCACAATATGTAGGGCATAAATAACAAACACACATAACCGTATCACCTACATGTACATAATAACATCATCTAGGCATTTAAAAACCATAAAGATCACAGAAAGAAACCATCACTACAATTGCATCCATGTGCATCATCACAACAGCATCCACGTGCATAACAAAAACCACCATCATTATATGTGCATCCACGTGTATAAAAAGCAAACATCATCACAAAAGGCATCCACGTGCCGATAAATATACATATATCATGAAAATGTCATAAGTACCCATCGTACCCAAATATACATATAAACACAGCGAGGATCCCCAACAACATCCTCGGTAAACAACATAATCTGTATCTACAAAAAATCCCACAAGCTCATAGCAGTGGGGGAAACCCAACAACTTCCTAGTCAGACTCCTATCGATAGTCCTCATCATCATCACCCCCATCTGACTCCTCTGCCTCCGCGGCTTCCTACGCCGCTAGTCATCCTCCCCTTGCTGCTCCTCGGGCTCCTCCTCCTCGGGATCCTCCTCCTCGGGATCCCCCTCCTGGGGATCGTCTGTTGCCTCAACATCCTCATCGTCCCCTCCTAGATAGGGCACATCTCCTCGAGCAAAAGCTCTCACTATCTATGCAGCCATCGCAATACGCCGCATGATAGGCCTCCACTCCTGTGGAGGATCGTAACATATGTCGATCAACTCTTGATCTATATGTTGCCATCCATCGCTCTTGATTCCCTCTAGGAGCCGATCAATCCCCTGTCGCAGAACATCTAAGGTAACTGTGGCACTCCGACGATGCCCCTG
This sequence comes from Larix kaempferi, assembly GCA_027924585.1. Taxonomy (NCBI): domain Eukaryota; kingdom Viridiplantae; phylum Streptophyta; class Pinopsida; order Pinales; family Pinaceae; genus Larix; species Larix kaempferi. The sequence goes on from BSBM01000142.1 coordinate 2,897,105, forward strand.
CCCCCGACCTATAGGGTCCACCCCCTCTACATGGCCTCTCCGTGACTGATACCCATGTGGCATTTGTGGTCCCACATCTGCAATAAACAACATCAAGACGTTAATAGCTACCAAATAGCTACAACATAATACTATAGACAAAACCATACAACAAATAGACGTACCATCTGGTCCCCAAGCCTGACCAGGAGGCCTCGACAGCTCTGGGTTCCCACGAAAATCTATCCCATAGTATGGGCAGTCCTCAATAACTACCAATATATGTATCCACTATTTGAATAGGGCCTCTGTAAAAAATCGACCCACTATCCCACCACCGGCGCGAGTCATCATCTCGTCCCAACACCGCATCCGTGGTTCTATCGGTAACATATCTCGCACTGCTCTATGAGGTCGTAGTGTCAGAAGCCGCTCAAAGAAAAATGAATATAGGAAGGAGGGGAAACAAAACTCCTTCCCCACATGCCTCACCTTGCTCAACTCCCGTCGAACAATTGATAAATACATCTGAACCCAAGCAAAATACGTCCCGTTCAGGACACTCTCCATGAGCGTCATCTGCCCTCCAGAGATCTGGTTAGGGCAATGAGAACCCAAAACACGTACCACTATCGCAACAATAGCCTGAGTTGTCGGACTCTCCAGATCACAAATCATAAGTGCAGACCCACTCACCTCAGCCACAAGCAAACAATGTCTATCCAACAAAGTCTGCATCGATACATTCCTCAGCCTCCTCGGTTGGGTATCAGCAACCATGCCCAACCTGGGAAGTCTAGTAAAAAAGTATACATCGGTCAGGGTTAGATCTAGTAACTCGCCCTGAATCATGAAAGCTTCGATGTCTGAGTCCCAGAAATCGACTAACTTGTTCAGCAACAGAGGTGCTGAACGCATCAATGGAACGTACGCATACTTCAGGAGCCCACAGTCAGCTAGGGCCTCCTGAACTGCCCTGCCCATCCGAATGTTCCATCGTATGTTACCCGGAACCTGCCGCTCTCGCCACGTAACCAATGGCATCTTTCCAATCACAACAATAAAATCCCATTAGAACCATATCAACCTCACATACCCCCAGATCCCAACATATGATATGGCCTCACAAATGCACTTTGGAGTGAGCTTTTCCCCTTGAAATGCACGTTTCTGAGCGCACTTGTTAAGCCTGTAGTTGCACTCTGCAGTGCGCTTTCCTCTTAGAAATATGCGTTGCCGAGCGCAACTATGTCTGCCTTAGTTGCGCTCTAAAGCGCGTTTTCCCCTTGGAATGCCGCACTTCAGAGCACAACTCAGTAGGCCAAAGCCACGGGGCAAAGCATGGTTCCGGAGGCCCTCAGCGCGCTCTAGACCATGACCATGGGCGGTATAACTGTGCTCTTCGATCGCGGATACCTTTTCCAACACCGCGCAAGTTCTTTTGGAACCCACGCTTTGCCACCTTGGCACCCATAAATGCTCGGCACTCCTTCCCAGAGGCCCAACTCCCCATAAAAACACTTAAAATACAGAGCTAAGGACATGAAGACTTACTTGCAACTCTCGGAATGCGAATCCATTGGATGAATCTCTCGCAATCTCAGTTTTCACCTCTAGGCTCCTCTAATCTCCTGTCAAACTCACCTATCACAAATGACACCTATTATGAGGGTCCACCTACTATTTATATACATTGGACTTATTCATGTTTTTCCATTTCGGGATCATCCGATGTTTTTTTTTCGAACCGTTGACACCTATGGATCTAGTTCGATAAGCACTTGAGAATGTTTGAGACCATTTCTCGTTTTTTTCGAAAACAATTTTAGCCACTTTTTTCACACCTCTGTTACCTCGATTTGCATGTCAAACTCCATTTTTTGAACCATTAACACCTTTGGATTCAGTTCAACGAGACCTTGATGATGGTTAACACCACTCATCATTTTCTCCCGAAAATTTACCTTCTTTGATGATCAGAGGTAGCCATATTTCACTTATTTCAAGTCCCCCATCCCTATTTAGGTTGTTCGGGTGCTTCATGATTTCCAAAGCTTCTCTCACCCTTCTCTTGTAGTAGTGGTCTTCTACTGCAAGCAACTTCGTATTTTCCAGGAAGACATGGTGTTTCGTTTTGAGAGAGTGTTCAGCGAGTGCGGAAGTATTTGTCCTCTCTTTCCTTATGTCAGCTCCATGTTCCTTTATCCTAATTTGAAATTAACGACCTGTTTCCCCTATATATCTCCTCCCACAAGAACAATCTACTTTATACACTCCTTTATATTGATGCCAATCAATATTGTCTTTCACCGACCTCATTTTCTGTATAATGGTTTCCATTGGCCTGAATGATGTCCATACTTATTTCCTCCTCAATACCTTTGCAATCCTATCAGTTACTCCTTGAATGTATGGGAGGAAGGACTTTAGAGTATTTCTCTCCTTCTTATGCTGAGTCCAATTTTCTACTTTTTCCAGTGCCTTATTGATGTCTTTATTCATATATCCTAGGCCTCTAAAGACAGATGTCAAGTGTTCTTTTTCTTTTCCAAGTTGTTCCTTGTCTACTATGCGGAAAGCTCTCATGGCTAAGGTGTTGATTACCCCAATTTTCTACGATGGATGGTGATGTGAGTGAGCATGAAGGTATATTTCCAAGTGGTTTTCTTTCTATAGACCCCATGGCTTAGGGTTCCATCATTCTTTTTTCTATTAGTACGTCAAAGAAGGGGATGCTCCCGTCCTCCTCCATTTCCAAGGTAAACATTATGTCCTCTGAGAGATGATTAAGATGCTTATGAAATTTTTTGAGCTCAATAATTCCATGGTGCCATCTCACGTTGGTGTCATCCACATACCTCTTCCATCTTGTGGGCTGTAAGGGGAAAGAGTGAACTGCCTTCTTCTCGAAATGCTCCATAAAGAGATTAGCAACAATTGGAGATAAAGGGGACCCCATTGCTACTCCGCTAGTTTGTTCATAAAATTCACCTTTAAATCTGAAAAAAGTGGACCAGAGACGTACTTCTGGTCGTTTTACAGTTTCTGGATCTGCAACTTCAAATATTACCTGTACTGCTTCATTAAGGGGGATTTTAGTAAAAATACCCACAAAATCAAAGCTTATTAGAAAGTCATGTGCCTCTAATTTTTCTTCCTTAATGATCTTTATGAAATCCTTGGAGTCTTTTATAAACGAATCTGTTTTCCCCACCAGTGGACTTAATAAATTTGCTACAAATTTTGCGAGGTGGTAGGTTGAAGATCCAGTTGTGTTCACAATTGGTCTGAGAGGAACCCCATCCTTGTGAATATTCAGAAGGCCATATATTCTGGGTGTGATCTCGTTGCAAGGAATGAGGCATTTCTTAACTCTCTTTTCTACGTTTGATTCTTTAATTCCTTTCTTCACCTCTCTTGTAACCCTGGAAATTGGATTGGATGGTAACTTTTTATAGCTCCCACTCATTTCCAGGTGTTCTATCATTTTATGGTTGTAGTCCTCTCGCTTCATCACCACCGTGGCCCCTCCCTTGTATGCCTTCAGAACAACAATCTCCTCATTCTTTCTCAAATTTATGAGGGATACACATTCATCCCTACTTAGATTATACTTTGGAAGCTTGGCATTTTTTAATATCAGCGCGCAATCCAGTAATTTCGTCCTTGTGCTCCTCTGATAGCATTTGGATGATTTCCTCCATGCTGCAAATAATGTTTTCCAGAGGAATGAATTTGGGGGCTGGGGAAAATCCGAGACACTTCCTAAGTAGATTCATCGTGCCCCTGTCCAGTTCTACGTTGGAGAGGTTAACAACCAAATTGTTTTGGTCCATGCTCTGGTTACCCTCCATATCGTTCTTGTTCCTGTGCAATGGGTTGTCGAACTTCTTGGACTGTCTTATGCCAGATGCACGCCCTTCTCTTTCAACCTTTAGAGCAGCACAGGCATCCACAACCCTTCATATGTCCCATTCAATAATTTTTGAAAGCTTCAGGTGGAGGTTCAACGCCCTTCATGAGCAGCCATCCAACGCAACTCTCAACCCCTTGATTTCTCCATGGATTAGGGTAAGGCTGACTTTGTGAACAATCTGTCATTCCGTTTGTTTCTAAGGTGGTGATTCACAGTAGCGAACCTGTGGATAACGCAATTCTCTTTACATCTCTTCAGGAACTCTAGATCAAAATCTCTTTTCTCAATTTTAGTTCTTAGTCTTTCCAATAGCTAGATATCATCACAGATTTCCCTTCCGTACATGTTCGTCATTAAAAATTTGAGATTTCCGTGTTGTGTAGTGCTAGAAGAGTGGGTTTCTAAATTATCCACGGTCAACATTTTTATTTTCGACGTTTCGATTCCTTAATTGGATTCATCCTGGGGACAAGATATGGAGCGAAGAGATGCTTTTGAGGTGTATAAATAGTTAAGTATGCTCTTTCATTTCAAATCCTTAATGATAATAACCTATTCATTCATCTTCTAAAAGAAAGTTCATCATTATTAATAATAAAATTCTTCAATAATACTCGCTATTAAAAATAACTTATTGTCCTTAATGACAATAGTTCATTCAAATAATTATTAACAACATTATTCATAATTTCAACATAATTATTAATCAATGTTATTCATAAAAACTTTCATAGATAATAAAATCATGCATTCATTCATAGGCTTGTCTAACAAAATCATTATTAATGTGTACACTAATTCATTAAATTAAAACATTATTCATAATGTCAAATGCTTATTAATAATTAATAATAAAACATTATGTCCAATAATTAATAATAAATCATTATGCCCAATAATTAATAATAAAGCATTATTAATAATAAAATGAATGTTCATTAAATAATAAAGTTTTCCATAATATTTGCTCATAAAATAAAAAACCATATTGTCCTTAATGACAATAATTCAATAATTATTAATTTAATAACATAATCATTATTCATAATGCATTCATAGGCCATTTCCATTCATGTATTATAAACTGAAAGGATAGGATAGGTTATTGTTCTGGTGTATTGGTGATTGTTCTAGCATAATACCCATTAATATTAATATTTATAGGGATAGTGCAAGTGATTTTATTAATATTAATATTAGTATTAATAAGTAATATTATTAATAATAATGATCATAATGATAATAATAAGTAACAATGACAAGGAGAGTGAGAAGGAATGGCTACAAATCATACTTGGTTTTATCTGTTACCTTCTTTGATGATTAGAGGTAGCCATATTTCACTTATTTCAAGTCCCGCATCCCTATTTAGGTTCTTCGGGTGCTCCATGATTTCCAAAGTTTCTCTCACCCTTCTCTTGTAGTAGTGGCCTTCTACTGCGAGTAGCTCTGTATTTTCCAGGCAGACATGGTGTTTCGTTTTGAGAGAGTGCTCAGTGAGTGAGGAAATATTTGTCCTCTCTTTCCTTATGTCAGCTCCATGTTCCTTTATCCTAATTTGAAATGAACGACCCGTTTCCCCTATATAGCTCCTCCCACAGGAACAATCTACTTTATACACTCCTTTATATTGATTCCAATCAATCTTGTCTTTCACCGACCTCATGTTCTGTTTAATGGTTTCCATTGGCCTGAATGATGTCCATACTTCTTTCCTCCTCAATACCTTTGAAATCCTGTCAGTTACTCCTTGAATGTATGGGAGGAAGGCCTTAAGAGTATTTCTCTGCTTCTTATGTTGAGTCCGATTTTCTGCTTTTTCCAATTCCTTATTGATGTCTTTTTCCAATGCCTTAAGTGGTCTTTTTATTTTTCAAGTTTTTCCTTGTCTGATATGCGGAAATATCTCATGGATAAGGTGTTGATTACCCCAATTTTCTGCGATGGATGGTGATGTCAGTGAGCATGAAGGTAGGTTTTCGAGTGGGTTTTCTTTCTGTAGACCCCATGGCTGGGGGTTCCATCATTCTTTTTTCTGATTAGTACATCGAGGAAGGGGATGATCCCATCATCCTCCATTTCCATTGTAAAGTTTATGTCCTCCGAGAGATGATTAAGATGCTCATGAAATTTGTTGAACTCGGTAATTCCATGGGTGTTGCTTGGGTTTTCACCCAAGCATGTGCATATGATCACCTATTAACTTCGTAGTAGCATTTTAGATTAAACAGTAAAAGTAAATGTAAAAAGTAAATATTGATCTAACATATGCAAGAAAGTAACTCTAGATTAAAAACAGTAAAAAACTAGATCCATGAGAGAAACAATAAAAAAATTTGATATTTTCTATTAATGGGAAAGAAATGGCTTGCAATGGTTTACCTCAATGGTGAGGTTGTTGGAATTCTTGCAGCAGTACAGGAGTAGTGCTCCAGCGCTCCAATAGTCTCTCTCTTCTCCAAGATGCTTCAATGGTTGGGCAAAGCTCAAAAAGGATGGGAAAATCTCAAGAGGGATTTTGGCAGCATGAGGATAGGATGAATGTGGATGAATAGTGAGGAGCCTCTATCACATTTGTATAGCTTTTGGGTGACGGAGAATACAACTATGGTTTAAGGAAACCAATGGTATTGGTGAAAAATAGTTTAGGTTTTCTTTTCCTCTTTTTCCCTCTTTTTCCTTTTTTGAATATATTTTGAATTGTATTCCCTTTAAATTGATTTTTGGGAATTTTGGACCCCTTTTGAGGGTTTTTTTTGTATTTTTTGAGGAAAATTAAATATTTTGAGGAGAAAAAGATGGATTTTGGTGACCTTTTGAAGGTTTTAGAGGCTAAAATGGTACGAAAAGTGGACAAATGGGTCATGTGAATAGGGAAATGAGCTAGTGAGATTTTTTTGGGTGTCAACAATGGGGCCATCTCACGTTGGTGTCATCCACATACCTCTTCCATCTTGTGGGCTGTAAGGGGAAAGAGTGAAGTGCCTTCTTCTCGAAATGATCCATACAGAGATTAGAACAATTGGAGATAAATGGGACCCCATTGACACTCCGCTAGTTTGTTCATAAAATTCACCTTTAAAGCTTAAAAAAGTGGACCGGAGACATACTTTTTCCAGTTTTTCAATTTCTGGATCTGCAACTTCAAATATTACTTGTACTGCTTAAAAAAGTGGATCGGAGACATACTTCTGCCAGTTTTGCAATTTCTGGATTTGCAACTTCAAATATTACTTGTACTGCTTCATTAAGGGGTATTTTTTTTAAAATACCCACAACATCAAAGCTTATTAGTATGTCACGTGCCTCTAATTTTTCTTCCTTAATGATCTTTATGAAATCCTTGTAGTATTTTAAAAACGAATCTATTTTCCCCACCGGTGGACTCAATAAATTTGCTACAAATTTTTGGATGTGGTAGGTTGGGGATCCAATTGTGTTCACAATTGGTCTGAGAGGAACCCCATCTTTGTGAATCTTCAGAAGGCCATATATTCTGGGTGTGATCTCGTTGCAAGGCATGAGACGTTTCTTAACTCTCTCTTCTATGTTTGATTCTTTAATTGCTTTCTTCACCTCTCTCATAACCCTAGAAATTGGATTGGATGGTAACTTTTTATAGATCCAAATCGTTTCCAGGTGTTCTATCATTTTATGGTTGTAGTCCTCTCGGTTCATCACCACCATGGGCCCTCCCTTGTCTGTCTTCAAAAAAATGATCTCCTCATTCTATCTCAAATTTCTGAGGGCTACATGTTCATTCATACTTAGATTATCCTTTGGAAGCTTGGCCTTTTTTAATATCAACACACAATCCCGTCTCACGCCCTCCTTGTCCTCCTCTGATAGCATTCGGATGCTTTCCTCCATGTTGTAAATAATGTTTTCCAGAGGAACGAATTTGGGGGTTGGGGAAAATCCAAGACTCTTCCTGAGTAGATTCATTGTGCCTCTATCCAGTTCTGCGTTGGAGAGGTTAACAACCAACTTGTTTTGGTCCATGCTCTCATTACCCTCCCTATCGTTCCTGTTCTTGTGCAAAAGTTTGTCGAACATCCTTCACCCTCTTATGCCAATTGCACGCCCTTCTCTTTCATCCTTTAGAGTAGTGCAGACGTCCACAACCCTCCATATGTCACATTCAATAATTTTTGAAAGCTTCAGGTGGAGGTTCAACGCCCTTCGTGAGCAACCATCCAATGTAGCTCTCACCTGCTTGATTTCTTCATGGATTAGGGTAAGGCTGATCTTTGTGAACAATCTTCCATTCCATCTATTTCTAAGGTGTTGATTCACAGTAGTGAACCTCGGGATACCGCAGTTCTCTTTACATCTCTTCAGGAACTCTAGATCAACAACTCTTTTCTCAATTTTAGTTCTTAGTCTTTCCAATACCTGGATATCATCACAGATTTCCCTTCTGTACATGTTCGTGATTAAAGATTTGATATTTCCATGGTGTGTAGTGCTATAAGAGTGGGTTTCCGTATTATCCACGGTCGACATTTTTATTGTCGACGTTTCAAATGCTTAACTGGATTCATCCTCATGACAAGATATGGAGAGAAGAGATGCTTTCGAGATGTATAAATAGTTAGGTACCCCTTTCATTTCAAATCCTATTAATGATAATAACCTATCCATTCATCCTCTAAAAGAAAGTTCATCATTATTAATAACAAAATTCTTCAATAATACTCACTATTAAAAATAACTTATTGTCCTTAAAAACAATAGTTCATTCAAATAATTATTAACAACATTATCCATAATGTCAACATAAATTATTAATAAATGTTCTTCATAAAAAATTTCATAGATAATAAAATCATGCATTCATTCATAGGCTTGTCTAATAAAATCATTATTAATATGTACACTAATTCATTCAACTAAAATATTATTCATAATGCCAAATGCTTATTAATAATTAATAATAAAACATTATGTCCAATAATTAATAATAAAGCATTATTCATTATTAATAATAAAATGAATGTTCATTAAATAATAAAGTTTTCCATAATATCTTCTCATAAAATAAAAAACCCTATTGTCCTTAATTACAATAATTCAATAATTATTAATTTAATAACATAATCATTATTCATAATGTATTCTTCATAATGCATTATAGGCCATTGTCATTCATGTATTATAAACTGAAAGGATAGGATAGGTTATTGTTCAGGTGTATTGGCGATTGTTTGAGCATAATACCCATTAATATTAATATTAATAGGGATAGTGCAAGTGATTTTATTAATATTAGTATTAATAAGTTATTATTAATAATAATGATCATAGTGATAATAATAAGTAATAATGACAAGAAGAGTGAGAAGCAAGGGTTGCAAATCATACATGGTTTTATCCATTACCTTATTTGATGATCAGAGCTAGCTATCTTTCACTTATTTCAAGTCCCCCACCCCTATTTAGGTTGTTCGGGTGCTTCATAATTTCCAAATCTTCTCTCACCCTTCTCTTGTAGTAGTGGTCTTCTACTACGAGCAGCTCCATATTTTCCAGGAAGACATGGTGTTTCATTTTGAGAGAGTGCTCAACGAGTGCAGAAGTATTTGTCCTCTCTTTCCTTATGTCAGCTCCGTGTTCCTTTATCCCAATTTGAAATGAACGATCTGTTTCTCCTATATAGCTCCTACCACATGAACAATATACTTTTTACACTCCTTTATATTGATGTCAATCGATCTTGTCTTTCACCGACCTCATTTTCTGTCTAATGGTTTCCATTGCCATGAATTATCTCCATATTTATATCCTCCTCAATACCTTTGTAATCATGTTAGTTACTCCTTGAATGTATGGGAGGAAGGCCTTAAGCGTCTTTCTCTCGTTCTTATGATAAGTCCAGTTTTCTGCTTTTTACAGTGTCTTATTGATGTCTTTATTCGTATATCCTAGGCCTCTAAAGACAGAGGTCAAGTGGTATTTTTCTTTTTCAAGTTGTTCCTTGCCTGATATGAGTAAAGCTCTCATGGATAAGGTGTTGATTACCCCAATTTTCTGTGATGGATGGTGATGTGGGTGATCATGGAGGTATCTTTTCGAGTGGGTTTTCTTTCTGTAGAGCCCATGTATGAGGGTTCCATCATTCTTTTTTTTTATTAGTACGTCGATGAAGGAGATGCTCCCATCCTCCTCCATTTCCATGGTAAAATTTATGTCCTATGAGAGATGATTAATATGCTCATAAAAGTTTTTGAGCTTGATAATTCCATGGGGCCATCTCACGTTAGTTTCATCCACATACTTATTCCATCTTGTGGGATGTAAGGGGAAAGAGTGAAGTGCCTTCTTGAAATTCTCCATAAAGAGATTAGAAACAATTGGAGATAAAGGGGACCCCATTGCTACTCCGTTGGTTTGTTCATAAAATTCACCTTTAAAGCTGAAAAAAGTTGATCAGAGACATACGTCTTCCAGTTTTGTAGTTTCTGGATTTGCAACTTCAAATATTACATGTACTGCTTCATTAAGGGGGATTTTGGTAAAAAGACCCACAACATCAAAACTTATTAGCAAGTCATGTGCCTCTAATTTTTCTTCCCTAATGATCTTTATGAAATCCTTGTATTCTTTTATAAACGAATTTGTTTTCCACACCAGTGGACTCAATAAATTTGCTACAAATTTTGCGAGGTGGTAGGTTGGGGATCTAATTGTGTTCACAATCGTTCTGAGAGGAACCCCATCCTTGTGAATCTTCAGAAGGCCATATATTCTGGGTGTGATCTCGTTTCAAGGCATGAGGCATTTCTTAACTCTCTCTTCTATGTTTGATTCTTTAATTGCTTTCTTCACCTCTCTCGTAACCCTAGAAATTGGATTGGTTGGTAAATTTTTATAGCTCCCACTCGTTTCCAGGTGTTTTATTATTTTATGGTTGTAGTCCTCTTGGTTCATCACAACCGTGGCCCCTCCCTTTTCCACCTTCAGAACAACGATATCCTCATTCGTTCTCAAATTTATGAGGGCTACATGTTCATCCCTACTTAGATTATCCTTTGGAAGATTGGCCTCTTTTAATATCAACGCATAATCGAGTCTCATGCCCTCCTTATCCTCCTCTAATAGCGTTTGGATGCTGTCCCCCATGCTGCAAATAATTTTTTCCAGAGGAACGAATATGGGGGCTGGGGAAAATTTGAGACCCTTCTTGAGTAGATTCATCGTGCCTCCGTCCAGTTCTGCATTGGAGAGGTTAACAACTAGTTTGTTTTGGTCCACGCTCTAGTTACCCTCCCTATCGTTCCCATTCCTATGCAATAGGTTTTCAAACTTCCCGCACTGTCTTATGCTAGCTGCATGCCCTTCTCTTTCATCCTTTAGAGCAGCGCTGGCGTCTACAACCCTCCATATGTCCCATTCAATAATTTTTGAAAGATTCAGGTGGAGGTTCAATTCCCTTCATGAGCAGTCATCCAACGCATCTCTCACCTGCTTGATTTCTCGATGGATTAGGGTAAGGCTGAGCTTTGTGAAAAATCTATCATTCCTTTTATTTCTAAGGCGGTGATTCACAGTAGTGAACCTGGGGATAATGCAGTTCTCTTTACATATCTTCAGGAACTCTAGATCAACAACTCTTTTTCAATTTTAGTTCTTAGTCTTTCCAATAGCTAGATATCATCACAAATTTCCCTTCCGTACAGTTTCATGATTAAATACTTGTATTTTCGTGGTGTGTAGTGCTAGAAGAGTGGGTTTCTGGATTATCCACGGTCATCATTTTTATTGTTGACATTTCGAATCCTTAACTAGATTCATCCTCGAGACAAGATATGGAGAGAAGAGCTTCTTTAGGGTGTATAAATAGTTAGGTACTGTGTAAATCTACAAGAAAGATCACACAACTAGAGAAAATATCACAAACCTCACTTAGAATTGTAGAGAAGAAAGAAGAAGAAATGAATCAATTATCACTCATGAACACAGAGATGGAGAAATTTGCAGTATAATCATACATCATCTGTAAGTTGGCACTGTGAATAAATTGATACAATAAAATACTGTCAAGTGAATTCGAATTAACCAAAGGTGATTCGAATTCTCTTCAATGTGTGGCTTGGATAGCATTGGAGACATCATCCAATCAATGGTAGTAGTCACAAATAGTCAAAAGTCAGTCAAATGAGTCTAACTGATTCTAACCGAGTCACGTGAGCACAAATCAAGGGATGGAGACTCGAAGGAGGGTGCATGAGGCTATCAGTAGGTCAAGTGGTACTCCGATATAGACAATTGGAAGCTATCGGAAGTTAAACTGAGCAATAAATGAATAAATTGGTCAATAAATGTTGCAACTGACTGTTAGTGATCCAAGTAGTGTAGTAGGGTGCATATATCATCCAGGTGAGGAAAACAAAGCGTACTAGGTAGGTAGGAGGGCTCATGAGGGCTAAAAAAGGCTATAGGGGGCTGAACATTGGCTCTAGGTGCTGGGGAGACTACCATACTGATGACTAGATGCATGCATGCATGAAAATATAAAAAATGATGGTGAGAATATTCCAACACCCCTCCGCAAGCCAAAATATGAGGAAACAACTGGAAGAACTAATGGTAGGGCCCTGGTGACTAATACCAAAGGTCATCTCGTACAACAATATAAATAAATAAAGTGATGAAAGAGGGAAAACCCGGTGGGAATAAATCCCTCCCTAAAAAATATACTGAAGGATGCTAATGTAGTATGTCATCACTCACCCTAAGAAGAGATCTAAGGTAAGTGAATCTCTTCACCGTGAAGGTCTTGGTGAAGATATCTACAATCTGCTCTTCTATAGAACAATAGAGCAATGTGACGGTATTGTCATGCACTAATCCTCGAATATAATGCATTTGTATTTCAATATGTTTAGTTCTCTGTCTTAGAATTGAATCTGTGGAGATCCTGATGGCACTCTGATTGTCACAATAGATGACTGGTGGAGTACTAAATCGAATCCCAAACTATGACAAGATGCCCCGCAACCAGATGCATTATGTGGTTGCATTCACAACACTTCTATACTCGGCCTCAACTGAAGAAATAGCTAAAGTAGTCTGATTTTTGCTCGACCAACAGATACGTCTAGATCCAATCATGAAAACAAAACCACATGTAGACTTCTGATCTGAGCTATCTCCAACCCAATCAGAATCAATATACCTAACTAGGTTTAAAGGAGACCTAGCTGCATAGAAAATACCATGTGTCTTTGTCCCTTGCACATAATGCAAGATCCTCTTGGCTGCCTTCCACTGAAGCTCATGAGGCTCCCGCATCTATATGGAGACAGCACTAACTGCATATGATAGATCAGGTCAAGTATGTGTAAGAAACAAAATACTCTCAATCAAATGCCGATACAAAGTACTATCCACCAAAGATGTAGAAGAACCATCCTCAAGGATGATCCATGAAAGAAAAGGAAATGATGTTGGTTTGAATTCGCTCATATGAAATCTGTCAAGTAGATCTGATGCATATTTGGATTATGCAGCTTTGATTCCTGAATCACTCTGAGTGACTTCAAGACCAAGAAATTTCTTAGAAGTCCCAAATATGACATAGAGATGGAGTTGTGCAAAGCAGTTTTGATAGATCTAATGCATGAAGAATTGCTCCCAGTAATCAACAAATCATCAACATAAAGAGCAATAAGAAGTAGGGATTTACCATCATGTCTCATGTAGATATTCAAATGTGATTTGCATATCTGGAAATCTTGTGAAAGTAAGAAGGAATCCATCTTGGCATACCAAGCTTGGGGAGCTTGCTTAATCCCATACAAGGACTTCCTCAATTTGCACACAAGTGAAGGATCATCAATATACCCCTCAATTTACTTCATGTATATCTCCTCCTCTAGATATCCATGAAGGAAAGCACTTTTAACATCCATGTGATGCACTTCCCAATGCTTGGATGCAGCAAGAGAAAGAACAAGATAGATGGAATCCATCTTAGCATATGTGTGAATGTCTCAGAATAGTCAATCCCATGAACTTGGGAGAAACCCCTTGCAACTGTTAGTTTTTCATCATTTAATTCAATATGATCTAGGATATTAACTGAAAGAACAACATGTACAGGATATCAAGCATAAGAGACAAGAGACAAGAGACACAAAACATTTCACCAGGGAAAACCAAGAAGGTGAAAAACCCTGCAACTTCCTTAGAGATAGAAAAAGCATCAATACAAGGATCACCATGATCAAACCCAAGAGATAGATATCTTCAGCAGCATGCTCCTCCTCCACTTGTGCGCACTCCTCCTCTCTCTCACTAATGCGAAGTGAGTGAATAATAGAATGTGTAAAATGAGAGAGAGACATTCTCTATTTATACACTAACTTTCACTTGACCTTTACTCAACTAGGTCAGCCTCAACTTAACCACTTAACACAATGTTGACTGGGCCGACCCCCACTAGGGTGGTCTAATAACCCTTTATCCTACATGACTCATACAAGCCCGACCCCATAAAGGTGGTCTAATAACCCATCAAGTATAAGTTACAACACTTACAATATAACTTACGACACATGCAAGTACAACTGTCGACACTTCTAATCGGAGGAATAATACATCTTTGTTGGGGATACAATAAAGTACAAATGCAATATATTAGTGAATATCTTCCAAAGTTACAAATACATCAACACTCTCTCTTAACTAGGAAGGTATTCTCTTGACACAAGTCATCAATACATATATGCACAAGTCTTCAATTCTGGAGCTGGATCATCGTCACTGGATCACGGAGCATCATCATCACTGCTACTGCTATCTCAATCAATCTCCAATCTACTCATCATAAGAAGTTCTACAGAGCCATCCCTTTTTCATGCTGGATGTAGGCCTAGCCTCCATGTAGGTCTTCATCATCTCCGCGAGCAAGCCATCAAGTAGGTACACCTCAGGACTGATTACACTGCCTCTACAAAACCTACAAGATCTCCCAGGACTGACTACAATGCCTCTGCAAAACCTGCAAGAGCATCTTAGGACTGATTATATGCCTCTACAAAACCTATGTACCATACTATCACCTCATCGTCTTCAGATCACCTCATATTCCACGGATCACAACCCAGATGCACATCACACAGCACTTACACTCACTGGCATGGGAAGACACACCTCAACCATCCCTGAAAGGCTCAACACTTATATCTACGCCATGGGAAGACACACTTCAACTATGCAAGAATGGCATCGCACTTATATCCATAGCCATGGGAAAACACACTTCAACCATGCTAGGAATGGCACAACACTTATATCCATAGCCATGGGAAGACACACTTCAACCATGCTAGGAATGGAACAGCACTTACATCATAGCCATGGGAAGACACACTTAAACCCTGCTCGAATGGCACAGCTCTTACATCAACGACCATGGGAAGACACACTTCAACCATGTCGGAATGGCCCCAGCCCTTATATCTGCACCATGGGAGGACACACCTACCACCATGTGAGAATGGCTCATGTGCATTTGTGTCTCCGGACTCATCACTTCCTCTTGGAAGGAATCTCGATCTGAAGTATACCAAGCCGCTCTCTCAAGTACTCAAACTTCACTCTAGTTAGTGCCTTGGTCAACACATTGGCTATCTGCTTGTCCATCGCAATATACAGGAGCTTCACTGCTCCTCTCTGCACCATATCCCTGATATAGTGGAACTTGATCTCAATGTGCTTCGACTTGTCATGGAACACTGGGTTCTCCTACAACTTCACACAACTCTGGTTGTCACAATATATACAAGTAGCACTCAGTTGGAGATCAAAAAAATCAGACAGTAGCTTCTTAAGCCATACTGCCTCACAACTAGCCGAACAAGTTGAGACATACTCTGCTTCGGCTGTACTAAGTGCCACATAGGAATGCTTCCTTCTAAACCAAGAGATCATACCGGATCCCATACTGAATCAGCACCCCAAAGTGCTCTTCCGATCAATGGCACTACCTGCCCAATCCGAATCAACATAACCCTCCAGGTTAAACTTTTGATTCGCCTCATACTTGAGCCAATAGTCAACTGTACCCTTCAGGTACCTCAGAATATGCTTTGCAACTATCATGTGAACATGTCTCGGATCTGTCAAGTACTGGCTCAAGGTGTTCACTGCAAAGCAGATATCTGGTCTTGTATTCATCAGGTACATCAAGGACCCAATCATCTGACGATACATAGTGGCATCAACCGACTCAGATGAAGCATCACACAGAAGCTTCAAGTTCGATGCCATAGGTGTGGCCATGGCCTTGCAGTCCATCATCTCGAACCTCTTCAAGATCTCTTTTGCATACTTCCCTTTTCCAAGGAAGATTCCATCTGTGCTCTGCCACACCTCCATACCTAGAAAGTATTGCATCATACCCAAGTCCTTCATCTCGAACTTGGCAGCAAGCTTCCTCTTCGTATTGACAATCAATCTATCCTCACCTGTAACAAATAGGTCATCCACATAAAGAAGTAGTATCACTGGATTTCCTTCCTCAACCTTGTAGTAAAGGTTGGAGTCCGCTTTACTCTTAGTAAAGCCCAAACTAGATAGGAATCCATCTATCCTATCGTACCAGGTCCTGGGTGCCTGTTTCAAACCATACAGGGCTTTCTTCAGTTTGCACACATGAGTACCTCTGTCATGTGTCTCAAACCCAAGTGGCTGCTCCACATACACTTTCCTATTCGACTACACCATTCAAGAAAGATGTCTTGACATCCATCTGGTGTATCTTCCACTTCATCACTGCAACCAGATCAAGTACTGTTCTGATGGAAGTGTGCCTGGCTATAGGAGAAAAAATCACGAGCCACAACCCGGCCTTGTATTTCTCTATACTACCATATGCAGCATGCTTGATCTTATAGATCCACTTGGAAGTCACAGCAGACTTCCCTTCATGTCTTGGGAGCACATCCCAAACATCATTCTTCATGATCAACTAGTATTCCTCGACCATGGCATCCTTCCATTACTACAGCTCGGATCCTGGGAACTTCAGATTCTTCAATATCTTCAATAGATAGTTTTCTTGAACTTCGTTGCTGGAACAAATGTTGTAGTTCTTCTTTTGTAGGTGATTGTACATGATCTTTACTACAAGTCAAATTCAATTGCATGATTAGAAACTTCTCATTGTTTTCAAAAACAAATTCTTATGCATAAAGACATATGTCATACAATCATGCAATTATCTTAGCCAATGCTTCAATACAACATTTATCCATATCCTGTAACTTTCTAGATGCCTTCCATCTCTACTAGAACATTGTTAAGAGTGTGCACAACTGCCAACATGTCAGCAAAGAGGTTTCATTCTAGATAAGTAGCAATGGAATGTTGTACAGTACCATAGGCCACTTACCCATTACTTGCATATTAGTAGTATCTTGTTCATTAATGCAACTTTTCTAATATGCATAATACACAATCTAGGTCTAGGAACTGAATTATATACATCATTGATCAATATTAAACAATCATATATACAAGAAATGACAATTCAAATACTTATATTTGTTTGTTTGTTGAGTGGACTCCCTCTCAATCTTTGCTTCCTTGCAGGAGCTACTGGAGTGTGCTTCCTCTTGATCTTCCTAGATTACATGTTCTTGAACTTATATTCATCCTGGACCACTATGCATGCTTAAGTGTGCACTAGTGTCATCCTCAAGATCTCATACATGATCATACATCCAATAGTATAATATCAATACTATCAAAACATTATGATCCTAAATAAACTTAACATGTATGGTCATGATTATTTCACACACATGTAATTTATCACAAGCATTAGTATTCAAGGTTTCAGGGAGGGCTTCTATTACTTATGCATATTCTTATTGACCATAGGACTCCTCTGGTTAGTCATATCATCAATCAAAGTAGGAAACATAATATGCATAAACTGTTGATTACTTAAACTTCTAACTTCAAGAATAATCATTCATACAAAAGTATAAGATACTAACACAGGGTAGGATTCTAACTTGATATAGGAAAAACATACCTGGTTATCATGTTTGCTAGTTATCTCTAACATACCCAAACAATGTCTTCTTGTTCCCTTCAATGACTTGTGCTTAGTAACCTGCATAACTCATAAGTTAACCATTGTAGAACCAAATTATACATACCTCGTAAGTAGAGCTTCTATAATGGCTATGGATGAGTCTTTGTCTTCATGTCATCATGGTCATATGTTCTTGATCTATCTTTCTTGATGTACCTTTCATGTTAGTGGACAACATCAACCTCATACAACATCATGGTGCATTCGTACAATCATAAGTGTCATAACCCTAATCAATGAATGTCTACAAGCATTCATACATTTACTAAGGTGATAAGACAAGTCTAAGATTAATCAAGATTTGTACTAATAATATGAAGACAAACATATCATAAACTTAATCATGAACAGATTTCACAAACATACCTATATCTCTTCAAGTCATACCGGTCGGGATTGCTTGTAGACTTCTTGTGTAAGGCCTTAGCCTCATCTCCCTATGGAACTGGAATCTCTTCACTTATGTAGGTGTCCAATTCATTCTCTTCTAGTATCAAACCAATCCACTTTGATTTGCTGAAACTGGATCTGGAGCTGGATTAGGGTTTGTCAGAGAAACCCTAAAAATTCAAACTTTGAATTTCAAACTTCTGATTGGATGAAAATATGTGGCTTGTTGAGCTGATCAATCTGGTATACTTCAATTTTGAAAACTGCAAAATTGACCCCTCAAAATTGCCTTTGAAACTTCTGGATTCACGAGACAGGACCCCGAACTAGGGTTTGATAAATCCCACCCTTCTAATCAACCAAAAGTTTGATCCAAATCTCTAAGCTTCTATTTTTCTGAGGAGCTTCCAGCCATGGTCATAGACTTAAAAAATTCCAACTATTGCAGAAGCCCTAATTTTCCATTTTGTCAATCAAAATCCCAAACTAGGGTTTGATCAAGCTCGGCCTTCTGCCCAACCAAAAAAATTGATCTTGGTCTCTAAATTTCAATTTTGATGAGGATCATTCAGATTTGGTATCCGATTGCAAAAAATCTAACTTTCTTCGAATCCCTAAATTCCCGCAGCAGTGACAAGCCAAGAATGAAGGTGGTCAAAATCTAATTCTATTTTGACATAAATATGCACCTGATTGTTTCTAGTGCATCTCTAAAATTACAAATACACAGGGTTGAAAAATTTGTCTTGTGGTACCCTGACCTGTCTTCTTTCCAACCCCATAGGTCTGACCTCAATTGGATTCACTGAGAGAGAGTTATGCCAAGTGTCGCAACGTGACCTGTTTATGGGATAAAATAGGAGAGCGAACTTGTACGGAGTGCCACATGTCACTGCTTCAACTTTGGCCTCTGAAAAACTTACCTGAGACACTAGAGTCCGTGATCTACCTATCACATTTTACTAAATTTCATTTGGAGCTTCCTAGCCCAAGTTGTGACCTTTTTTCCTAGGTCACCTGTTTATGACCGAGATCTGGAAGAGGCAGAAACCCTAGGTTGTACTGATCATAAAACAAAAAGTACAACAAATAAGATGTTGTGCTTTGGAAAAAAGGTACATGGGGATGTTATCTATGACTTGTGAAAGTTTCAGATTCTGAACCTTCCCCAAAATGGATTTATAGCTAAAGTGCTATGATGACTGCTTTTTCTATATCAAGCCCTAGCTTCCGATTTGTCGCAAGTGCAACAAGTCTCATAAATGCCATAGCATGCCTTCCTTCAGGCTAGCTCTGATACCATGGTATTTTTTCATGATTTAATTCAAAATGATCTAGGATCATAACTGAAAGAACAACGTGTACAGCATATCAAGCATAAGAGACAAGAGACAAGAGACAAAAAACATTTCACCGGGAAAAACCAAGAAGGTGAAAAACCCCGCAACTTCCTCAGAGATAGAATAAGCATCAATACAAGGATCACCATGATCAAACCCAAGAGATATATATCTTCAGCAGCATGCTCCTCCTCCACTTGTGCGCACTCCTCCTCTGTCTCACTAATGCGAAGTGAGTGAATACTAGAATGTGTAAAATGAGAGAGACACACTCTCTATTTATACACTAACTTTCACTTGACCTTTACTCAACTAGGTCGGCCTCAACTTAACCACTTAACATAATGCTGACTAGGCCAACCCCCACTAGGGTGGTCTAATAACCCTTTAACCCACATGAATCATACAGGGCTGACCCCATCAAGGTGGTCTAATAACCCATCAAGTATAAGTTACGACACTTACAATATAACTTGCGACACATGCTAGTAAAACTGATGACACTTCTAATCGGAGGAATAATACATATCCGTTGGGGATACAATAAAGTGCAAATACAATATACAAGTGAATATCTTGCAAAGTTACAAATACATGAACAACAACCAATCGGGCCTTATACTTTCTTGTGACTCCATCTGATTCCATCTTTGTTTTGTATATCCACTTGCATTGAACAAGCTTCCTCCCAGGAGGGAGAGAGAAAATTTCCCAAGTCTCAATTATTTCAAGAGATTGATACTCTTCTTCCATAGCAGCTACCCATCTAGGATCTTGGGAGGCCTCAAAAAATGTTTGTGGATCTATGGGAGAGAGTGCAACTCTTGTATCTTGGTGATCAGATTTATCTTCAACAAGATCAATGGTGGAAGCAGGAGTAGTGTTGGCCCATCTAGCAATAGGAGTTGGATCTTTAGGTTCTAGATATTCAAGTTCTTGTGGATCTAGATCTAGCATTCACACTTCTCCATGAGTCATATTTTTCTCAATCTTCTTTGATGGATATTTTCCATTCAAGCAACCTTTGCAGGTGCCTTGGGCAAACTTGAGATTTGGTAGACCTTCAACCACCTTTTGAGTTTGCATGTACTGCAAATACTTGTAGTTGAGATTCCCAAAAAATTCATGCCATATCCTACTCTCTTCATTTGCATGAGTGTGAAGAGAAAACTTCTTGGAGAGAGGAATAAAGTGAGAGAACTCATAGAGTTTCGAATTGTGGTTTGGAACACCTTTTGCAATGATATTTCCTAAAACCATGTCCTGTATTTTGACCTCATTTGGAGAGAAGATCACCCTCTTGGGATCTCCAGTATGGGTCATTTGGTAGACCGAAATTAGATTGGAAGTAAGTGTAGGAACATAGAGTACATTTGAGGAGTATCCATGATCAAGTTTGATCCTTCCAATCCCCTCAGAGGAGACCTCGGAACCATATCCCAACATGATGGATAGTCCAATAGTAGATTCGAAACCAGTAAAGAGATCTTTGAAGGAAGACATGTGTTTTGATTCTCTTGAATCTATGATGAAGGAGAATTGTGTTGATGCACCTGCCATGAGAGCATGGCATCTTTCTTTTTCCATTGATTTTGATGGTTCACCTTCTTTCTTCTAGCACATGATGCAGGTATTGGAAGGTTATTATTTTCAAGAAGTGAAGCTATGATATCTATGGTATTCTTCATACATGAACTCTCAGGATGGAATCCTCTATTGCAGTATGTGCATTTGGATTTCCCCTTCTCAATTTGCTTGTCTTTCTTGGGATTCGAAACTCCTTCTACTTAGTTTGGAGCCCCCTTTTGATTTTGCTCATTCGAATTTCTGTCAAATTTTTTTTGCTTGCCCTTTCCATTCGCTCTCTTCATTTCAGTGGCAGCTAGAGCTGAATCTAACTTGGGTTTTATCATTCCCATTTGAATTAACTTCTCTTCCTCTTGTGTGAGAGATTGGATGAAGTCATAAAGGCTTGGAAACTTCCATTTTGGGATGGATAGATTCACTGTCTGAAAGGTGGAGAAAAATACTGAGTAGTTAGGGCCCAATTTTGATATTATGCCAAGGATGAGCTGCTTCTCTTCCTTCTCTATTCCATATCTCTTCAATTGTGAAATCAAATTTTTAAACTTGGTTATAAACTCATTGATGGAGTCGAAACTGCAAGGGCTCAAGGAGATGAGCTCATTTTCCAATTTGTGACCTTTCAAGTCATCTTTCTATCCAAGAATAGATTTGATCTTGTCCCAAACCTCTTTTGGAGTTTCTATATCTATGACAAGAAAATGTAGGTCTTCGGAAATGATGAGGAGCAACATTCCTACTGCTTCATCAAGTTTATCCAAGTACTTGTATTTATCTACTGCACCAGTAGGTTCAACTGCAGTCCCATTCAATACTCTAGAGAGGCTCTTGGAATTCATGAAGATGTCCATATTGGCATTCCATTCGACATAATTGAATGAATTTAGTTTTAGATCCATTGGTAGCTATTGAAGTCAATTTGAAGATGAATTCGAATGATGGAGATAACCTACAAAACAATGAAATTTTTTATGGAGATTTGCTGCAATTCAAATTGAACACTGCATTAGGACAAAGAGCACATGTGACTGGATACTTCACACATTGCTAGACCTCACTAGATTGATCAAGTGAATTCAATACAATTGCACCAGGAATTGCTGTGGAAATCCAAAGGCTTCTGGTGCTCAATGAAATACAATTGCTCAAAGAATTGCTGCAACTGCTGCTGCTGCAATTCAAATAGTTGTCTTGAGATCTAATACTAATGTGTAAGTCTACAGGAAAGATCACACAGCTAGAGAAAATATCACAAACCTCACTTAGATTTGCAAAGAAGAAAGAAGAAGAAATGAATCAATTATCACTCATGAACACAGAAATGGAGAAATCTGTAGTATAATCATACATCAACTGTAAGCTGGCACTCTGAATAACTGAATACAATACAATACTATCAAGTGAATTCGAATTAACCAAAGGTGATTCAAATTATCCTCAATGTGTGGCTTGGATAGCATTGGAGACATCATCCAATGAGTGGTAGTAGTCACAAATAGTCAAAATTCATTCAAAGGAGTGTAACTGAGTCTAACTGAGTCATGTGAGAACAAATCAATGGATGGAGACTCCAAGGAGGGTGCATGAGGTTGATGAGGCTGTCAGTAGGTCAAGTGGAACTCCGATATAGACCACTTGAAGCTACGGGCAGTTAAACTGAGCAATAAATGAATAAACTAGTCAATAAATGCTGCAACTAACTGTTAGAGATCCAAGTAGTGTAGTAGGGCACATATGTCATCCAGGTGAGGAAAACAAGGCACACTAGGTAGGTAGGAGGACTCGTGAGGGATAAAAACAGGCTCTAGGGGGATGCACATAGGCTCCCGGTGCTGGGGAGACTACCATACTGATGACTGGATGCATGCAGATGCATGCATGATGACTGGATGCATGCATGCATGCAAATATAAAAAATGATGGTGAGAAGATTCCAACAGGGACGCCCTTTCATTTCAAATCCTATTAATGATAATAACATATTCGTTCATATTCTAAGAGAAAGTTCATCATTACTAATAATAAAATTCTTCAATAACACTCACTATTAAAAATAACTTATTGTCCTTAATGACAATAGTTCATTCAAATAATTATTAACAACATTACTCATAATGTCAACATAATTATTAATGAATGTTCTTCATAAAAATTGTCATAGATAATAAAATCATGGATTCATTCACAGGCTTGTCTAATAAAATCATTATTAATATGTATGCTAATTCATTCAATTAAAACATTATTCATAATGTCAAATGCTTATTAATAATTAATAATAAAACATTATGCCGAATAATTAATAATAAAGCATTATGTCCAATAATTAATAATAAAGTATTATTCATTATTAATAATAAAATGAATATTCATTAAATAATAAAGTTTTCCATAATATTTGCTCATAAAATAAAAAACCCTATTGTCCTTAATGACAATAATTCAATAATTATTAATTTAATAACATAATCATTATTCATAATGCATTCATAGGACATTGTCATTCATGTATTATAAACTGAAAGGATAGGATAGGTTATTGTTCAGGTGTATTGGTAATTGTTCAAGCATAATACCCATTAATATTAATATTAATAGGGATAGTGCAAGTGATTTTATTAATATTAGTATTAGTATTAATAAGTAATATTATTAATGATGATGATCATAGTGATAATACTAAGTAATAATGACAAGGAGAGTGAGAAGGAAGGGCTGCAAGTCATACCTGATTTTATCTGTTACCTTCTTTGATGATCATAGGTAGCCATCTTTCACTTATTTCAAGTCCCCCATCCCTATTTAGATTGTTCGGGTGCTTCATGATTTCCAAAGCTTCTCTCACCCTTCTCTTGTAGTAGTGGTCTTCTACTGCGAGCAGCTCCTTATTTTCTAGGAATACATGGTGTTTCATTTTGAGAGAGTTCTCAGCGAGTGCAGAAGTATTTGTCCTCTCTTTCCTTATGTCATCTCCATGTTCCTTTATCCTAATTTGAAATGAACGACCTGTTTCCCTTCTATAGCTCCTCCCACAGCAACAATCTACTTTATACACTCCTTTATATTGATTCCAATCAATCTTGTCTTTCACCGACCTCATTTTCTGTCTAATGGTTTCCATTGGCCTGAATGATGTCCATACTTCTTTCCTCCTCAATACCTTTGCAATCCGGTTAGTTACTCCTTGAATGTATGGGAGGAAGGCCTTAAGAGTATTTCTCTCCTTCTTATGCTGAGTCCAGTTTTCTGCTTTTTCCAATGCCTTATTGATGTCTTTATTCATATATCCTAGGCCTCTAAAGACATAGGTCAAGTGGTATTTTTATTTTTCAAGTTGTTCCTTGTCTGATATGTGGAAAGCTCTCATGGCTGAGGGTTCCATCATTCTTTTTTCCGATTTGTACGTCGAGGAAGGGGATGCTCCCATCCTCTTCCATTTCCATGGTAAAATTTATGTCCTCTGAGAGATGATTACGATTCTCATGAAATTTGTTGAGCTTGATAATTCCATGGGTCCATCTCACGTTGGTTTCATCTACATACCTCTTCCATCTTGTGGGATGTAAGGGGAAAGAGTGAAGTGCCTTATTCTTGAAATGCTCCATAAATAGATTAGCAACAATTGGAGATAAAGGGGACCCCATTTCTACTCCATTTGTTTGTTCATAAAATTCACCTTAAATATAATTCTTTAAAGTGGCTTTCATATATTTGTTCAAACTGGCACATGAATACTAAAACCTCTTTGACATTAGTTGACATCAATGACAACCAAAGTTCAAGAACAACACCACACACGGTGTGAGTCGAACGTCTTGAACACACCTGCACACCATAAAAATTTATATAAAACATACAAGTGGTAATCGATGCGTTCAATATTTGGGAGCACCGATTATCTGGTACACTGAAATATATTTAACGCGCCGATTAACAATACCTTAACAACAAACAAAAATTAAATTTTACGATGTGCTTAGGGCATGTCATTGCACAAGTGTCGATGTTATGATGTACCATAAGCACACTGTGAATATATTCTAATTCCACATTGACAATTGTTAAACAATGATGCATTTGGTTTAAGTCAACGCACCATTAACGTTGTGCTTACATGAACTGGACGCACCGACAACTGAATAGTATACATAATTGCACAATGCTCCTTGGTCATGGCATTGCACCGATATCGGTGCTATGACGTGCCATAGGCACATCGTCAACAATTTAATAAAAAAAATTAAAATATAATAAATTGCACTGCATTTCAATCATTCAAGCGCATCGTGTACAATGCACAAGTTTGGATGAAACACACCGTCATGTAGATATCTAAACGCATCAAATTTGGTTAGATTTGACAGTTTTATAAAAATGTAATGATGGTGCGCCCATGTCAAGTCATTACACCGGTGTTGGTGCTCTGATGTGACACGGGCACACCGTGTATAGATTTTTATAAAATCATTAAATGTAATAAATGAAGGTGCGTTTACATAATTAGAATCATCGATGCGCTAACGTGATTTAGGTGCACCATGCACCACATTTTATAAAATATTCCGGTGCGTCGGATCTTTGACGCACCGTTTAAATAAATTTAAATATATTAAAATATAGTACCAGTGCATGCTTCTTATTTCAGTGCACCGGTAGCGGTGCAGTTGGTTAACTTAATCACTGTAAGTGGTGCACATATGTTATTTAGGCACATCGATAGTAAGAAAAAATTCAAAGAAAAAATTATTATTGATGTTATTAAATAGGATTTTAATTGTATGAAATATGTGAAACAAAGACGTGAGCGATGACAAGATGCTCAACAGGAGCGTGCACAATTGGAACAATACAACATGGTTAAACAATGGGAAGCTAGGGAGAGGGAGAGGGATTTTTACCCTCGCCCCATTACTAATCAGACTCGATATCTCTTGAGGATTGTTGGCCTACTGAAGTTCTATCAGGAGGCTGCATTAATTAAGGGTAACTCTTCATTATTATGTCATTTTATCCGATGTTGGGATCATCATAGGAAGACATTTCGTTTTGGTTCTAGTCAGTGGTTCCATCCCACTAAGGAGGATATTTATTTCATCACTTGGCTATATAGGAGGGGAGGATTTACCCTAGTTCCATGATGTCCCAGCTGGTGCTGTAGCAGAGAGTCATCTAGATTACTCTATGAGATATATCAGTGATGCGTTCATCCATCCCTTTGATTTTCAGGTGAGCGGTGGGAAGCTTAGGATCTCTAATTTTGGTCGAGAGGAGGTTAGGTGCCTCTCTCTTTTTCTTACGATGATGGAACACTCCACTAGTGATGGGAAATGTATTAGTTTCCCTCTACTATATTATGTTGACTCTTTAGTGTAGAGACCTAGATGCATTAGGTGGTCTGCCATTTATTTGTGCCAGATATGTTATGATTTGGATAGATGTCATGCAGTCATTGATGGGAGGTCCAACTTATTTTTTGGTTCAGATATTTTTTGTTTATTTTTTATAGGTTTCCAACCACCAGGACATCATTTGAGCGCCTGCCTCCTAGGTCGATGATAGAGGTGTGTATGCAAAGGTGGGGGAAGATGATTCCCAAGAGGGGGAAGCCTGAGTTCCCAGCTAGGATCACCTCAGATGTGCTGGAGATGTTTGGAAATGAGGAAGACTATGCACTAGTCATGGTTCCATATCCATATGCCAACTTGGACTGGAGAGGGTGCCCCAAGATCTTCTTTACACCGGATGAGCCACCAGATGAGCCACTTGATGAGAGCAGTAATATTATAGTTATGTTTAAATTAATCTAGTTTCATTTTATTCTCTTTATACTTAATGAAAATGAAATATATTATAAATATTAAATTTTGTAATGAAATTGTCTAATTATTATTGTGTACTATATATTTTGTAGACATTGGCACATTTGATGTTGAGGTCGGGCCACCTCCTCCCACCCATGAGGATGAGGATATGGAGGAGCACGATCAGGACATGACACAGTTGGTTCGTAGACATCCTGGCCATCGTCCATGTAGGCCCCACGATAGGTATCAGCAAGATGTGGCAGACATGTTGGCCACATTGTTGGAAGATGTGGGTTTTTAGCCTATGTGGGTGCACGAAATTCTTCTACAGCCTAAGCTTGTGGAGATATGGAGTACTCTTCTCACCATATAAGGTTGTTGATACAGCATGTTTTCGATGCATGCATTTAGTTGGATTCTAAGAGGGATGACCATCAGACTCCTCATCCACCTACTCCACCTCCACCCCCTCCTCCATCAGCTTCAACATCTACTAATCCACCTCCTTGTTCGACTGCTGACATAGCCTCCACATCCCGTGCAACTCCTTCTCGGACTCCACCTCCTCCTCCACCTTCGACATCTTATCCACCTCCTACTGATCCTCCTTTATCATCTCATACATCTCCTACACCTCCTCCTCCTCCACCTCCCCCTCCTTCAACCAATCTAGCTTCTGATCCATTATACCTATCCAATTAACGAGCCTCTATAGATCCATCAGCTCCCCATGATCCTCATCCACTAGTACCCTCACCTTTGGAGAGGATGCTCATATCGGATGAGATGATACAGATTCCTAGAGATGTCTTTCCTACTGATCTACATGCTAGTTTGTTTCCTAGCAAAGGTACTGATCATGCCTCTGCCTCTACTGCTGGAGGTGTCGATACATATGGTGGGTCAATAGATAGCGATGATGATACGGTTCCGGGGGTGGTCTAGACATGTATATTTGAAATTTATCATCAGTTTGATGTTATATATTGGAACGTCCGCCTTTGACATAGTTGATTGACTAGACTTTGAGGGAACCTATATTGAAGTGACCCGGTTAAATGAAATTGAGAAATGTTATGCGTTATTATTTGAATAAAAATTGTTGATTGACAAGAAAATGATGATTATGCTCGATTGATTGAGAAATATAAATTTAAATATTATGTTATGAATAAATGATGCTTTTATTTCCGTAGATGTGAATAAATTCCACTTGTTTAAATAGAATTGAATAAATATGAATAATGAATGATGATACTTTATATGGTGCAGCTCTACTAATGTGCGCTTTGAGTGTGTGCAGTGGTAGGTAAAATGAATTACCAACTGAATCTCAAATGGAATAAAATGGGGCAGTAAAGAATGGGAAACATACATAGGGATATAATGACAGACTGTCGACTCTAAAATATCATTCAACACACGAGTCAGAAGCCCTATCAGCTCACTCAGGTAGCGTGTGTCGTACAGGCGAGGCCATAACGATTTGGTCGAGGACGATATCTTGAGGGGCGCGCAATAAGGAAGATATTATTCCAAAATCGCCATTAGTCTCCATAGAAATGTAGTCATATGATTACGATAATGATTCCTAATTGCTACATCGAACTCCCACACGAGGATAAGGACAAGACATTTTTTGGAAGGACCCATAGATGTGGTACCTAGACAATGACAATAAATGGAATTACTTGCATACTTACACTAAAACATTTAGACACATGTTGAATTATGCATATGTTAAAGTTAAATTTGAGAATAATTAAATGAAAAAGTATTTAAATTTGAGCAAATATTGAGGGGGGATATTTTGAGGTAGACTTCATGTGCACCCACTGAGTTAGGAAGACATGCATTGAATAAATATAAAAAAAATAAATAATAAGAGATATTTGATTTTGGAGCAAATCTAGATTGGTAGATATTCTTGAGTTTAACTCCACATGCGCCCACTGATTTAGGGATTGGGATTTTAGACTAAAGAGACAGCTAAGAGAAATTTGTGGAACTTATATGCACCCTCATGAAGGTGACACATGGTTGCATGAGAATAAATATTAGAAAATCAATAAATTAATTAATTTTGCATCAGACAACACATGCCATCCAAGAATTTTCTATTTAAGAAGGGAGGAATGAAGAGGAAATGATCTCTTACTCCGTAATCTTGGATGGATTCTGTAATGGAAATTTGAGAATAGTGTGATCTATGTGAGTTTGGTTGAGAATTACTTTAGGGATTGGGAGATCTCTTCTGAGTTTTTGGGCTTGTATGTTCTTTGCCACCCGTTATTTGCTCGGGGGACTGGGAGGAAGAAGAATACTCCGAGTGTGGTAGGGAGGTCAACTGAGGATTCCTTCGGCAAATTGTTGAAATATTGGATTGGATTAAGCGGAAACCCCTTCAGTGACTTCTTCAACTATTGGATCGACCGTCATAAACAAGTTTTTCTTGTCTTTAAGTTTTATTTTGTATTGAAATTTATGCAGTGATTTTATTGGTTTTAGTGAAGCGGGTGATCCACATTTGTAGTTTACATTGAACTTGTAAGATGTACTGAATCTAGATCTATTTTAATGTGCAAACTCTCATTTGAAAATATTAAGTTACGTGAAGTAAGTATTAGCTTTCTTTTATAAATAAAATTACACAGTTTTGTTCTGCAATTTATATTGAGAATTGGTAAATGGTTAAATGTTAAGTAGAATTTAGTTAGGGCTTTGGGACGAGCCTTACATCTGGTATCAGAGCATGGTTCTAATGCTCTCGCATAGGTCTCATGGTTGCTTCCCCATGTCTGATCTAGATCTTGAAATGTAAATCAGTTATGGAAAATTCTTGAAAATCTGAAATGTAGATCTTAAATTATAAATCGGTATATGTGTAAATTTTGAAGTCCTCGATGAATATATGAATGTACATTGTGTGTATGGAAATTTGTGAAGTTTGCAGCATTATGTAAAAATCTAGACCTTTAGGTGAATCGTGTATTGTTGGAATGCGTTGAACATAATGTACATTAAAACCTTGGATTACAGATCTGCAGTAAAATGTTGAATGCTATAACCTGCCCTCATAAGTGAAGTCATTAGATTTGTGTTTAAAATGAAGAATTGCGCAGCAACCTACATACATGAAGTCATTAGATCCTTAACAATTAAGACACAGTCTCAATACCCCGGGTTTGCGCACCAACCTACATACATGAAGCCAAGAGATTAGATCTCATATATATGCATTATCTGGCCAGGTTGATTTTATCATGTGATAATTTATAGTTAGTAAAGTATTGAATTATTTCTATTATGTAGATTTGTTGAATGGATTCCTGAGAATACATTCACGTATGTCAACTAATTTGTTGAAGGTTCTTTGTCAATTTTGTTCATAAAGAAATTATTAGTTGGTGGAATTAATTATTGGGAATTTGATTATGACTGGTTTTTATCATTTATTGAAAAAAAAAACTTACGATAGTGTGTGTGAGAGATGGAATCCCATTTAACCGAACCTTTTTCTAAAAGAATGAATTATGTTATGGTAGGTGTTTTCACATATGTTTAATAGTTCTTCTCTATGTGGACGGGTTGTAACAAAACTCTTTTACAGTGGAAACGGTGTCGAACTAATTTTAAAAGGATACATAATTTTTTTGATAGTGTAAAAACTTTGGCAAATTCTAGTAATTTTAAAATTCGCAATCATAAAATGTTTGGCGATTTAAAAAAAATCAAATTTATAAGTAATTTCTATAGTTTTTGGATAAGTTTGGCAATTTTCAGAGTAAAAAAAATCATCCCATGTAATTTGGGCGAATCACCTTTGAAAAAAAGGGAAATTGGTGAATCTTTGTTTGGAAAATAAGGTTGAAAAATAGCCCATGAGATAAATTTCACCCCTAAAATTTTCCTTACTCGATTGTACTACTCATCATGATGGGGAAACTTCCATGTAGAGAAGGGGTCGAAAGTGATTCCCAATATATCAAAAACAATTTAAATACAGACCAATTAGATAATAGAGTCCATTAATTCGTGGCCAAATCCAATGGATCCCATTCGATGAGCAATTTTTTTGAATTAGGATAAATTTGTAGCCATTGTTTTTCTTATTTTTGAGTTGAATCCATCAAAATTTCATGGATAGTATGAGTATCTCATGATCCATGATCCTTAATAGAATCTTGCGTTCAATAGTTTTGCACATTTTAAATTCAACTAGATGATTAGAAAATCTCTCTAAATTTTGAATTGACCTGGATCACCAGATTCCAAAAAAACGAAGAAGAAGAAGTCTTACAACTTTATCCTACTCTGTTTTGGAGAATACGTTGTTCTCACTCTATTTTTGAAATTTTGAAATTTTAATTCGTTTTGCGATAGAGCAAAACGTAAGAAAGAAAATTATAACTCTAAACTCAATTTCATCCGATTAGAGACATAATTTTCAAGAGAAAGAATATGTATTTGTCCACTAATTGAAATAATCGAGAGAGGCACATTGATCCTCATGGTTGATAGACGAATAGGGTTATACATTAATTAACAAAGAAAGGGGATATATATAAATACATTTACCATCCCCACAATTATAGTATTCGTTGCGAGGTGCAGAAATAAACTTGAAAGAATGGATTGTAAAGTTTATAAAGGAAAGGATAGAGAATATGAATACAAGTGGTGTTTTGTTTCTTAAATACCTTATGCAGAGAATGATGTGGAATAAAGGTATTGGAAAATATATATATATATATATATATATATATATATATATATATATTCTTAAATTATATATATATAGTTTTAAATATTATTTTAAATTTTCATGTGAAAGAAAAGTATTTAATTTGTGTTCTTTAGTGTTTCTTTTTTGCGCTGTATTCAGATATGCTATGAGCATTGAAAATTACTCATTAAGTTAGAGATAGCTAAGATAATCACAATAAGTTTTGGAGTACTTTATGTGAAATTCTAAATCATAGTAGATCATGGAGCTAAGTATACCTCACAGAGAAAGAATGAGCAGATAAATCGAGTTACAGTGAAAATTGCAGTAAAAAAGAGGAGACAATTAATCATGCATGAGAACTCAGATAGGAATAGAATAATGTCACATGATCCAATAATAAATATAGTCAACACCGATGTTACAATGGAGATAATTCGATTCACTTCGGAGAATTCGAGTATCAATGTGTCTAGCATAGGAATTGTCACCACTGGAGTGCTGCAGGAGACCCAAACTCAACTCAATTGAACCTAAACTCAGTTAACTGAAGACAAAATCAGTTGACTAACTAAGGAGGGCGCATTAGTGAGTTTTTCATGCAAATCACTTAGAAAAGGGCACATGAGGCCACAATTAGTGGCAATCAGAGCATAACCCCCCCATAAGAGTCATCTAACTTAGGTGGACTAAACTGAAACATTAAGGAGGCTCCTAAAATATAGGGAACTAACTTAAGTGGTCCTAAAATGATGCATGCAGGGTGCATTAGGTGGTATATGGATCCTAGATCACATCTTCACACCACTAGGGGGAAAATGACATCATCAACTACTAGGGAAAAATAAATAATGTTAGGTAGGACAAGGATGCAGTATTAATGATCCTAACACTCCCCCTTAATCCAAACTTGTGCATCCTGGGCCTTGGTTAATAATACCAAAGGTCACCCCCTGGTTACTAATACCAAAGGTCACCCATACAATCAAATAAAGGATGAAAATAAAATAAATATCCATGAACCAAGGAATTGGGGAAAACCTCATGGGAGAACCGCCCCCTCAAAATAGGACATCAGGGAGCTCAAAAATCTTTTACACCAAGTAAATATCTGAGATAAAATAAAATATCTTCTACGTGAAAAACTTAGTGAATATGTCTGGAATCATCTCCTCTATAGGACAATAATGCAGTGAGATGGTCCTGTTGTGCATTAGCTCCCTGATGTAGTGCATGTGAACCTCAATATGTTTGGTCCTTTGCTTCTAAACTGAGTCACTAGAGATCCTGATGGCACTTTGATTATCACAAAAATGGTCTACTGAAGGATAAGTGTGAATTCCAAAATCAGTCAAGATCCCATGCAACCAAACTGCCTGGATAGATGCATTCACGACCCCTCTGTACTCTACCTCTACTGAAGAAATTGCGGGTGCTACTTGCTTCTTGCTTGACCAACAGATTGGTCATGATCCCAACATGAATACGTACCCAGAAGTAGACTTTTTATCAGTATTGTCTCCAGCTCAGTCCGAGTCAACAAAACCAACTAGATCTAGTTGAGTGCCAGCAGAATAATGTATACTAAAATCTCTCGTACCTTGCACATAGTGCAAGATGCTCTTATCTTCCTTCCAATGAATCTCATGTGGCTCCTACATGTACCTAGCCACAACACCAACAACATATGATAGACATGGTCTCGAATGTCTCAAATATAACAATCTACCAATCAACTATATGTAAAGAGTGATATCAACCAAGGGAGTGGAACCACCTTCTTCCAATCTAATGCCAGATAGGAAAGGAAATGATGTGGCTTTGCAATCAACCGTATGAAACTTTGTGAGTAAATCATATGCATACCTTGACTTTGAAATCATGATCCCTTAATCATTTTGAGTTACTTCAAGACCAATGAATTGTTTCAACAATCCTAGATCTGTCATAGTGAATTCTTTGTTCATGGAAGACTTGATGTGTTTCAACCCAGTAGCATATCCACCGGTGATGAGAAACTCATCCACATACAAAACAATCAACAATAGACGTCCTCCCTTCTTTTGCATGTAAACATTGCAATCAGATTTTCATCTTTCAAAATTTTATGACAGTAAGAAGGAATCCATCTTTGCATACCATACCCTTGGGCCTTGCTTGAGCCCATACAGTGATCTCCTCAGTATGCATACCAAGGAAGGATCGTCAATGTACCCCCTGGATGTTTCATGTATATCTCTTATTCCAAGTCACCATGCAAGAAGGCACTCTTTACATCCATGTGATGTACTTCCCATGCATTCGAAGCTGCAATGGCCAAAACAACTCTTACTAAATCCATTCTTTCTATAGGAGAGAATGTCTCATAGTAGTCCAAACCTTGAACTTGTGAGTACCCCTTTGTAACCATCGAGCCTTGTACTTGGTTGTAGATCCATCATATGCAAGCTTTGTTTTGTAGATCCATTTGCACTGAACTAGTTTCCTCCCTAGGGGAAGAGGGACAAGATCCCATGTATCATTGTTTTGCAGTGATTCATGTTCTTAATCCATGGTTTATTTCCATCTCAGATCATGGCAAGCCTCTCTATAAGACTGTGGATTAAACCCCACCATCATGAAGTACCTCTTAGGGAGAAGTGGATCTGTATGGAAAAGTGCAATGTTTGCATCTTGGTATTGAGATCTTGTTCTATTGTAGTCAGATGGATCTCTAGCAATGTCCCCAACTGCCTCAATAATATTTTGATCCCATTTAGTCTTTGGATTGGGAGTGGGTGTTGGATCTGGATCTGGATCTGATAGATCTTCATGCTCAATATCTAGATCTAAATCATATTGATCTTCTTCTTCGGAATTTGAATGTGGATCACCTGTAGAAAAATCATTAGGATAAAATGGAATAGGTATACTAGTTATACCTCCTTCTTCAACTGGTTGCAAATCATGCAATGTATCCTCATTGAATTGAACACTTATTTCAATGAAGCATCTCTTGGTTGCAATCTCCATCAGCTTGTAAGCCTTTGCATCTTTTGCATATCCAAGAAGGATGCATTCACTACTTTGAGTTTGAAGAGATTTCCTCTTGTCGGAGGGGATTATGGCCCATGCCTTGGATCCAAAAACCCTCAAATGAGAGACATCAGGTTTGTGTCCCTTCAATGCTTCGAATGGAGTGACCCCATCAATAGATTTGTGGGGTACCCTATTCGGAATGTATGTGGAACAGTTCACTGCTTCTGCTCATATATTTTATGGGAGATCTCTTGCTTCAAGCAAGCATGTAGCCATCTCTTTCAATGACCTATTCTTCCTCTTTTCTATACCATTTTGTTGTGGTGTGTATGGGACATAATGTTTCATTTGAATACCTTCAGAAGCAAAAAGTTGTTGCAAATCCTTCTTGATTTACTCCCCTCCATTATCTGATCGGAGTGCCTTGATATTCCTTCCAACAGTGTTCTCAACTAAGGATTTGAAAACTTTGAAGCAATCGAACATCTCAGATTTCTATTTGAGAAAGTAGATCCAACAAAACATAGAGTGGACATTAATGAAGGTCAGAAGGTATCTAGATCCATTCATTGAAGCAGTGGGCATCGGTCCTGAAACATCACTATGAATAAGATCCAGGATGGAGGAAGCTCTCTTTTCCTTCCCAACATCATACTTTCTCTCTGGGTGCTTCCCTACCAAGCAACCTTTGTAGATTCCTTAAGAGACTTTTATGCTCAGAAAACCTTGAACCATCTCTTCCTTGTGCAATGTTGTATATTTTTGAAGTTTAGGTCTCTGAATATTTCATTCTAGATACTGCTAGTCTCATTTGCATGAGTTAAGAGAGCACTTTGATGTGAGTATGGAAAGAAGCATGAGAACTCATATGCCTTGGAGGCATGGTTTGCAACTCCTTTGGATATCAGCTTCCTAGATGAGATCTCTGCAACGTCAACTGTGTCAAGTCCAAATACTACTTTCTTTGGTGAATCTGTGTGTGTCATTTGATAAACAAACAATAGATTAGCTGCTAGAGAAGGAACACACAACACATTGTTGAACTTTCCATGCTCAATTTGTATAGCACCCTTCCCTTCATCAAATATTTGAGAGTCATCTCCCATGTGTACGCTGGGTCCATCAGTGAGATCTAATGAAGAAAATGTCTCTTTGGAGGATACCATGTGATTGGAGTCTCCAAAATCAATAATAAAATCTTGGGATTGTGAGAATCCATCCTTCAATGCATGGCATCTCTCATGATATTCTGACTTGCCACCTGGATCAGTCTTCCTTGCGCCTTCAAGGAGGGAAATGTTATGTTGTTCAAGGAGTTTTTCCATTTGATTTATGGTCTTCTTCATACAAGAACTCTCGGGATAATTACCCTTCTTGCAGTATGTACACTTGGATTTCTCAAATTTCTTTTGTTTGTCCTTCTTGGAGTTGGAGGCTCCTCCCGATGGACTAGACTTGGCATTTTGCTTGGGTTCAGTTTTCCTTTTCTCTTTTCCTTTTTTCTTCCATTTTTCATTCACACTTTTTTATTCTCCAACCAAAAGAGATTTATTTTTGGAGGCCTTCAAGGCGCCCATCTAGATCAATTTGTCTTGTTCCAGGATGATAGATTTAATGAAAACATCTAAAGATGGAATTTTCCTATTAATTTTTTACTTTGTTTCGCATAATAACATTAAACAATAGGATCACTGAAAGAAATACAAGCACATAAACACAAAGAACACAAAATTTCTCTTAGGGAAACCACAAGGGATAAAACCCCAACAAAACTTCCTCAATATAGAATTCACCAAGTACAAGATAAAACCCCAAGACAAAACAACTTCTCTCCTTAACCAGCGAACTTCTCTCTCTATCCTATCCGAACTTGACTGAGTGAGGTGAGTGATACAAATGAGAAACTCAAATTCCTATTTATACTTAACAAGTGACTTGACATTTTTACTAATTAGGTCGGCTTGACTCACCAAATTGGGCCGAACTATACACTTTACAATAAAATATTATTTTCTAGTTATTTCCAGGCCGACCTAACAGTTAGGGTTTACATTGAATATTTCAATGACTCTATCAATTACATCAATGAAATTTATCGAAGGAGGAATACAATAATACAATAGACAAGTATATCTAGATTATCTTTCACGGTTACATTTATTTAACACTCTCTCTTAACTAGGAAGATATTCTGCGGGAAACATCAACAACAACAACAAATTTCCAACTGACTTGTGAATATCTGTAGGTCATAGGAAGTTTTTGGAACACCATCATATGTCTGGGGTATCATCAACATCATATGTTGGAACATCATCATCAACATCATTATCATCGCCAACAAGAATTTGCTGGAACATCAATATGATCTGCTGGAATATCACCATCAACATCGTCATCATCATCATCATCATCATCTGCTATAATATCATCATCAGCATCAACATCATCATCTGCTAGAATATCATCATCATCATCAGTGTATGAACATTGGAACAAAAAAATCATCAGTCGACAAGTACATGAACAACAATCATCAGTAAGTAAATACTAGAACAACAACAACATCAATCATCAATCATTAGTACGTAAATATTGAAACAACAACAACATCAATCATTAGTAAACAAATACTGGAACAACAAAATCAATCATCATCAGTGAGTAAATACTAGAACAACAACATCATCAGTGGGCAAGTACTGAGATAACATCACTAGTCAGAAAGTACTAGGATAACACTGCCAGTTGGAAAGTACTGGAGTAACATCATCGGTCTGCAAGTACTGATATAACCTCACCAGTTGACAAGTACTGGTATAACACTACCAATTGGAAAGTACTGGAGTAACATCATCAGTCAGCAAGTACTGAGATAACATCACCAGTCGAAAAGTACTGGGATAACAATACCATTCGGAAAGTACCGGAGTAACATCATCAGTAGGCAAATACTGAGATAACATCACCAGTCGACAAGTACTGGGATAACACTACCAATGGGTGAGTACTAGAGTAAAATCATCAGTCAACAAGTACTGAGATAACATCACTAGTCGGAAAGTACTGGGATAACACTAGCAGTCGACAAGTACTGATCTTCAGTCATAAAGTACTGGAATAACATCTCCAGTCAACAAGTACTGGGATAACACTATCAGTAGGAAAGTACTGATCTTTAGTCAAAAAGTATTAGAATAATATCACCAGTCGGAAAGTACAAGGATAACACTATCAGTCGGAAAGTACTAATCTTCAGTTGGCAAGTATTGGAATAACATCACCAGTCGGAAAGTACTGTGATAACACTATCAATCGGAAAGTACTAATATTCAGTCGAAAAGTAATGGAATAATATCACCAGTCAGCAAGTACTGGGATAACACTATCAATCGATAAGTATTGATCTTCAGTCAGTGTTGAGAGGGCCATTTAGCCGTCGTTTGTCATCATCTTGTATAATTAACTAATGAGTGGTTGGAGTAGGTGTAACTACTCCAACCTCTCCAGTTATTGTATAAATACTACCACAATGAATGAACAAGATGACTGAACGTTATTTCCATATCATGATCTTCTTGATGGTTTGTTGTGTGTGCTTATAATAGTTTGCTTGAATATGTGGTGAACCTACACATATAACATCTGGCGTCGTTGTCGTCTTCTTTTGGTCTGGATGACAACAGCATTAGAGGGAGCCGATGCAAACCTGCATGAGATGAAGAACCTGCAAATTCGAAAAGATTAAGCTCGTGGAATAAAAGAATAAGGCTGCTCGTGAGTCAAGTGGAAATCCCGCTTAAAGAATCAAATGAAAGCTGCAGCATATAATCGATGATCGCTACTATGTTGGTAAGTTAATGAGATGCATATAACTTATATATTATATAGATGATACT
Organism: Larix kaempferi; assembly: GCA_027924585.1. NCBI lineage: Eukaryota > Viridiplantae > Streptophyta > Pinopsida > Pinales > Pinaceae > Larix > Larix kaempferi. The sequence continues at coordinate 2,935,871 of BSBM01000142.1, forward strand.
TAGAACAACTCGTCGACCTTACCGGTAAAAGAAGGAAGACGTTAGTCTCTGCCAGCATTGAGCGTGCCAAGGTCATGAAGATTACGCCTCTATGGGTTTAATCAAGAAATATTTTTCCAGAAAGAGTAAATACTGCCCATAGAAGCTGACTGACCAGAAATCTGCTTGCCATTTCTAAAGAAGATGTCGACCAGAAATCTAATTTTAAGTTTGTTCGAAGCTGTGGACGCTTGAAGATTTCGAATGAGACAACCTAATAACAATGTGAATATTTCAACTATCGTTGTCTTCCCATTGATGAGCCTCGTCGACTAAATCCATCGATTAGCCACCAAACAACAAAGTTCGATGACCAAGCCTATCTAGGAGCCATCTACCAACATTCTTCGTCAAAGTTGAAAGACGAAAGATAAAAGAATCCATAAGAAGAATGTTATCCCAATACTACTGTTTGTCCGTGGAAGATATGGTGAGATCAAGAGCCTGCACCTGCAAGAGGAAAGAATGTTAAAAAGTTCAAGATGTTGCTTGCAGTCATGTGACCATTGTATTGACCAAGAAGAGAATTGAACACCATATGAATATTCCTGTCGATCTGTGAAACCACCTTTGAAGAAGTGACTGATCATCGACCACCTATCCCTCAAGAAAACCTATCGCCAGCCGATTGGTTTCGTGAATGAAGAGAAAATTCAAGAGAAATGATCCAATGATCCACTGGTCTGTTTTCAACCATGCATACTGGTGTACTCGGTCGAACACCGACTAATGCAGTCGGTGTTCAATTGGTGCATTCGATACATTGATCACGTGCGACCATTGAAGGATCCATTTTCTAGTTGATTGACTTCTCAACAAAGTTATCGATTTGGACGGTTGAAAATAGTTGGTCAATTTGCATATTCAAGGAAGAACACTATGATCAAAGTTTCCCTGACGACTAGTCTTTTTGGAACTATTGCTAAAAAGAACTTGTAGAGAGCCTGATGATCTATGCAGCTTTGTGTTTGACTACCTGTCAATGATTTTCTTGAAATGACCAATTGGAATGATGGACCACATGCTTCTCAAAATAATTTAGTTGACCGAGCGTTGTTGTTGATAAAGACCAATCATAGGACAGACCTGTTGCCTAAATGAGAGATTGGTTGATTGGGGTGGACGAATGGAGCAATACTGATCAAGGTAGAACATGTAGTAGTGGTCTATCAGATATTTTTAAAATTGTGACGAAAAAAGAATCAAGACCCTCCTTTCACCTTTTAGTAAGTCATGGTACCCGTTTGTTTGAAAAACTTGAATGGTTGCTATAATCTATAGAGTTGACTTGGAATTTTTGTAAATATGGAGATACTTAATGTCTCATTTAATTCGATGATATGGTCGTCATTATGTAAAATGGTTGACATTATTCTTTGGCCAATTGTAAAATGCAGGTGAGCCCTTATTTATTTGGTATGGTCGACATTAATGTTTGGATTGATGGTCAATGTTACATGGTTGTTTTGGTTGATAGTTAGTCATTTCACCTCCATATGGTCGATGTTAGACTCGTTTGGGCACTTAAAATTGGTCGGTTGGTCAATATTTTCTAAATGGTCAACCATTACAATATGGTCAATGATCGAGTCGTCGAATCTAATTTTATTATCGGGGTGAAAACGCGAAGCTGGGAAACAATTCAGTGACAACGGAGTGAAAAAAAGAGGACACGCGGATGAAAAGGGGAAAAAAGTCAACCTCAAACTCTAGGCCAAGAGTTAAAAAAACTCTAGGCCGATATTTTTGAGAGTTCAAACTCTCAACCAAGAGTTTAAAAAAAATCTAGGTCGAGAGTTTGAACCAATAACAAAGACAACACCAAAAAATTTGAAATCTTCTTAGAGATCATAATTGGCTTGTCCTCTTCAAAAGGGTACCTTTATTTTTTTCTAATAAGAGTCACACTAAAAATAAAATTGAAGCTCACCAACGTGTGTGGATAATGCACCATTTTCTGAACATATGATGTTTTGATAAATAATAAAAAATAGCTCCTGAGTCTTAAAAAACTCAAAATATAGTCGATGCACAAGTGTAGTGTGTGTAGATTATGAGCATATAATTTTTTCCCCTAAAATGAATAACCATCTATAAAAAAAACGGCGTCCACACAGGTCACTCATTATCCCTACCTAAAAGTTTCAAGTATATGTCGTTGGTGTGCACCAAATTTGTCCCACGATATGTCCATAAAAAAAAATAAAAAAAATATGAGTAGAAAGATAATTCAATTCTCTAAAACATTTGTGTTTACTTCAAGTTTAAATTCCTAAGGGAGATATGGGTTTGAAGAGGTCGAAGTTGAAAAACATAAAATTTAGCAGTTTTGTTTATCAAAAACAAGCCAAAAGTGTTACCCAGCTTCATGTTTTCACCCATCGTCGATCTTTAGTTTTGATCAAAAAGTCATTATTGATATGTATGGTGGTCCTCATTAATATAAATAGAGTCATTTGTCAACTTGGTTGAGTCATTAGTTACTGTGACTCCATTTAAATTTTTGAACTTATGAGGTGGTGAAGCATGAGCCTTGTCCAGGAAAGCGATACCCTCAAATTTGTAACTCAGTCGGTCTCTAGCTGAATTTTATCTGTCAATTCAAGTCAGTTGGCCACGTCCAATATATAGCAGTCAGTATCGACCACAAGAAACAAAACATTCACAAACTTGCAGGAAGCCTCACAAAAGATGAAGTCGACGACGACCATATTCAAGAAGAAGCCATCTTACATCACACACAATAAAGAGCTTAATGATCACACGATGATGCCACAAAGAACACCTGAAATGATTGATCCCCCCAGTGTTGAACTACATAAACATCTCTTCAGTGCGATTTCAGAAGTTTGAAGGCAGCTGGTGAGATGGTAGAGCGTGGAATCCCTCATAGTTCATGGACCGATGGATATGAATGATGGCATGAAGGTGAAAGGGTGAGGCTCGATTGACCACTACCATACTACTGACGAAGGATGAAGAAATCACGACTCATGGTTTTTTTTGCATGTCTTCTTCGGGATGAAGAAGTGTTTTGTTGATGGGGGAGATGTTGAGAGGAAAATTTAGCCGTCGTTTGTCATCATCTTGTATAATTAACTAATGAGTGGTTGGAGCAAGTGTAACCACTCCAACCTCTCCACTTATTGTATAAATACTACCACAATGAATGAACAAGATGACTGAACGTTCTGTCCATATTGTGATCTTATTGATGGTTTGTTGTGTGTGCTAATAATAGTTTGCTTGAATAAGTGGTGAACCTGCACATATAACATTCAGGAAGTACTGGAATAACATCACCAGGCAGAAAGTACTGGAATAACATCACTAGTTGGAAAGTACTAGGATAAACTATCAGTCAGCAAGTACTGATCTTCTGTCATCAAGTACTGGAAAAACATCATCATCACTCCCTCTTTCGAGGGAGGTCCTTTTAGACCACACCAAGCTTGTCTTGAAAGTATTCAAAATTTATGTGAGACAGAGGCTTAGTCAACACATCAAAAACTTTTTCCTTTGTAGGAACATACTTGAGCTTTACATATCCCTTCTGCACCATATCGCGGATATAGTAAAACTTGATCTCGATATGCTTTGATCTATCGTGGAACACTGGATTATCTGTCATCTTGATACAACTCTGACTGTCATAGAGAATATTAGTCACATTTATCTTTGCTTCACTACAAGTTGAGCATGTGGCGACATATTCAACTTCTTCCATACTGAGAGAAACACAAAGTTGCTTCCTACTGAGCCATGAGACCATAGCTGATCCCAAGCTAAAACAACATCCTGAAGTGCTTTTTCTATCGTCGGCACTTCCATCCCAATCTGAGTCTGTATATCCGTACAATCTGAACTCACTATTTGATTCCATAGTCCAATGTACCTTTTAGGTACCTCATCACATGCATTTTTGCAATCAGGTGAACATGTATGGGCTCTACCATATATTGGCTCAAGGTGTTCACAACAAACATATATCTAGTCTAGTATTGGTCAAATACATCAATGAGACAATAATCTATCTGTATAGCGTGACATCTACTATCTCAGATGAAGCATCATTCTAGAGATTCAAGTTTGTCACCATCGGAGTAGTCATGGCCTTACAATCCAACATCCCAAATCTTTTTAGGATCTCAACATTATATTTTCCTTGACTTAGGAAAATCTAATCTGGGAACTGCCATACTTCAAGACCTAGAAAATAGTGCACCATCCCAAGGTATTTCATCTCAAACTCTGCAGCAAGATTCTTCTTTTGCACCCATCCATGAGCTCCTCATCTTCAACCTTGTAGCAAAGGTTGATATCTCATCACTCTATGTGATCATCCTATCCCATGGGTGCCTTCTGAGCCCGTACAAAGTCTTCTTCAAACTGTACACGTGGTTTTCTATAGAAAGTCCTGAGTCCTGGAGGTTGCTCGATATATTCTTCTACTTCGATTACACCATCTATCACTAGAGGAACATCTAGTCATAGTAGACTCCCTCTTTCTGATATAACCCTTGCTTTGTGCTTCTGTAGTATGTTTGATTTCATAAATCGAAACAATTCTCATCATTCTTTGTTTGTAGGTGATCGTACATGATATTTCCTACAAGTCAGATTCAGTTATATGGTTAGAAAAATTTCATAGTTTCCAAAACATATTAATAATGACAAATTATTATGCATACAAACAGTCATGCAACTATCTTAGCCAATATTTCAACACAACATTCATCCATATCCTATATTCATACGATAACTTTCTAGATTCCTTCCATCTCTACCAGAACATTATTAAGAGCGTGTACTACTCCCAATATGTCAGCAAAGAGGTTTCATTCTAGATAAGTAGAAATGGAATGTTGTATAACACCATAGGCTACTTACCCATCACATGCATATTAGTAGTATTTTGTTCATCAATGCATACACTCTAACATGCATAATACATTTCCTGAATCTAGGAATATAAATATATACACAATTGGACAATACAGAAAATGATAATTCAAATACTTATCTTTGTTTGGTTGTTGGGTGGACTCCCTCTTGATCTTTGCTTCCTTGGAGTCTCTGACAGTGTGTTCTATTCCATCATCTGATTCTGAGGACCTATTCCTTTATTTCTTATGACCGACAATGCTGAACAAGTATTCTATACTACAAATGAAAAGGACTCATGGTTCTACCGATTAGGGGTGATTCTACATGTCCCTTCAATTTGTAGAGTCCTCCTTTTTCAATTTCAATCACAACTGCATCCTTGATTATCCAATACTGACATAAATAATAGGTTCTTCTATCTTCCTGGTTTGGATTAAAGTACATATTCCTCATCATTGGAGGAATCTTCTTTGGATTTGCTTTCATCATCATTTAAATTATCTTCTCTTACTGCTATCCTTTCTTCTTCCTACACACACTCTTCCCATAGTTGTCTGAACTTGATTAATTTCTTCCTAGAGCATATGCCACAAATGAAAGGTTCCCAATCTCTTGGGAAACCATTCAGGGTAGTCATCACAACTTCGTCTTATTCTATAATGTCTCCAATAGATTCTAATTGTTCTTTGATATGAGATATTCTGGTGAAATATGAATTCGTAGTCTCAGACTTCTGAACCTTCACACCCTTGAGTTGATTTCTCAAGGTCATCTTTCTGTTAATATTCTTTCCTTCAAACAAATTGGTCAAGGCATAAGCCATTTCTTTTGGGGTCTTCTTTGACGACACTTGAGGGATCAAGTGATCTTTGATAGAGTTAGCTATGATCCTCTTAGCCTTGATCATATTCTTCTTTTGTTTTGATTTGGCCTCATCTCCCTCTGGTTCTTTAACTTCTTCTTTTATGAAGCCTTCTAGGTCATGTTCTTCAAGAATTAGCACAACCCTATATTTCCATGCCCTGAAGTTCTCAACTCCCTCAAGCTTCTTATCAAGCTTGGTAGTGTTTTTCATTTTGATAATATGAGAATCTCAAATGGAAATAGAATGGAGATAGTACTTACTTGTGAAACTGCTTCTCCAAGAACTGCTTCTAGCTTGACCTAGGGTTTGACAGAGAAACCCTAATTTTTCAACTTTGATATCTTGAGAAACTTATTGGAGGAAAAGATGTGCCTCCCCAAGGTGAGTTAGGAAAAGTACTCCTTTTCCCAAATTTGTGGAAAAGACTGCAAAATATTTGATGCCCTAGTTTCTTCAATTTCTACTGCATATTTATCGATTCTTAATTCTGATTTATCTAATAAATTTATGCTCCTCAAGGTATGAAACTTTGTCCTTTGAAGTCAAATGTGTCCTCCATACAACCCCACAGGTTAGAGCAAGATTGGATTCACCAAGTGGAACTTATAATAATTTTCCCAAAATGACCTGCTTATGGACTGTTTCAGTATAGAAAACTTGTACGGAATTCCACGTGTCACTGTTTCATCTTCGGGTTTTGTCATGTCTCGAAATTTTGCATTGGGTCATAATGGCCTAAGCCCCTTGGCCATACTCATGATAATTTTTCAAATTGATGCTAAGGGTCAAATAATTGCCAAGAATGATGTCCAAGTTAGTAATTATGTGAAATTAGATCCAAATTGACAAGGTGGGTCACATTAAGAGAAATTCCCAAGTCAAAGTTTGTAATATACCCATCCAAATGAACTGTCATGGAGGAAAATTACTAATTCCCTAGGTTTGGGGTGGAAGCATTAAAAGTTGGAATAAGGGAGATACAAGACCCAAAGTGACCTTAGACTTACTAATTTACATTAAATGGGTCAAATAAATAATAATGAAAATAAAATAAGGTGGCATTAATCATGAGGGCACATAAGAGGTTGTGGGACCCCCATGTGGCAAGATTCCCCACTACACTTGGCATGATTCTCTCCCCAATTAGAATTCAATATGAAGGGTAACATACTTGTGGGATTTTAATAGGTATTATTCATGGCATGAGTCATGTAAGTTCAAATTGAAGTGGAAGAATAAATCCCATGGAAGAGGAAGAGACAATTTGGAGCTAGTGTGACACTTGGGCTAGATTCCCTAGCTCTATGACAACAATGATGAAGATGCTATGACACCTATGAAAAAAATCAGACCTGAATGCTGACATCTGTCATATATTACATGTCAGGGCTAAAAATAGCCTCCAAGAGGGTGCTCAAGGGAGTTAGGGAAGCCAAAGAGACACCTATTCGAAATTGGGGGAGGAGGAGGCTAGAATTGGAGGGACAAGTGGCATGAAGCTCTTGGAAGGAATTCGACCCATGGAGGACATTAGAAGTTTATAAAAGTCATGAAAAAGGAATAATAGAAGCTTTTGATCATTTTTTATTTGCATCTTTGCATTTGGAGAGGAGAGCTAGTGGAGTGTTACTCTACTTGCCTTAGCACAAATTTCGAGGGTGAACGATTTCCATACTAATTGGAAATTGGAGAGGCCATTAAGAGCTTTCATTTGGAGCTACAATGGAGTCTTTTGTTACATGTTGAATATACAGGGAAGCTCATAGTCTCTTTCAGCTTTCTTCTACAACCATTCTTCTATTTCTTGGCATATTCTTGCTCCTTGAGGAGAGGCCCACTTGTTGAGGTGATGAACTCTTTGGGATAGTTATTTAGGACCCATATATTTGTAATATGATATATATACTCTGTTTCTACTACTCAGAAGACTTTCAAGTCGAAAATCAAATATATTTGATGTAAAAATGCTAAACTATGAACAAATGGTGTCATTTCCTCAATACCTTGTTATTTTCACTTGAAGTGGTATCAAATTCGAATGGTTCAGTCAATGTATTATATATTAATGTTTTATGGAGTTCCATTAATATTTTGAATAAGTTTCATCTTCATTATACAAGCATTTGGAGCAATATTCTTGAGTTTCATAACCATTTATGAAGATTTACTATCATTTCCCGCCTATGTCGAAACTAGTCTTTTGTATCTGATTTAAGAGGGTTGTAGAAAAATTAATAAAATGAATGTTGATTAATATGAGAATATATTTATGTCCTCTATATATACCATGCCTCTTTTTAGAAACTCAAGAGGGTCCAATATCTTTTGGAGAGCCATTTCCAGCATCTACCCCATGGGGAATTGAACCCCTAATTGCTAGTCAAATTCCCTACATTGTCCAGAATTCAAAGGAGAGTTGCAGAAGCACTTTGAAGACTCTAAATCATCCATGAACCTCATAATCATGTCCTAATACCATCCATATACCTTCTGTAACAATTTGGGATCATTTGAATCCATTTGGAGATCAAGAAGCCAATACTAGTTAAGATAAATTGTTAACCAAATCCCCTACCTTGGCTAGAGTTATAAAGAGAGTTGCAGAAGCCTTTTGAAGACTCTAAACCATCCATAAAACTCATAATCATGTACTAATACCATCCATGTACCTCCTTTGACAAGTTGGGATCATTTGGAGCCATTTGGAGATCAAGAAACCAATACTAGTCAAAGGTCGAACTAGTGGAAAAAGTTGAAAATTTCACCATTTTAATAAATTTCAAAAAAGGGACATCACAGGTTCTGAAACTCGCACCAGAGAAACTAAAGTCTGTGCAATTTCTAGAACACTTACGATATTCAATTTGGATATTTGTACCCCGATATATAGAATTTCTCCCTAGGTCACCTTTTTAAAATTGAATTTTGGAGGAGGATGAAAAATTAATTTGAATGGATCATATATACTAAAGTATAGCAAATATGAGGCTAAAAATCGCACACAAGGTACATGAACATTACATCTTCGGCCTATCGAAGTTTCATACCCTAAACCTTCTCCAAACTTGATTTATACCAAAAATTACAAGATGACTAGTTTCTGGAAATGGAAACCCTAGGCAACAACTGCACAATGTTCTCTTTTAGGCCAACTCTGATACCACGTTAAGTTTTTACTTTGTTTAGAATAATAGCATTAAATAATAGGATCACTGAAATAAATACAAGCAGAGCAACACAAATAACACAAAATTTCTCTTGAGAAACGACAAGGGAGAAAACCCCGACAAAACTTCATCAATATAGAATTCACCAAGTACAAGATAAAACCCCAAGACAAAAAAACTTCTCTCATTCACCAACGAATTTATCTCTCTCTCCTATGCGAAATTGAGTGAGTGAGGTGAGTGATACAAATGAGAAACTCAACTTCCTATTTATACTTAAAAAGTGACTTGAAATTTTTACTAATTAGGTCGGCTTGACTCACCTAACTAGGCCGACCTGTACACTTTACAATAAAATATTATTTTCTAGATATTTTCAAGCCGACCTAACAGTTAGGGTTTACATTGACTCTTTCAATGACTCTTACATTATCAATTACATCAATGAAATATCCCGAAGGAGGAGTACAATAATACAATAGAAAAGTATATCTAAAATATCTTCCGCAGTTACATTTCTTTAACATTTCCAACCAGGGATTGACAATCTCCCTAAATGGAAGGTAGAAACAAAGATGGAGAACTCAAGACCTAGCTTGCTCAAAACGGATAGCACCAATTTCTAATCATTTTTCTCAATGCCACACTACTTGTAATGCATGACCATAGATTTGAATTTGGAAAATAATTGATGGATGGTCTTGAAACTGCTGGGTTGAAGAGCAATCAACTCATTCTACAGAATATGGTCCCTTATCTCATCTTGTATGCTGAAGAGGGTGTCCAACTTCAACCAAACCTCTCTTGGAGTCTTAAATCCATCGAGGTGGAAGAGTAGATCTCTAGAAATATGAATACACATGAAACCAAATGCTTCATCCAATCTATTCAGATACTCGGCCTTCTCAACAGCTGCTTGAGGTTCGAACTCCTTTCCCATGGTTACCCTGTACATGACTTATTTCCTAAGACCATCCGCATATCATCCCTCCAATCAAGGTAATTGAAGGGTGTCAGGATCCTAGGAGAGAGAGGAGCATTCGAATTCTCCATTAGAATTGTTGGAGCGAATACAATGTGGGACTTTTGCTACTGCTGCACTCAAAACAAATTCAATAACTTGCAAAAAAATATCAATTTTGGAGATAGACTACTACTGAGCACTGCTTTAGGACAATATGCACATTTTTTCTGGATCATTCACACCTTTCTAGACCTCAAAGGATTTCTCCAATGAGTTCAATGAAATGACACCATGATTTGCTGTGGAAATCCAAAGGCTTCTGGTGCACTAGTGAAAGAAGCTTCTCAACCTATGCTCACTGAGCTTTGATACCATGTGAAATTCTAAATCACAACAGATCATGGAGCTGAGTATACCTCACGGAGAAAGAATGAGCATAGAAATTGAGTTACAATGAAAATTGTAGTAAAAAATAGCAGACAATTAATCATGCATGAGAACTCATATAGGAATAGAATAATGTCACATGATCCAATAATCAGTATAGTCAGCAATGATGTTACAATGGAGAGAATTCAAATCACTTAGGAGAAATCGAGTCTCAGTGTGTCTAGCATAGAAATTGTCACCACTGGAGTGCTCCGGGAGACCCAAACTCAACTCAATTGAACCTAACCTCAGTTAACTGAAGACAAAATCAGTTAACTGACTAAGGAGGGCGCATTAGTGATTTTGTCATGCAAATCACTCAGAAAAGGGTGCATGAGGCCACAATCAGTGGCAATCGGAGCATAAACCCCCCACAAGAGTTAGCTGACTCAGGTGGATTGAACTTGAACACTGAGTAGGCTCCTAAAATATAGGGAACTGACTTAAGTGGTCCTAAAATGATTCATGCAGGGCGCATTAGGTGGTAAATGGATCCTAGATGACATATGCACACTACTAAGGGGAAAATGACATCATCAACTACTAAGAAAAATGAAACAATGCTAACTAGGACAAGGATCGAGTATTAATGATCCCAACACTTTAAACTTAAAGTTTTGGAGTACTTTACACTTGAAACTTAGAATTTCAAACTTGAAATGAAAAAAAAGGTCTCATTAGAATGATCTAAACTTCCAATCTATACAATGTAAAAGTGTGAACAAATGCTTGAAATTTAAGCTTACCAACCGTAACTGGAACACATTCATCACTTGAAAATGACTACTAGGAGAGTTACAACCATGATTTTATCGTACTTGTTTAGTGAACCTTATCGTAAATTCCAAAATTGATAAAATAGATTTAGGTCACATGAATTGAAACTAATTTAATTTGAATCTGATCTACTGATCGCAAGGTTTATAACCCTATACAAACAAAGTTAGTGGTATTATGTATTATACAAAAATTGAGGAAAATCGCATACCGAATTATTAATTACAATGAAACAAATATGTGATCCACCACTTAACCGAAGAAGAAATTAGCTAATAAATTGATCTGATCGCAAGGTTTATAACCCTATACAAACAAAGTTAGTGGTATTATGTATTATACAAAAATTGAGGAAAATCGCATACCGAATTATTAATTACAATGAAACAAATATGTGATCCACCACTTAACCGAAGAAGAAATTAGCTAATAAATTGATCGTTGGTAATGAAGGAAGTAAAAGAGATTTTAATTTTATCCGATTATCAAATTCATGAAAGATATAATTTATGCATTAGATAAATATTATAAATACTAATATCAAATCTACTTTGAAATCAACGTCGTGTGAAAATATGTTTTTTCAAATTGGAATTGTCAAAGATTTATTTGAAAATAGTCATAAAAAGAACAGATTGTGGCTAATATATTAATACCATGGGAGGACACTTATAATTATGACTCAAGTAGCTAAAACTACGTAATCAAATATAGATTGTAATTAGTTAAAATTACAAACATTATGATATATATATTTTGACAACGATATACAAGGCATAGCCTGAGAATGATGATTATAGAGTGAGGAGGTTATTTAAAGGGTAAATAATTACGTGAAGAGTATATATATATATATATATATATATATTGAATTTTAATTTAAAAAAATAATGGAAAAGTATTATAGAGAATCTGTGTATATATACATTTTCCAATTAATAATGAGAATAAAAAAAAAATAGTATACATTATATGTGTTTTAATTTTATAAATATTTATTTAAATTCCAAAAAGTACATGCATGGATTGAGGGTAGTGAGTAGCATATGTGTTTAGATACATATATATGAATTCCAATTTAAAAGAATTATTCATTAAAGCTATAACATGGTATGGGAGAAGTTCACCATTTTCAATTGTGGAATATAGGAGACTAGGCATACGTAATTGTTTTTAAAAGAGATTAATATTATATAGGCATACGTAAGTGTTTTTAAAAGAGATTAATATTATATGGTAGTTATATTGAGAGTGATTAATTTTATAGATTGAATATATATATATATATATAATTAATTTTATATTATAAAGAAATCTAAAATAAATAAATAAAATATATATTATAGAGAAAAAAATATTATAATTAAGTGATATGTTATTAATTCTAATAGAATTAATATATATATATGTATGTCTATATTTATATATTCAATATTTGAATTTGAATTTAAAATAAATCTTAATAAAATATAACATTGTATGGGCAGTTTTATAACTACACGTATATTAGAAGTTGAAGAAAAAAGAAGGAAAAAGAGCAATAGGTAAAGGAAGGAACGCAAACTTATCCAATGGATAAATCTAATTGGCTAGAGGCAACTCTTGCGAAATATTGATATTTTAAATGGGTTGTGAAAGAACAATGCATGATGCAGGAGAATGTTTTATTACTTGTAATAATCTTGATCATAAATATGGCAACTTGGAGGATACCACCCAAGAGTGGTATAGGCAGGTAAAACGAACCTTTTCAAAGACAAAAGTAGTCCTATCTTAGAAAGGAATTGTCCAAGCATAATTTTTAATGAATTCAAATTGGAATTCGGGGAAGTGAAGAATATTATGGGAGAAAAAAAAATTATGTCTCCCCATAGATTTTACTCTCAAAGGACATAGCAAAAAAAAGGTGAAGGTAGGGATAATTAATGACAAATGCATTTTTGACAAATTTTAACTGATAAGACATAAAAGGCTCTTGCTACCGAAACTTCCAATGAGTAACGAAAGGGTCAAACAAATACGGTTTTTGTAAAATGAAGTATGAAGACGATCAACATGATGAGGTGAACACAATTATGCTAACCATTTGACATGGTGAATCCTAAATACAAATATGACTAGTCCTCAAGATGGGACCCGATGAGATTAAGACAACACACATAATGTGACTTGGCGAGTCTACCAAAGTGGTCATATGACAACATAAATGATGGAATGAGGTAAGGGCGTGATGAGCTCCTCGACCTGGACAAGATGTTACTGATGAAAGGAATAGGCAACAAAATTTAATATGTTTCTCTAAGTTGCTAGGTCCCGACACTTTGAGTTTAGAATCAACTTATTTAAAATTTATGGATTTGGAAGTAGCCCTAGGGGAATATTGAATGACTTATGCATTTATTGGTGACGATTGGGTAGTCTCCCTTGAAATGGTAATTCATGATTATAACTACTAATGTGTATTTTACTAAATATTGTATGATGTTTATCTTCTCACCTTGGGGAAGAGGATAGCGAATAGGTTGGAATTCTTACTTGGACCTTGTCATGATTAAGGTTGATTGGTTACCTATTGTGTGGCAATTTGAGGAAATCTAGCTGATGTATAAATGGATACCATAGATCCTTGTGGATGACTAGGAAGCATTGGAAATCTAAGTCAGTATTGATGATTATTGAAAAGTATTGACAAATTTACATTACATGAAATTATTGTTGAATTATGGAGAATGTGTTGGAACTTTGTTGTATGAGACATAAGAATCAGTGATAGTAGAACCACTAGTGCTTATGACCATGGTTGTTAAATGAAAACATAGGTAAAAATGGCAGGAAGATAAGAATATGAACAGAAAGTGAAACCGGCTTTGAAGGAAGAGAAAATTAACTTTGGGATGAAGTTTTTAATAAGAGGGAGTGTATGTAATGCCCTCCTTTGACACAGTTGATTGACTAGAATTTGAGGGCATTTATATTGAAGTGGCCTAGTTAAATAAACTTGAGAAATATGTTATGCCTTATTATTTGAATAAAAATTGTTGATTGACAAGCAAATGACGATTATGCTCAATTGATTGAGAAATATGAATTTAAAGATTATGTTATGAATATATGAAATAAATGATGTTTTTATTTTCGTAGATGTGAATAAATGCCACTTGTTTAACTAGAATTGAATAAAGATGAATAATGAATGATGATATACTTTATATGGTACAATGCTAGTAATGTGCACTTTGAGTGTGCAAAGTAGCAGGTAAAACGAATTACCGACTAAATCTCAAATGGAATAAAAGGGGGTTGTAAAGAACGAGAAACATACATAGGGGTACAACGATAGACTGTTGGCTCTGAAATAGTATTCCACGTACGAGTTAGAATCCCTGTCATCTCACTCGAGTAGCATGTGTCGTACAGGCGAGGCCATAACGATTTGGTTGTATACAATGTGTTAAGGGGCACACAATAAGGAATATATTATTCCTTAATCGCCATTAGTCTCCATAGAAATGTAGTCGTATGATTACGGTAATGATTCCTAATCACTACATCATGCTCCCCACACGAGGACACGGACAAGAAAGTTGTCAAAAGGACCCATAGACGTGGTGCCTAGACAACGACAAGAAATGGAATTACTTGCATACTTACACTAAAACATTTAGACACATATTGAATTATGCATATGTTAAAGTTAAATTTGAGAATAATTAAATGGAAAAGTATTTAAATTTATGCAAATATTGAGGTGGGATATTTTGAGGTAGACTTCATTTGCACCCATTGATTTAGGAAGACATGCATTGAATAAATATCAAAAATAAATAAATAAGAGATATTTGATTTTAGAGTAAATCTAGATTGGTAGATATTCTTGAGTTTAACTCCACTCCACCCACTGATTTAGGGATTGGGATTTTAGACTAAAGAGGCAACTAAGAGAAATTTGTGGAACTTATGTGCACCCTCATGTGAAGGTGACACATGGTTGCATGAGCATAAATATTAGAAAATCAATAAATTAATTAATTTTGCATGAGATGACATATGTCGTCCAAGATTTTTCTATTTAAGAATGGAGGAATGAAGAGGAAACAATCTCTTACTCTTGAATGTTGGATGGATTCCATAATGGAAATTTGAGAATAGTGTGATCTATGTGATTTTGGTTGAGAATTACTTTGGGGATTGGGAGATCTCTTCTGTGTTTTTTGGCTTGTATGTTCTTTGCGACCCCCTATTTGCTCAGGGGACTGGGAGGAAGAAGACCACTCCCATTTTGGTAGGGAGGTAAACTGAGGATTCCTTCAGTAAATTGTTGAAATCTTGGATCGGATTAAGCGGAAACCCCTCTGGCGACTTCTTCAACTGTTAGATCGACCGTCACAGACAAGTTTTTCTTGTCTTCTAGTTTTATTTTGTATTGAAATGTATGTTGTGATTTTATTGGGTTTAGTGAAGTGGGTGATCCGGATTTGTTGTTTACATTGAACTTGTAAGATGTACTGAATCTAGATCTATTTTAATGTGCAAACCCTCATTTGAAAATATTAAGTTACGGGAAGTAAGTATTATCTTTCTTTTATAAATAAAATTACACAATTTCGTTCTGGAATTTATATTGAGAATTGATAAATGGTTAAATGTTAAGTAGAATTTAGTTAGGGCTTCAACCATATATATATATATATATATATATATATATATATATACGTCATTTTCCATTTTGCAAATGTTGATGTTGATGTTTATTTATATGTTGATTGTCATGTTGTGGATGTTAGGTCAGGTTCGATGGTGTTCATTAGATGTTTATGATGGTTATGTTAGAAAATGGAACTTTTGTTTTGTTACATGTTATTGTTATATCATATGTGTGTTAGATGATATTTAAATCTGTAAGATGTATATGTTTGATGAATATGTAACATAATGTTTATGATGGTATGTTCATGATTATTTTTATTATTTTTATGTTAATGATGGTGTTTATTTTTATGTTTGTTAGACGGTGACAATGATAATAATTGTATGTTTATGTTATATGGTGATAATGATAATGATGGTGTTTAAAATTACTATGCACATTGCCCCTTCGCATGTTTTTAAATGTTATGAAATATTTGAGCTATTTTCTATTGTAAAATATATATTATAACTAATTGATTAATGAAGGGGAAGACATATGTTACATTTCCAACTATTTCTTTATCATATTAACATTTAATCATCAAAATCAATTTTTATATTGAAGAGTGAATTTATATAAATTGGATTAACTATTAATATATATTAATCAAATTTATTATATATAAATGATTGTAAATTTATATTAATTCAATTAATTATTGATGTTTTATTACTTTGTTAATGTTATCATATTGAAAGGATTGTTTTATTACTTTGTCAATATTATTATTTTTAATTTTTAATTTAATAACATTAAAATAATTTTGTATTGAATAATAATTTCAAAACTATTCAAGATTTAAGATATCAAATATTCATGTTTTAGTTTGTAAATGAATATATATAATTTCTAAAATATTATAGATTCATATTAGTTATATAAACTAGATTAAAATAGAATTATGTTATTATAAATTTAAATTAATAAAATCTAAATCAATGATTATATATTGATACATATATGAAATATTTTTAGTAAAATACACAACCATGGCTTTAATTTACAAATCAAAACTACGTACTTATTTACAAACCATAAAATAAGGTGATTAAATACTAAGCATATATAAATATTTGTTAACCGCTTCATCTAAATCCTTATTGTCTCAACCAATTCTAAGATGGATTTTAACCTCCTAGAAATATAGAGATGAATAAATTCAATCCAACTTAATTAATACAACGTATTTAATTCTTTTATTACAAAGGGAAAAAAATATTCTCTCTTAAATCCATTTTTTTCTCCTAAAGAAGATTCCATACCTACACCTTCATCCTTAAAGCCATTTTTCTCTCTTATTGCCATTCAAAAAACATTTGCAAACCTTATAACAAAACTGTCATAAATTAATGCAATTATAATTCTTAGAATTATTTATAACAAAAACATCATGAAATACAAACATTCAAATATTGATGAGAAATTAGAGAGCACCTTAAATTTTATTGTTACTAAGGCCATAAATTAAGTCATTGTAGAGTTCAATACTAGTAAAAAAATTGTTGAATTTTCAATCTCCATCAATGTTACAAATGTGTCATTTTCTATGTTGGAGTTAACATTATAAATAAAATCAAAAAATAAAAAAGCATTACATTATAACAAAAGTTCAATTAATCAAATCATATAATAAAAAAACATTACATTCTAATGAAAATGTCATAAATTAATGCAATTCAAGGATAATTTTAGGGGCAAAATTTAGCCAATGGGCTATTTTTCCATGTTTTTTTCCAAAAAAATATTCGCCAATTTGCATTTTTTGAAGCCCCATTTCGCCCAATTTTCATGGGGTAAATTTTTTTCCCTTTATAAATCGCCAAAATATTATATAAATTATATAAAACCCTTAGAAATTGAAATAATTTTAGAAAAATATCTCCAAATATTTTATAGTTGACATTTTGAGAATTGGTAAGATTCGCCAAGGTTTATACACTTTTAAATAAGTATGGGTCCTTAAAATTATCCCCGATGCAATTATAATTATTAACATTATTTATAACAAAAACATCATAAAATACAAGCATTGAAATATTAATATATAAATTTGAGACCAACTTCAAGTCAGGAGGAATATGTTAGCCTTTACATTCACAAAAGAAGATCCAATAACATGTGGATGCATATTATGTGATGATTGTGCATAACATAGAAAACATTTCATAAAAAACAAGTAAAGTATAATATAACTTTGGGAAGAAGTTTCTTAAAAGGAGGGGAATATGTGATGACCCAACCTGCGAACCTAAGTACTCTTAGTATGAAAATGGAAGGCTTTCTATGAGCATAATCAAGTAGTAAACCTTATGTCAAGCTTCTTGTTAAAGTGTATGATGGAAATGTTGAAAACTTACGTGTTTTCGGCATAGTATATATGATTATGATGCTTTCACTTACTTGATTTGATTAGGTAGATACTAATGACCAGTTGTTGTTAATGGCATGTACCATGATATTAGTGAGCTTATGATCATTTGGGATGCTCTATGAAAATCACATCAATACCAATATACCCTTGTGAGGACCCATGATCATGAAGGATTTCATAACCTATTTCCACATGGGTAGGGAATATGAGCATGACACAACCTTCAACCCTTCACCAGTCATCATGTATATCTCCTAAGTCATGTTTTTCTAGTGTTATACTTGATTTACATGTATTATTGGGTTATGGGGTGCATATTTGATTGAATTAGTGTGTGGTATGCTGTCTTAGGTGCATTGGGTAGAATAGCTAGGCCACATTTTATGTCTACAATGCATGCATTATTGATGATACTTAGTATATTTTGGGTTGGTTATGCACAATTATAGGTAAAAGGGTATGTCATAATAGCTTTTGTCACACTTGTCCCAGAGATGCTTTAGATGCTCTGATCTTATCTATTTTTCTATTTTTGTAGACTCCCCTAATCCCTTGTGATCTTTGAACAAGCACTTTACCTGAAAAGCTTCTAAAAACTAAGTTTTTCAATATGTATGCAAATTTTATATTGAGAAGTCATGTATATGCGGGTTTTCCCTTGTCCATGCACATGTCTATTCGAGAGAGAAAAAAAAAGAATAGGTTTTTTAATGCGTTGTGTTTTGTGATACAAACACACCGACACATTTCTATGTAAAAAGCACCGATGTGTATATACGTAAAACACACTGGTACTGTTAGATAAAGGACAAGTAGTGGTGCAATAACCAATATATTTAGCACCAACACTTTATAACATCTCGTGACCCGATGCACATGTAAGTGAATATAGAATTGGTAAGTGATACTTGTCCTTTTCTTCTATGGTCAGAAGTCATGTCAGTTGTCTTTTCACCATCATGTCCGATCCCTTGGAGTCAACATTCATTCTATCATTCTCTCATGCAGATTTCTACACTATGTAGAGTTTCCTATGGTTGTTCATGACCATTACAAGACTGTTTTTAACCCAAAAATTCGAATTTAGAGATAGAGCTGTGAATTTGAAGGGAAAATAGATGGTTGTAGGTGAGAATCGAGGTTGGGAAATCTAGGAACCCTAACTCATCGATTTTTTATACTCACAAATGCTTGAACATCTATAATTATTTCTACAAGAGGTTCTCTAACAATATACAATGAATCAAACTCTTACTACACACACTGGCAAGCACTGTCAGGGTTGGATTTATTGAAGGAACTATGGATCAGTGAAGGGGAATTCCTTCCTTGTGTTCTTTGGGGTATTTATAAGGAGTTCCATGGTTTTGGTGGATGAGTGACATCTCCGTAGAGCTCTGGATGAGCTTTTGGATAAGCATGGAACAAAACAGGATATGGGCTGAGAGAGAGAATCCTGTAGGTGTTTCTTTCACCCTGGTGGCCTCATAGCACAGCTTGGGGGTGGCCTCTCAACAAAAATATTATATGTTGGATAGAGTTACTACGGTTGGGTGGAAAATCACTCTTACATAGCCAGTTGCTTGGATCTTCTTTGTTGAAGATAAGTATTCTTTTGTATATGATATGAAATGATTTTATTTATATGCCTGTGATATCTATGCTTGTAATTGCATGTGTTGTACCAATGGAAGGAGTTTATTTCCACTATGTGTTTTCATTACGCATCTTCACATGTATTTTAAATGTTATGAATTCGTAATGTGGCCATAGGGAGAAATTTAGAAGCCCGAATTTAGTTAATGTCCCCTCCCATTGGTCGGATTGAGTGAAGGGGATGTTACAAGTACTTAGTAGAGGGGTAGACATTAATGCTACTTTCAAAGTATCAAACGATCATTGGGCTTGGGCCCCTTAGTGTTTTTGAATTTGGAAATGACTTTCTCATATAACCTTATATTCACATCCCTCATCTCAACATGAATCTTTAACTCTTCCAATCTATTCCAAAGGTTCTTTCTAGGCACTGTATCAAAATATTTTCTAAAGTCCACGAAACCAAAAAAAAAATTGGATTTATTATTACGGCATTATTTTGCAATGATCATAAGAGTAACAAGGTGGTACGTAGTTGAGTGATGCCTTTTGAAGCTCTCATGTCCTTTATCCCTCTTTCCTTCATTTTCAAGCCATATGTTAATCTTGTTTTCCATAATAATATTGTATAGCTTAGCTAAAAGAAAGCTAGTCATGATGGTTCGATAATTAGAGGGGTTATCTTTATCTCTGATTTTAAAATAGGAACTATAAGGCTTTGAGTCCAAATCTTAGGGAAGCCATGCTTGACTACTATATTAAAGAGATTGTGAATGTAGTGGATGAGGATGGCTGCTCTGATTTTTAGGATTTGATCTTGGTAACCTTCAATGTATTTATCTTTTCCATTAGCTGTGCGCTTAATCCCAAATTTTGTGTCTTCAAAAGAAAATACTTTCCTAGCTGCGAGGAGGGCTTGAATGGTATCCACGACATCCGAGGATTCGTAAATATTTTTAAGATATGAGTTCCAATCCTATAAAGAGATCTTATTATTTTCTTTAGTTTTACTAGTTAGAATTTTCCTCTATAATTTTTTAGGAGTCATCTTAGATAAGTGTAAAATATTTTCATGTCTTTTATTTATATAGTAGATCTTTTTCATTATAATTTGCACTATGTCCTTATTTATGTTGTTTTCTTTCAAGGACTCATTAGTAGCTTCCCTATTTTCTCTACGTGCATGCTTACATTCATTATCATACCAAGGGTTGGTTCTTCTATTTTCCTTTTTACTAGAAAATTTGAGAGAAAACTTGTTGATGGAAGAAGAGAGGGAAGTAGTAAAATTATGATAGAGGTCTTCTATGTTTTCCTTATTAGAAAGAGGGATCAAATTCTTCATTAGATCGTTTAGAAATCCATCCGTATGATTTCTATCGAAGACCAAGATCTTTTGGCATTGAGAATTTTCCTCTTTGTGCTCATTATGCATGGAAAGACCAAGGGTTATAATTAAAGGTATGTGATTCGAATCAAGATCATGGTAGTTTAAGATGTCAAAATATATTATTTCGTTGTATAGAGAGATATCATAGATGACATAGTCAACCACACTGCTTCCAAGACCATGAATGCAAGTCATCCTACTTGAATTTGTCCAATTCTTTAGTCCATTATAGATTATAAGATCTTCAGAACTACAAATCTTGACTAACTCTGAACCTAACATATTTTCACCTAGATCTTCAGAACTTCTATTGTACTTCCTAGTTGAAGCAAGGTCTTCATCTAGCTAAAGAGGGTTAGGGTTGGAGTAGTTGCTTAAAATAATAACTTGGTTGATTGAGGTTTGAGCATTGAAGTCCCCCATTAACATGATATTGCCAAAAAAATTAGACTAGAAATATCATGCTCTAAGCTACTAGAAGGACAATTTTTATCTAAATTGCATTTCTTATAAAAAGTTAGAATTAATAGGGTGAAATAACAGATTGCTATGTAGGTTTTTCTAGCATTAATGTCAATGATTACTAACCAAATATATTGATTTGAATGGTCTTTCTTATCCAGTTTAATAGTGGGAGAGATATATTTCCTGATGTAGAAAGCCATGCCTCTAATCCCTCTACGAGAGGATCACTTATTCCATGTTAACCATAGGACAAATCCTTCTATGTCAGGGACCAACTTACATTCTCTGTGCTCCCAAGTTGGATTCTTCTGGGATCCAACTTAACCTGTGGCCTCTATTCCATGGGAATCCCTAACGGTTCCAAGAGAGGATCCAGAGTGTATCAAATTTCTATTTAGTGGTATATTTTTTTGTTTCGATCTCTAATGACAGCCTTTGTATTTCTAATGATCGCCCATTTTCCTTGTTTCTTAGATTCTTTTACTTTTTGGACCTCTTTTCGTAATTCGGCTTGGTCTTATGGAATGAGGTATTTGTTTATGAATATTCCTAATCCTTTTAGACTCGAAGTTTTACTAAGTATCCTAATTTTATGGTCATTAGAGCTAATCTTAACCCTAATTAATCTATTTTTATTTTTAGTTAGTTTTCCCAACCTTTTTTCTTATGTGAGATAATTTGTTTCAATTTGCAACCTATTATGAAGTTATGCCTTGACTATGGCTAGTGCATCCTCTTCTGCATCTTCTTTTAAACCAAAAATTACAATGTTCAAGGTTCGATTGTTGGGCTCATGTTCTAATTTTAACAACTTATTCATCTCTTCCTTAATGGGT
Organism: Larix kaempferi; assembly: GCA_027924585.1. Classification (NCBI taxonomy): domain Eukaryota; kingdom Viridiplantae; phylum Streptophyta; class Pinopsida; order Pinales; family Pinaceae; genus Larix; species Larix kaempferi. The sequence goes on from BSBM01000142.1 coordinate 2,958,347, forward strand.
TTGATATCCAATTGGCATTCTCGACTGTTTAGGGACAGATTTGTTGTTACGTTTTCTTTGAGCTCTTTAAACATGTCCTTCAATTTAAGATTTTCTACCGTAGCAACATCTCCTTGATGATTTGATTGTTTGGCTTCTTGACTTTGTTTTTCCATAGCCTTTATTTTAACCTCCATTAACTCCATCTTATTCTCCATTCTTTTTATCTTATTGTCTATTTGTCTTTGAATCTTATCTTCAAAGGATGCAAATTTATTTCCAATCATGGAGGCAAGATTATTTTCAAGCATGGCTGCAAATTTATTATTGGACATGGTTGCAGGTTTATTTTCAAACATGGTTGCAAATTTGGTATTGAGCATGGTTGCGAGCCTATTTTCAAGCATGTTTGCAAGTTTATTTTCAAGCATGGTTTCTAACTCTGTTTGAATTTTGACATCTTTTTCTCATTTACTTTTCTCTAATGAGTCTATACGATCACCAAGGCTTTGAAGGGTTGTTGTGCTAGGTCTCCCTTTCACAGTTTTTGGTATATGCGGTGAATGATTCATATTTGGATGATATATATATATATATATATATATATATATATATATATATATATATATATAAGTGAAACTAGAGAGGAAAAAATAAAAAAAATAAAGAAAAAAAATGTGTGCACTTAATTTGTACGCTGCAGGCGAAGGCAAACAGATACTCAGGCTCCTCAGTCCAAATATATTTACTTACATTAAATTAATAATTAATATGTTTAATTTAAAAATATTTTAATTGAATATCTATTTATATAAATTAATTAAATATTAAATAATAAAATTATATTATTTAATATATAATAGTTAATTTTATATTTTAGAAATTAACTTTAATAAGTTGTAATCTATTAAAATCAATGTTTATAAACATTTGAGTAATTGTATAAATATAAATGTTCATAATCTAATCATACATATTTCTTAAAAATAATTGGTTAATATAGTCATGCTAGATTTAGAAGTATGTATATTTTCATTCTTATGAATATCAAGTATTCTTTTTTGGATGAAAAAAAAAATCTTAAAAATATCAATCACAATCATACATATAAAAGGAAACGTTCAAATTTCTTCAGAAAATTTTATTTAAAAACTAAAACAATAATAATCAATCTTATCCAATCAAATTTATTAAAAAAAAACATCTTTATAATTTTTTATTATTATTAATTTTCCTTTTTTCTTACATTTATTTTCATCCATTATTTTGTTTAACATTGATTTTCTTTTTAATTTATTCTATACTTTTTAATTTTTTATATTTTATTAAATTGAAAATTGTTTTTTTTTCAAAATTTTAAATCAAAATTTTGATATTTAAAATAATTTCAAAAATCAGAGTTCCAAAAACATAAATTTTATATTTTTTAGATTGAAAATTGTTTTTTTTTCAAAATTTTAAATCAAAATTTTGATATTTAAAATAATTTCAAAAATCAGAGTTCTAAAAACATAATTTCTTGGCATTTTAAAAATTATATAAAAAAACTATAAATTGTTTTTTAAATTTTTTTTTTCCAAAATTTTAAACTATATTCAAAATAATTTAAAAAATCAAAATTCCAAAAACATAATTCCTTATCATCTTAAAAATTTGGAAAATATACCCCAACTGAATTATAATTTTTTACTTCACTAAATTAAAAAAATATTTCCATACCCCATATTATATTATTTGTAGTTAGTTAACCCTTCACTTTTGTTGACCATATTGATCTATATTGACTATGGCTGACTCTAATTCATCATGTTTGGTATATTTGGCCATTGTTGACCATAATTAACATAGTTTAGCATACCAACCTGTAACAATCCCAAATATACAAAATTTTGGGAATTTTAAACTTTTGAACTTATTAATGAAAACTAATACTTTACACACATCTTCTTCTCTTGCATACAATAAATGAACATGACTTTTCCATTACTAATGTATAATGGTAGCTCTACATCTTATAATCATTCATAAAATATAATGTTTTAACTTTCCCAAAAACACTAATATATATATGAATATACTCCCATCAATAAAGGACGACTTCAACATTCTTCTCTTTATCCAATTCACACTATATATATTTATTGTTTAACTTCCCCAATCTTTATTAACATAAATATTTTCTATGTATATATATATATTTTTTTTTTAATAATTAATACCGAGTTATTTTTTAAGGATCCCATATATATTTTCCTTAAATTGATCTTAAGAAAACAACCCTATGATCAAAATCCACATCATAGGTAAACCTTTTAAATCAATGTACATACCACATATCGAATTCCACAAAATTCAAATGTGGTATAACAAGCCGATAACTAAACGATTATTCAACAATATTAACTTTAATGATATTCATGTTCTTCAAGTGATTTGATGAATTATTTAGCTATCATCCAGATCATAGTATAATAATTATCTAAATAATTCCTTCCTTGGAACATAATTATATATATTAGATATGAAAGTTTCTTTCAAAAATAACCATTGGATACCAATAAAATTGTTCATCCTATTATTCAAATAAAATGGTTCATCCTATTATCGATGCTCATTGAAGACTATGAGTAAAGTCTCATCCAGTCAATCGAATAAACAAATTCATTCTATGTACATAATATTTCCTCTTTCGACTAATAACCCAAGAAGACACATTCTATATGCCGAGCCAAATATAACAGGATTAATAAAAGTAAAAACAGAATGAAAACAGAGCTTCAACATAATAACCATCCATCCTATATTCAATGACTTGGAGAAATATTCCTTAGATCGCATCCTAAAACTTATACTCCTTTCAAAATTTATCAATCAATAAAAACACCATAATTATATTTTGGTAAGGTCACAGAAATTGATTTCTCCAATATAGCACGTTAGAAGGAGTGCCAACTGTCTGGCTGACGCATTGGCAAATCATGGCCCTAGAACCCTTAATGAAAGATGGGAAGGGGAAGCTTTGGAAATACCGTCGGAGATATGTCGTCAGCAATGTATAATGATTGCTGAAAGTGACTGGGGTGGAGTGGAGCCCTTAGCTGGCGGTAGAAGAACATCAATTCCCGACGGATTGTAACAATTGGTACCCTTCGCAGGGTGGTATGGACAGGTGGTTTTCAGGTAGCCTTATTTACTGTTCCACACACTGCCTGGCCTTCCGTATACTTCCCTTCATTTGAAATTATCATGTTAAAATATCTGGCGCGTGAGAAGGTAATGGTTGCTCGGCCTCTCATGATTCAGATGGGTTCTATGGAGACGGTTTCTGCTAAGGTGACGAGAGTGCAGGACATGAGGAATTATTACAGAGCTTGTTTAATTATGATGGACTTAATGGACATAGATGGAGGCCTTCCTTTATATTATGTGTTTAGGGACGACAATAGTATCAGTGGCTATAGTCTTTGTTCTGCTGGTATCTAGTGGAGTTTCATTATTTCCAATAGTGGGGTGACAGGTGATAGTAAGGGTATCGAGATTATGCCACCGAGAGGGAGATCTGCTAGGAGGGGTAGATGGGCTCATGATGAGTCGAGAAATGGGGATAGGGGGAACGGTGTCCAGGATGGTCCCAGTCAGGATCAGTGGAGCGTTGCTACGACTACACTGTTCTTTCGCCATTATTTTCCTCAGGACGTGCAGAGGGTGGTAGAGAATGTGGAAGCTGCTATGTGGCGTAGGGTGGGCGAGCAGGAATTTCCACCGGAGCCTGTTGCTATGTCCGTTGGATCCACGACCCTGGTAACACAAGGGGTCGTATGGCTCTTTATAATAGGGTGGTAGTTATGCTATGGGTGACGAAAACTCTAATTGCCTAGGTTATGGAGACTCATGCTGATATTTTCTCTGGCTCTCTCCAGATGACTCAACTGGAGGACCTTTGCAAGGATCATGCTGAAGAATCTAAGTGGATTCATATGAAATTGGATGCGATGGCGGTAGATATGGGGATCTCGTTCCTTACCCGTTCCAAAAAAGTGGAGAACCCTAGAGAGATCAATCTCTGTGGAAAGTAGGAGGTTGCTGCTATGCCACTGGTGGTGGTTATTGAGGATGAAGCTGGTCCGTCTGTATAGTTTCAGTCCTTATGTGCCTGGTTCCTGTTTGGGTTTGTTGTTTTGGCTTGTTTCGTCTGGAACAGGAGTCGGCTCTTCTCTTTTGTAGCTAGCCTTGTTATTTTTGTCTGTTCTTGTTTATGGTTATCTGGTGCTGGTTTTTTCTCAGTTTGATGTTTGTTCTCTCGACATCCCTTTTGTAATGGGGTTTTGGGGTTAAACTTTTAGCTATCTGATTGCTGGTAGATTTCAAACTGATGAATTGTAAGTGGGTCTGGTCTTCTAATGCTATAAAGGTTTGTAATGATGCCGATATATGGTTGGGGATATGGGATTGTGCTATTAAGTTTAGTGTTGATATATGTGGTGGCTGCTTAAGCACCCAGTTTTGTTGTAAAGATGGAAAATGTACTTTTGATCCTACCTTAATAGAATGATGATCTCTTCTTTTGCTTAAAAAAAATATATTCACTAATATGTTTCAAATAATGTAATGTACATATGTTGAATGTTATGCAGGGATTGACAACCATAGAAGTCAATGTCATCATAAGAATTTTTTTTTATGGAAGATGCAAATGATGATTAATTGGTCCTTAGCTCATATGGAGTGGTGTTGGAAGTTAATAGAAGGGGAAAAGAATTTTATAATACTATGAGGGATATAGTGGAAATAATGTACATATGTACTTTTCACTTACAATACAAAAACCAATCAAATGATTCGAAGAATCGGATCATATGTAAACTACAAGAGGCGTTCTCAGAGCAATGGTCAATGAAATCTGTCAGACTTTCAATAGAAAAAACATACAACAACAAAAAAGAATCATTCAAAAAGTAATATTCCGAAACATGTTTATGTAGAATATGTATTCATTCATTCAACAATTTTAATTATGCTATATTTATTTTTCATATCAATAAAAAAATAATTTAATGTCATTTTACATTTTCAGGAAGATTATGAAAATCCCAAAGGACGAACAATGTGATATGTGAAATGTGCCAGTACGGGTGTCCAAAAAGGTGTGCAAGGAAATTGTCAAGGAAATGGAAATAATTGCATTGCAGAAGGAGCCATCTCAACAGTAACGTGCTTCAAATGTATGAAATCATTGATTTTTAGGATTATGTTCCATTCAACATACAAGACATGATGACAAGAAAAAAAAGGGTTTATAGCAAAGTTTGTGAGTATTTGTGATTTCCTTATAATAAATTAATATTTCGTAGTGGGTGTGATATATATAGATATATATATATATATATATATATATATATATATATTCACTAAAAATCCTTGGATGCCTTGAAAGAGGTTTTAACATACAAAGAGGAGCCATTAGAAGAATTGATTGGCATTGGTTTAAGAAAGGGTTGTGAGTATATGTTGGCGTATACAAAATTAATTGTGGATTTTATAAGTATCTATGTTGTTTTACTTCTCTTATTTTATAATTAATAAAACAACAAAAATCTGTTATATTAAATCAATGATTTGTGATGGAGCATAAAACTTGCAGGAAACAAAGCATAGAGTGGAGCCAATAGAATACTTGTTGATAGAAGGTATTATATTTGGTTTTGAGAGAATGTGTATTATTTATGAGTCAATTATTTCTATGGTATGTCACTTTTCAATTTACATTCATGTATACTATCTATTTATTTTTCATTATTTCCATCGGCAATGTAGATACACTCAGTACACTTTATTTTTATGTTTGCAGATGGAAGATGAAGAAGATGAAAACAATCGAGCCAATCAACAAAACATTCGGCCAAATAACCCAATTGATGCAAGTGGATTGAGCACCGATAACAATTCCAGTGAAGAATGATGGTCTAGATTTAATTTTGATGTTAATGTAAGCCGTTGTAGCTTGTTGTATATTTTGAATTAATTGTTTGTGAAAATCAGACATTTTGTATAATAATGTACTAGACATAGTGTCTGAATTGAAAAACAACGGGTTACTAATAAGTGTAACAATAATTACATGCATGTTGACATTTTGATTATTGTTGTCTCTATGTTGTCGTATTTTGCATGACAAAGGCACTCTTATTGATATATAATAAAATAAACTTTTTTATTCCATCGCATTCTTCAATGTTATTGTCAAATGTTACATTGGTAACTAAATGTATGGATGATTAAATATTACAATAGATGCTTGCATCTATGATATAAGAAATTAATCCAAACAAACACAATAATTAAAATTGAAATGAATGGTACTATAAACAAAACTTTCAATTTCAAATGAATAATGAAATAAAAAAATAAAAAATAATCTATCTATCTATCTATCTATATATATGACTGAAACGTCAGTAGCCATTGTTCAAAGAATCATATGTGGTGCTTTTAATAATATATGTCGCACCGGCGCATATATACGAACAATAAGCATTGGTGCATTTATGTAAACGACAAGCTCGACACTCCAATGTAAATTAAACGCACCGTTAAATTTTTAAAATAAGAATTTCCGCGGGCCAGATTTTTCGTTGTGTTTTCTTCTTTGTATTGCATTAATTGGTGGATGTTAATGGATTATGCGCACTAAGAACAATCAAAACTTATGCCCACCCTTTTTTTGTGTTTAAGCATGACGGTGCGTTTCAGGTGTTAAATTCATTGGGCCATTTTGATATTTTGTAAGCACCAAGGAATTTGACGATGAAATGCACTAGTGCACTCTGATAAATGGACACCACCGGTAAAGTTAAAATATTAAAATTATACGGGGCGTATGATGTAAAATATTGTATCGGTGCATTTATGTTGTAAATAAGCACTGATGCATATATTGTATACGCAAGCACTGGTGCGGTGTTGAAATATGATTCTTTCTAGTTCTTGTTTTGTTTGGCTGCACCAGTGCATCTATTTTAATCGTAAAACACGGGTGCATCTTATTAAAACACACACCGGTGCGCTTAATTTTAACTAAGTGCATCGATGAAAAAAACATCCACTAAAACCTCCGACCGAGAAGTTATTTTTAGTTATAAAATATATCCGTAATGATATCCATAAAAACATCCGCTACCATTGGTGAGGGTCATAGCGGAGGTTTTCTTGACAATTTTTGTCAATCTTGTAACACTAAAAACCTATGTTGAGACCTCCACTACAAAGCCTTTTCCTTATAGTGTTAGTATAATATAATATATTATGACACTTTTAAATATAATATGATATTACATTATAATGATAGTTTATAGAAGATATACTAACTTTATTCATAGTTTATAACTAAGAAATGGAATGGTTATTCATGTTATAACATTACAATAATGTGAATATGTTATAAATATAATAAAATTATGCAAGTATGATCCATTCGTTATAATATTATAATTAAGATACATATGAATGACGGATTCTAAAAGTACGAGTCATGATTTCGTTTTTTAATTCAAGTTTGGCTTTTAATTAGAATTATATTTTTATATTGAAAAGTGAAAGTACTTTAGAGTAAAAATACTTTAGAGTGAAAGTATTTTAAAAGTACTAAGTACATATATATTATATTTAAGAGTAATTTAAGAGTATTTTTTTCCATTATGAGTATGGTAAGTATGGATTTTCCCCTACCATTTAAAATTTGATAAGTAAACAACTTTAAGTCAAGCAATGCCATATCAATCATATTTGTGAATATATATATTTTACTTAATTTATCATATCTTGATAACCTATTTAGATCTCATGACCCCTAAGACATTTGTGATTTATGAATTAACAAATTAATTTGTTTGATTATGTGCGTGTTATGTGCATGTATCCATAAATTGTATTAGTACACTAGAAGGTGGGAAACTAGTGATTGTGTGTGATTAGGCTTTGATTGATTGTGAGAAATAGGAAGGGGAAAACTAGTGTCTATGAGAACCAGGAAGGAGAAAAATGGTGGTTGTGAGCACCATGAGGGGGAAACTAGTAACCATGAGCACCAGGAAGGGGAAAACTGGTGGTTGTGAGAACTAGGAGGAAAATAAAAATTGAAATATTAGAGGGAAAAATGGTTGATATGTGTGATTAGAGATTGATTGATTATCTGAGCACCAGGAGGGTGAAAACTAGGTTGTGGGATGAATAAATGTTGGAGGAAATTTAAAATAAAATAAAATTTTGATGTGAATTTAGACTTTGTAATTGTATTTTATTTGTTGATTTTGAGTTCAAACAATTGAAAGTGATTATATATATCATTTCCCCTGTGAATGTTGTATGTTGTTGTCTATGTGTTGATTTATATTCTATTCTTATTGACATCTAACTAGTAGGAGGGAAGGAGGGCCAGTGAAGTGAGAGCTATATGGTATACTATGACTATTCGTTATTGATTTCAATAAATGCATAAATGTGTGACTTGTTAGGTAGTTGTAAGAAGATCCAATAACATGTGGATGCATATTATGTGATGATTGTGCATAACATAGAAAACCTTTCATAAAAAACAAGTAAAGTGTAATATAACTTTGGGAAGAAGTTTCTTAAAAGGAGGGGAATATGTGATGACCCAACCTGCGAACCTAAGTACTCTTAGTATGAAAATGGAAGGCTTTCTATGAGCATAATCAAGTAGAAAACCTTATATCAAGCTTCTTGTTAAAGTGTATGATGGAAATGTTGAAAACTTACGTGTTTTCGGCATAGTATATATGATTATGATGCTTTCACTTACTTGATTTGATTAGGTAGATACTAATGACCAGTTGTTGTTAATGGCATGTACCATGATATTAGTGAGCTTATGATCATTTGGATGCTCTATGAAAATCACATCAATACCAATATACCCTTGTGAGGACCCATGATCATGAAGGATTTCATAACCTATTGCCACATGGGTAGGAAATATGAGCATGACACAACCTTCAACCCTTCACCAGTCATCATGTATATCTCCTAAGTCATGTTTTTCTTGTGTTATACTTGATTTACATGTATTATTGGGTTATGGGGTGCATATTTGATTGAATTAGTGTGTGGTATGGTGTCTTAGGTGCATTGGGTAGAGTAGCTAGGCCACATTTTATGTCTACAATGCATGCATTATTGATGATACTTAGTATATTTTGGGTTGGTTATGCACAATTATAGGTAAAGGGGTATGTTATAACATCTTTTGTCACACTTGTCCCAGAGATGCTCTAGATGCTCTGATCTTATCTATTTTTCTATTTTTGTAGACTCCCCTAATCCCTTGTGATCTTTGAACAAGCACTTTACCTGAAAAGCTTCTAAAAACTAAGTTTTTCAATATGTACGCAAATTTTATATTGAGAAGTCATGTATATGCGGGTTTTCCCTTGTCCATGCACATGTCTATTTGAGAGAAAAAAATAAAAATAAGTTACTTTACGGGAAAAGTTGTGGTTTCAACCATTCCCACTTGTCCCAATCTCGTAAGACACTGTCTCCAACTTCCCTAACCTCCTCCCCATCAATATAAAAGAGGCATAGGGGAAGTAAAAAAGAACACAAGTATTGGAGATAGCACCCTACGTTGTTCATTTGAAATTTGATCAAGAACCCATGTTTTCCCAGTCTACAAACACTACAAGGAAAATACCTTGCAGTGGAGGTTATACCAAAGGTTTTTAGTGTTACAAGATTGACCAAAATTCTCAAAAAAACCTCCACTACAATATTTCTTTTTGGTAGCGGATTTTTTAGTGAAGGTTTTTACGGAATTTTTTTACAACTAAAAAAACTCAGTGGCTAGAGGTTGTAGCATAGGTTTTCAATGCGTTGTGTTTTGTGATACAAACACACCGACACATTTCTATGTAAAAAGCACCGATGTGTATATACGTAAAACACAGTGGTATTGTTAGATAAAGGACAAGTAGTGGTGCAATAACCAATATATTTAGCACCAACACTTTATAACATCTCGTGACCCGGTGCACACGTAAGTGAATACAGAATCGGTAAGTGATACTTGTCCTTTTCTTCTATGGTTAGAAGTCATGTCAGTTGTCTTTTCACCATCATGTCCTATCCCTTGGAGTCAACATTCATTCTATCATTCTCTCATGTAGATTTCTGCACTATGTAGAGTTTCCTATGGTTGTTCATGACCATTACAAGACTATTTTTAACCCAGAAATTCGAATTTAGAGATAGAGTTGTGAGTTTGAAGGGAAAATAGATGGTTGTAGGTGAGAATCGAGGTTGGGAAATATAGGAACCCTAACTCATTGATTTTTTCTAGTCACAAATGCTTGAACATCTATAATTGATTCTACAAGAGGTTCTCTAACAATATACAACGAATCAAACTCTTACTACACACACTGGTAAGCACTGTAAGGGTTGGATTTATTGAAGGAACTATGGATCAGTGAAGGGGAATTCCTTCCTTGTGTTCTTTGGGGTATTTATAAGGAGTTCCATGGTTTTGAGGGATGAGTGAGATCTCCGTAGAGCTCTGGATGAGTGTTTGGATAAGCATAGAATAGAACAGGATATGGGATGAGAGAGAGAATCCTGTAGGTGTTTCTTTCACCCTGGTGGCCTCATAGCCCAGCTTGGGGGTGGCCTCTCAACAAAAATATTATATGTTGGATAGAGTTACTACGGTTGGGTGGAAAATCACTCTTACACAGCCAGTTGCTTGGATCTTCTTTGTTGAAGATAAGTATTCTTGTGTATATGATATGCAATGATTTTATTTATATACCTATGATATCTATGCTTGTAATTGCATGTGTTGTAACAGTGGAAGGAGTTTATTTCCACTGTGTGTTTTCATTATCCATCTTCACATGTATTTTAAATGTTATGAATTCGTAATGTGGCCATAGGGAGAAATTTAGAAGCCCGAATTTAATTAATGTCCCCTCCCATTGGTCGGATTGAGTGAAGGAGATGTTACAAGTACTTAGTAGAGGGGTAGACATTAATGCTACTTTCAAAGTATAAAACGATCATTGGGCTTGGGCCCCTTAGTGTTTTTGAATTTGGAAATGACTTTCTCATATAACCTTATATTCATAGCCCTCATCTCAACATGAATCTTTAACTCTTCCAATCTATTCCAAAGGTTCTTTCTAGGCACTGTATCAAAATATTTTCTAAAGTCCACGAAACCACAAAAAAAATTGGATTTATTATTACGACATTATTTTGCAATGATCATAAGAGTAACAAGGTGGTACGTAGTTGAGTGATGCCTTCTGAGGCTTTCATGTCCTTTATCCCTCTTTCCTTCGTTTTCAAGCCATATGTTAATCTTGTTTTCCATAATAATATTGTATAGCTTAGCTAAAAGAAAGCTAGTCATGATGGTTCGATAATTAGAGGGGTTATCTTTATCTCTGAATTTAAAATAGGAACTATAAGGCTTTGAGTCCAAATCTTAGGGAAGCCATGCTTGACTACTAGATTAAAGAGACTGTGAATGTAGTGGATGAGGATGGCTGCTCTGATTTTTAGGATTTGAGCTTGGTAACATTCAATGTCTTTATCTTTTCCATTAGCTGTGCGCTTAATCCCAAATTTTGTGTCTTCTAAAGAAAATACTTTCCTAGCTGTGAGGAGGGCTTGAATGGTATCCACGACATCCGAGGATTCGTAAATATTTTTAAGATATGAGTTCCAATCCTATAAAGAGATCTTATTATTTTCTTTAGTTTTACAAGTTAGAATTTTCCTCTATAATTTTTTAGGAGTCATCTTAGATAAGTGTAAAATATTTTCATGTCTTTTATTTATATAGTAGATCTTTTTTCTTCTAATTTGCACTACGTCCTTATTTATGTTGTTTTCTTTCAAGGACTCATTAGTAGCTTCCCTGTTTTCTCTACGCGCATGCTTATATTCATTATCATACCAAGGGTTGGTTCTTCTATTTTCCTTTTTACTAGAAAATTCGAGAGAAAACTTGTTGATGGAAGAAGAGAGGGAAGTAGTAAAATTATGATAGAGGTCTTCTATGTTTTCCTTATTAGAAAGAGGGATCAAATTCTTCATTAGATCGTTTAGAAATCCATCTGTATTTTTTCTATCGAAGACCAAGATCTTTTGGCATTGAGAATTTTCCTCTTTGTGCTCATTATGCATGGCAAGACCAAGGGTTATAATTAAAGGTATGTGATTCGAATCAGGATCATGGTCGTTTAAGATGTCAAAATATATCATTTTGTTGTATAGAAGGATATCAGAGATGACATAGTCAACCACACTGCTTCCAAGACCATGAATGCAAGTCATCCTACTTGAATTTGGCCACTTCTTTAGTCCATTATAGATTATAAGATCTTGAGAACTACAAATCTTGACTAACTCTGAACCTAACATATTTTCACCTAGATCTTCAGAACTTATATTGTACTTCCTAGTTGAAGCAAGGTCTTCATCTAGCTAAAGAGGGTTAGGGTTGGAGTAGTTGCTTAAAATAATAACTTGGTTGATTGAGGTTTGAGCATTGAAGTCCCCCATTAACATGATATTGCCAAAAAAATTAGACTAGAAATATCATGCTCTAAGCTACTAGAAGGACAATTTTTATCTAAATTGCATTTCTTATAAATAGTTAGAATTAATAAGGTGAAATAACAAATTGCTATGTAGGTTTTTCTAGCATTAATGTCAATGATTACTAACCAAATATATTGATTTGAAGGGTCTTTCTTATCAAGTTTAATAGTGGGAGAGATATATTTCCTGATGTAGAAAGCCATGCCTCCAATCCCTCTACGAGAGGATCGCTTATTCCATGTTAACCATAGGACAAATCCTTCTATGTCAGGGACCAACTTACATTCTCTGTGCTCCCAAGTTGGATTCTTTTGGGATCCAACTTAACATGTGGCCTCTATTCCATGGGAATCCCTAACGGTTCCAAGAGAGGATCCAGAGTGTATCAAATTTCTATTTAGTGGTATATTTTTTTGTTTCGATCTCTAATGACAGCCTTTGTATTTCTAATGATCGCCCATTTTCCTTGTTTCTTAGATTCTTTTACTTTTTGGACCTCTTTTCTTAATTCGGCTTGGTCTTATGGAATGAGGTATTTGTTTATGAATATTCCTGATCCTTTTAGACTCGAAGTTTTACTAAGTATCCTAAGTTTATGGTCATTAGAGATAATCTTAACCCTAATTAGTCTATTTTTATTTTTAGTTAGTTTTCCCAACCTCTTTTCTTATGTGAGATAATTTGTTTCAATTTGCAACCTATTATGAAGTTATGCCTTGACTATGGCTAGTGCATCCTCTTCTGCATCTTCTTTTAAACCAAAAATTACAAGGTTCAAGGTTCAATTGTTGCGCTCATGTTCTAATTTTAACAACTTATTCATCTCTTCCTTAATGGGTTTGATATCCAATTGGCATTTTGGACTGTTTAGGGACAGATTTGTTGTTACATTTTCTTTGAGCTCTTTAAACATGTCCTTCAATTTAAGATTTTCTACCGTAGCAACATCTCCTTGATGATTTGATTGTTTGGCTTCTTGACTTTGTTTTTCCATAGCCTCTATTTTAACCTCCATTAACTCCATCTTATTCTCCATTCTTTTTGTCTTATTGTCTATTTGTCTTTGAATCTTATCTTCAAAGGATGCAAATTTATTTCCAATCATGGAGGCAAGATTATTTTCAAGCATGGCTGCAAATTTATTATTGGACATGGTTGCAGGTTTATTTTCAAACATGGTTGCAAATTTGGTATTGAGCATGGTTGCGAGCCTATTTTCAAGCATGTTTGCAAGTTTATTTTCAAGCATGGTTTCTAACTCTGTTTGAATTTTGACATCTTTTTCTCATTTACTTTTCTCTAATGAGTCTATACGATCACCAAGGCTTTGAAGGGTTGTTGTGCTAGGTCTCCCTTTCACAGTTTTTGGTATATGCGGTGAATGATTCATATTTGGATGATATATATATATATATATATATATATATAAGTGAAACTAGAGAGGAAAAAATAAAGAAAAAAAATGTGTGCACTTGATTTGTACGCTGCAGGTGAAGGCAAACAGATGCTTAAGCTCCTCAGTCCAAATATATTTACTTACATTAAATTAATAATTAATATGTTTAATTTAAAAAGATTTTAATTGAATATCTATTTATATAAATTAATAAAATATTAAATAATAACATTATATTATTTAATATATAATAGTTAATTTTATATTTTAGAAATTAACTTTAATAAGTTGTAATCTATTAAAATCATTGTTTATAAACATTTGAGTAATTGTGTACATATAAATGTTCATAATCTAATCATACATATTTCTTAAAAATAATTGGTTAATATAGTCATGCTAGATTTAGAAGTATGTATACTTTGATTCTATTTATGCATATTTCTTAAAAATAATTGGTTAATATAGTCATGCTAGATTTAGAAGTATGTATATTTTCATTCTTATGAATATCAAGTATTGTTTTTTGTATGAAAAAAAAAATCTTAAAAATATCAATCACAATCATAGATATAAAAAGAATCGTTCAAATTTCTTCAGAAAATTTTATTTAAAAATTAAAATAATAATAATCAATCTTATCCAATCAGATTTATTAAAAAAAAACATCTTTATAATTTTTTATTATTATTAATTTTTTCTTTTTTTCTTACATTTATTTTCATCCATTATTTTGTTTAACATTGGTTTTCTTTTTAATTTATTCTATACTTTTTAATTTTTTATATTTTATTAGATTGAAAATTGTTTTTTTTTTCAAAATTTTAAATCAAAATTTTGATATTTAAAATAATTTCAAAAATCAGAGTTCCAAAAGCATAAGTTTTATATTTTTTAGATTGAAAATTGTTTTTTTTTTCAAAATTTTGATATTTAAAATAATTTCAAAAATCAGAGTTCTAAAAACATAATTTCTTGGCATTTTAAAAATTATATAAAAAAAACTATAAGTTTTTTTTTAAATTTTTTTTTCCAAAATTTTAAACTATATTCAAAATAATTTAAAAAATAAAAATTCCAAAAACATAATTCCTTATCATCTTAAAAATTTGGAAAATATACCCCAACTGAATTATAATTTTTTACTTCACTAAATTAAAAAAATATTTCCATACCCCATATTATATTATTTGTAGTTAGTTAATCCTTCATTTTTGTTGACCATATTGATCTATATTGACTATGGCTGACTCTAATTCATCATGTTTGGCTATATTTGACCATTGTTAACCATAATTAACATGGTTTAACATACCAACCTGTAACAACCCCAAATATACAAAATTTTGAGAATTTTAAAACTTTTGAACTTATTAATGAAAACTAATACTTTACACACATCTTCTTCTCTTGTATACAATAAATGAACATGACTTTTCCATTACTCATGTATAATGGTAGCTCTACATCTTATAATCATTCATAAAATATAATGTTTTAACTTTCCCAAAAACACTAATATATATGAATATACTCCCATCAATAAAGGACGACTTCAACATTCTTCTCTTTATCCGATTCACACTATATATATTTATTGTTTAACTTCCCCAATCTTTATTAACATAAATGTTTTCTATGTATATATATATATATTTTTTTTAATAATTAATACCGAGTTATTTTTTAAGGATCCAATATATATTTTCCTTAAATTGATCTTAAGAAAACAACCCTATGATCAAAATCCACATCATAGGTAAGCCTTTTAAATCAATGTACATACCACATATCGAATTCCACAAAATTCAAATGTGGTATAACAAGCCGATAACTAAACGATTATTCAACAATATTAACTTTAATGATATTCATGTTCTTCAGGTGATTTGATGAATTATTTAGCTATCATCCAGATCAAAGTATAATAATTATCTAAATAATTTCTTCCTTCGAACTTAATTATATATATTAGATATGAAACTTTCTTTCAAAAATAACCATTGGATACCAATAAAATTGTTCATCCTATTATTCAAATAAAATGGTTCATCCTATTATCGATGCTCATTGAAGACTATGAGTAAAGTCTCATCCAGTCAATCGAATAAACAAATTCATTCTATGTAAATAATATTTCCTCTTTCAACTAATAACCCAAGAAGACACATTCTATATGCCGAGCCAAATATAACAGGATTAATTAAAGTAAAAACAGAGCTTCAACATAATAACCATCCATCCTATATTCAATGACTTGGAGAAATATTGCTCAGATCGCATCCTAAAACTTATACTCCTTTCAAAATTTATCAATCAATAAAAAAAACCATAATTATATTTTGGTAAGGTCACACAAATTGATTTCCCCAATATACAGATTTCTTTTCAATTTAAATAAAACAAAGTATAAACTAAATCTCATCGATATACTCATAATAATTATATAAACAATCCGTACATTCCAACTAATCATTTATATTGAATTAACATTGTTCATGCATTTACACAACAAAAAATATATATATCTATACTTACTTGAAACGATGGAAATGACTACTTGGAAAACCACTTCCTCCCAACCACAAGAGAAGATTGCAATGCTACGAGTCCAAATCCACCCCCGAGCTGGATCACCACCATGCACAACATAACTAGCAAGTAAAGCTTCCTCGCAACACTCTCTCTTAGAGTCTGTAACAAGCTCAGTGATGGACTTACAAAAAAGAGAAATACTCAACTCATGCTCTCGTAGCACAATTCCTCCATGCACAACACAACGTCATGTGCTATATTAGTGCACCAATTTATAGTTTTTGTCCAGGTCTTGTGCCATTCCAATCAATCCTTCAATTCCTATGATTTAAGATCTTGTTTGGTAGTTGAGCTTTTAGATTGTATTTGATTGGTCAAATATCCCTTGTTTGCTTTACACATGTTCTTTCTCTCATGGTGGTGTCCCCTCATTCAACTGAATTATCCAAATGCCTTTTTCTTTTATTAATAATAAAATAATAATTTGTTGTGCAAAGTGTCACTCACACCTCTTGTGCGTATTTTTGAGTTTTTAAATAACTCTTACAAAAATAATTGTTTTTTTTTAATATTAAATCAAAAATAGAAATAATAGTGTCTTGGGGGTATCACACGACCATTCTTTTTTTTTGTTTGCTCGAATATCCCTAACTTGCAAGAGTCATCTGTGGTGTGAGAAACGATGACCCAGGGGCATCTTAGCCATCAAAATCACTCGAGGATCGCACTTGGCCTGGACCGCACCAGCCTAAACTTGACTAGGTTTTTGAGTGTCGCCTCCCAAGTAAGTCACCCCTAAGGAGAATTGAAATTGGGTCACCTTTCCAATGAGACCCGCACCTTAACCGAGTAAGCTAATAGGAATTGACAACATACTAACCATTCTTAAACCCTATACTTATTCTAAACTACAATTAACATGGTGGTTTCCACCAAGGGATTGATGTGCATTTAAGGGATTGATGTGCATTTGTACATGATATGATTTGGGTAATATCAGACAACCAAGATAGTGGAAGCTCAACCAAATATTGTGATCTTTCTAAGAATAATAAGACGACCCAAGTCAGATATGTATGGTGATTGATAACTAGGGGAGATGTACAAGGATGTAAAAAATATTAGCAGCTAGACCGACCATTGTCTCACGTTTTAAAAAATGTGCATTGATATTTTTCATTCTCATTAATGTTTTTTCATAGATGGATAGAGAAGTGGTTTGACAAATTAAAAAATGTGCATTGATATTTTTCCTTCTCAATTTTATTTTATCGCATAGATGGAGAGATAAGTGGTTGAGTTACATTTTATGAAGTGATATTTAACTATTGGTAGTTTAGATGTTAGATTGTTTTCCTTTTAAGGCTATCATCATCGAAAGGGATCCTACTATAATCGTTGAAATTGGATTTTTCAATGCATTAATGAATTCAATCCCTCGAATACCCATTGAATTATGCAATCTAAATTAATTCCTCTAAATTTTTAACAATATTTCCAACAAAAATGATGTGAAAAATGGGGAGAGTCTAAAATTTAAATTTAAACTAGTACATCTTCAACACTTCAAATTATGTGAACACTTCAAATTATGTGAATATACTCGTCATTTATTAACATATAGCTTTATGTGCATGATTTTTAGTAACATTGAATATGATAATTGATATGATTCAAGGGGGGAATATATGGGGGTTAAATGTATATAATATGACTTTAAGGGGGGCGTATATGGGGCTAAATGTATATAATATGACTTTAAGGGGGGCGTATATGGGGCTAAATGTATATGTAATGAGCCAGTCTAATGAAGGGGCTACATGTTCTCAATAATGACTACACCATCTTTATATATACATGTCTTGTTGCACATGAGCCCCCTTAATTATGTCGATCCATTACATATACATTTAGCCCCATATATGCCCCTCTCGGGGTCTTTTTTTTTGGGTGGGGGGGAACATAGTTTATATTGATATAGTAAACCACATTGTACATAGATCAAAATATCTTTCTTAAGAAAACATTTAGAAAAAAATTTCCCCAAAAAACATACAAGGATGGAATCATCCACAATACATTCAAAAACACATCTTTGACTATTGTCGTAAAAACCTGGTAGTAACTAAGGATTGTCCTTTATATATCCCTTTCTGTAGAGGCTGCAAAAAAATTGCATATGAGCATAAAAAAATTATCCCAGAAGGGTCCCAGATCAAAACTAATCATTTGATCATTGACCATCTCCCATTTTCTCCAGAGTCCTTCATCCACCCATATGCCAATCTTTGACAAATCATTTGCTTGGGAACTCCTTTCTCTAAAAATGTGGGCATATTTAATAACCTGGAAGAGCTCTCCCAATCTGAAAATATCTTCATATATAGGAAGGAGGTGAATGTTCTTTGGTCTTCTTCCTCATCTAGTCTATTACTAACTTGGAGTCCTCGAACACTTGTAGTTTTTGATCCCCTCTTATATGAGCCAAAGTTAAGGAAATATTAAGAGCCATAAGCTCTGATATGTTATTAGTGCTTGGACCGACCCCCGCTACAAAATTTATCCAATGTTGCTCTGAAAAGAAAATAATACCTCCTGCCCCCCCCACAGGTGGGGTGCCTTGGGATTCTCCATTGAAATATAGCCAAGGAAAAGATCTGTCAATTACTTCTTCCACTATAAATTTGACTTTTGGGGGATTTCCCTCTTGGGGAAAGGGACTCAGGACAGCTAATCCTTGAGAGGAACATACCACAGGAGGTATGTAAAGGTCCTAAAAAATTTCATTACTTTTGGATAGCCACACCCCCTATGATAAGATGGATAGAAGTGCCAAATACTTCTTAAAAATCGCATTGTTATGCCAAATATCCAAAGCTTGGTCAAAAGACTAACCTTCCCAAATGAAATATATACCACATACCTGAGAGGCATGATCCCAAATATTCTGAATGAAATATCACGAAATGAATAATTGCTCAATACTTTCACCATTGGATTTGCACAAGGGGCATCTACTAGGGCCACACCAGAATTTCCTGGGTATTTGGTCCCATACAAGGATGTTTTTTGACAGAAAGAGCCATATAAAAATCTTGCATTTGAGTGGGCATTTGTACTTCCATAAAGATGAAAACCACTAGAGTAGCTCCAGGTGCCCCTCTTCTTCTCTAATGACCATATACCTGATACTTGGAGTGTAATGTCCTCCTTCCTTATTCCTAGACCAGATCATAATATCCTCACAATATTTTAATCTGATATGACTATCTTTTAAGGCCTTTGTATACCCGTTCCAAGTTTCCTTATTCTCCTCCTTCACTATATCTAAAGTTTATGTGCTAAGCCATTCCCGAGAAAGGTAAGTAGAGTTTATAAGATCATGAATCTGTCTTAATAATATGATTCCTTGATCTCTCGAATTCTCTACCAGTTCAAGTGTAAGTCATGATAGTCCCCTCCACATCAATTCCATGGGTCCTAACCTACTATGACCTTGTTGCAATTTCCAATATGCCACTCCAGCTAGTCTCCTATCACTCTGAAATCTTGAAGCATGGCTTCCACATGTTTGAAACATTCCTTTGTGATTTCTCTCTAGTTCTGAACCATTCATCTACAGAAAGAGGAGCAATACATTATGAGCAAACAACTGAAACCTATAGGCCTTCACCCTTCAAGGTTCTCCGGACCCCTTTTGCTGCTAAGGTATTTGCAAAACTGTAGGGGTTCTTGAGATCGTATCCTCCCATCTCCTTTGGCATTGCCAAATTATTTCAAGCTGCCAAGTGAAGGGAGAATCCCTCTTTAATCTCATTCCATAGGAAACTGTACAGTTGATCTTTCTTATCTGCTCCAATGTGCCAATGGGTACATATGCCAAGGATACCCAATACACTAGTATTGCTTCTAGTATTGATTTTACTAGAGTCAAACATCCCCCTCTACTAAGTCATTTATTTTGCACCACAACTGATATCTCTTCTTTATCTTGCCAATTAGCCAAGCCCAATCTCTTTTATGATAAGCATTTGGTAAAAAACTCAAATATATATATTTAACCCCATATATAACCCCTCGTTAAGTCATATCAATAATGATTATACACTTGAAGTCTTTTCACATATTTTAAGGTGTTAGAGGATTCCTAGCTTAAAGAAAATCTAATAGCTCATCTTCAAGTGCTTGAGGATCCACAAGAAGACTATGGAGCACATCAAGTTTGTGGAGATATGACTTGCATATTCAATAGATATTTTCCCATAAGACACAATTAAGAGTTACTCTCATTTTTATTAGATAATCTCCATACACTTTTATCCATCATGAGACTATTAAAATAGTCATTAACTTTATGTTACCAACTACATTAATATGAATTACTATAAATAATTATTTAAATCACTTTCTAAGTAGTGCATTAATGATTATTTATTACAATTTTTTTTAAATTGATGATAATTTTTTACATATTAACCAGGTAAAAAGCTGCAAGGCAGCTAATTCCCTATCATGAGACTATTAAAATAGTCATTAACTTTATGTTACCAACTACATTAATATGAACTACTATAAATAATTATTTAAATAACTTTCTAAATAATGCATTAATAATTATTTATTACAATTTTTTTTTAAATTGATGATAATTTTTTACATATTAACCAGACGAAAAGCTGCAAGGGAGCTAATTCCCTGCCAATAAAGTATTGTTCGAACCATTGGAACACACCTGACAACATATCAAGAGCATAAAGCCATAACTTGTGCCATGCTAAACGTTAAGCCACCAAATACATTGACATGTGGCAGCAAATCGAAGCATATAGCCATAAGCTAGGTTTGTTAAAGGTTAAGTTTTCGATCTGCATATTCCTATTGCTACGACATGTTAAAGGCTACTCCGCGGCATGTTAGATGTTAAACCTCCGATGCATATTCCTATAAAAGTTAATCCAAAGCCAATCATAGGAAAATGTATAATGATACATGATGTGGAGTACTATTGGAAAACAGAGGTGCATATGCACAAAGTGAAGGTGCACTCGCAAATCCAAGGCAACGAAGTGGCAAACCGTTATGCCAAAACCAGAACTATAATATTATATCCAAATGTCTAATACTTAAATTACAACTTTTTTAACCAAAACATTTTAAAAAATAACATAAATACAACGATCAAAATTGATGTTTCCTATACTATGAATAGATTCAAAGATGCCAAACCCTGTGAAATGTTAGTAAATCAATTTCCACATTACAACAATGCAAAATCAAAATGTAAATGATTTAATTAAAAAGAATAAAATATTCATGCAGAAAGAAAAGATGAACTCGAGAGCCCCTTATAGCGTTCTTGACAAGGGTGTCGATAATACTTAATTTTTTAACCAAAACATTTGAAAAATTAACATAAAAATCTCAATGTTTATCTGGATTTGGATTTGGTGGGGAAATGGTTTCGGCTATTTCTTTGTAGACCGTCGAGAAGAAAAAAGTGTATCACATTGAATCTTCACCATGAATTGATGTCATAAAAGAATGGTTGAGAAGTAGAGGAGAGGGTTAAATGTTTAAAGTATTATTTCGTTTGAGTTTAAATTTGTTTTTTAAAAATTGAATAAAAGGAGAGGCGCGTAAAATGTTTATAATTTGAATATATTTTGTCATTTTTAGAATTGGTAAAATTGTGATTTTTCATTAATTAAATTTCAGTTTTTATAATATAAATGAATTTATTGGTATATAATTTTTTATTTTTATAATATAAATGAATTTAATGCTATAGACTTTTCATGTCATTCCAACAATTTCAATTAGAAAATTGGAAAAATCAAATAGAACACCGGAAGATGGTGCAGCGTTTAACCTACTAAAAAAGGGAACGTAGTGAATACGTGAAATTGTAAGTAGCTATATGTTATTGGAAAGAGTCTGAAGTGACATTATAGCCATTCTTTTACAGTTCCCGAGGCTACACTTTCCCAGGGATTTTTGTTATAAATTCAAAGATGGAGGATGTGGTGAAAGGATGATGCTTCTTTTGTATTAAAACCAAAAATCATAGCCTACACATCTTTCGTTGTTATCTGGAGAATTGGGCATGGGATAACTGGCACTCAAATTGCCCTGCTTTTCCGGCGATTTGTTCCCTAGATCCGGTTATAAAAACCGGCGGAATCGTAGTTCCACCCCATTTACTGTGGAACTATGCCATGGAATTGTGCCCCTAGGGGTTTTGGCCCATTTTAAGACGACCCAGATCGTCGAAATTCGAAAAAAATAACCAGAAGGGGTGGAACTGTGTCTCGCCGGAATACCGGGGCGATTTGCGTGCCAGTTATCACACGACAGAGAATTGCCTTCCCTCGTTCTCATAACATGGCATTTTCTGTCAACTTGGTGATCGGTCAAACAAAGAAAAATTCCAATAATAATGGCATGTTCCTTTTGCATGCACTTGAGTGTAATTCTTGGATTATCTATTGCAAGTTTTGACAATCTTGCATTGCACCTATAGGCGTTTATATCTTAGAATTTGGGGTGCACTTCCATATATGCTTTTCCTATATTGAAGGAGGATGGGTCAGTTGGTACGCAATATACTATCACGTCTATTCATATTGGGGAATAAACTATGATATGAAAATGAGAAAATATATTGTGTTGTATTAAGGGGCTAAGGGGGCTTAATTATGTTATATGGAAATACAAATATTTAGTGTATATTTTATTACATTTTGTGTAGAAGCGGTGGAGGGGAGGCCGAGGGAAAATCCTATAAATATAATAGTTAGGATGATATCCTTAAGTATTAATTTAATATCTTAGATGGGATGTAATAAAAAGGAAATCATTGTAAAAGTTGACACTTTAGTAGACCATGAACTACGTTGCATGGATAAAATAATCCAAAGTAAAAACATCAGTCCATGGTTATGCACTCAAGTCCATCTAGACATATTGACGTTAATGTTTTATACTCTCAATTCAATCCTTGGAATCATGCACAAACGTTATCACACTATATTGTAATGATTTTGTTCTACATAATAAGTATAACATGGGATGTATTAAAATATAATGCGTACTAAAGTTAATATCCAACCATTCTATGAATTCAAGGGATGGCGCATAATTCCAGAAACACCAATTCACATTAAAGTTCAATTTGATTTGTCACCTATCCAGTACACTTGAAGTTCTCGCCCTAAGGTCGACGACTCAGATGCAACCAACGCATGACTTAAAGTAAAACTCTAGTAGTAGTGTCTATGGCTCTTAATTGAGACAATTGGGAAATGCACGCCATCCCATATGGGTTAATGTTAAGGGTCCTTTGCTTATGCAAAAGTAGAGTTTCTTCTGCTTTGGATGTTGGAGAGTTTGTCATTTCCTTTTTTATGTAAACTTTGGTTTGTCTGTGTTCCATAATAATTTTTCCTGGAGACCATGTATGTTAGCTTATAAATACGGCTCAGGGGATACACACACATTCAGGAAAAAAAAAGGAAACAATAAAAGACATGAGATTTTTCGTGGTTCAGCAAGAGCCTACTTCCACGGAGCGCACCTGCACTCAACTTCCACTATGAAATCGATAATTACAGTAGTGAAGCACTATCTCCCTCAACTCGCCATTTCCTCTGTTCTCTACTTGGTGCTATCACCACACATTTTACAATGAGTATATATAGAACTCAAATTCAACAAGATCATCAATGAAACCAACCAACTGCCACCAACCAACAGTAAATTTAGACAATGGTATGGTAGGGGCGGTGCAATTAATTTGATGGACTTGGGCGGTGCAATAAATGTTGAAGGCTTCACACTTAACAATCTCCCACTTGAAGACTGAAACTCGAGTGGACTTCTTCCTCCTCCTTCGATGACTAGTGGATAGATACGGTGCGCTCATCCTTCTCTGTCTTTAACCTTGAAGGCCCACTGAAGCTGCGCACAGCTCCAGTTTCTCCGTAGTGACTGGTTTGGTTAACATGTCAGCCGGATTCTTGCTCCCTGCGATCTTCACAAGCTTCAATACCCCATCCTCGATTAATGACCGAATGAAATGGTAACGCAGGTCTATGTGCTTGGTCCTATAATGGAACGCCGAATTCTTTGCCAAGTGTATAGCACTCTGGCTATCACTGTGCAACACATTCATCTCTTGCTCGAATCCTGTCTCTGCTAATAACCCCTGTAGCCATATAAGCTCCTTGCTAGCTTCAGTCATAGCCACATATTCCGCTTCAGTTGTAGATATTGTCACTATCTTCTGCAACTGAGAAACCCAACTAATAGCAGTACTCCCCAGTGTGAACACATATCCTGTGGTGCTCCTCCTATGATCCACCTCTCCAGCAAAATCGGAATCCACATAGCCTTCCAGCTTGAGCTCATCTTTTCTGAAGGTCAGACACTTCTCTGTCGTACCCCGTAGGTACCTTAGGATCCACTTCACTGCTTCCCAGTGTTGCTTGCCTGGATTAGACATGTATCTGCTCACAACTCCCACTGCATGGGAGATGTCTGGTCTCGTGCAAACCATGGCGTACATCAGGCTTCCAATGGCTAAGGCATATGGAACTCTAGCCATGAAGTCCTTCTCTTCGTCTGTCTCTGGACACTGTTCCTTGGACAATCTAAAGTGACTAGCTAAAGGTGTTCTGACTGGCTTTGCATCCTTCATGTTGAACCTCTGTAACACCTTATGAATGTACTCTGCTTGAGACAGCTGCAAAGTACCTCCCTGTTCGTCTCTGCTAATCCTCATTCCAAGTATTTGCCTTGCTGCACCCAAATCTTTCATTTCGAATTCACTCGACAATTGCTTCTTCAAATTGTTAATCTCTTCCAAATTTGCACCATCTACTAACATGTCATCAACATAAAGTAACAATATTATGAAACTCGATTTAACTTTCTTGAAGTAGCAGCAATGGTCAGCATTGCATCTGAAGTACCCATTCCTTTGCATAAACCCATCAAACTTCTTGTACCACTGTCGGGGAGCTTGTTTTAAACCATACAAGCTCTTTGTCAATCTGCAAACCATCTCTCCATTGCCCTTTTCCACAAACCCCTCTGGTTGCTGCATGTATATTTCTTCTTCCAAATCTTCATGAAGAAATGCAGTTTTGACATCCAACTGCTCAAGATATAACCCCTTTGTAGCGACAATGCTTAACACTAACCAGATCGTAGTTAGTTTAACAACAGGAGAAAAAATCTCAGTGTAATCAATACCTTCCTTTTGCTGAAAGCCTTTGACCACCAGTCTCGCCTTGTATCTCTTGGAACCATCATGTTCCTCTTTGATTCGAAACACCCATTTGTTCTGTAGGGCTTTCTTTCCTTCAGGTAACTTGGCTAACTCCCAAGTTTGATTGGATACAAGCGACTTCATCTCATCCTTCATTGCAAGCTCCCACTTGCTCGCATCTTCTCCCTGACATGCCTCATCATAGCATTCAGGTTCTCCTGCATCTGTCAACAACAAATATTGCAAGTACCTCCTATTTGGTACATGTGGGCGAGTGGATTTTCGTAATGTACTCTGGGTCGTTGGGGATCTTCTCAAAGCATTCCCAACCTGTGGATTGAGTACCCTCCGAACAATCGGACTATGTGGTCCTGGAATTTCATCTTGTGGTATAGGTTCTTCAACCTGAGGCTGCACACCTAGTTCTTCATCTTTCTGACTACCATGTTCCATGATCCTACCACCCGATACATCCTCTGGCCCAAAATAGTCTGGTTCTCTCTGCTCAGATTTCTCTGTGTTTCTGTCCTTGTACATGATCTTTTCATTGAAGACAACTTCTCTACTTCTGATCATCTTGCGGTTTTGGTCGTCCCAGAGTTTATATCCAAACTCGTCTTCGCCATAACCCACCAAGGTGCATTTCACTGATTTGGCGTCCAACTTGCTCCTTGCATAATCACTAACATGTACATAAGATACGCACCCAAACACTTTCAAATGAGAAAGTTTTACCTCTTTCCCAGTCCAGATCTCTTCTGGTATAGCGAGGTCCAAAGGTTTTGATGGTCCTCTGTTGATCAAGTATGCTGCTGTATTGACTGCTTCTGCCCAGAACTGCTTCGGCAACCCTGACTGTAGGCGCATGCTTCTAGCTCTCTCAGTCAATGTCCTGTTCATACGTTCTGCTATACCATTCTGCTGCGGTGTACCTGGCACCGTCCTTATGAGCCTAATCCCGCTCTGGTAGCAAAACTTCTTGAACTCGTTGTCTTCGTACTCTCCACCATTGTCTGAATGCAACTTCTTGATCTTCAACCCTGTCTCATTTTCAACCATAGCTTTCCATTTCTTGAAAGCCTCAAACACATCAGACTTGTGTCGTAAGAAGTAAACCCATACCTTCCTAGAATGGTCGTCAATGAAAGTGACAAAATACTGTTTACCTCTGATTGATGAGACTGAAGCTGGACCCCATACGTCGGTGTGCACTAGTTCTAGCTTCTCCTTTGCCGGTGCTCTTCCGGTCTTCTTGAAGCTCACTCGCTTCTGCTTCCCAAGAATGCAACTCTCACAGAAATCAACCTCAATGGACTTCAACCCTGGCAGTTTACCTCTCGATTGCAAACACTTCAATCCCTGACTACTCATGTGCCCAAACCTTTGGTGCCACAAATTTGGATCCTCTTTATCTTCCGCCACTGCGGCCAAACCACACCCATCGGTAGTTGTGTAAAGAGTCCCGTTCTTGGTTCCTCGGGCGATTGTCATTGCTCCTTTTGAGATCTTCCACTTATCTCCCGTGAAAGTCGTCACATAGCCGTCTGATGCTAACTGCCCAATGGAGATCAAATTCTTTCTCAAGTCTGGTACATGTCTCACGTTGTTAAGTTTCCAAACTGAGCCATTCAGTTGGATCTTCACATCTCCTTTCCCGGTAATGTCGCATGCTTGATCGTCACCAAGATACACCTTACCGAAATTTCCGGAGGCATAGTTCTCGAACAAATCCATGTGTGAGGTGGCATGGAATGACGCCCCTGAGTCCAACACCCAAGATTCCATCTTGCTTTCCAATGCGCAAATAAGGCAATCGTCTACCTCCTTTGAGACACAATTTGCACTGCTTTTGCCATCGTCCTTCTTTCCAGATCTGCACTCACTAGAGTAGTGACCCATCTTGCCACAATTCCAGCACTCGATGTCTTTCTTGCTTCGTTGCTGATTACCTGAATTGTTGCCTTGACGATTCCTGGACTTGGATCTTCCTCTTGACTTTGATCTACCTTGTTGATTTATGTTCCGATTCTTGTTTCTGCTTTCTCTACCTTCCATATTCAGTGCTGAAGATGATGCCCCTGATCCCTCTTCACGCATCCTGATTTCCTGGGTCATAATCATGTCTACGACCTGTTGGAAGGCTAACCTTTCTTTTCCGAATGAGTTGGCGATCGATTGACACTTCGTACTCCAACTCTCTAGCATCTGGCCTAGAATTATGCCTGCCAACACTTCATCATCAAATATTATAGAAACCGAATTTAACCCATATGTTACCTCGTTGAACACATTCAGGTGCTCCTTGAAGCTCTGATTTTCTGACATCTTCAGATTTACAAGCTTCTTTATCAGATGGACCTTCCTTGCCGCAGAGGGCTGCTCATATAGATTCGATAGGGCCTTCATGAGATCTGCCGCTGTCTCTTGACCCTTGATGTTGAAGGCCGCAGATTTCGACAAACTAAGTCGAATTGCTCCGAGCGCTTTCTGGTCCAAAACCATCCACTGCGCGTCGGTCATATCTTTTGGTTTACGTTCGACCACCCATTCTTCATCGGATATGTCCTTCGGCTTTTCTACTATCGGCAAATACAAGTCCTTCTGGTACAGATAGTCCTCCATCTGCATCCTCCAAAAGCTGAAATTCGTACCGTTGAATTTCTCTATCTTGTATGTATCCTTCTCGGACCCCATTGCTCTGACTCAAGTTGGACGGAATCAGGCCGAAATCCAAAACTTTCCGTTTCAATGTCAAAGGAACCGGATCTGGAAGATTTCACCACGCTCAGACTGGTGGTGTCGGTTTTCTCAGACTCACTACGGATCAGACCTATACACCCTAAGCCTTGAAACCTCGGCTCTGATACCAGTTGTTAGCTTATAAATACGGCTCAGGGGATACACACACATTCAGGCAAAAAAAAGGAAACAATAAAAGACACGAGATTTTTCGTGGTTCAGCAAGAGCCTACTTCCATGGAGCGCACCTGCACTCAACTTCCACTATGAAATCGATAATTACAGTAGTGAAGCACTATCTCCCTCAACTCGCCATTTCCTCTGTTCTCTACTTGGCGCTATCACCACACATTTTACAATGAGTATATATAGAAATCAAATTCAACAAGATCATCAATGAAACCAACCAGCTGCCACCAATCAACAGTAAATTTAGACAATGGTATGGTAGGGGCGGTGCAATTAATTTGATGGACTTGGGCGATGCAATAAATGTTGAAGGCTTCACACTTAACAATGTAGTCTGGCAGGCTTGATTTTTCTATCGTTCAGTACAGGTATTAATTGTTTAGTTAATATGCTTGTATTGTCTGTAAAGTAGAGTGTTTGTTCCTCACATAGCATAGATGCATCTATTATTAATTCTCTTAATTGGCACACTTCTATCTCTTTTATAGGACATTGTGTATCTTTGCAACAAGGTTATATCATGATAGTTCAATGGGGTGATGGTTTGGTAACCCATCATTGTCTTTGTTTGGATTATATAGTAATCTTCGACCTTTGATCATTCAATACATAGTTCGGTCAATTATTCACTCTCAACAAAGAGAACAATACCAAGTAATGGCTATGTTTATATTATTACTAATCCCCATTGATTATATGTAATATTTTTTTGAACATAGGGCTTCACCCTATGGTAATTGATTTAATGTTTAACATAGGTGTGTACTAATTGGTAGTTAAAAGTTGGCTTCACCATGTCCATGCCCATGCCCTCACATATTGGAATTTTTCCATTAACATTATCCCAAATCCATTGTTGAGACAACTTGTGGCTTCTAGGAACAGTCTGAAGTGACATTGAAGTGACATTATAGCCATTCTTTTACAGATCCCCATGCTACACTTTCCCAGGCATTTCTGTTATAAATTCAAAGATGGCGGCAGGCGTCCGTTGGACATTCATATTCGAGGTTTTGTATGTTTTTAGAGGTGCAGTATTAAGTGAGGGTTTCTATTAATGGATTTAACTACCAAAGAAGTGCTTTCCAACTCAAGGTGATATTTGCTACCAGAATTTTTAAGGAAACATTATATTAAGAAGTATAAATATGATCACCTCTCGTTCATTTCCACTTCTAGGTTTTGATACAAATACTTCTGGTTTCAGTGATTACTTTCATTTAAATGCCTTTTCTAATTGTAATTTCAATACTAAATTCCCAATGACGGAGGAATGAGAGGGTTCGTTAAATTATGTGAAATGTGCTAAATAAATCCACTGCTAAATTGCGAAATTTTTGTGAGCTAATGGGTAGCTATGATGCTTTATACTAAACTCAGTGCGATTTGTTGCATACATAAAGAATTCGAGTCCAGTGTTTGGTACTGAAATTGACATGCTTTAGGCTGTTTTTTTGCTTTTAAATCAACAATTTACACTGGATCTCGATTTGTGCTTATTTGTTTTCCTTTATTTAGATATTCTTTTTGACATTTGGATATGAAAATATTTGAACATGAAAGCTTCGTCCTGGTTAAAATGTAGGAATCTTGGCTAACTGTTTGTGTGCTGTGAGGATATAGCTATAAAGTTCTGCAAGAAGTACCGCGAGCAGATGCAAAGGTAGTAGGAGCGACTCTCCTACGTTGAATTTAGGAAATTCAAGAAAATTCTTAAGGATTGCACTGTTAAATGCCACAAGCAAAGCAACACAGGGTTGTCTTCGCATGAAGGAGACGGTTTGAATGAGGTCACTGACATTAGTCATGTCAGCTTTGGAGTAATGTGTATTGGTACATGACTTAGTGTACTATATTGGTATAAGACAAGACAAATTCTCAGAATTTTTTGTTTTATAAATTAACCTTATTTATTTTTTAAATTTTGTTAATTGAGAGTATTCCACTTTAGATTTATGTCCCATCAAAAATATGCTTGATCAATAAAAAAAATCAAAATTTTGAATTTTAAAAATTATTAAAATTATTTTAATTTTCTAAAATATAAAATATAATAACAATTTTTTTTTTTAAATAAAAAAAATTAGAAAAAATTGTAAAATTTTTTGCAAATATCACAATTAAAATATACTAACTATAATTAATCAAAAAGGTTGACTAACCATCCATTAATATACCCTCGACAGAGAATAATAAAATCACTTTCTAACAACTATCACTATATCGATAATTCATTACAAATACAACTATGTCCATGATTCATTACAAAACTTTACATTAATGATACTTTTTTCTCAAACAAAAACTTTATCGAAACACAATAGATGCATCATAACACTTTTTTTTAATCATTTCTTAGCTTTTAACTTTCAACTTTTCGATCAAAATTCCATATTTTCCGCTATATATTTTTTGATTTTATTATTATATAAAGCCTACTTTGAATATATATATATATATACATTTTGAATTTGCTACTATAATTAATAAAAAAAAGTTGACTAATCACTTTCTAACAAAATCACTATATCGATAATTCATTACAAATACAACTATGTCCATGATTCATTACAAAACTTTACATTAATGATACCTTTTTCTCAAACAAAAACTTTATCGAAACACAATAGATGCATCATAACACTTTTTTTTAATCATTTCTTAGCTTTTAACTTTCAACTTTTCGATCAAAATTCCATATTTTTCGCTATATATTTTTTGATTTTATTATTATATAAAGCCTACTTTGAACATATATATATATATACATTTTGAATTTGCTACTATAATTAATAAAAAAAGTTGACTAACCATCCATTAATATACCCTCGACAGAGAATAATAAAATCACTTTCTAACAACTATCACTATATCGATGATTCATTACAAATACAACTATGTCCATGATTCATTACAAAACTTTACATTAAACAAAAACTTTATCTCAACACAATAGATGCATAATAACACTTTTTTTTAATCATTTCTTACCTTTTGACTTTCAACTTTTCGATCAAAATTCCATATTTTACGCTATATACTTTTTGATTTTATTATTATATAAAGCCTACTTTGAATATATATATATATATATTTTGAGTTTGCTTTATATATATATATATATATTTGAATATTTTGTTTTGAGTTTGTTTTATATATATATACATGACGATTTTGTTTGCTGAGTTTTTTATCAAAGAATTTTAAAAATCTGAATTGAGTATTGTTTAAATCATTGTTTTGAATACATAAATATATTCAACCTCAGAACATTTAAATTAGATAAGTTTAAATGACTGTTTTGTAAGATCTGAATTTTTTTATTGGATTTAATCGAAATCATACTGAATAATACTATAGAAAGCGGGCAAAATCATCAAACATTTATGCTTTTATATATCATTATATCATTTTAACAGCCCATTAATTTCTTAGATTGATTGCAAATATATATATATATATATAATTTTTGGACTGTAGTATTATATTCGAAATACCTCACCGAATATTTAGGCCGATTTGACTGTTGACTAGGACAAATGTATCAGATTATTCCTTGTATTTTGGCAAAGAATAAAATAGTTTGGATTGATTGAAATTTTATGAATAGGAGAGGAACATATTGAATAATCTATATAGAATGTGGAGTACAGGAAGGAGAAGCTTATAATTAAATAAAAAAATTATATATTTATTAAAAAAATTATTTTATATAAATATATGTGTGTTTTTTTAATTTAAAAGGATTTTAATGAATATTTATTTATATAAAATTGATAGAATAAAATTATATTATATGATAGTTAATTTTATATTTTATGTAATATATAAATTTTTATAATATATATATATATTAAAAATCATTATAATGTTTTTATTTGCTCAAAATTTCAACATAAAAATAATCTTTTAATTTCTTTTATATTTATAATAATAATAATCTATTTTTAAAATCATAGTTAAATCACACACTAATTTGATATATGAACCATCAAAAATTCAAAATTCATTATTGTCGAAACTTTTATATTATGGACAACTAGATGTAACTATGGAAAACATCACAGCCTTTATTTCATTATTTCATTCTGATCAGGTGGATCTAGTGATTTTTTTTGGCAACGTCTTGGTTGGAATTCCAATTCTACAATTCCATCTCAGAACGTGAAAATTGTATATACCTGATTCCGGCCAGAGTGGGATGTGGGCTGCTGCTTATGGTTGTTGTGATATTTAATTTCCATCTATCTGTGGACGACTATAGGGAGAAGGGAAAGCAATAGTAGCATCCTTCACGGTGGAGAATGAACGGTAGATAGATTGAATACTAGTTGGATCGTCAGGCGTTGGGAAACTTGTTTCTCACAAATAATATCTTGGTATTCCGTTCCCCGAAAAACAGGGCGTTCTTTCAGCTCTCCTCCATACACGTGGCACAATAGAACTTTTTGTAATAAGGCATCATTCTCTCTGGACACATTCAGAATGGCTAAACAACATTTGTCCACGTCCATGTTCTCTCAAGGCGGACAATTTTATAAGTATGTGTAATTGTGATCAAGCAACAATGTGGATCATTTATTGTAACAATGAATCTTATATTAGGATCGCGGTATCAGCTATCTCTTACTTTGAGGAATGGGTTGGCAATAAATTATTGAGGACACTAGCCACTAATCGGACAGCTTGGCTTCCACTTTTATTTAAGTTGTGGAACCATGTCTGTTTTGATGGTGTTACGCTGCGGATCATTGGTAGATGTGGCTGCGGGTGATTGGTAGATGTGGTGCCCGTGCCTACATTGAATTAGATAATGGTGATAGGGTTAGTCTTTGGATGTCTGGTGGTCCTGGTACAAACACCAAGGGTGAATTGCTAGCTCTTTGGCTGGTTCTATTTTTTGTTCAACAGACCAATATCACTTTCAAACAGGTTGCTGGGGATGCTGTTACCATCATCGACTGGATCTCTGAGTGTGGTTCTATCAAAGCATTGGCTCTTTCCTCATGGTTAGATCGAACTTGTTTGCTTCTGGATTCCTGCCCTCGGACTTCTTTCTTTCACATTTTCAAAGAACATATTTCGGCAGCGGATGGCCTTTCTCGTCGTGGTTTGCTTGCTCAGGAAGGACGTATCTTCTATGAGATTTGGTTTGGTACAGAAGTCTCTCAGTAGGGTTTCTGGCACTTGTTCCTTTCCTAGGCCCACCAGTCTTTTTTGCTGTTGTTTTTTCTCTTCTTGCTTTATGTTTCGGCTCTTTTTCACTTTTTTTGGGCATCTCGATATGCCTATTTTTGTACATATTCATCTATCTTTTTGGTTTTTGTCCGATTCATATTTTCTAAATAGACTCTTGCTGGATTCTTGGGTGGTTGTGCCCATGTTGGGTTATTGCGGACTGGTATTGTCCCCCTAGGCGTTTCTTGGCATGTGGAAAGATGCTTGTCACTTTGGGCATGTGCTCAGTTACTATGCTGCGGATCCTGGAGCCTTTTAATTGTTGGTCTCTTTTGTTGTAACCACAATACTTTAATATGAAGTATCAATATTTTTCCCGTGTTAAAAAAAAAAAATGAATCTTATAAGTATTGTTCCTATGCACGATGTTTGCTAGATATAACTATTGAGCTTGGGCTTTGTGTCAATTATTAATTGTAGATATAACTATTGAGCTTGGGATTTGTATCAATTATTCATTGTAGGTGTGACCTGAGTATTGTTCATTTATTCCTTAGGCACATTATCATAATGGCTGTAACGAAGTATCAATAAATCTATTCTTTACTTAAATGGTGGGGGACTTGCTACATGTTTATTTTCAGATTTATTATCTATAAAATAATTGCTTTCCATTTGAAAAAAATAGTGATAGTCTTACTACTATTGATAATAAATTTCTAAGAGTTTAAGTGGGTTAGTTTAATCATTTTGGAAAATTGTTTTAATAAGTTTATCATAATGTTTTTGGTTCTAGTTTGATTAAGGTTTGGGATTATTGAGATGTGCAAGGTTACTAGTCGTTATTGTGGTTAACAATTGGGGTCTCATGAGTTTTTTCTTGGAAAATAATAATAATAATAATCCTTTAATCCACATGACCCTTGACACAATTACCCCCTAACCAATTATGACCATGAACATGTTATCCACCTAACATTTTGGCTATGAACACACTAACCCCCTTAATACAATATTACCCTTGATGCAATAACCCATAACACATTATGACCCTAAACATGCCCTAAACACAACCACCATTTAATACATTATGATCTCAAATGTACATTGACCCCCTCCTATTCTATATGCATTTAACAAGTATGATCCTAGACACATTATGACCCCTAATACACTTTGATCCTAAGCATAGGTATAAACCCTTTCACTCCTGACAAATCACTCTTGAGACTATGAATTTGAATACACTAACCCCCTTGTACACTATGGACTTTATTCATTGATTGCACTAGCCCTAACCCCTTGACCCACTAACTCTTTAGTGATTAGTCCACTAACCTGACTAACCCTTAACCCCTAATCCCATGACCCTAGTAACCCACTGGTAATATTTAACCATATTTCATTATATTGGCCATGGTTGATCAATGAACCCATGAACCTCCTAAATCTTTAATCCCATTAACCCTAGCCTGTAACCCCTTGACCCATGAACCCCTAGACACATACCCACTATTCTATTAGCTATGTAATCCAATAAGCCCTAAACCCATATACCCCATATTACATTAATTGTAGTAACTAGTTAACTCTTCACTATTGTTGACCATACTGATAACTATTGACCATTGTTGACCATGGTTGACCCTAATTCATCATGGTTAACTATACTTGGTCATTGCTGACCATAATTAACATGGTTGAGCATAAAAAACATGCTTAAACCCTACACGTCTTCTAAAACTCTAACTAGAATGTTGGTTTCAACCAAGGGACTGATGTGCCTTTGCACATGATATGGTTTGGCTAATCACTCAAACTACAACCTCTCGAGTACTTAGTGCTCCATCACTAAAATTTTCATTATGATCTCAAAGATATTCTAACCCTTTACACAACCATTTACCCCTATGACCCTTGACATGAAAATCACCCCCTAGAACATTTGAACCACTAACCAGTATGACCTAAGACACCTGCCCCTTTATTGAAATGAACCCAAACACAATAATTCCACTACACACACTTTGATGTACCCATTACGGTCTTAGAAACATTACGTCCCTATACACAGTAACACCTTACACTATATACCCCTAGTCCCTATGACACTAGACATGACAATCAAACCCTCAAGGACTTTAACCCTTGACTAATACAATGACAAACACACTTAACCTATAATTTTTATGACCCCTAAACACTCTAACCTATGACGTAGATTTTGGCCCCTGCATATGGCCCTAGATATTGTAGTAAATCTTGGTAGATAATACATAAAAGTCAAGTTAGCTTCAGAAACGCTAAAATTCATCCACATAAGAATAAACACAAGAACATGTAGAGAACTATTAAAGTATTGTAAGACCATTGAATACTCATTGTTAATATCTTAATTTATCTAATCTACTTTGTCATGAGTATTATCACCATTATACTTAATTTCTGGCAATGTTAGCCACATTTCCAACACCACATGACCTTAACCATAAGCAATCATTTTGTAGATTTTTCTTAAAATTTTGTCCCATCCCGTTGCAATAAAAACCTCAAAATCCTTGACAGGGACCCAAAAACCAAATTTGGTTATCCTTTATTACTGTGCACCTTCCAAAAAGGTGCAATGACTGAAAGTGGACATTTCCTAACTGTTATTGCCAAAAATAACATTTGATTTGGTCTTGAAAACCTGTCTTCCCCACAAAGTCATCAATGAAAAGGGGATTATTCACATAGTAACTACATCTAAGAACTGTCCCCACTCTATCCTATAAATAAATCCCTCAAGTTCAAAATATATTACATATCCATAATAGCAAGGCTATGTTGTTGGATTTCCTATAGAAAAAGAGAGGGAGAGACTTCGTCTGTTTCCTTTCACTATTTGGGATCCACCATCTACATCACTTGGTTGGGAACTGAGCACAAAAGCAGAAGAAGAACCCTCCCTTGGGTTAGCTGCAGAGGTCCACATCATCTACAACCAACACCAAGGTGTGTCTATCTCCATACCATTCTTTATGTTAATACATAATTATTATTCTTTGTATGTGTTGCTTTTTTCTCTTTTGGTTAGTTTCCTCTCTATTTACATTGCATGCATAACAAAGAATGTTGTTCATTTAATTTAGTTTTCCTGATTTCCATTGAGTTGGTACTCGGGATTACATAACCCCTAAGTAGGTACATTTGGTACATCTTGGGTACAAAACATCAACACCAGATTTGATGACCATAATGGGGATGAATCCCATCATTCATCATTGGTTATGTAAATGCACTTTCCATCCCCATGCTTAAGTGATTGCTATAATTTCCTTGCTATTTATTTTTTGATGTTTGTTGTTATATCCTTGTAGGTAGGCAACCTAGGAGAAAACCTCATTTTCCCCTCGATTGTGAACAAGTTTTTAGTTTTCTTCTTTTGGATTTGCATACTGTTGTTTTGCAACAAAAGTGTAGTGCACTATTGTGTTATTCCCCGAAGAATCAATGCATTCACGGAAAAATCTAGTTTTTTCTATGAATCAACCAAATTCTCATTTTTCCTCTTTTGATTCAGTTCTGGTTTCAACTTCGGGTCAATTTTTTTTTTGCTTTCTATTTGGGTCCCTTTATTTGTTGTATTCATTGTCTATTGTCTTAGCTTGGATGATGTAGGTAAAGAAATGGTTGAAACTATTTATTGCCTTTAAGGTTTCAATTTGGGATAGTTTTTAACCTCTTTTTGTTTTCAACATTTAAATTCTAGAATTAATAGTGAGTTAATTTTTTATTTGCTTAGAACCCTTTATTTTGGTTGGATGAGAGCCATATCCCTTTTTCCATGCAAATACATAAAAAAGATTCGCCTTCCCTTTTTTTTTACAAATAAATTAGTTGAGATAATATTTCCTTTAAATTTCTTAGTATTAACTATTATAGTATTCTTTCATAGCCAACACATAAAAAAAGACTTTCCTTCTCTTTTTTGTAAGAAAGAAATTAGTTCAGAAAATATTTCCTTTAAATTTCTTAGTATTAACTATTATAGCATTATTTCATGGCCATTGCATAGATTGCACTAGTCCATAGCTAGTTTTTATTTGAATTGTTATTGATTGAAAATTAGAAATAAGTTATTTGCTCATTAAGGAAAGTTTTATATTTTGTTTCAAGAAGAAATATAGAGTTTTTAAGTATTGATCATTATCTTTCTTTTCTTGCACTTTTTAATTTTCAACATTTACTTTTCAAAGTGAATTAAGTTCGATATACACACCACATGTGCACACAAATCAAATCTTCAATTAAACAACACTTGGTTCATGACATCTAGTTAATCCTAAAATCAACTCTTAAGCTAACACACTAAAAGTCCTTTCTTAAATACTAAAAATATATTTTTAATTAGGTTAGCTTGTGGGGATATGCATTCAAATAACTTCCCTCAATCATTCACATTTGAAACTTAGAGGTTGTCCTTTAGGGAACATGAAAATCCTTTCTATTTGGGGTAATTCAAAACCCATTCGACAACAAATGCACTATTCAAAGTGGATAATGCCAAGGTTGGAACTGGAGGTTTGATTGAGACTCCTAGCTCTTTGAATGATAAATATCTTCCAAAAATTTGATTTAATCTTGAAGGAAACATAACACGTTGCATGTACCCATAAAGAGGTAACTTAGTGGTCAATTTGTAAGTACCTTCCCAAGTGGCTCTTGCAAAAGGGAGGGCACATGTGACATATAGTAATAGTCTACTAGACTTTCTCCTAGTGTCTATCACTATAAATATTTCAATTGCACATTCACTTACTTCCTTGGTAGACTTGAGATCCCATCTAGTGTAGTGTTTGGAAGGCTCTTGTTTGACTTTCTACTTCTTCCTAGCTAGTGGACCTTTCTCTACCATTTGTTAAGGAATATTTGATAACTTTATTTATTTATTTTCATATCACTTTTTTTATAGTTATCCTCCTAGGAATAAAGGGTCTTTTCTTTTTAGGGTTCTCATTATTATATTTTTTTGTTTGTTTAATTCAATCGCTTGTTGCACCCAAATTGCACTTTCATTTAAGTAACTGGTATTTATAATCAATTTTAGTGTATTTGAAACCTTCTCATTAGCCTTGCATGGAGCTTTGAGTTGAGGTAGTTCTTATCCCTCACTCTAAAGATTTATCTTCTTTGACATTATAGATGACTTCCGGTATTATCCCCCCTCTTTGGCATCACTGGAAAGGTTATCATCCCACATCAATGTGTGAGAATCAAACACCAACAACCTCCTCTCTCATCTAGCTCCCCTTCAGTATCATCAAATTCAGGCTCTTCACGGCTTGGATTTCTACCTTCACCTAGAGACACCACCCCATTTAGAAAACCAACAACCAACATTTTTTGAGTTTTTGCCTCCCCAACTCTCCCCACTCTCCCAATAAACCCAATGCAAATGTCAACCCAAATGTGAACGTAACCACCACTATAACCACAATTTTGACATCGAACATCCCTTTTATGGCTAGTCTAAACCTACTAGATATGGATTGAATAATCAACGATCCTATTATGCATGATCCTACATGGCCTCCAATACCCACAAAATTACCCTCAAACAAACATATGTTTAAAGGAAAAACATGTATGAACCCCTCCAACCATATCATGCCATTTCATCTATGGTGATTTTCTAGTAGTATCATAGATGAATATATCCATTTGTGATTATTCCAAAGAACCCTTACTAGATTAGCAATGAAGAGGTACCTTGAATAGTCCTTTGTTGCACATCCGACTTTTATTTCATTAGCTTCCACTTTTCTCACCTTTTTTCAGTTACCCGTCCGATATGACGAGGGGGTATAAACACTTTTTTCATGCCATCAAAACATGGCTACCTATATTTTGGATCACATCCATGAATGGTGAAGACAAAGAATCCTCTACAAGATCAAACTAGACGACGACCCATTTCTAGATTTTTTCTTGAAATCCCTCTTACCTACCATAGCCAAGGATGTTTCTTTCTAGCACCCACACATAGAAAAGTAAGCCAACTTAAAGGCTCAATAGTATGATTTTATCTATGCTCGATATATTTGTATTCTATCATCCCACATGCACCCTGTAGTGACTCATCACAATATCATTAAGGGGCATCTCATTCTATAGATGTTGTGATTGGTGAATAAGCATCCGACCTCTAACCCATACAAACCCTTCCATAAAAAATTATCCATATGGTAATATTGATAGTAGTGAGTTCTCTAATATATATAAATTGCATATGCTTTGCTTCTCTCTTGATACTTCACCCTCATCCTTTCATTGTAAGAACAAGTACCTCCTACTTTGTTCCTCTCAATGAACCACATATCCATGGTCCTTCATGTAGTGGCACTTTGTGCGGTAGTGATTCCAATACATATGTGGCTCCATTGGACCATAATCCTAACTATTTATTTCTTGGCCCTCCGTCAAGACATCTAGTCCAACAACATCATCAACCTCCCCTTTTTTAACAAGGGAAAGTCTATGCTTAGAGAAACACACCCACCCAATGTGCACCCAATAATAAAAATGTGTAGCCCAACCCAAAAAAGAAGAATAAGAAGGGGAAGAATAAATGAAATAATCAAAATCAGGAAGGTGGAGGCCAAACTCCTAACCCCCCTTGTAATACTGGAGGAAATCCAAACCCTACAAATCAGGTTCCTACTAAACATGCCAAATAAAGTAACAATCCACAATTACAGAGTAATAATTCATGCTCCTTTTATTAAGTTTATGGATATTACATGCATCAATTTCCACACCTTGCTAGATCTTGTCAACTATGGGATGAGGCCAATAAGCGTGAGACTATTAACACCCCTCAAGGTCAAAATAATACTCCACTTGATCATCCTTCCATGATGAAACTAATGGTACCACCAAGCACCTTTCCACCACAAGGGTTAGTCACATCACAACCAAATATGTCTCACTCAAATCAACCATCTCCATCGAGCAATCCTAGTGACCCGTATTTCCAAAATAGTATCTTAATTACATCTGTTGATGCCAATATTCAAACTCAGCATAATCAATATGGTATGTCTACTAAACATATCAAATCCAAAAAGGACAATGATTCACCATTTCCAATAACAATAACCTATGTTAGAATCTTATAAGTATGCTCTTCCTATGCACGCTGTTTTCTAGATATAACTATTGAGTTTGGTCTTTATGTCAATTAATAATTTTAGGTTTGAGCTAAGTATGGTTCATTTATTCCTTTCCTGTGGGGGTAGCTCAAGTGGTTAATTTGTTAAGTTGAAATTTGTTGTAATGGCAGGTCATGTGTTCGATTCCCCCCAACTTGCATTGTGCTCCATCACTCGGGCCTTGTGGTTGCACCTAGGGGTATAGTGGTAGGGAGATTGGACCCCCGAATCTCGTGTCACGCAAATACCAACCCAATCTCTGTTGTCAATTCCCCTAGACAAAAAAAATAAAATATGGTTCATTTATTCCTTAGTCACATTATCATAATGGCTCTAACGAAGTATCAACAAATCTATTCTTTACTTAAATGGAGGGGGACTTGGTACATGTTTATTTTCAGATCTATTATCTATAAAATAATTGCTTTCCATTTGAAAAAATAGTGATACTCTTACTACTACTATTAATAATAATTTTCTAAGAGGTTAAATGGATTAGATTAATCATTTCGACAAATTGTTTCAATAAGTTTATCATAATGTTTTTGGTTCTAGTTTGATTAAAATTCGGTATTATTGAGATTTGCAAGGTTACTAGTCGTTATTGTGGTTGACAATTGAGTTTCCCTCCATTCGGATATTTTACAGAAGAGTGGAGTATCTCATGAGTTTTTTATTGGAAAATAATTAATAATAATCCTCTAATCCCCATGACCCTTGATGCAATCACCTCCTAACAAATTATGACCATGAACACGTTATCTACTTGACATTTTGACTATGAACACACTAAACCCCTTAATACAATATGACCCTTGATGCACTAACCCATGACACATTATGACCCTAAACATGCCCTAAACACACTAATCCTTTAATACACTATGGTCAACATTGACCCATTTGAGTCCTAACACAATCACCATTTAATACATTAGGATCTCAAATGTACATTGACCCCGTCCTATTCTATAAGCATTTAACAAGTATGATCCTAGACACATTATGACCCCTAATACACTCGATCCTAAACATAGGTCTAAACCATTTCACTCCTAACAAATCACTCTTAAGACTATGAATTTGAATACACTAACCCCCTTGGTACACTATGAACTTTATTCCCATTGATTGTACTAGCCTTAACCCACTAACTCTTTAGTGGTTAGTCCACTAACCTGACTAACCCTTGACCCCTAATCCCATGACCCTAGTAACCCACTAGTAATCTTTATCCATATTTCACTATATTGGGCATGGTTGATCAATGAACCCACTAACCTCCTAAAAATTTAATCCCATTAACCATATCCTTTAACCCCTTGACCCATGAACCCTTAGACACATACCCACTAATCCATTATCTATGTAACCCAATAATCCCTAAACCCATATACCCCATATTACATTAATTGTAGTAACCAGTTAACTCTTCATTATTGTTGACCATATTGAGAATTGTTGACCCTAATTCATCATGGTTAACTACACTTGGTCATTTTTTACCATAATTAACATGGTTGATCACACAAACCATTCTTAAACCCTACACTTCTTCTAAACAACAACTAGAATGTTGGTTTCCACCAAGAGATTGAGGTGCCTTTGCACATGATATGGTTTGGCTAATCACTCAACCTGCAACCTCTTGAGTACTTAGTGCTCCATTACTGAAATTTTCATTATGATCTCAAATATATTCTAACCCCTTACAAAATCATTTACCCCTATGACCCTTGACATGAAAATCACCCCCTAAAACATTCTAACCACTAACTAGTATGACCTATGACACACAGTGCCCCTTAATTGAAATGAACCCAAACACAATAATCCCCCTACACACACCACACTTTGATGTATCCATTATGGTCTTAGAAACATTACATCCCTATACATAGTAACCCCTTTAACACCTTACAGTATATACCCCCAACCCCTATGACAATAGACATGAAAATCAAACCCTCAATGACTTTAACCCTTGACCAATACGATGCCAAACACAGTTAACCTATAATTTTTATGACCCCTGACATAGACTTTGGCCCCTGCACATGGCCCTAGATATTGTAGTAAATCTTGGTAAATAATAATAAAAACCAAGTTAGCTTTAGAAACGCCAAAATTCATCCACATAAGAATAAACACAAGAATATGTAGAGAACTATTAAAGTATGGTAAGACCATTGAATACTGATTTTTTAATGTCTTAATTTATCTAACCTACATTTTCATGGGTATTATCACCATTAAACATCATTTTTGGCAATGTTAGCCACATTTCCAACACCACATGACCTTAACACATAACCAAAAACCAAAGAAAAGTCAAAAGTTGACCATAAGTAATCATTTTGTAGATTTTTCTTAAAATTCCTTGCCACTCCTGTTGCACTAAAAACCTCAAAATCCTTGATAGGGACCCAAAAACCAAATTCGGTTATCCTTTATTACTGCGCACCTTCCAAAAAGGTGCAATGATTGAAAGTGGACATTTACTAACCGTTATTGCCAAAAATAACATTTGATTTGGTCTTAAAACTATATCTTCCCCACTAAGTCATCAATGAAAAGGGGATTATTCACATTGTAGCTAGATCTAAGAATTGTCCCCATTCTATCCTATAAATAAATCCCTCAAGGTCATTCTAAAATATATCACATATCCATAATAGCAAGATCATGTTGTCAGATTTCCTATAGAAAGGGAGAGGGAGAGATTTCATCTGTTTCCTTTCACCATTTGGGATCCACCATCTACATCACTTAGTTGGAAACTGAGCACAAATGGAGAAGGAGAACCCTCCCTTGGGTAAGCTGCAAAGGTCCACATCATCTACAACCAACACCAAGCTTTGTTTATCTCTATACCATTCTTTATGTTAATACATAATTAATATTCTTTGTATGTGCTGCTTTCTTCTCTTTTGGCTAGTTTCCTCTCTATTTACATTGTATGCATAATAAATAATGTTGTTCATTTAATTTATTTTCCTCATTTCCATTGAGCTGATACTAAGAATTACACAACCCTAAGTAGGTACATTTGGTAGATGTTGGGGACA
Source organism: Larix kaempferi (assembly GCA_027924585.1). Taxonomy (NCBI): domain Eukaryota; kingdom Viridiplantae; phylum Streptophyta; class Pinopsida; order Pinales; family Pinaceae; genus Larix; species Larix kaempferi. Next base: position 3,002,513 of record BSBM01000142.1, read on the forward strand.
AACCATCAACACCAGATTTGATGACCATAATGTGGATAAATCCCATCATTCATCATTGGTTGTGTAGATGCACTTTCCAGCCCCATCCTTAGGGTGATTGCTATAATTTCCTTGCTATTTACTTTTTGGTGTTTATTGATATTTCCTTGTAGGTAGGTAACCTAGGAGAAAAACTCATTTTTTTCCTCGATTGTGAATAGGTTTTCAGTTTTCTTCTTTTGGATTTGCGTTGTGTTTTTTTGCAATAAAAGTGTAGTGCACTATTGTGTAATTCCCCGAAGAACCAATGCATTCACAGAAAAATCTAGTTTTTTCTATGAATTAGACAAATTCTCATTTTTCCTCTTTTGGTTCAGTTCTAGTTTTGACTTTGGGTCATTTTTTTTGTTGTATTAGTTGTCTATTTTCTTAGCTTGGATGATGTAGGTAAATAAATGGTTGAAAGTAATTTTTGCATTTAAGGTTTCAATTTAGGATAGTTTTTAACCTCTTTCTATTTTCAACATTTAAATTCTAGAATTAATAGTAAGTTAATTTTTTGCATTGCTTAAAACCCTTTATTTTGGTTGGATGAGAGCCATATCTCTTTTTCCTTGCAAATTCATAAAAAATATTTTCCTTCTCTTTTTTGTTACAAAGAAATTAGTTGAGAAAATATTTCCTTTAAATTTCTTAGTATTAACTATTATAGTATTCTTTCATAGCCATTGCATAGATTGCACTAGTCCATATCTAATTTTTATTTGAATTGTTATTGATTTTAAATTAGAAAATGTTCTTTACTCATTAAGGAAAGTTTTATATTTTGTTTCAAGAAAAAATCCGAAGTTTTTAAGTATTGATCATTATCTTTCTTTTCTTGCACTTTTTAATTTTCAAAGTGAATTAAGTTTGGTGTACACACCACATGTGTACACAAATCACATCTTAAATTAATACTAAAATCAACTAGTTAATACATGACAACTAGTTAATACTAAAATCAACTCTTAATGTAACACATTAAATTCCTTACTTGAGGACCAAAATAATGTTTTAACTAGGTTAGGTTGTGGGGATATGCATTTAAATAATTCCCCTCAATCATTCACGTTTGAAACTTAGAGGTTTTCCTTTAGGGAACTTTAAAATCCTTTCTATTGGGTGTAATTCAAAACCCACTCGACAATGAATGCACTCTTCAGAGAGGATAATGCCAAGGTTGGAATTGGAGGTTTGATTGAGACTCCTAGCTCTTTGAATAATAAATATCTCCTAGAAATTTGAACTATTCTTGAAGGAAACGTAACATGTTGCATGCACCCATGAAGTGGTAGCTTAGTGGTCAATTTGTAGGTACCTACCAAGTGGATCTTGCAAAAAGGAGGGCACCTGTGACAAATAGTAGTAGTCTACTAGACTTTCTCCTAGTGTCTGTCACTATAAATATTTCATTTTCACATTCACTCACTTCCTTGGTAGACTTCAGATCCCATCTAGTGGAGTGTTTGGAAGGATCTTGTTTGACTTTCTACTTCTTCCTAGATAGTGGACCTTTCTATACCATTTATTAAGGAAGGTTTGATCATTTTATTTATTTATTTTCATATCACATTTTTTATAGTTATCCTCCTAGGACTAATGAGTCTTTTCTTTTTAAGGTGCTCATTATTATATTATTACTTTGTTTAATTGAATCGCTTGTTGCACCCAGATTGCATTTTCACTTAAGTAAGTGGTATTTAGAATGAGTTTTAGCTTATTTGAACCCTTCTCATTAGCCTTACGTGGAGCTTTGAGTTGAGGTAGTTCTTATCCCTCATTCCGAAGATTCCTCCTCTTCGACATTATAGTTGACTTTGGGTATTATCCCCCCTCTTTGGCATCCACGGATAGGTTATCATCCCACATCAGTGTGTGAGAATCAAACACAAACAACCTCCTCCCTCATCTAGGTCCCCTTCAAGAACATCAAATTCAATATCTTCACGACTGGAATTGGAACCTTCACCTAGAGCCACCAAACCATTTAGAAATCCATGAACCAACATTTTTTGAGTTTTTGCCTCCCCAACTCTCCCCACTCTCCCAATCAGCTGAATGCAAATGTTAACCCAAATGTGAACGTAACCACCACTATGATCACAATTTTGACGTTGAACAACCCTTTTATGGCTAGTCTAAACCTACTAGATATGGCTTGAATAATCAACGATCCTATTATACATGATCCTACATGGCCTCCAATGCCCACAAAATTACCCTCAAACATCCATATGTTTAAAGGAAAAACATGCATGAACCCCTCCAACCATATCATATCATTTCATCTATGGTGATTTTGCAATAGTATCACAAATGAATATATCCATTTGTGATTATTCCAAAGAACACTTACTAGAGTAGCGGTGAAGGGGTATCTTGAATAGCCCTCTACTACACATCCCAATTCTGTGTCATTAGATTCCACTTTTCTCACCTTTTTTCAATTACCCATCTGATATGAGAAGGGGGTAGAAATACTTTTGTCGTGCCATCAAAACATGGCTACCCATATTAGGGATCACATCCATGAATGGAAAAGAAAAATAATCTTCTACAATATCAAATTAGATGACCACCCATTTCTAGATTTGTTCTTGAAATCCCTCTTACCCACCATAGCCAAGGACATTGCTTTATAGCACCCACAAATAGAAAATTAAGCCAACTTAAAGGCTCAACAATATGATTTTATCTATTCTCTATCTAGATATCTATATTCTATCATCCCATATGCACCCTGTAGTGACTCATGACAAGATCATCAAGGGACATCTCATTCTATACCTCTAACCCATACATGCAAATTCTGCATTCCATAACAAATTATCCATATGGTAATACCTATAGTGGTGAGTTTTATAATATATATAAATTGCATATGCTTTACTTCCCTCCTGATTCTTCGTGCTCATCCTTGCATTGTAAGAAAAAGTACCTCCTACTATGTTCCTCTCAATGAACCACATATCCATGGTCCTTCATGTAGTGGCACTCTGTGTGGTATTTATTCTACTGCATATGTGGCTCCATTGTCGCATAATCCTAACTATTTATTTCTTGGACCTCATTCAAGGCCTCCAGTACAAAAACATCCTTAACCTCCCCTTTTATAACAAGGGAAATTTTATGCTTAGTAAAACACACCTACCCAACCTACACCCAATAAATAAAATGTGTAAACCAACCACAACAAGAATAATAAGAAGGGGAAGAATAAATGAAATAATTAAAATCAAGAAGGTGGAGGCCAACCTCCTAACCCCCCTCATAATACTAGAGGAAATCCAACCACTACAAATCAAGTTCCTACTAAACATGCCAAATAAGGTAAGAATCCACAATTATAGAGTAACAATTCGTGCTCCTTTTGTGAAGTTTATGGATATTACATGCATCACTTTCCAAACCTTTCTATATCTTTTAAACTGTGGGATGAGGCCAAAAACCTTGAGACTATTAACACCCCTCAAGGTGAAAAAAAATACTCCACCCACTCATCCTTCCATGATGCAAATGATGGTACCATAAAGTGCCTTTCCACCAGAAGGGTTAATCACATCACAACCAAATATGTCTCACTCAAATCAACCATATCCATCAGCGAATCCTAGTGACCCTTCTTTCCAAAATATATGCATTACTTCTATTGATTCCAATATTTAAACTCAACATAATCAATATGATATGTCTACTAAACCTATCGAATCCAACAAGGACACTGATTCACCATTGCCAAAAGGACCTTTACATCTATCATGCCATAATGCTGACCATACTACAAAGGTACCTAATATCACATTAATTTCACAACCCATAATCCCAATGCTAGAGATACCCTTAACTATAGTGTCCTGGATGACTTAACCTAATCCCCCACTGTCATGTCTACCTTGGAAATTCTATAGAATTTTCTTGTGGAACGTAAGTCCCTTATTTCTACATTGGGTGTGGTATAACCTTTTGATACTCATCTAATAACTTTTGGTTTATATTGGGCCAAAATTCAAATGTCTTCTTTGATATCCTTTTAGGTTTCTTTCACCATGAAGAACTTGATTATCCATTGATTTATTATTAATGAAGGAGCTTCCAATTGTATCATGTCAATGCATATTTGGAAGAATATTGGATCTCCTAAATTGAATTTGTCCCTTATGACGTTATGCGTGTATGATGGTCAACCTTTCCAGCCATAAGTCCTCCTTCAGAATGTTCATCTAGAACTCCTTGTTTGTTTTGATAAATATTAAAGTTGTTGACACCTAGTTAGATTATAAAATTCTCCTTCCTCACAGTTGTATGCATGCTATTAAATTGGTCACTTGTGACTGTGTTTTGACTAATAATGTTCCCTCATAATGGGAATATTATTACACTTAGTCAATGTTGTGGAAAAAATTGCACAAGTGTGCACTCTTCCACTTGGTAAGGGTCTAATCCTTGTAGGTTGCAGCAAGGCCTCAATCCTTGGAGCCCTTGTATGGGTGTGAGTTGGTTGTCCTCCAAGTGATCCTGCAATAGATTGTTAGTGGAATTCACATAAAACAAAGAAACTCGAATAAAATGAAAAATAAAAGAGATGGAGGGAGAATTCAAACTCCAACAACAATCCAAGGTATGCCAAACCACTTTGTATTTCCTAATGGTCAAGCTGTACAACACCTAGAAGGTGTGGGATTCAAGGGAAGCCAACAATATCCCTTAGGGAGGACTTTTTTGTCCAAACTGTATGATGAGTAAATGGTAGAACAATGGAGAGGAACTCTTTCCCCTTGAAGGAAGGTGGCAAGGGAGCTTGGGAATGCTTACAATGATAGGAAGAGGTGGGCTATGAGGAAGCTCCAACACAAATCCGGTAGCATAACCTTGCTCTTGATTTATCTCTACAAAATGAATTCCAATAGCTTCCTTATGTAGGCCAAAAGGTGGCCAACGTCAAAAAACTAGATCCAAATGTGAACGCATATTCTCCATGAACTAGTTCCAAGGTATACCAAGGGAGCTATTTAATGCCACCAAGTGTTTTAGGAGCCAAATTCGAATCCTTGGAGATGATGGAGCCTTCAATGCACCGCAAGAAGTAGGTGGTCTCGTCATTTTGACAATAGTGCGACTATCGAAGGAATAACCGTGCGAGTATCGCGTGGGCATTGAACTGATAACCTGCGCTATAGAACGGGTTAACAATGGTTCAATCACACAACCTCTTGTTTTAATTAATGTTGGGCATTTAGGACTCATGCTGTCTCTTGGATTTGTTGAGGATTCCTTTGGTGAACTACATTCTTTATGTTGATGATGCCTTACTAAAAGAATCGTTGAAATGTCACATTTGTGCGAAATTTAGGCGTTAATAGATGCCCCCTGATGTATGAGGTTCGGAGGGTACTGTAGATCCAATAATGCATCATGTTTTATCGTTTTTATCTCTTGTTCTATAGGAAAAAGAACATGTGGACAACAGAGTCCTCCCATGGGGGAAGATTGTTGGTGACGACTATTGGAGTTATAGTAAAGAATAGTTTTTTTTATACAAACGGGGAGGACTAAAGGAGTTACTCGCCTATATTGATAGGACATGAACGAAGGTAGCTTTGATCCATGTGAGAGTAAATGAACCAGGAACTGTTGCGGAGTGATCAAGAAGCAGTACTGCTGATGATCATGATAATCTCACGGGGGTGGGGGACCAGTGTGAATGTGAAGTTACCTGAATAGAGCTTCACAGTTCAAGATGGACTGCTGCCATGGTTTTCAAATGTGAACACTGCTACCTTCAAAAGTATGTTTCCCCTTGATGGGATATATGTGTTGACATCGAGCATAAGGGAAACCACTAGGTTAGGGAGCACTAAGGAATCTACCTACCAAGTTCGAGGTGATCCCTTATAGTGATTGAAAGGGATACCAAGGTACAACTGCAACTACAACAACTATTAGACTATAATGTTTTGACGTCGACGAGAGTTGACGTACATGATAAGACAAGGGTCTTATCCTGAGAACCAAGATTATATTGTAACCAACCAGTGGACGGACATACCCGACACAAGACTGTTTGATAAGCGTGGGGATCATAACTTCCTTTGATCGATGTAAACATGGGGAGTGGGTATGGAAGCTTTCCTTTCAGAATGGCATATATTGAAATGGAGGGAGACCAACTGCAAATGAAATGGATTTGATGGAGGCCGAAAATGAAGAGTAATGGTGACCAAAAAAACGGATACTACTGAGGATATTGAGCCTCAATACATTGATCAAAGGTGACCATGGGTTGTTGCCAAAATAATATGGTGTTCCTGCAATGTAAGGTTATGGGGGAACTGTTTGTACATAAATAAAAATGGTGGGGTCCCCGAAGTTTTGGGTGAGTCGGGGGACCAATTTGATGATGGGAAGAGTCCCCACGGTTTTGAGTTGGTCAGGGGATGCTTTCCAAGATGTCGTGAGGGTTAATTTGCAGACGTGAAAATGGGTTCCCCCATGAATCAAATGCCATGCAATGTATGCATGCAGAATAACTGAATATAATTGGCTACTTATGAGGGTGGGGGCTCCATAGGTGTCTTCACGAGGTTGATGATATGAGGACGATTATGTGGGTTAACGTGCTCATGGAGGTATGAGTGGTCCTTGTGAATATTTTCTTGTAACATGGGATGAGGAATCTAATGGTGTCTACATAGGGGAGTAAATGCGCAACTATAAAATGATAAGTTAAGGGGTCTTATTTTCAAGCTGTATCAGATTCCTCCGACTTGTGGGGGATCGACATCATGGGTGTCAGTTTATGTTAGGTATGGAAATTGTGTGCACACCCATGGGGAAACATGCTATGCCCAGTGATGACGTTAATGGCACATCAAGACTGGGAATGAGGGCCCTATGGATATCGACAGAAACACTGGTAAATTCATTATAAATAGAGGGGAAATAACGTCTATATGTTAGTTTCAGAATGATACATGTGGTAGGGTGTCTAGCACCATTGCTGTAGCAAGGAGTGTTGTTCTTATAATGGAAAAAAAGAGCCTCCAAATTGTCTTGGTCAAGATCCTACACATATGACACACATACCCAAGTGTAGTAAAGAGCATAACCAAGGTATGGACAATGCAGAAATCATATAACCAAAATGAGCCATACCTAAGGGGCTGCTCATGTAAAATAACATCCCGACACAACTGTTAGAAATAAATATTGGTTGGCTCCATGTCAAAGATATTGAGGCATTGATCGCCGTGGTGTGAACGATTTGTAAAATGGAGTTACGGTTTGTTTGTGGGGTTAGTACGAAATTAATGTCAAATGAATATAAATAAGGGTGGGGCCCAAATTTTGAAATCATTTGTACTATTCACTGACGACCTCCTAGAGCTCTTCTTTGGTGATTTTGGGAGACCCGGGGATCCGTTTGATGAGTCGTGAGTTATAGGTATGCCGTAACCTTATCTATTTCAATTTGGGCTGGGTAGAGTTAGGAAGAGTGCCCCCTAGGTTGCCAAGGGCTTGTTTTATCCCTTTAGGGGAAAACGCATGAGGTTTTGGGAAAATATCACGCTATAGCATGAGATTTTGGGAAAATTGCATGCTACTGTAGCATGGGTTTTTCCCAAAATATCACGCGGTGTAGTGCGGGTAAAATGAACTGTTTTGCACTATGCACGATGTAGTAGTCGTTCGGCTGCGTGATGGTTTAGTGAAACTATACCTGGTTCAGCCACACTACATATCCTAGCTCAACAACACATGTCTCATGTGTTGGTGTTGCATGGATGAATGAGATTAAGTTGCGCTAATCTCGACTTTCTTTGTGGATGCCATGTTACACACAAACTTCCTTAGGGGAGGCCTCACATTTTTCATTATTTAGATATATTTATGTCTAATGGATGGACATTCTCCTTGTGCAGGTCATATTCATTTCCTCATGGATGGCTTGGGTGTCTTTGACTGGAGGGAGAGGGACTATGATGAGTTCCATCCTTTTGTATTGGGGGACCTAGTAGCGACACAAGATTTGCGTGATGCGGAGCTCTTGAAGTTCTTCAAGTGCCCCTTGATGAGGTCATCGGACTATCTCTTATGGATATTGTTGGACATGTGGGACCCATATATAAGGTTCTTCTGAGTTGGTGGGGAGGTCCTAAGCATCAGAGCTCGGGACATTTATTTTCTGACGGGGCTATCTCACTGGGGAGTGAGAGAGAACCTCCCTCCTCAAATGGAGGGAGATACGATCCACAGTTTATTGGATCAGTTTTGTGATGGTGACCAGAGTGCTTTGAAATTTGGTCATATTTTGGTGAGCCATCTGAGGGATCTACCTGTGAGGATTGTGGCGACAGCCGTGGTGTGAGTGTTGGGGGTGGCGTTCCCCAATCGGATTACTGGAGGGAAGTTGTTGTTCGTTGAGAGGGTGATGGTGGGTCATCTATGGGCATGGGGACTAATACTTTTGCATGTGATGACCCGACAGATGACAAACTTGCATTGAGGGGGATTAGGATTACCTTCTACTTTGGGAGCGTGTTGTCACTGTTTCCTTCTTTGTGTGGTAGCCTTCCCTGAGGCCACCTATAGTGGTTCCTCTAGGGGCCTCAGGAGATCCGTATGATTTATTGGGGGCGGATCATGCCCCGATCTGGTGGTGGCCCGTCGGGGTGTATTTCACCCCATATATTATGTATGTGTGAGAGGGATGGATCTGTCATATGGAGAGATACACATGGAGTGTGATGGAATACAAGGGAGATTTGGATCTACCTCCTCCTGATGGGGTATTCGACGTTTCATGTATGTCTTTTTGTTTGTACTTTGTGATAGTTACATATATTTATTGTACATACTTTGATTTCTACACATTTGATATATATGATTATCATGTATTGATGACCATTTCCCCCTTTGTGATGAAGATATTGGTCCTGTACGGCCAGATTGACGACCGCAAGTGAGGAGAGACCGACCGAAAGCTAGAGTTGGTCCAGTTATTGGAGGTGATGTTGTAGCTGGAAGGGAAGCAATGGGGGATGCTCCAGTAGGAGGGGTAGGTGCCAGAGGAGTTTCTAACCAAGGGGGGGTGCAGCTACAGGGGATTAGATGGAATCCGTCATGGATTACTTGGATTAGTGGATGGGGGCTATGTCTATGGGATTTGATGACCGGGGGGTCACATATCTTGAGGACGAGGAGTTGGTCTTGACCTTTCATCTGCCGATGGAGTGTGGGCCAGCTTAGAGGCCCATTATGCACCGGTTAGAAGTGGTGTGCCATGTGGCATGAGAGGTGCATGGGGTGTATCCCCTCATCCATGATAGAGGCCACGAACAGGAGCAGGACCAACCTGAGGACCAGATCTTGAGGTGGTGTGAGGGGAGATTATACGACCATTAGCCATTACGGGACCCCAGGATCCACCGGCTATTGGGGCAGCTTGATTTTGTATAGGGCCTTGAGCCCCATTTTGTATATGGTTATGATGAGCCTATGGGAGGTGGTTTATATTTGATGTATCCCCCATAAGGCTATTTTGTATATGCCCATGGCCTTTTTTGTACATGACACATTTTTTGACGATATATATATATACCATTTTTGTGGCATATGCTTATACGTCTCTTATGTATGTTGTGTATGTTATGGATGTGTGATTTATGTTGCCTATATGTTGATGTGATGCATATGTAGTAGTAGATACTAGCTTGTATGTTTGCAAATGGTTATCAACTTAGTAATTGTGATGATGATATACATGTGTGTGTAGCAGTAGGTGTGACACATAGATGTATATGTATGTTTTGGTGGGTGTGCAGGACTAAGGAGTCGATTTATGTATCATGTTCCAATTCAAAACCTCATTTGTGATGGATTCAACAAATGGATTGGGGTTTCTTGGTATATGTGTGAAAGTGATGGTCTCAAATTGTTGAATGAGTAGGCACCCATGTAGGAACTTTAAGAATAAGAGTGGGTTGAGAACACAAAATACATTATTTAACTACGAGACAACTAGCTATGAGTCTAGGTGGACCCTTTGATGGTGAAGTGCCAAGATGAATGGCGTATCTTAATAGACCTATGAAAACATCATATTATGCTTGGTTATTCATGAGTGCCCCCAAGAAGATCCTGCTGGTGTGGTGGAGTGCATGGGAGGGGGAGTAGATAACCCAGGTAGTCGATGCTAGGTTCTTAGACCATCAACTTGCACCATACACATAGCCAATGTAGATTTCTGGTTGAGAGGGCATCTACATAAAGAAGAGATAGACTTACTCTCTAACCCAAACAATGGATCGAATAACATAAAGTAAAATTTTGACACAAATAAGAATAACAACATGAGATGTTGGATGCCTTTTGTTTGTTTGTTTTGGGGCTGTTAAATGACGGGATCTCTTGTGGTACTATTTTTTAGTACTGCATATGGGAGGTTATCCAATTACTTAACACTAGGATCCCCTTGACGATTGTCAATTATTTGGGAATTCTTGTGAGTGAGCTAAATCTTCATCGGAATACAAGGAATCACTGCAAGCGTGGACACCAGACAAAGGGGATTCAACATCAATAATATTTGGTAAGGTAGATGTTACCTCTTCAGTTCGTGGTCCATGCGGGGTAGCATGGAGTGGAGCAAGTTGTCCTTGTAGTCTCATTAGTTCAAGGCAATATTCTCATTCGACGTGCAAAATGGGGCATTGGAATGAGAGGTGAGAGGTCTCGCGACAAGACCGACAGGGTCACGATACTCGAGCATGGAAGTGTTATTGTACTTCTAGAGAGTAAACGTGATCCAAAATGAAAGTGATGGTGCTAGGAGGAAGCATATGCTTGGAATTCCCACATGGAAAGCATTCATCATGTGGTGTTGTCGGTGTAATATTAGGGTGTTGAGGATCTTGCGATGTTGTAGGATCCACAACGGGAATTTCTATTGGGGTAGCATGTGTGGGAGGTGTGACTGATGGTGTCGTTTATGTAGTGACCACGTTGATAGATGTTGCTTCTTGGATAGAGGAAGGAGGTTCCTCAATCGTTACTTGAGTGAGACGAATGGTTTCCAAAGCATCCCCAAAACAAGGGAGATCAGGGAAATGATGTGTGTAGTTCCTATACTAAGAACACATGGTGCATGCATGATTCATACATAATGTTTTGGAATTAGATGTGGGCGAGGTGTTTGTGCCCCCTTTTACCATCGGTGGGGCATGGTTTATGCTAATGGGAGTGTTAAGCAAATTCCATATCTTGAGAAAAGTGGGACATAGCTTGGTCTCATGGCCTTGCTTCCCGCAGAGAGCACATGGGGGCGTGACTCTTTGAATGGGAGTATTCGTCGTAACTTGGGATTTTAACAATTGTTGGTTGATGCCCCCTTCTTTAGGATTAGAAACATCTGATGAGTAGGATGTAGGGTTTGGTAATAGGGGACCTTTCAACTTTGGTTTCTTGGTGCCCTTGTTGGTGGTCTTTGTGACGACCGATTGTGGTTTAGTCGTAGATTGTTAGGAACCCATGTCAACCATTCTATTTACTTTGTTAGTATATTATTGTTGGATGCATATGCTTTGTAAGTCGTCCCGTGGTATTTGTTGATCCCTAGTTTGTATTGTTGTTGTTGGATGCATATGCTTTGTAAGTCGTCCCATAGTAATTGTTGATCCATATTTTGTATTGGCCCATGGTTTGTATTGACACATGGTATTGACCCATGGTATTGGCGCCTAGACTTAGTATATAAGTTTGTGTTGAGACCAATGAAGGTACCGTGAAGTTATTTGTATTGAGCTTGCTCAAAGGAGGTCTTCCCCTCGAAGTGGTCTGCGATCAATATAAAAGTGATTTCGAGTTCTGTTATTTCTGCTATCTCGTGTGTCTTCATTAATTAATTATTGCAGGTTCTTCACATCTAGTATCAGAGCACTTTCTTGGGCTCGTTGGGTGGAATTTCTACCAAAATTGTTTTTTTCGCATCTGTTGCAAGTTCTAATCTGGGAATAGTCCCTATCCACTTAACTGTGGGAAGTACTTGGGCATAAGCCCTAAAACTCATTATGAGGAGTACCACAGGAACCCCAAAGTAGCTGGCCCATTGAGAGGACCTGCCAACGAAAAGGGAAACGACCCCTACCTGATTCACTAGTTCCCACTCGTGAGGTAAACCAAGAGCTGTCATTTGTGGCAAAGCGGTTATTAGTTTTACCTGAGCCATGGAGTGAGGGGTACTGCCCCAATACGCAAGCCGTCAGACAGCATTGGTGGCCGAGTGAAACCCCTGAACTGTTAGGAAGCCACACATACTTGGGGTCCATATCTATTTTCAGCTGGATTGTTGCCGATCATTGCCACGCCATTTCAGATCTATTTCAAATCCAGCCATTTTCGATCCATTCGGTGTTGTTTTAGACCCCTCTGTTTCCGATCACTTCCGCACCATTGCAGATCTATCTGTTTCAGGTCCCTTCTGCGCCATTACAGATCTATTTGTTTTGGATCCCTTCCACGCTGTAGCAGCTCCATTCTGGGAAAAAAAATCATAAAAATCAGTTTTTTCTCCATATCTCCCTTTTTTTTACTCCGTTTCCCTTGAAGCTTCCCTAGAACCCTTGTAATCCCATTCTGCATCATTCATTCTTGAGGTCCCTATCCCAAATTCCACTTCCCAAAGCCCGAAATCCCACATTTGTCTATTTTTAGGGTTTGCCATAACTTCCTCAGATTTCACCCAATCACCTTCAAATTTTACCACAAAGTTCCTTTCCAAATTCTGCTTCTTTGTCCCTCTCTTCCAAATTTTCCCATTCTTTTACCCCGCTTCTGAAATCCTCATTTTCTGCTTCCATGTCCATTCGACAGTGTCCAAAACCTAGTCAAACCCCAATTACCCTTCAGATTTTTTCTCAAATCCAGATTTTCCTTTACTGAAACAGTTTTTGTTTTAGTTTTTCTACCCACTGAAAAAAAAAAAAAAAACTCCTGGTTATGGTTGTCACCCACGCAAGAGAAAAAACCATGGAAGAAGCACTTGCAGCCATCCAAGCCAAACTCCAACATCTTGATGAAAAATTTCTCGGCCTCCATCTTGAGCATTCAACCATGAACAACAATTGGCAGTTCGAGTCTTCATCAGACAATGGGTTCTCTTCTTCCAAAAATTTCCGTGGTCCGAAGCTTGATTTTCCTCGCTTTAATGGCCCTGATCCAACTAGATGGATATATCGTGCATAACAGTATTTCAGTCTGCATAACACTTTTGATGTCCAAAAAGTTCCACTTGCATCCTTTCATTTGGAACAGGAAGCCCTTCAATGGTACCGTTGGTACATCAAGGCTCATGACGACCTAAAATGGACATATTTTTTCCAACTCCTTTTGCAACAATTTGGTCCTTGTTCTTTTGATGACTTCACCGGAGCACTCACTAAACTTCGTCAAATTGGCATTGTGAGAGAGTATCAGATAGAATTTGAGAAACTAGCCAACCACATAACAAGATTATCTGATGACTTCTACAGGAGTTGTTTTATCAGTGGTCTTAGTGATGAAATTCGCCCACAGGTCTAAATGTTCTGTCCCAACACAATGATGGAAGCCCTAGGGTTGGCTAAGTTGGTAGAAGACAAGATTGCCGCCCAACAGTGCTCCAAACCCACTTTTGTTCCCTTCCGAAATATGGGTTCTCAACGACCTCCCATCCCTCTAGCTCCTCGACCAACTCCTATCAAGCATTTCTTCGAGACAGAGATGCAGGCACGTAGAGAAAAAGGGATTTTTTATAATTGTGATGAGAAATTCACTCGGGGACATAGATGTGTTCAACAAAAGATCTATCTCTTGGATGTGGATTCTCTGCCCGCCTTTGAAGTTGGTGAAGAAGCTCCAGATACACCGGATGATCAGGTCGATATTCAGGAGTCGCCTATTGACCCCCCATCTCAGGAAGACCACCCAGAGATATCTCTCCATGCTTTATCTGGCGTCACCACCCCCCAAATAATGCGGGTCAGGGGTTACTTCAAGAAGCTTCCGCTTACAATACTCATCGATTCGGGTAGCACTCATAACTTCATTGACCCTCGGATCGCCAAACAGGATGATTGTTTTTTCCATCCTTGCTCCAACTTTGAAGTCATGGTTGCCAATGGGGGCACCTTACCTTGCAAGGGAAAGGGTCACAATGTGCATATCTCTCTAGAAGATTATAACCTGCGCTTTGACATGTTTTCCTTGTCCTTAGGCGGATGTGATGTGGTTTTGGGTGTTCAATGGTTACGCACACTTGGCCCCATCTTATGGGATTTTGCTGAACTTTGGATGCATTTTTTAGTTAATGGGACACAACACAAATTTATGGGCTTACAACCAGGGTCTCTCCACATCATCAGTTCACATTACCTGGAAATGATCCTTAAGAAGAATTCCACCACGAGAATTCCACCAAAAATTTATGGGCTTACAATACACCAAAACCTCGAGATGTTAGTGAAGGCCGCCCACTAGGATCTTAACATCCCACCACGCTCCACAGGCTAGACTCTGGGATGGATGTGCCCCCGTACGGTGGTGTCCCCTTTGAGCCGTACGAGCCTTGGGCGAACACTGCAATGCCGATGTTGCCACCTGCTCTGTGACTTGAACCTAGGTGGAGGCTCTGATACCAAATGGTAAGAACTGTTACACCAAAACCTCGATATGTTAGTGAAGGCCACCCACTAGGATCTTACCACAGACGTCATAGGTTGGGATATCGTAATGGAATGTTACGGGCCTTGTAGGCCTAGCAGCCGAAACAGGGACAAACTCCTAATGAGTGACTAGTTTAGAAGCCATTTCTAGGTATGGTGGTGTAAGGAACCAGACCGGAATACCCAAAGTGAGCCCAGGTAGAATTAATTGAGCCATAACCAGCATCCCTTGTACACCCATAGGAGGGTACAAGAATTGGATTTGGAAGATTGGTGGAACCGGACTCAACATTTGTTCAATGCCATGAGTCAGCAACGGTATTGATGATGGTGTTGGGGTGGAGGTGGCTACATTTTCAGCGGTGAAAATTGTGCACATTAGGCCATCAGTTGATGTGGGAATCTTTGGGGGTGGTCCTGAATACACTCCTAACAAATTGCAGTCCTTATAAATGCCCGAGAAATTGTCGACATATGGTTTATTAGTGCCAACGATAGTTGGTAGTATGTTTTTAGGATTGCTTGTGGTGTTGGGATCATAGTAGTTAAGCTGGTTGAGGGTGACGACCTTCCCATTTAATGGAAACATCATGATATAGAATACCGAAGAGGTGACCGCATTCATGGCGTACATGTAACTATGCCCCAAGAGGATGTTGTAGTCAAGTTCTATGTCGATGTCGATCATAACCATTTTTCCACCTAACTCGATGGGGACATTTTGGTACAATCCTCTTGATTGGGATTGTATCCCATCATATGTGTGAACCTAAATGTTTCCACACTTTAGCATGTTGATGTATATGTAACTTCGGAATGTATTTCATCTATGTATATTGTACTCCTATAGAGATGTTATTATTCCTCTATACAGAAGTGTCGTCATTTGTATTGACAAGTGTCGCAAGTGTCGTAACTTTCTAATGGGTTATTAGACCACCATGTGTGGGGTTGGCCCTGATTAAGTTAATATTGGGTTATTGTACTAAGCTAGACAAGTCGGCCCCATAAGGTTATTGGGCAGTCAGGACAAGTATAAATAGAGATCTCCCGATCTCTATTTGGATCACTCAGAACTCACTCTTCCTTCAATCGGAAAGTGTCACACATGTGAGGAGGAGGATCAGCTACTAAGAGTAGTCTATCTTTGTGTACTTTGGTTGTACTATTGCTCTATCTATCTCTGAGGAAGTTGTGGAGTTTTTCACCTTAGGGTTTTCCCCACGGAAACTCTGTGTGTCTATTGTCTCTTATGTTTGCTTCTTGTGATGATTGACATGCTTGCTATGATTGATATGCATTGATATACTGTACATGTTATTCTCTCAGTAAAGATCCTAGAGTATCTTGAATTAATGCTAAAAAATTAACATGGTATCAGAGCTAACCTGAGAAGAAGACATTGTGCAGTGACGAAAACTAGGGTTTCTTGTTTATTGGGTTTCTATCCATGGATTTTGGAGAAGTAATATGATAGATTGACTCTCCTCAGCAAGGTGAATCTTTTTGTCCAATCAGAATTCAATTCTGAGCACTTTCAGTTTTGGCCCTAAAAATTAGGGTTTCCACAAAAATAGGAATATTTGAAATCTGAATACATAGCTGGAAACCCCTTGGAAAAATCGATGTTTAGAGCTTTGGATCAAGATTTTTGGTTGGGTAAATCTCCAGGAAACTCAAACCCTAATTCAGGGTCCTCCTCAGTGAATCCGGGAAGACTAAAAGGCATTTTTGAAGGGTGAAACTCTGCAGATCTCAAATTCTGAATACACCAAGCTGATCATCTCATCAAGGCACATTTTTCTATCCTTTCAGAAAGTTGAAATTCACATTTTAAATTTTTAGGGTTTCTCTGACAAACCCTAATCTAGGACCAGATCCAGTTTTCAGCAAATCGAGTGGTAAGACCTAAATATTTTCTATTTCCATTTGAAGTACTCTTTAAGATGTCTCACCACACCAATCTTGAGGATAAGATGGAAGGTGCTGATAACTTCCGAGCATGGAAGTATAAGATTGGGTTAATCTTGGAAGAAAATGAGTTGGACTCTTACATAAGGGAAGAGGTCCCTATCCCAAAGGAAGAAGAGGCTAAAGCCCTCCATAAGAGGAACTTGGTCAAGGAAAAGAGGATCATTGTTGATTCTATCAAGGACCATCTCATCCCACATGTGTCATCTCTAAAGACACCCAAAGAGATGTTTGATTCCTTGACCAAGCTATTTGAAGGGAAGAACATAAATCGGAAGATGACCCTGCGGAACCAATTGAAAGGAGTAAAGTTTTAGAATGGAGAAACCATTCAATCTTATTTTTCTAGGGTCTCTCAGATCAAGGAACAACTGGAAGCGGTGGATGAAATGGTGGAGAATGGTGAAGTTGCCATGACCACTCTGAATGGCCTACCTAGGTCATGGGATTCCTTTATTCAAGGAATTTGTGCAAGAAGGAAGTTGATCTCCTTCAACAGACTGCAGGAAGAGTGTTCACAAGAAGAAGCAAGGCTTGTGGCCCGAGAAGAAAAGATGGGAAGTGAAGATCAAGCTCTCACAGATCACACCAAGAAAGGAAGGTCAAAGAGGGAGCACTCTCATGCCAAGAAATATTCACACTATCATCAACATAAAGATAATAAAGATCTCAGATGATTCACATGTAATGAGAAGGGTCATTTTGCTTCAGAATGTCCTAAGAAAAAAAAAGAACAACAACAACAATTTCAACAAGAAAAAGAAGGGAAGCAGGAAGAGATTTCATGCTCATGCTGCTGAAGATGATGAACCACCCAAGAAGAAGGCTAGAGCAGAAAGTGATGATGATGACTCATCATGCGAAGAAGAGTATGTTCTAATCTTTGCTCTCATAGGTACTATCTCTCATGGTTGTAATGATTGGCTTATTGACAGTGGGGCTTCAAAGCACATGATTGGGTTTAAAGAATCCTTTGCTAATCTTTCTGAACATGAGTCACCCCATAAGGTGAAACTTGGGGATGAATACCAATACCCTATCAAAGGAAGTGGTGAGGCCTCCTACAATCTAGACTCTGGGAACTCTTTGAAGATGAAAGATGTTTTGTACGTACTTAGGCTCAAGAAAAACTTACTCTCCATATCTGCATTGGATGCAAAAGGCATGTGGGTTGCATTTGTTGATGGCCAAGTACTAATGTGGCCAAAAGGTAAAAATATTGATGATGCAGTAGTGATTGGAGAGCAAGAGGGAGGATTGTATAAACAAAAGGGACAACCTGAACATGCCATGGTGCATGAATCCATGGAGCCAAGTGAACTTTGTCATAGAAGACTTGCACATGTGCACTATAGAGCACTACCAATTGCAAGCAAAGTTGTAGAGGGTCTTCCTGAAATCAAGACCAAACATGAAGGTGTTTACAAAGGATGTGCAAAAGGAAAGAACATAAAGAAGGCATTTCCAAGCAGTGAAAGCAAGGCAAAATATATCTTGGAAATTATCCACTCCGATGTATGTGGTCCAATGTCATCCAGTTCTCTGAGTGGGTATGTTTACTATGTCTTTTTCATTGATGAATTCTCCAGGAAGACTTGGGTTTACTTCTTAAAGAACAAAGATGAAGTGTTTGATAAGTTTAAGGAATTCAAAACCTTGATGGAAAACCAAACCGATAACAAGATCAAGACATTTAGATCCAACAATGGCGAAGAATTCACGTCAAGAGACTTCAAGTGTTATGCAATGATTAAGAGGGAGTTCACCACTCCTTACAATTCACAACAGAATGGTGTAGAAGAAGTTACTTCAGAATAGGACTCCAGCAACTCCTACAAGGAAGCAAAGATTTAGAGGGAGTCCACCCAACAAACAAACAAACATAAGTATTTGAATTGTCATTTCTTGAACATTCTGTTTGTTTAAAATAATGTTATTCAATAATGTATATGCTTATGTTCATAGACTTAGGTTGTGTATTATGCATATTAGAATAATTGCATTGATGAACAAGATACTACTAATATGCAAGTAATGGGTAAGTGGCCTATGGTACTGTACAACATTCCATTGCTACTTATCTAGAATGAAACCTCTTTGCTGACATGTTGGGATTTGTGCACACTCTTAACAATGTTCTGTTAGAGATTGGAAGGCATCTAGAAAGTTATGGGATATGGATAAATGTTGTATTGAAGCATTGGATAAAATAATTGCATGACTATATGACATATATTCTTATGTGTAATATTTTGTTATGAAACTATGAGATGTTTCTAATCATGCAATTTAACTTGTCTTGTAGGAAAGATCATATACCATCACCTACAAAAGAAGGACTGCAACATTTGTTCCAGCAACAAAGTTATCTATTGAAGATATTGAAGATATTGAAGATATTGAAGTTCCCAGGATCTGGGATGAAGTAATGAAATAATGCCATCGACCATGAAGAATGATGGTTGAGATGTGGTCCCAGACTGGAAGGGAAGTCTGCTGTGACTTCCAAGTGGATCTATAAGATCAAGCATGCTATAGGTGGCAGCATAGAGAAATACAAGGCAAGATTCGTAGCTCATGGCTTCTCTCAGAAAGAGGGAATAGATTATGAAGAAAAATTTTCTCCTCTATCCAGGTACACTTCCATCAGATCAGTACTTGCTCTGGCTGTAGTGATGAAATGGAAGATACACCAGATGGATGTCAAGACTACATTCTTGAATGGTGTAGTTGAAGAGGAAGTATATGTGGAGAAACCACTTGGTTTTGAGACACATGATAGGGATTCATATGTGTGCAGAATGAAGAAAGCCTTGTATGGCTTGAAGCAAGCTCCCAGGACTTGGTATGGTAGGATGGACAGTTTCCTATCTATTTTGGGATTTACCAAGAGTAAAGCAGATTCCAACCTTTATTACAAGGTTGAGGAAGGCAATCTAGTGATACTACTTCTGTATGTGGATGATCTATTTGTAACATGTAATGATAGTTTGATTGCTGATACCAAGAGGAAGCTTGCAACCAAGTTCGAGATGAAGGACTGTTGGAACATTTAAAAAACCCACTATGTCATTCTAGACTTAGGATAAAATTAATTAATCATTTATGATTAATTTCCTGAGTTTTGACTAGGTAGAATAGGCCAGTTTTGTCTTTTAGTGGACCACATGCTATCCTCTTTCACAAAAATGAATTTGGATAGATTCTGGATAAGATTTCCTTGGATTCTGTCTGATTTTATTCCATTCCTGAATTAGAAAGACACTATCCAGTTTTAGTTAGCTTTGTCTTGTTTTTTCCAGCTTTCTAGTGGAAAAGATAAATCTAGTTTACTTGTAATCTTTTGCCACTTGACCAATTCAACCTCCACATCATATCTAACCTTCTAAAGCCATCATTACATTCCATTTACCTCACTCATGAGCTTCCATGCCATATTTTCCAAATTCGTAAGCCTCTAGCACAGTTTTGGAAACTACTTTTGCCACCTAGGGGGTTTTTGGTCTTTTCTAAGCCTTTCTTTTTGCTCTTTCCATATTGCTTCAAAGCAATTCGATTTTCACCATGGAGGATATATTATATATTTTTATCATATCAATGAATAAGATACAGAGTGTTTTCCATAATTTATTCTCTCTATTCTTCTTCTCTCATTGTCTAAAATATTCCATGGTGAAATTGTCTTATGAATCTAGTTCCTAGTAATTGAAAATCTCACATGGTATTAGAGCTAGCTTGATTCAAAAAAATTTCCAAGAGTGTTTTTTGTAGGTATTACTATTACTAGGAGTGCATCAGTATGGAGAAAAATCGAGCCAAAGCTGTGACTCTCACTCCCTTCAATTTCTTTGACTGGAAGGCGCATATGATCATCCAGCTTCAGAGCAAAGGATTGTATAGAGTCACTATGGGGCTTGAAACTGAGCCAGGAGCTGTTGCATTAAAATCCAAATGGTTCAACAGGCTTGCTGAAGCTTATGGGTTACTTTGTCTCTCTGTATCTCCAGATCTTCTATTCCATATAGATTCTCTATCAACTCCAAATGAAGTGTGGACAAAGCTAGAGTCTCTCTTTGGAAAACAGGACGAGCTCAGAGGTCATTTGTTGGAGATTGAGCTGATCTCTCTTAGTCCAAGTAATTTTGATTCTATGGAGGAGTTCATATCAAAATTCAAGAACCTAGTGCTTCAACTCAAGCAATGTGGTATAGAGAAGAAGGATGAGCAATTAATCCTTACCATTCTGTCAAAACTGAGCTCTGAATACTCAGTATTTGTGCCAACTTTTCATTCTACAAGACTTGCAGTTCCCAAGTGGAAGATTCCAAACTTGGATGCATTCATTGATTTGCACACTCAATAAAAGGACAAGCTGGTCCAAATGAGGGATCAATCACCCTCCAAAGACTTTGCACTTGTTGCTCATCGAGCAAAGAGTTTCAAGAATGACAAATCCAAACATAAGATATTTTCAGATGAAGAGTATTTTGATGGAGATTCCAAATCCAAGAAGATGAAGAAGGAGAAGCCCAAGTGATATTATTGCTGCAAAGGCACTCATCCTGAGAAATCTTGCTTCAAGAAGAAATTAGACATCATGGACAAGATGCTTGAAGAGCATAACATAGATGTTCCTGACTTTGCAAAGAAAGAACAAGGCAAGGTTGTTGTAGAACAAGAACTCTGTCTCCACGCCTCTCCCAAAGGTAGTAATGTTTATGCTTTGAGTGATAGAGTGAAATATAATTATTATGTATTTGATATTGATTCACATTCTGATATATCAGAATTAGAAACCTCCACCTCTTCCTTGGAACAATCTTCAGTCAGTTCATCCAAGTCTACTCTCAAAACTAGTCATTTTTTACTAGCTTCTGACTTGTCTTCTGAAAGGTCTTTCCACCATCATTCAAATATTTTAGATTCTAATTTAGAAGATGATTTACAGTCTGATATGCAGGTCATTACATATCCCACATAATATTCCCAACCTTTGGATGCACAAAAGACCCTACAAACCCCAAGTTCTCCAGTTAAGAAACTACACAATTCTATGTTTTCCTACACTGTGTCACTTGCCTTTGTTGCACTTTTGTCTTGCATATATTTCATTGGTTGGAAAGCCATTGTTTTGGAATTATTTGGACTGATATTCCACACATTTAGACATGACCCCATCACTCATGGTTCAAAAGTCAAGTCCTCACACTCTCCAGGCTCGCTCAGCTGTCCGGGTGATCTAGTTTCTCAAAATTTTTCTACTGAAATTATGTTCAATCATGGAGACTCCACATATTTACCGGTTGCTGCTCCATATGACTTACATTCTGATATTTCAGAGCTGCATGATCCCATTTCAAATATCAGAAAGGTTCTACATCAGTTTGAGAGAAAGTACAAGAACTAGTACACCACATTGCAACTACAAAAGAAATTGATCCTGTTGAGTTCATTGTTTCTCCTTGGGAAGGAGTATGCATAGATCTTCTTTCCATCATTGATTATGTTTTCAGATTTGATTATGTATGTTACAACAGCAAGAAAAATTCATTTGATGCTCCTCTATCATCAAAAGATGAACTTCATAGAGCTTCAACACATGGTTCTTTCCTACACAACATCGATGCATTGATGCATGATCATGACATCCACAATCTCTTCATCAAGTCAGTTCCTTGGAAGTAGCCCATTCAGCTCATTCAAATGAGCAACATGACAGTATGAAGACATCAAGCATGTCCATTTTTGAGGAAGGGTTTTGTTCCCATGAGGTTTTCCCTGTTTCCTCGGTTTACATGGACTAGTTATTTTTGTATTGGGGTGACCATAAGCCTTGTTGCTTGGGCCCTATATTTTTGATATTTTTCTAATTCCCATCACATAAAGTCAGGATTAAGGGGGGGTGTTGAAACATTTAAAAAACTCACTATGTCATTCTAGACTTAGGATAAAATTAATTAATCATTTATGATTAATTTCCTGAGTTTTGACTAGGTAGAATAGGCCAGTTTTGTCTTTTAGTGGACCACATGCTATCCTCTTTCACAAAAACGAATTTGGATAGATTCTGGATAAGATTTCCTTGGATTCTATCTAATTTTATTCCATTCCTGAATTAGAAAGACACTATCCATTTTTAGTTAGCTTTGTCCTATTTTTTCTGCTTTCTAGTGGAAAAAATAAAGCTAGTTTACTTGGAATCTTTTGCCACTTGACCAATTCGACCTCCAAATCATATATAACCTTCTAAAGCCATCATTACCTTCCATTTACCTCACTCATGAGCTTCCATGCCATACTTTCCAAATTCGTGAGCCTCTAGCACAGTTTTGGAAACTACTTTTGCTACCTAGGGGGTTTTTGGTATTTTCTAAGCCTTTCTTTTTGCTCTTTCCATATTGCTTCAAAGCAATTCGATTTTCTCCATGGAGGATGTATTATATATTGTTATCATATCAATGAATAAGATACATAGTGTTTTCCATAATTTATTCTCTCTATTCTTCTTCTCTCATTGTCTAAAATATTCCATGGTGAAATTGTCTTATGAATCTAGTTCCTAGTAATTGAAAATCTCACAAGGACTTGGGGATGATGCACTATTTTCTAGGCATGGAGGTATGGCAGAGTGTAGATGATATCTTCCTTGGACAAGGGAAGTATGTAGTAGAGATCCTGAAGAGGTTCGGGATGATGGACTGCAAGGCCATGGCCACACCTATGGCATCGAACCTGAAGCTTCTGTGTGATGCTTCATCTGATCCAGTTGATGTCACGATGTATTGTCAGATGATTGGGTCCTTGATGTACCTGACGAACACGAGACCAGATATTTGCTTTGAAATGAACACATTGAGCCAGTTCCTGAAGGATCCGAGGAGTGTTCACCTAGTTGTTGTAAAGCATATTCTGAGGTACCTGAAGGGTATAGTTGACTATGGGATCAAGTATGATGCGAATCAAAAGTTTAACATACAGGGTTATGTTGATTCAGATTGGGCAGGCAGTGCTGCAGATAGAAAGAGCACTTCTGGTGTTGCTTCAGCATGGGATCAGGTGTGATCTCTTGGTTTAGCAGGAAGCAGTCCTACGTAACACTGAGTACAGCCGAGGCAGAGTATGTTGCAGCCTGTTCGACTAGTTGTGAGGTAGTATGGCTTCAGAAGCTACTGTCTGAGTTATTTGATCTCCCACTGGAAGCTACTGGTATCTTTTGTGACAACCAGAGTTGTGTGAAGCTGTCTAAGAACCCGATGTTCCACGACAGGTCGAAACACATAGAGATCAAATATCACTATATTAGGGATATGGTGTAGAGAGGAGCAGTGAAGCTCCTGTATGTTGTGACAGATGAACAGATTGCAGATATACTGATGAAGCCACTAGCCAGAGTGAAGTTCGAGTACTTCAGAGAGAGGCTTTGTGTTCTTCATATTGGCGACACTTCGAGGAAGAAGTGATGGACACATTTGTTGAATCCATTCCAAGCATGTTCGAAGGAGGATCCTTCACATGGCTGTGGATGTAAGCGCTGGATGATGAGCATCAGGACGATGCTCCAGTTACTGCTCTGTATATGCATCAGGTGGATGTTAGATATGATCATTTGGATCATTTATATGTATATGTATGTATGCATCATATTGGATGTTGGATATGATCGGTTGGATCATTTATATGTATATGTATGTATGCATCATGTTGGATGTTGGATATGATCAGTTGGATCATTTATATATATGTATGTACGCATCATGATGGATGCTGGATATGATTAGTTGGATCATGTGTATGTATCTGTAGATGTATCAGGTGGATACATTGTACGATCAGGTAGATCATGTATGTTGATATGTATTAGGTATGATGAGGTGGATCATGTATTTGTATATGTATCAGGTGGATACATTTTATGATTAGGTAGATCATGTATGATGATATGTATCAGGCAGATACTATGTATGCATTAGGTGGATGCATTGTATGATCAGGATGATCATGGATGATGAGCTTCAGGATGTTGCTCCAGATATGCCTCAGGACGATGTAGTGATGAGTATCAGGATGATACTCTAGATGATATGCATCAGGATGATGCTATGATGATGATCAGGATGATCATATGTATCAAGTGGATACATTACATAATCAGTTGGATTATGTGTGATGAGTTCCGAAGACACAGATGCACAGTGCCTTTCCAACATGGTGGTAGATGTGTTCTCCCATGTGCGTTGATGTAAGTGCAGAGCCTTTCCAACATGGTGGTAGATGTGTTCTCCCATGTGCGTTGATGTAAGTGCAGATCCTTTTCGGCATGGTGGTAGATGTGTTCTCCCATGTGCGTTGATGTAAGTGCAGAGCCTTTCCGACATGGTGGCAGATGTGTTCTCCCATGTGCGTTGATTGGAGTGCTGAGCCTTTCCCGGATGGTCAGAGGAAATTCCTTCCATGCCGGTGAGTGTAGGTGCTGTGTTGTGTGCATCTAGACTGTGTGCATCTAGACTGTGCTTCGTGGACGATGATCAGTATGATTATGAGTATCAAGATGATACTCCGTGGTCATGGACAGGTTTCCAGTTACATGTAAAAGATCCTGGGATATCCGATAGGTTGAGTTGTGTGCTCATAATCAATCCTGGGATGCTCTTTCGAGGTTTTGTTGACTCACGTAATAAGTCCTGAGGATTCCACAGTATGGCCAATGATGATGAAGACCTGTAGGTGGTGGGCTTACATCCAGTATGAAAAAGGACTGGCTCTGTAGAACTTCCTATGACGAGTAGATTCAGAGATTGATTGAGATAGTAGCAACAGTGATGATGACGATGATTCAAGTATGATGATTCGCTGATGATGATCCAGAGAAGAAGACTTGTGCTAGTAGATCTGTGTCGAGAAATACCTTCCTAGTAAAGAGGGAGTGTTGATGTATATGTAACTTCGTAATGTATTTCACCCATGTATTTCTTCTATGTATATTGTACTCCTATAGAGATGTTATTATTCCTCTATACGGAAGTGTCATCATTTGTATTGACAAGTATCGCAAGTGTCGTAACTTGCTGATGGGTTATTAGACCACCATATGTGGGGTCGGCCCTGATTAAGTTAATATTGGGTTATTGTACTAAGCTAGACAAGTCGGCCCCATAAGGTTATTGGGTAGTCAGGACAAGTATAAATAGAGATCTCCCGATCTCTATTTGGATCACTCAGAACTCACTCTTCCTTCACTCGAAAAGTGGCGCACATGCGAGGAGGAGGATCAGCTGCTAAGAGGAGTCTATCTCTGTGTACTTTGGTTGTACTATTGCTCTATATATCTTTGAGGAAGTTGTGGGGTTTTTCACCTTAGGGTTTTCCCCACGGAAACTTTGTGTGTCTATTGTCTCTTATGTTTGCTTCTTGTGATGATTGACATGCTTGCTATGATTGATATGCATTGATATACTGTACATGTTATTCTCTCAGTAAGGATCCTAGAGTATCTTGAATTAATGCTCAAAAATTAACATAGCAGACATAACGCAAGTGGATGCACCTTGATCGATGAATCATAATGTTCTTTACAATGACTAGGATTTGAAATGCAACTAATTAGGGTAGTCACGGTTCACCTTTGTCGAGAGAAAAGGCCATGAGATGCGCATAGGAAGGATTGACGATGCTTAGTGCATTCAATAACACCTTTTGCTGATTTGGGCATGACTGTAACACCTCTAGCGTGGAAATGGATGCAGGTGATTAAGCCAAGTCATCCATCATAATGTAATTGTGGGAGGATTTCATGTGAGGGTTATTAGGGTACATCGAAGTGGAACCTTCGGAATTCACGAGATTTGTTCGACATTCGGTCCTAGTATTTGCAAACGGAACCTTGAGAGGATAGGGATGTCTTCCACTTGGGGAGATTTAGGCATATCATAATATTTGGCTCGAGTTTGAATATTAACATCCAACATGTAGATATTTTGGAAAGATCCATCGCCAGAGGGGCGAGGATCTTGATATTGTGTAACTACCCCTTGGTTTGCAAAGGGTTGTTGTAATACAATGGTTTGGGGTTGGGGAGGGTTAATAAACCGAGGGGGGTTTTTCACTGTCTTCTTCTTGTCTTCCAATAATCGTTGGTAGTTGGGGATAAGAGGGAAATGATGAGTATAATGACCATATTCACCGCAAATGGAGCAATAGTAATTGGTTCTCAGGTTAGCATTCTTCCCTTGTTTTGGGGGATTATTAGTCCCCATGTTTTGATTGCCCATATTCTATTTTGTTGGGGAGGGGGGTTTCCCCCTTGCCTCAGTTGTTGGTTTGCTTGTTCTTCCCTTTCTTCCTCCCCTGATTTCGAGTATTCTGGGGGTTTGTGGTGTTCAATTGCTTGAGCTGTTGAGCTTGTTGAACGTAAGAAGGTTGAACCAAGTTCACCCCCATGTGGGGTGTGGGTTGCTGACCAGTTGGGAATGGGAATGGGTAATAAGGGTTATACACCTGGGGTGGGATAAATGTGGGTTGTGCGTTGTAAGATGTGGACATAGGATCAAATTGTGCCATTAGCGATGTAGGAACAATTGTCATTTGGATAACGTTTTGGTAAGTAGGACTATAGGCTCCATACTATGATTGACCAACTTGTGGGGTTGGTACCGGTGTAGGGGGCACAAACGTAGATGGAATGTATGGGTAATGTGGAGCCAAATATTGATCTTCCCTAGCTGACTTATGTTGGTTCTCTCTAGAATCGAAATCCACCGTCATAGAAGAAGTCCACCCCCCAACATCTTCTTCAATCGAGACACACACCATTTGTTTCATATCATCCTTTGATGACCCTTCATCATCAACCCATACCAATACTATTGTGTCAATATACACAGGTCCCTTACACCTTTCTATTCGATCCTCTCAAACCAATGAGGAAATCCCATGTACATAGCATGGGGGCAGGCCCCCACGCTTTCCTACTCATCATTGTCGTCATTCTCCTCAGTGATACTGGGGTCATCCACCTCGCAGGGGGCATACCCCATCATCATATCACCAATTGAATGTACCACTATGGCCAATAACCTCATGGTATACCCCCCTTCTAAAAGTTGATCGATGCCTTCTCGATACCTCTCCAGGAGAACATCCACACTACATTGACACCTCTAGGTTGATCGACATAATAGAATACCTTTACCTCGGGATAAGGGGGAATGCTGAATCATTTTGACCCTACCCCATCACATCTATCTCAATATTTTAGTGATCCCATTGCTCAATCCAACACATATGTGATCCATAATCACAATCCCCATCCCCATAGCCTGGGGGCAAGTCATTAACCTTGCTCATTTTTGCACATGCATGATCTCAACGATTTCCTGAGGTCACATGTCACTTATATATTTTGTTTGATTTCCAGATGCACATTTTATGCTTTGGTATCATTTCCATGTGTACAAGTCCAAGTTGTGTTGAACTCCACTTGTTTTAGTCGACAGCTGATCCCTACAGGTATAATCTCTTAACTGGCATATATGTCATCTTCTCCCCTACATTATATGATGCATTGATCTAATTTCTCCTTTACGCTAGTAGGAACCCCCCTTGTTTGAGTAAGTGGCCCATCCTATCCACCATTGCATTCGTCCTTACTCTGCAGTAGAGCCTACCTTACATGAGTGTCTGTTTTAGTACCCCCTGCATTTGGCGCCCATGTCATTCGTATCCCCATAGGACTGGGTGTCCTCGTATTTTGACATCTAACGGTGAAGCTGCATGCAATCCATTCACATTGTCATTCATTGGCTAATCCTTGTAAATGGAATCCTGGTATGGAGTTTATTTTAATCCCTTGTTTGACTCCTTAGAGAATAAAAAGATTGTTGGGCAAACTTGCTTCTTTTCATCCTCATTAAAGTATTTTAAAGGGAATCCATTCACTATGCCTATTATCCCTTTTTCGGATTGGATGGACTAATTACGAAAAAGGAATACTCTAGTCCCTTTGTCTAGAAGAGTTCTCCATTGCACACTTTTATGCTTTTTCAGGATTTGGGGACTAACTTATGAAAAAGAAAACTCATGGAGTATTCTTTCTATTTTTAGACTCTCTAAAATTGAAAACGCTAGTGAGAATCCACCGTCTTGGGATCTAAAAAAATCCACAAGAAAGTACCATATTGAGCACACTTCTATCCCTTCTTTGAGCTCATTAAACCATGAAGAAGGACCAAACAGTGCCTTTTGGTGCCCCTGCAAATCACATATAGTCCCGTAATATGGAAGCATCCCTAGTATGGTCACCTTTGTTGAGAGTATTTTGTGATGTTTCATCCTTGGATTTCCCTCGATATCACCTATCAGTTTCCCCCTCTGCATATTGTTGATGTATATGTAACTTCGGAATGTATTTCATCCATGTATTTCATTTATATATTATTGTACTCCTCTAGAGATGTGTCATTCCTCTATACGGGTTATTATACCACCATGTGTGGGGTCGGCCCTGATTTATGTAATATATGGTTGATGTACCTAGCTAGACAAGTCGACCCCATAAGGTCAATGGGAAAACAGAACAAATATAAATAGAGATCGAGAGATCTTTATTTGCATCACTCAGAAACTCATTCTTCCTTCACTCGGAAAATGGCGCACATGTGAGGAGGAGGATCATCTGCTTCTAGGAGACTATCTCTGTGTATTTGGTTGTACTTTGGTTGAGCCATTGCTCTCTCTATCTCTGAGGAGATTGTGGGGTTTTTCACCTTAGGGTTTTCCCCACGGAAACTTTGTGTGTCTATTGTCTCTCATGCTTTTGATTCTTGTGATGATTGACATGCTTGTTATGATTGATATGCATTGATATACTGTACATGTTGTTCTCTCAGTAAATATCCTAGAGTATTGTGAATTAATGTTCAAAATTTGACATGGTATCAGAGCTAACCTAAGAAGAAGACATTGTGCAGTGACGAAAACTAGGGTTTCCTGTTTATTGGGTTTCTCTCCACAGATTTTGGAAAAGCAGTATAGTAGATTGACTCTACTCATCAAGGAGAATATATCTGTCCAATCAGAATTCAATTCTGAGCTTTTTCAGATTTGGCCCTAAAAATTAGGGTTTCCACAAAAATAGGAATTTCTGAACTCTAAAGACATAGCTAGAAGCTCCTTGGAAAAATCAAAGTTTAGAGCTTTGGATCGAGATTTTTGGCTGAGTAAATCTCTGGGAAACTCAAACCCTAATTCAGGGTCCTCTTGAGTGAATCCAGGAAGACTAAAAGGCACTTCTTAAGGGTGAAACTTTGCATAAATAAAATTCTGAATACACTAGGCTGATCAGCTCATCAAGGCGCATCTTTCTATCCTTTTAGAAAGTTGAAATTCACATTTTGAATTTTTAGGGTTTTGCTAACAAACCCTGATCCGGGACCAGATCCAGTTTTCAACAAATTAAGTGGTAAGACCTAAATCTTTTCTATCTCCATTTGAAGTACTCTTTAAAGATGTCTCACCACACCAAGCTTGAGGATAAGCTTGAAGGGGCTGACAAATTCTGAGCCTGGAAGTATAGGATTGGGTTAATCCTGGAAGAAAATGAATTGGATTCTTACATCAGCTCTGAGGTCCCTATCCCATAGGATGAAGAGGCTAAGGTATTGCATAAGAAGAACTTGGTCAAGGAAAAGAGAATCATTGCTGATTCTATCAAAGACCATCTCATACCACATGTGTCATCTCTAAAGACACCCAAGGAGATGTTTGATTCCCTGACCAAGTTATTTGAAGGGAAGAACATAAATCGAAAGATGACTCTACAGAATCAATTGAAATGGGCCAAGATGTTGAAGGGAGAGACCATTCAATCTTACTTCTCCAAGGTCTCTCAGATCAAGGAACAACTTGAAGCTGTGGATGAAGTAGTGGACAATGGTGAAGTTGTTATGACCACTCTGAATGGCCTACCTAGGTCATGGGACTCCTTTATTCAAGGAATCTGTGCAAGAAAGAAATTGATCTCTTTCAGTAGATTGTGGGAGGAATTCTCTCAAGAAGAAGCTAGGCTTGTGGCACGAGAAGAAAATTTGGGTAAGGAAGATCAAGATCTCGCAGCTCACACCAAAAGAAGCAAGCCTAAGAGGGAGCACTCTCAACAGAAGAGATCTACTCACTATCACCAAAAGAATAAGAAGGACTTAAGGTGCTTCACATGCAATGAGAAGGGTCACTTTGCTTCAGAATGTCCCAAGAACAAAACGGATAACAACAACAACAACAAATCCAGCAAGAAGAAGAAGGGCAGAAAAAGAAAGTTCCATGCTCATGCTGCCGAAGATGATGAACCTCCAAAGAAGAAGGCTAGGGCAGAAAGTGATGATGACTCATCAAGTGAAGAAGAGTATGTTCTAATCTATGCTCTCATAAGTACTATCTCTCATGGTTGTAATGATTGGCTTATTGATAGTGGGGCTTCCAAACACATGACTGGGTTTAAAGAATCTTTTGTAAATCTATCTGAACATGAATCACCCCATAAAGTGAAAGTTGGGGATGACTATCAATACCCCATCAAAGGAAGTGGTGAAGCCTCCTACAACCTAGATTCTGGAAAATCTTTGAAGATGAAAGAAGTCCTTTATGTACCTGGGATCAAGAAGAACCTACTCTCCATATCTGCATTGGATGCAAAAGGTATGAGGGTTGCATTTGTGGACGACCAAGTTCTAATGTGGCCAAAAGGTAAAACTATCGATGATGCAGTAGTGATTGGAGAGCAAGAGGGAGGATTGTACAAATTGAAGGGACAACCTGAACATGCTATGGTGACATGAAGACAAAGATTCATCCATAGTCATGAATCACATGGAGGTATGTATTATTTGGTTTTGCAAAGATTAACTTATGAGTTATGCAGGTCATTGAAGAGAACAAGAAAACATTGCTAGACATAACTAGCAAATATGATGACTAGGTATGTTTCTCTTATATCATAGGATCTCTCATATGTAAGTACACATGGCATGATTGATAATGATTATTCATGAAGTCATAGATTTGAATAATCATGGGTGCATGCATATCATGTTTCTTACATTAATTAATGATATGACTAATTAGAAGAGTCATAGGGTTGAGTAATCACAGGTTTAGGCATATTATGTTTGTTATGATATGACTAACCATAAGAGTCCTATATAAATACTAATGCTTATTATTTCTGTTTGAAATGATCATGACTATACATGCTTAAGATTACTGTGTTTTGATAGTATTGAGAATATACTAATGAATGTATGGTTATGTATGAGATCATGAGGATAACACAATAATGATACTAATAAGCATGCATAGGGACCAAGGATGAATATAAGTTCAAGGAAAGGTAATCCAGGAAGCAAAGATCAAGAGGGAGCACACTCCAGTAGTTTCTGCAAGGATGCAGATATTCAGAGGGAGTTGACCATCTTTCTTCATTCCATAACAGAAAGGTGTAGAAGAAGCTACTTCAGCAGCTCCTACAAGGAAGCAAAGACTCAGAGGGAGTCCACCCAACAAGCAAACAAAGATAAGTATTTCAATTATCATTTTTTGCCTATTTTGTTTGTTTAAATAATATTGTCCAATGATGTATATGCTTATGTTCCTAGAATTAGGATATGTATTGTGCATATTAGAGTGATAGCATTAATGAATAGTATACTACTAATATGCATGTAATGGGTAAGTGGCCTATGGCACTGTACAACATTCCATTGCTATTTATCTAGAATGAAACCTCTTTGCTGACATGTTGGGAGTAGTGCAAACGCTTAGCAATGTTCTGGTAGAGATTGGAAGGCATCTAGAAAGTTACAGGATATGGATGAATGCTGTATTCAAAGCATTGGCTAATTGCATGACTATATGACATATATTCTTATGTGTAAGATTTTGTTATGAAACTATGAGATGGTTCTAATCATGCAATTTAACTTGTCTTGTAGGAAAGATCATATACCATCACCTACAAAAGAAGGACTACAACATTTGTTCAGCAACAAAGATATCTATTGAAAATATTGAAGATATTGAAGTTCCCAGGATATGGGAAGAATGCCTTGATCGAGGAGTACCAATTGATCATGAAGATGTTTGGGATGCAGTCCCAAGACCTGTGTTAAATTTTGAGCATTAATTCACAATACTCTTGGATCTTTACTGAGAGAATAACATATACAATATATCAATGCATAACAATCACAATAAGCATGACAAGCATCACAAGAATCAAAAGCATGAGAGACAAGAGACATAGAGTTTTCGTGGGGAAAACCCTAAGGTGAAAAACCCCACAACTTACTCAGAGATAGAGAGAGAAACGGCTCAACCAAAGTACAACCAAAATACACTTGAGATAGTCTCCTAGTAGTAGATGATCCTCCTCCTCACTAGTGCACCACTTTCTGAGTGAGAGAAGTGTGACTTTCTGAATGATCAAAATAGAGATCTCCCGATCTCTATTTATACTAACCTGTTTGCCCAGTTACACTATGGGGCCGACTTGTTTATCTAGATACATCCACAATATAATATATATTTCAGGGCCAACCCCACACATGGTGGTCTAATAACCCATCGGCAAGTACACACACTTGCAACACTTGTCAATCCACATGACGACACTTCCTTATAGAGGAATAACACATCTCTAATAAGGGTACAATAAATATATATGAAATAAATAGATGCAATACATTCCAAAGTTACATATACAACAACACTCCCTCTTAACTAGGAAGGTATTTCTCGACACAGTTCTGCAAGACAAATCTTCTTCTTGGGATCATCGTCGTCATCATTGTCACTACTACTGCTATCTCAACCAATCTCTAACTCTAATCGTCATAGGAAGTTCTACAGAGCCAGTCCTTTTTCATACTGAATGTAGGCCCACCACATGCAGGTCTTCATCATCACTGGCCATACTGTGGAATCCTCAGGACTTATTACGTGCATCACAAAACCTGGCTGCAGCATCCCAGGCTATTACGAGCACACAGTTGTACCTGTGGGATCTCCCAGGAGCACATTACATGTGAACCATCACAAAACCTGGCTAAAGCATCCCAGGCTGTTACAAGCACACAACTCTACCTGTCGGATCTCCCATGAGCACATTACATGTGATCTCACCACAAAACCTGGCTAAAGCATCTGAGGCATTTTTCATCCTTTACAGATCTCCCAGGAGCAAATTACATGTGGTCCACCACAAAACCTGGCTGAAGCATCTGAGGCCTTTTTCATCCTATCCAGATCTCCCAGGAGCAAATTACATGCCATAGGACAAAACCTCACAAGAGCATCTCAGGATGTTACGGGTACACAACTTCAACCTGAATATCTCCCAGGGCACAAATTACATGTCCTCCCAGAGCAATGTCTCGAAAGAGCATCCCAGGCTGCTATGGGTACGCAACTCTGACCTATAGGATCTCCCAAACATGCTCATCTGCACAACCTGATCCACGGCCACAAAGTATCATCTGATACTCACCATACATCATCCTGATGTACACATGATCATCATGATCATCATCACTACAACATCCTGCTACATGTCATCTGGAGAAGCTCGTCATCCACGATCACCCTGATCATACAATGCATCCATCTGATGCACACCAAGTATCTACCTGATACATATCATCATACACAGTGTATCCACCTGATACATAGATACATGATCCACGGCCACAAAGTATCATCTGATACTCACCATACATCATCCTTATGTACACATGATCATCCTGATCATCATCACTACAACATCCTGCTACATGTCATCTGGAGAAGCTCGTCATCCACGATCACCCTGATCATACAATGCCCATAATCCACTGTACCCTTCAGGTACCTCAGAACATGATTTAAAACAACCAATTGAACACTTCTCGGATCCATTAGGAACTAGCTCAATGTGTTCGCAGCAAAGCAAATATCTAGTCTCGTGTTCGTCAGGTACATCAAGGACCCAATCATCTGACGATACATAGAGACATCAACCGGCTCAGATGACGCATCACATAGAAGCTTTAGATTCGATGCCATAGGTGTGGCCATGGCCTTGCAATCCATCATCCTGAATCTCTTCAGGATATCTACTATGTACTTCCCTTGACCAAGGCAGATCCCACCTGCACTCTGCCACACCTCCATACCTAGGAAATAATGCATCATTCCCAAATCTTTCATATCGAACTCAGCAGCAAGCTTCCTCTTAGTATCACACCAAGTTCTAGGAGCTTGCTACAAGCCATACAAGGCTTTCTTCAATCTGCACAGATGTGACTCCCTGTCAGGTCTTGGGACTGCATCCCAAACATCATCTTCATGATCGACGGATCATGGCATTCCATTTCTTCATCCCAGATCCTGGGAACTTCAATATCTTCAATAGATATCTTTGTTGCTAGAACAAATGTTGTAGTCCTTCTTTTGTAGGTGAAGATATACGGTCTTTCCTACAAAACAAGTTAAATTGCATGATTAGAAACATCTCATAATTTTCAGAACAAATTCTTTACACATAAAGAAATATGTCATGCAGTTATCTTAGCCAATGCTTCAATACAACATTTATCCATGTTCCACAACTTTCTAGATTCCTTCCAGTCTCTACCAGAACATTGTTAAGAGTTTGCACTACTCCCAACATGTCAGCAAAGAGGTTTCATTATAGATAAGTAGCACTGGAATGTTGTACAGTGCCATAGGCCACTTACCCATCACATGCATATTAGTAGTATCTTGTTCATTAATGCAATCATTCTAATATGCACAATATATCTCCTAAGCATAATATTATTTAAACAAAAATAGGCAAGAAATGATAATTGAAATACTTATCTTTGTTTGTTTGTTGGGTGGACTCCCTCTGAATTTTTGCTTCTTGGCAGGAGGTACTGAAGTAGCTTCTTCTACACCTTTCTGTTGTGGAATGTAGGAAGATGGTCAAATCCCTCTGAAAATCTGCATCCTTGCAGGAGATGCTGGAGTGTGCTCCCTCTTGATATTTGCTTCTTGGATTACCTGTCCTTGAACTTATATTCATCCTTGCTGCCATCAATCTTTTTGAACCCTGGAAAGTATATTCTGTAAGCCTTCAAGCTTTCAATGTAACCCACAAAGATACCCTTCTTTCCTGAAGGATCTAGTTTGGTCCTCTTTTCCTTTGGGACATGAGTGTATACTGGACAACCAAATATTCTGAGATGGCTGACTTCAGGTTTCTTACCAGAAAAGACCTCTTCTGGTGTCTTGTTGTCCAATATCTTGTGGGGTGTTCTGTTATGCACATATACAACTGTTCTAGCTGCTTCTGCCCATAAATGCATAGGTAGATCCTGGTCATGCAGCATTTCCCTTGCTACTTCCATGATTGTTCTGTTCTTCCTTTCTGCAACTCCATTCTATTGGGGATTGTAAGGAGTAGTCAACTCCCTCTTAATCCCTGACTCACTGCAAAGCTTCTTGAAGTCACCTGAGGTGAATTCTCCACCATTGTCGGATCTGAATGTTTTGATCTTCTTGTTAGTTTGATTCTCCATCAAGGTTTTGAATTCCTTGAACTTATCAAACACCTCATCTTTGTTCTTCAAGAAGTATACCCAAGTCTTCCTGGAGAAGTCATCAATAAATGAGACATAGTAAACATACCCACTTAGAGAACTGGATGACATAGGACCACATACATCTGAGTGGATGATTTCTAGGATATCCTTTGCCTTGCTTTCACTACTTGGGAAAGCCTTCTTAATGTTCTTACCTTTTGCACATCCTTTGCAAACAACTTCATGTTTGGTCTTGATTTCAGGAAGACCCTCTACAACCTTGCTTGCAATTGGAAGTGCCCTATAGTGAATATGAGCAAGTCTTTTGTGCCAAAGTTCACTTGGCTCCATAGATTCATGCACCATGACATGTTCAAGTTGTCCCTTCAATTTATACAAACCTCCCTCTTGCTCTCCAATCACTACTGCATCATCTATGGTCTTTCCCTTTGGCCACATTAGGACTTGGCCATCCACAAATGCGACCCTCATACCTTTTGCATCCAATGCAGAGATGGAGAGTAAGTTCTTCTTGAGCCCAGGTACATAAAGGACTTCTTTCATCTTCAAAGATTTTCCAGAATCTAGGTTGTAGGAGGCTTCACCACTTCCTTTGATTGGGTATTGATAATCATCCCCAAGTTTCACCTTATGGAGTGATTCATGTTCAGATAGGTTCACAAAAGATTCCTTAAACCCAGTCATGTGTTTCGAAGCCCCACTGTCAATTAACCAATCATTACAACCATGGGATATAGTACCTGTGAGAGCAGAGATTAGAACATACTCTTCTTCACTTGATGAGTCATCATTACTATCATCATTTTCTGCCCTAGCCTTCTTCTTGGGTGGTTCATCATCCTCGGCAGCATGAGCATGAAACCTTCTTTTTCTGCCCTTCTTCTTGTTGTTGAAGTTGTTGTTGTCCTTCTTGTTCTTGGGGCAATTTATGGCAATATGTCCTTTTTCATTACAGGTGAAGCATATTCTTCTTTCTTTGAAGTGATGTGACGATTTCTTGGAGTGAGATGGCTCTCTCTTGGACTTCCCTTTCTTGGTGTGAGCTGTGAGAGCTTGATCTTCATTCCCCATCTTTTCTTCTCGTGAGCATTCTTCCTGTAGTCTACTAAAGGAAATCAACTTCTTTCTTGCACATATTCCTTGAATGAAGGAGTCCCATGACCTAGGTAAGCCATTCAGAGTGGTCATGACAACTTCACCATTCTCCACCATTTCATCCACTGCTTCTAATTGTTCCTTGATTTGGGAGACCCTTGAAAAATAAGATTGAATGGTTTCTCCATTCTGGAACTTTACTCCTTTCAATTGGTTCCGCATGGTCATCTTCCGATTTATGTTCTTCCCTTCAAATAGCTTGGTCAAAGAGTCAACCATCTCTTTGGGTGTCTTTAGAGAAGACACATGGGGTTTGAGATGGTCTTTGATAGAATCAACAATGATTCTCTTTGCCTTGACCAAGTTCTTCTTATGCAATACTTTAGCCTCTTCATCCTCTGGGATAGGGATGTCTTCTTTTATATATGAGTCCAACTTATTCTCTTCCAAGATTTACCCAATCCTATACTTCCAAGCTCAGAAGTTATCAACCCCTTCAAGCTTATCCTCAAGCTTGGTGTGGTGAGACATCTTAAAGAGTACTGCAAATGGAAATAGAAAATATTTAGGTCTTACCATTTGAAATGCTGAAAACTGGATCTGGTCCTGGATTAGGGTTTGTCGAAAAAACCCTAAAAATTCAAAATGTGAATTTCAACTTTCTGAAAGGATAGAAAGATGCGCCTTGATGAGCTGATCAGCCTAGTGTATTCAGAATTTGAGATCAGCAAAGCTTTACCCTTCAGATTTGCCTTTTTGTCCTCCCGGGTTCACTGGGAGAGCCCTGAATTAGGGTTTGAGTTTCCCGGAGATCTACCCAGCCAAAAATCTCGATCCAAAGCTCTAAACTTCGATTTTTGCAAGGAGCTTCCAGCTATGTCTTCAGATTTCAGAAATTCCTATTTTTGTCGAAACCCTAATTTTTAGGGACAAATCTGAAAATGCTCAGAATTGAATTCTGATTGGACAGATGGATTCTCCTTGATGAGTAGAGTCAATCTACTATACTGCTTTTCCAAAATCTATGGAGAGAAACCTAATAAACAAGAAACTCAAGTTTCCGTCACTGCAAAATGTCTTCTTCTCAGGTTAGCTCTGATACCATGTTAAATTTTGAGCATTAATTCACAATACTCTTGGATCTTTACTTAGAGAATAACATATACAGTATATCAATGCATAACAATCACAATAAGCATGACAAGCATCACAAGAATCAAAAGCATGAGAGACAAAAGACACAGAGTTTTCGTGGGGAAAAAACTAAGGTGAAAAACCCCACAACTTCCTCAGAGATAAAGAGAGAAATGGCTCAACCAAAGTACAACCAAAATACACTTGAGATAGTCTCCTAGTAGCAGATGATCCTCCTCCTCACTAGTGCGCCACTTTCTGAGTGAGAGAGGTGTGACTTTCTAAATGATCAAAATAGAGATCTCTTGATCTCTATTTATACTAACCTGTTTGCCCAGTTACACTATGGGGCCGACTTGTCTATCTAGATACATCCACAATATAATATATATTTCAGGGCCAACCCCACACATGGTGGTCTAATAACCCATCGACAAGTACACACACTTGCGACACTTGTCAATCCACATGACGACACTTCCTTATAGAGGAATAACACATCTCTAATAAAGGTACAATAAATATATATGAAATACATAGATGAAATACATTCCGAAGTTACATATACATCAACAACCTGAAGAGGAGTCTGTAGTGACTTCCAAGAGGATCTACAAGATCAAGAATGCTGCAGGTGGTAGCATAGAGACTCTTGCTCCTGTATCCAGATACACTTCCATTAGGTCAGTACTTACTTTGGCTGCAGTGATGAAGTGGAATATACACTAGATGGATTTCAAGATAGCTTTCTTGAATGGTGTAGTTGAAGAAGAAGTGTATGTGGAGCAGCCACTTGGTTCTGAGACACATGACAGGGAGTCATATATGTGCAGAACTTGGTATGGTAGGATAGACAACTTTCTATCCAGTTTGGGCTTTACCAAGAGTAAAGCGGATTCCAACCTTTACTACGAGGTTGAGGAAGGCAATCTAGTGATACTAGTTTTGTATATGGATGGCCTGTTTATTACATGTGAAGATAGATTGATTGCCAACACGCAGCGAAAGCTTGCTGCCGAGTTCGAGATGAAGAACTTGTGGATGATGCACTATTTTCTAGGTATAGAGGTGTGGCAGAGTGCAGATAGAATCTTCCTTGGACAAGGGAAGTATGGAGTAGAGATCCTGAAGAGGTTCGGGATGATGGACTGCAAGGCCATGACCACACCTATGGCATCAAACCTGAAGCTTCTGTGTGATGCTTCATCTGAGCTGGTTGATGTCTCTATGTATCGTCAGATGATTGGGTCCTTGATGTACCTAACGAATACGAGACCAGATATTTTCTTTGCGGTGAACAAATTAAGCCAGTTCCTGATGGATCCGAGGAGTGTTCACCTGGTTGCTGTAAAGCATATTTTGAGGTACCTGAAGGGTAAAGTTGATTATGGGCTCAAGTATGATGCGAATCAAAAGTTTAACCTGCAGGTTTATGTTGAATCAGATTGGGTAGGCAGTGTTGCAGATAGGAAGAGCACTTCTGGGTGCTGCTTCAGTATGGGATCAGGTGTGATCTCTTGGTTTAGTAGGAAGTAGTCCTGCGTAGCACTAAGTATAGCCGAGGTAGAGTATGTTTTTGCCTGTTCGGCTAGTTGTCTAGAAGTATGGCTTCAGAAGCTACTGTCAGAGTTATTTGATCTCCTGCTGGAGACTACTGGTATCTTTTGTGACAAACACAGTTCTGTGAAGCTGTCTGAGAACCCGGTGTTCCATGACAGGTCGAAACACATAGAGATCAAATACCACTATATCAAGGATATGGTGCAGAGAGGAGCAGTGAAGCTCCGGTATGTTGTGACGAACGAGCAGATTGCAAATGTGCTGACGATGCTACTAGCCAGAGTGAAGTTCTAGTACTTCAAAGAGAGGCTTGGTGTTCTTCAAATTGATGACACTTCGAGGAAGAAGTGATGGACACATTTGCAGAAGCCATTCCAAGCATGTTGGAAGGAGGATCCTTCACATGGCTATGGATGCAAGCGTTGGATGATGAGCATCAGGACGATGCTCCAGTTACTGCTCTGTATATGTATGTACGCATCATGTTGGATGTTGGATATGATCAGTTGGATCATTTAGGTATGTACGCATCATGTTGGATGCTGGATATGATCAGTTGGATCATTTATGTATGTACGCATCATGTTGGATGCTCGATTTGATCAGTTGGATCATTTATGTATGTATGCATCATGTTGGATGCTTGGACCTTGTATCTGTATATGTATCAGGTGGATACGTTGTATGATCAGGTAGATCATGTATATTGATATGTATCAAGTAGATACAGTGTGTATCTAGGTATCAGGTGGATACAGTGTATGATTAGGTGGATCATGATGATATGTATTAGGTAGATACTTGGTATGCATCAGATGGATGCAGCATATGATCAAGATGATCATGGATGATGAGCTTCAGGATGTTGCTCCAGATATGCATTAGGACAATGCAGTGATGATGATTAGGATGATCATGTGTACATCAAGATGATGTATGGTGAGTATCAGGATGATACTTTGTGGCCGTGGATCAGGTTGTGTAGATGAGCATGTCTGGGAGATCCTATAGGTCAAAGTTGTGTACCCATAACAGCTTGGGATGCTCTTTCGAGACATTGATATGAGAGGACATGTAATTTGTGCCCTGGGATATCCTTCAGGTCGGAGTTGTGTACCCATAACATCCTAGGATGCTCTTGCGAGGTTTTGTCCTATGGCATGTAATTTGGGCCCTGGGAGATCCTTCAGGTCGGATATGTGTACCCGTAACATCCTGGGATGCTCTTTCGAGGTTTTGCCATGACCACATGTAATTTGTGCCCTGGGAGATCCTTTAGGTCGGAGTTGTGTACCTGTAACATCCTGGGATTCTCTTGCGAGGTTTTGTGGTGACCACATGTAATTTGTGCCCTGGGAGATCCTACAGGTCGGAGTTGTGTACCCGTAACATCCTGGGATGCTCTTTCAAGGTTTTGTGGTGGGGTCACATGTAATAGCACCCCGGGAGATCCTACAGGTCGGAGTTGTGTACCCGTAACATCCTGGGATGCTCTTTCGAGGTTTTGTAACGCACATAATAAGTCCTGAGGATTCCACAGTATGGCCAGTGATGATGAATACTTGCAGGTGGTGGGCCTACATCAGGTATGAAAAAGGACTGGCTCTGTCAAACTTCCTATGACGAGTAGATTCAGAGATTGGTTGAGATAGCAGCAGTAGTGACGATGACGATGATGATGCATCGATGACGATGATCCATAGAAGAAGACTTGTGCTAGCAGATCTGTGTTGAGAAATACCTTCCTAGTTAAGAGGGAGTGTTGCCGTATATGTAACTTCAGAATGTATTTCATTTATATATTATTGTACTCCTATAGAGATGTGTCATTCCTCTATATGGAAGTGCCGTCATGTGTATTGACAAGTGTCGCAAGTGTGTTAACTTACCGATGGGTTATTAGACCACCATGTGTGGGGTTGGCCCTGATTTATGTAATATATGGTTGATGTACCTAGCTAGACAAGTCGGCCCCATAAGGTCACTGGGAAAACAGAACAAGTATAAATAGAGATTGGGAGATCTCTATTTGCATCACTCAGAAACTCATTCTTCCTTCACTCGGAAAATGGCGCACATGTGAGGAGGAGGATCATCTGCTTCTAGGAGACTATCTCTGTGTATTTGGTTGTACTTTGGTTGAGCCATTTCTCTCTCTATATCTGAGAAAGTTGTGGGGTTTTTCACCTTAGGGTTTTCCCCACAGAAACTCTGTGTGTCTATTGTCTCTCATGCTTTTGATTCTTGTGATGATTGACATGCTTGTTATGATTGATATGCATTGATATACTGTACATGTTGTTCTCTCAGTAAAGATCCTAGAGTATTGTGAATTAATGCTCAAAATTTAACACATATCCCCCATTGCAGTCATATTTCATGATCCCCCATCTATGATCTCTCCCCCGAGATCTATTTCATATGCTTCCAGGTCATCCCTACCATCA
This sequence comes from Larix kaempferi, assembly GCA_027924585.1. Taxonomy (NCBI): domain Eukaryota; kingdom Viridiplantae; phylum Streptophyta; class Pinopsida; order Pinales; family Pinaceae; genus Larix; species Larix kaempferi. The sequence continues at coordinate 3,045,047 of BSBM01000142.1, forward strand.
TACTCTAAACAGATGAAGTTTGAGTCCAATTACTTAGTGTCCCTTGGATCCCCCAGCAGTGTCTTAGTCCCATGTCCATGTTACCTCACATCTTGGTTGTATCCCTCACGCTCCTGTCAAGGAATCATCAATCCCTTGGTAGTTGTGGGTCTCCCTCTGTTGACATCAACACATATATTCTAGAGGATAGACCCAAAGGTCCCTATACCTTGGCCTCATCACCATTAGTGGTGTTTTCCTACGGACCACCTAAGGGGAGTCCTTAGTGCCCCTTAGCACGAAGTTTCTTACATGCTTGAATTCAAATTCATCATCACACTGTTGAGATTTGTACAGGGTATTTGTCCTTTCAGTTCTTGGTCGAAGACCCCAGATGGCCCTTGAATCTAGCACATTGGTGAGTCTCTTTGGAACCCTTCCAGTAGTATGTTCCTGAGGATATCTGGGCTACGTTGTCAACACTGTTTGGAATTCCTTTTGTCACATGATTCCTAGTGTATCCAGTTCATATACAATCCATTGTACCTCTGAGATTCCAACTCTTAGTCATGGATTCCATATAGTTGTTGGAGCCCTTCAGATCCAGTAGAGCATCAGTTGTTGTGATACCGCATTCATGATGAATGCCATTGTTTCTAGTTGCAGTTCTCTAGATAAACCATGGTTGGACCATGATTACATTCTATATTTTAAGTCCCCTTTGGACCCTTATGATGCACACATTAGTTCTTCATGTATAGCTCAGGTCCCCTTTGGGACTCATTATTATTTTTATATCTTGAGACATTCATACGATCATGGGTATGCCCACCTCGTTTATATCTTTGAGATCACATGTCCCTCATCCATCGTTGAGGAGTTGTATTTGCAGTTATAGCCCTTGATGTTCGCATGGAGTGTTTATTCCACTCTCCTCTACAGTCTTCGTTCTCCACCGGCGTGCTACTCACTACCCTAGAAAAGAGAGATCCTATGATATCTATTATCCATACAATGAGATCCTTCCCTCACACATTAGGGGGGAATCTCTTGAAAACAAAAAAGTACACACAATGCTCATTCCCTATCTACACCATCCATTTATCCCTTTTCCCCGCCATATTTTACCTTCACCAACCCAAAATCATAAAGTTTGGGAATAAATTGGCTAAAAAATATTATTTCCCTCTCCAAAATAGGGGGAAATGGCTTAATTCCCTCCAAGAAAAGAAAAGAAATCCCCCAAAATAGGGAAAATTCCCCCAAAAAGGGGAAAAACGGAAAATATTAAAAAAAAAATAAAAGGAGGGAAAACACTAAACTGCCGCATAAAACCAAGAGCCAATACTATGGTTTTCCCAAAACCATGGGCAAGAAACCTAGGTAAAATATTCCTATAAATAAATAGTGAAAGTCCCCATTTTACACATGAATTTTGTTTTGCTACCAAAACTTTGCCAAAATTCCTACAGAAACCCTAAGCCACCATACATGCTTGAGTTCCTCCCTATAGTTGAGTTTGGAAACCTGTGATTATTTGGTGGAGAACCAAGAGACCTTGGAGACCAGGAGCATCCCTTCTACTCAACTGTAAGGGCCCAATTTGCATCCATTATTTTGAGGTAAACTCTTATTGCAAATCCTTGTTATTTAATCAAAAAGAAAAAAAAATTTCCCTACACCTCTTATTTGCGAAAGAAAATTTTTTAGTTTAGATTTATTTTGCTTGCATTTGCTGCACATGGCTCTAATTTCTGTTATGGTTACTCATGCAATTTTACTATAGTAAATTTTCTTCACCATTTTTTTATTATTATTTTTTCAATATTGAACTATTACTAAGGTTTCCACAAATCTTAATAGGTGCATTTCTGTGCCAGCTAGTGTAAAAACACTAGCTACAGTTGGCCTCAATTATAATTCCTCACACTACTTCATAACCATCTTAACCATCTCTAATATTCATAAAAATATGAAATGGTGGACCAAGGGGGGAGACTACACATTGTTTAAAGTTATGTTGAAATAATTTCCCTATCCTCCTAAGCCGGTATGCCCTATTTCACCTTAGTGACCCCTATCCCTAAGTTATATTTCCCTTTGTTGTTGAATTCATCATTCTTTATATGACCTCTACTTTATACATCATTGGAAGAAAAATATTTTGGGAGCTTGCAGCTGAACCCTTCCCCAATTGTTTTGCAATTGTAGGGCCCCTCCTTCTTTTGAAGCTCAACTGTTATATTTATTTTCTTGTCTTTTACACCAAAATTTTCTTGTAACTTGAGTTCCCATAGAATATTTAACACTTAGAAAAATCTATGATTTTTTACTTTTTCGATGACTTTCCAAACCGAAACGGTCGGAGCAATTTTCAATTCTGCGCTGACACAGTCTGGTCGTGTTCCGATTTTTCACCAATACAATCGAATATACGTTTGATTCTCCACTGAAACAATCGGACCCATATCCAGTTTTACAATGAAATTGTCGGGTTACCTTTTGATTTCGCGCCAACACGGTTGGGCTCAAATCAATTTTTTCACCGAAACTATTGGTTGCATTTTATGTGTTGAATATTGTAACTTCTAAGAATATTATATTTGTACTTTATTATTCTGGAGATGGTTCATCCCTCCGAGGTTATTCTATTATTATTCTGGAGATGTTTATTCCTCCGAGGGATTGTGGTAACCAGGGTTATTAGACCCATCATGTGGGGGCCGACCCTGAGTTTATTATTTAGGGGTTATTAGACTTCACTAGGAGAGGTCGACCCCATTAGGGATTTTGGTCAATCGAGAACTAGTATAAGTAGAGGAGGAGAGCTCCTCATTTGATACACTTCCTCAAATCATAAAGTAGCACACTTGTGTCTGAGAAGTCTGTCTGGGAGGTAGAGAAGAAGGACAAGTCTTGGAGCACATCTTGTATTTTGGTTGATCATCTTATTGAGGAAAGCTTTGCTGGGTTTTCTACCCCATGAGGGTTTCCCAGGGTAAATTCCATGTCTATCTTGTGATTATGTTTCTTTCAATGATCTTGCTAGTCTAATTGGTTTAAACTTAACATGGTATCAGAGCTAGCTTGAATATAACATCTTTCACAAGGTGAAATTATCTTTCTCTCTCTCTCTCTCTCAAAATTAGGGTTTCTGCAAAATTTAGTATTTTTGGATTTTGGTTGCATGGATGAATAGCCCTTCTCAAGATCAATCTTTTGAGCCCTAGATCGAGATTTTTGGTTGGGTAGAACTTCGGGAAAGTCAAACCCTAGTTTTATCAAAAGTGCGATAAACCAGAAATTATGTCCCAGGATCCGAAAAGCAAAAGAAAGCACACCTCCTGGTAAGTATTTCTCTATTCTCTAAATCTCCAATCTCTTGGACTCCCACAAGAGAAGATGGCTCCAAACACTAAGCTTGAAGACAAGCTTGAAGGTATAAAGAATTTCTGGGCATGGAAATACAGAATTGGTCTCATTCTTGAAGAGAATGATCTTGCTCATTATATCAAGGATGAAGTTGCAGAACCTGAAGGAGATGAAGCCAAAGAGAATCATAGGAAGGATTTGATTGGGGCAAAGAGAATCATAGCTGATTCTATTAAAGACCACTTGATTCCCCAAGTGGCTTCCAAGAAAACCCCAAAAGAAATGTATGATGCCCTAGGAAGGATGTATGAGGGAAAGAACATCAATAGGAAGATGAACCTAAGAACGCAGTTGAAGAGTACCAAGATGCACAAAGGAGAATCCATTCAAGACTACTTCTCAAGGGTCTCCCAAATCAAGGAACAACTAGATGCCATTGATGATACTCTTGATGAAGATGAACTTGTGATGACTGCTTTAAATGGTCTCACTAGACCTTGGGAATCTTTTATACAAACTATGTGTGCCAGAAAAGAAAGAATGAAGTTTGATGTAGTATGGGAGGATTGTGTTCAAGAAGACGCTAGGGTAGCCAATAAGGAAGCTCTTCTCAAAGAGGATGATCAAGCCCTAGCTACTCACATCAAAAGAAGGAGAAAAGGTCACTTCAAGAAAGTTGATTACAAAGGGTCTCAACCTTTCCCTAGATCTAAAGGGGGAAGAGGACCCAACCCAGAAAGAGATCTCTCCACAATCAAATGTTACAATTGTCTTAAACTAGGACACATTACTAGATTTTTTCCTTCACAAAAGAAAAAGTTTGTTCACAAAAGACATCATGCACATATGGCAGAAAATGATAGTGGAGAAGAAGAAGAAGAAGAAGAAGAAGAAGAAGAAAGGCCTCGAAGGAAAAGATCCAAAGTAAAGAAAGAAGATCCAGAAGAATATGTCCTATTTTCTGCACTCTCTAGATCTATCTCTCCTGGAGAAGATACATGGCTCATTGATAGTGGTGCTTCAAAGCACATGATAGGTCAAAGGAAAACTCTCTCAAAAATTGAAGAAAAGTCTTCTCCTCAAAAGGTATCTCTAGGAGATGATTATCAATATCCCATCAAGGGAATTGGTGAAGCAAGCTACAAGCTTGATTCTAGAACACCTTTAAAGATGAAAGAAATTTTATATGTACCAGGGTTAAAGAAAAATCTACTTTCTATCTCAGCACTAGATAAGAAAGGTTTCAGAATTGCATTTATTGATGGAAAAGTACTTATGTGGCCCAAAGGAAAATCATTTGAATATGCATTTGTCATTGGTGAAGAGGAAGGAGGTATTTACAAGCTCAAGGGTCACCCAGAAGCTTCCCTTGTTCATGAAAGCACTAGCCCCAGTGAGCTATGGCATAGAAGGCTTGCTCACAAAAACTACAAGGCCCTACCCTATGTGAGCAAGGTGGTCATAGATCTACAAGACTTGAAGGTTGATCATAATGGCACATGCAAAGGATGTGTAAAAGGGAAGAATATCAAGAACCCTTTCCCAAAGAGTGAAACAAAGACTAAGAACATTCTAGAAATAATACATTCAGATGTATGTGGACCAATTCCCACCACATCCCTAAGTGGGTTTGAATACTATCTCTCTTTCATTGATGACTATTCAAGGAAGACTTGGATATACTTTCTAAAAGGTAAGAATGAAGTCTTTGGAAAATTCAAAGAATTCAAGGCCTTAATAGAAAATCTCTCAGAAACGAAAAATCAAGATTCTCAGAATAGATAATGGCGGAGAATATACCTCAAAGGACTTTGAAGACTTTTGTAAAGAAGATGGAATCAAGAGGGAACTAACCACTCCCTACAATCCTCAACAAAATGGGGTTGCTGAAAGAAAGAATAGAACTATCATGGAAGCTGTAAAGACTATGATACATGACCAAGATCTACACATGTATCTATGGGATGAAGCAGCCAGGATAACTGTCTATGTTCAAAATAGACTTTCTCATAGTGCTCTTGAATTTAAGACTCCAAAAGAAGTGTTCACAGGAAAGAAGCCTGAGGTAAGTCATCTCAAAATATTTGGATGTCCTATGTACATTCACATTCCAAAAGAAAAGAGAACCAAGTTGGATCCCTTTGGTAAGAAAGGAATTTTTGTTGGATATTGTGAAACATCCAAAGCTTTCAGAATTTACATACCTAGTTTTCATCATATGGAAATAAGTAGAGATGTAACATTTGATGAAGAAGCAGCTATCAAGAAATCTAGGAAGTGCCAACTTGAAGATACACCTCCTAGAATCACAGAAGTTGTACCCATCCCTGAAGATGATGCACTAGAGGACCATGACATGATAGAACCACAAGAACCCCCCATTGCAAATCTATCTAGAAAAAGAAGGCCAGCATGGGCTAGAGACATTATTCAAGGAGATGAAAAATATGGAGCTCCTGAAGGTTCCACTAGAGAGAGAAAGAAACCCAAGTTAGTATCCAACTATGTGGCTTTGATGTGTGATCTTGTGGATCAACAACCTACTAGTTATGAAGAGGCAGCTCAGAAGAAAGAGTGGGTAGAAGCAATGACAGAAGAATACCAGTCAATAATGAAAAATGATGTTTGGGATATAGTTCCCAAACCAAAATATAAAAGTGTGGTTTCTTCCAAATGGATATTCAAGATAAAACATGCTGCAGATGGTAGCATTGAAAAATATAAGGCAAGATTTGTAGCCAGAGGATTCTCTCAAAAGGAGGGAATTGACTATGAAGAAACATTTGCACCAGTTGCTAGGTACACCTCAATTAGAACTATCATGGAACTTGCATCTATGATGAAGTGGAAATTACACCAGATGGATGTTAAAACAACCTTCCTGAATGGTGTAATTGAAGAAGAAGTGTACATAGAACAACCACAAGGATTTGAGGTTAAAGATGGACGAACACATGTATGCAAGCTGAAAAAGGCTTTGTATGGATTAAAGCAATCTCCCAGAGCTTGGTATGGAAGAATTGACAGTTTCTTAACAAGCATGGGCTTTACCAAGAGTAAAGCTGATCCAAATCTCTATCTCAAGGTTATGGATGATGAACCTGTTATATTACTGTTATATGTAGATGATCTTTTTCTAACAGGAAATGAGAATCAAATCATCGAATGCAAGAAGAAGCTTTCTCCAAAATTTGAAATGAAGGATCTTGGATTAATGCACTACTTCTTAGGTCTAGAAGTATGGCAAGAACCAAAGGGAATCTTTCTAAATCAAGGTAAGTATGCTGTGGGGATTTTGAAAAGATTTGATATGTTGGAGTGTAAAGCCATTGCCACTCCCATGGACTCCAACTTGAAGTTATTAGTTAATGACTCATCAGAATTAGTGGATGTAACTCTATATAGACAAATCATTGGGTCATTGATGTATTTAAAAAATACCGGACCAAATATTTGCTTTGCTGTAAATACCCTGAGTCAGTATCTAGTAGAACCTAGGAAGGTTCACCTAATTGCTGCAAAGCATGTAATGAGGTATCTAAAGGGTACATTAGATTTTGGTCTATACTACCTTGGAAATCATGAACTCAGATTCCGATTGGGCAGGAAGTGTCTCAGACAGAAGGAGTACATCAAGTGGATGTTATGGTCTTGTATCTGCCATGATCTCATGGGACAACAAGAAACAATCTAGTGTGGCTCTCAGTACTACTGAAGCAGAATATATAGCTGCCTGCTCTGCTAGCTGTGAAGCAGTGTGGCTTCGGAAACTATTATCTGGAGTGTTTGACTTAGAAATGGATCCCACTGTGATCATGTGTGACAATCAAAGTTGTATCAAAATGACAGAAAATACTGTATTCCATGATAAGTCAAAACACATGGAGATCCGATACTTTTATATATGAGATATGGTGCAGAGAGGAGCTATCAAGCTCGAGTATGTGAGTACTGAGGAACAAATTGCTGATATATTAACCAAACCCCTGTCTCGAGTGAAATTTGAATACTTTTGAGACAAGCTTGGTGTAGTTCAAAAGGACCCTCCTCGAAAGGGGGAGTAGTATCGTCACTGATGATAAGATTGCCCTCATCGACAGCAAGGTCAATGATGAGGATACCTGTTTACCACTCTTAGATATTTATGCTTAGATTATTTAGATTTAGGATTCGTATACTTAGAACACTTATATTACTTGATGGTATATGTATTGATGACGATACATGCTTTGATGATATATGTATTGATGAGGATACATGCGTTGATGATATATGTATTGATGAGGATACATGCTTTGATGATATATGTATTGATGAGGATACATGCTTCGATGATATATGTATTGATGAGGATACATGCTTTGATGATGTATGTATTGATGAGGATACTTGTATCGATGATATGTATACATATATTGATGATGTGATATATCCAGCATGAAAAAGGGCTGGCTCTGTAGATGTGGTACATCCGGCATGAAAAAGGGCTGGCTCTGTAGATATGGTACATCCGGCATGAAAAAGGGTTGGCTCTGTAGATGTGGTACATCCGGCATGAAAAAGGGTTGGCTCTGTAGATGTGGTACATCCGGCATGAAAAAGGGATAGCTCTATAGATATGGTACATCCGGCATGAAAAAGGGCTGGCTCTGTAGATGTGGTACATCCGGCATGAAAAAGGGTTGGCTCTGTAGATGTGGTGCATCTGGCATGAAAAAGGTTTGGCTCTGTAGATGTGGTACATCCGGCATGAAAAAGGACCGGCTCTATAGTTGAGATGCATCCAGTATGAAAAAGGACTGGCTCTGTGGTGATTAAATCCTAGATCTAGCCTAGGTCACATCCAGTATGAAAAAGGACTGGCACTGTGGTCGGGATTGCATCATCCCCAGACATGGACTTGTCTTAAAAGGATCAGGATTGATCATCCTGTAATTTAGATCGAGATGATCCAGATGCTGTAGATCGAGATGATCTAGATGTTGTAGATCGTGATGATCCAGATGTTGTAGATCGAGATGATCCAGATGCTATAGATTAAGATGATCCAGATGCTGTAGATCGAGATGATCCAGATGTTGTAGATCGAGTTGATCCAGATGCTGTAGATCGATATGATCCAGATGTTGTAGATCGAGATGGATCTAGATCGAGATGATCCAGATGCTGTAGATTGAGATGATCCAGATGCTGTAGATCGAGATGATCCAGATGTTGTAGATCGTGATGATCGTGTGATGACGATGCTGATGATCGTATGATGACGATGCTGATGATCGTGTGATGACGATGCTGATGATCGTATGATGATGATGCTGATGATCGTGTAATGACGATGTTGATGATCGTATGATGACGATGTTGATGATCATATGATGACGATGCTAATGTTCGTATGATGACGATGTTGATGATCGTGTGATGATGATGTTGATGACGATGCTGATGATATAGTGAAGAAAGCTTCCGATGATATACAGATGTATCATGTATGATGTAGTCGATGAATCCTTGCTCCTATAGATGTTGTTATAATATCCTTCTCATTAAGGGGGAGTGTTGAATATTGTAACTTCTAAGAATATTATATTTGTACTTTATTATTCTGGAGATGGTTCATCCCTCTGAGGTTATTCTATTATTATTCCAGAGATGTTTATTCCTCCGATGGATTGTGGTAACCAGGTTTATTAGACCCACCATGTGGGGGTCGGCCCTAAGTTTATTATTTAGGGGTTATTAGACTTCACTAGGAGAGGTCGGCCCCATTAGGGATTTTGGTCAGTCGGGAACTAGTATAAGTAGAGGAGGAGAGCTCCTCATTTGATACACTTCCTCAAATCAGAAAGTAGCGCACTTGTGTCTAGGAGGTCTATTTGGGAGGTAGAGAAGAAGGAAAAGTCTTGGAGCACATCTTGTATTTTGGTTGATCATCTTATTGAGGAAAGCTTTGCTGGGTTTTCTACCCCATGAGGGTTTCCCAGGGTAAATTCTCTGTCTATCTTGTGATTATGTTTCTTTCAATGATCTTGCTAGTCTAATTGGTTTAAACTTAACATTATGTTTGATGCCAATACAATCGAACTATATTTATCTGAAACTTATATTTGGTTTGCTTCTATTTAGGATTTCATTTGAACTTAAAAAATTTTGACTTAAGGTTTTAAGCCCACAAACTTGTGTTTTGGGTCCGAAGCTAACCGTTAGACTTAGCCTTTTTCATGAAACTAGTTTGTCACCGTTATTTTGGGTTTAGGCCCAAAACACGTCAGAACCTTCTCCGATTTAGCCTGAAACGGTTGATCCAATAATATTTTTTCCTCTGATTTTTCTTTTGCATTAGCGTGGTTTTAGTTTTGTCACTGTGTACTTCAGAGTTAGTATTGGTTTGACTGTCGAATGTATCGGCGTAAATTTTTTTTTTTCTCTGAAGCACATTGCAAGGGATTGTGTTACAATTCGTTAAATGCCGATACAAATCCTCTTGGTCACAGACTGGCTGTTTTGAGTTATAAGAGAGATTTTCTCTTTCAAAACAAAAAACATTATTTACACTTGCTTATTTGAAAAGGATTATCAACCACATGCTACCCGTTGACCGAGTCGTATGGTTTTAGGATTTGAAAGCAAATATAAAGGTGTGAAGCACATTCCATTTCATTGTTAGATTCCTGAACTCCATAATCCTCTAGCTAACTGGACAGAGAACTTTGCCAACTCAACTATCAGCTCAGAAGCACATTCGTCATGCTTCCAAGTAGGTTTTGTGTTTTATCTGGAAAATTTGTCATACTTGGTTTCGTTTGATTGGCGTTAAGGGAGTAGGTTAAGACCATTTTTTTGATGCCCTAGTTTTATAGTTACAACCATGTCAACCTAGTTGCTTTATCTGAAGAAGAAAACGTGAACCGTAGCTCTCTGTTTTGTTTTCTTACACATAGTCTTAACACCAAGATCTCGATTGCAATTGTGTTTTGGTTGGGGGGGGGGGAACATTTCAAACTCTAGACAACTATTGAAATGCATACTTAACCTGCAGTAGTGACCATCAAGGTTTTGGATTCCCAATATTCAATCCTTCAAATGCACAACCATCATTCGAGCTAGGATCTTTAACCAAGATCGAATTTAGTTTATTTGACTAAAGTGCATAAACCCTAACTAGCGAGCTTGACCATCAGTTTGTAATGAACCCTAATGATCCTTGTTCTTATTCTTGCTTACATTTTGACCCTAAGTGCTTAGTTGGGTATGTTTTGATTTGGGAAAACGTATATAAAACCTAGCCTAAAAGTTTCCCTCAACAAGGATTCAAACATGGATTCCCTATTTTGAACCCCGACCATCACATCCTTTACAGTGCAGATACTCAAAGTGGGTTTGGAACCCTAAGCTCAATGGGCCTATGTAGTGAGAAAAATTGAGCATTGACGCTTAACCCCAAAACTGTCACCAAGAGAAGCATCGCTTGACTTGAACCCTTGGCTTTTAATATGGCCATCAATTCAATGGAAATAGTAAATCTAGTTCTTCAATTTTCTAACAAACACATGGATATTTAGAGTTTGTTGCATGAGTAGGTTTTTATTAAATGATGTTTTTTTATTTATTCATAGCATGCTTGCATTTGGTTTCTATTGATGAACTAGTTGAAAAGGAATGAAGATGTTCTATTGATAAATGTCATGCTTAGTGTTTTCTTTTTCTTTGAGACCCTTATGCTTTCATTCTTTTCAGATTAGATCAATCTAGTTGTGTTATAAATGGAACCAATGCAACCCTATGATACTGCTCTTATGTCACAGGATCTAGAAGTGACTAAAATAACCTCTAAGCGCAGTGCCAAGGTGGTGGAATTAGATTCAGATGTTGAGATGGTCCCAAAACCCACCATGGAAACTCAGTTCAATGATACAAAGGCTACCACAGGGATAGTTCCCGAATATAAATGGGGAGAGCTCTATCATCTTCTAAGAGAGCAGAACATACCATAAGCAACAATAGAAGAAACTATGATATATCATAATATCAAGGGGTATGGTCTCCTCAAAGATACCACTCGAACATAATTGTTCCCATGTTAAGAAGTGATCGACTAGATTTTGTTGCATGTAGATGTAAATTTTAGAATAATTTTGGGAGCTAATGGAAATGGATTTGCTTCATTTTATCCCGCACATATAAGCACATCATACAAATTACCAGTGCCCAAAGTTTTCCTAACATATGAGTGGATTAAGCGTATAAAGATAAAAAAATTCGGAATATGCAAAGAAAATGTCCATCCCAGGCAGACAGCTATGGAAAAGGGCTAGTGGAGAGTATGAAACCAAGAATATGAGAACTCCCTTCAAGATTACTGATATGCTTCTATGTAGGATATATGGGAGAGAAAATGCAAATATTTACAAGACTAGTTGGGTTCCACTGATGTACCATTTCACAACACGCGGCACGATATTCAACTGGGAAGCCATCATTTTCGAAAAATATGGATCAGGCCATATCAGAAGCTCAGGAAGGGTTAAAGAAAAATAAGGCTGAATTTTACATGTCGTCATATTTGGTTGATTGCATTCTCATTAGGAACCCTTTCCCAAAGCTTGGATTCTATTGGTTTCCAAATGAGACTCCAATTAAGGTGGCTTACCAGATCATGCAGACTCATAAACATGCGAGCTTCTACAAGTTGATCTTTGAAGAATTTTTCATGCCTCTCCATAAATTTATTTTCAATGAAGAACCAAATTGCATGTCAGACATGGCATTATAAGTTATCATTGCACATAGAGATTACTATTTCACCCCATAAGGCACCTATCTTTGCATGTATGGAGGCACGAAGAATCCTTCATTGATGCCCAGATATGTCACATATTACATTATCTTGAAGGAAGCAGTGAGGTAGGTATTTGTAAATGATGTTGGACATTTTAATGAGCATAAGAAAACATCATATACACCACTTCCATTTGTTGTTGGATCCTATAAGTTCAATAAGGTCAAAGGAGTAGAGGAATTTGTGAAAGAATTAGAGGATGACCATTTTGGAGAGAAGATATTTTTTAGAAACGATAGTCAACAGAAAGTAGCTAAGCACTGCGTATCATGCAAGATCAATTTTGAGTACACCGATCATTTTTTGAAAGATAAAGAGGCTATATCGAAGAGCAAAGAATATCACAGATTTGAACAAGAGGTTCGGTAAGAAGACGAAACACATATTTGAACAAGAGTTTCGGTAAGAAGATGGAAGCCAAATCCAACAAGACAAAAGAAGACCAGGAAGGAGCAGCAAGAAAGAAATCTAAAGCAGAAGACATGGCAGCAGAGAATGCGAAGAAATTGCAAAATGAGGAGCTAGATAAGAATAAATAAGAATAAAGATAGAAAAAATAAATGGCAGAAGAGGAAAGAAGAAAATAAGAACAAGAAAAAACAGATAGAACAGTTGCAAAGAAGGAGGAGAAAAGGTTACATGATGAAGCTAAGAAGAAAGCAGAAGAAGAAGAAAGATTCAAGAAAGTTGTGGAAGACAAGAACCATCAAGAAGAAGAAAGTAAAGATCAACAAGATATGGATATAGACAATCCCACTGATCTTGATACAGAGGTACCTCTTACTGGGGGTCATCTCCCTTTGGATGTGCTTGGACTCACGCCATTTACTCCATCAAAACATCACTCAGTTGCAAAACTTGAGATGATAGTTTTTTATCCCAAGAGAAAGACCATTCTGAAAAGAACAGAGAAAAGATTAAATATAGCTACACAACTAGACATCGTAACCATACAAGAAAGTACAGTGATAGAAGGCACCAATAGAGATAAAAAATTCATTGATTCATTCAATGTTGCTGCTGCTCAAGCAAATGCATATAATATCGACAAGTTGACTGAATATTTAGAAAGGAGCAAAGCCAAAATGATAAAACTTAAAGACAATCTAGTAAAAGACCAAAGTGAGGGAATAGAAATGAAAAGGAAGCGAGATGCTCTGGAGCTAGAAAGGGAGAAAATATTTCAGGACGTTCAAAGTCTTGAAGATGAGAAAGACTCATTGAATGTGCAATTAATCATCATGGAAGGTGAGACATCTGATTTTCAAGAATGGATAATCGAGTTAGAAGATAAGGAAGCTAAACTAGACCAGCAAGTGAAAACTCTGATGATAGAGGAGGGGAATTTGCAAGCTCAGATAGATGAATTAATGAGAGAGAAGGAATCCTTGATGGAGAAACTTAAATATGCTCAAGCACAAACAAAATACCTAACACTGTTTTATGAGCATGCTTCTGAATTATAGAGACAATCGTTTCACTCTCAATAATTGCTCACTGAGAAAACTTACGAGTTGAAGGAAATGGTTACTAGATTGAAGCAGATCTCTGAGGAAGCTTCAGCTATAAATTGTTTTTAGCAGGAAACTATTATAAAATGATAAATTTAATTTCTTGGAAGGGGAAATCTAAGGAAATTCCTACGACTCTGCAAAAAAGAACCACTGTTGAGCTGAAATTGGACATAACACTCTTGGAGAGTTGTTGAAAGGCAGAGAAAAATATACAGAATGAAGTATGCAAGTCAGTCATAAAGTGTGAATATAGTTAACAAACGATCTACAAATAATTTGAGAAATGTCATCTTCCATATCCTAATTACATTGATGAGCTAACACCAAAGGAGCAGTGTTTAGAAGAGTTAAGAAATATCCTGAATGAAGACATTAATTACATAAAGAAGTTGGATTCACTCACTACAGAAAAAACTCCAACAAGATATTGGACAAGATACTATGAATGTCTTTTTTTAGAAGGTCGCAAAGTTGTAGCAAAGGGGATGATTGATATGGTTAAAGAATTATCTGTCCATGAAGTAGCTTTGAAATTATTAGAGCCTCAACAACTAAACATAATATCTCATGAAAGTGATCTTTGGAATGACTACATCCAAAGTCAAGAGAACATACAATCTGAGTGATGTGATATTGTAATTTTATTTTATTTTAGCTAATTTTGATTGCAGCCACAAAAGGACAAATTGTGGAAAACCAAGGGTTGGAGGGGATATGAAGTGATAAGTCATGTCATGACAAATTTTGTAAAGATAAATAGGAGAGAATAGAATCGAAAGGGGCTTTTGCTTGTGAAATTTTGGATTAGTATCATCTTGTAAGAAAATTAGTTTTCTTCTAATGAGAAAAGACAATGTTGTTGCGTGAAGGCTTACATGGATTATTGCTTGGATATATGTGAATGAATGTGCAGAGTTATTTCTCTCTTTGTTCATCCATATGTTGTAAGATATTTCTTATTCTATTGGATTACTCTAATGGTATGTGAATCATTTTATTGTCATGAATTCGAAATACAATTTTCTGTGTTTATGAGTAATGAATGAATGAATTCCATACTAAAGCTATCTTTGTATGAATATTATACTATGATTGTGAATACATTTACTTCAATAGTTAACTGTTGGAGTTGTAATAAATAATTACAGTCATTACTCTAATTTTAATTTCGCTCATTGCAAGGATAAGATATGTTAAATAGGCCAGAGTTATGCATTTTGGCAGCATAGTCTTGGCTAGTTGGTAAAACAAGAGTGATAAGCCGAGAGGTAACAACTTGTGCATCACCTTGTGAGGCCTATGTTTCCAGTCAGAAAAGTTTAGGTAGGATCATTCATAGTTGGAATTAAGAATTTGCATTTGCATTGCTTAATAAAAAAACTTAAATAGTGGATAGGGCCGTAACCAATGAGCTCACCTCAAGACATATCTTACGATAGTCGGACCGAAAACTAGACGGATTCCCTATTACAAACAGTGAAGAGTCTAGTTGGGACTTTTCATTGGGGAGAATCCCTAGTCTCGACGCAAGGATTTTTCCAGGAATCAACAGATTTGGCGCTAGAAGGAGGGAATCTATTGTATGGTTGGTAGAGGAGGTCCTTTCTTAGAGGAAATTTATCTGTGTCTCCATTCGAAACATCTCAACCAGAATATTCCATTCCTGAAACTGAACAAGAAACTAATTATCAGGAAAATCCTTATTCTGAAACTGAGCACATTGAGACTTTATATGCAGTTCCTCATCAAGAACTAAATAATTTTAGGAGGTATACCAGATCTTACATCAAAAATATTGGAGGATTACCATTAGTTCCTTTATTTCCTAGAAGTCGAGTTCCTATAAAGAGAGCTATACAAAACAAGGATTTGGTTCTTGTTGAATCATTTGAAGAATTGGTTGATTTATCTTTGCAAGAAATACTAGAACTTATTGATCAATTGAGACCATCTTCTTCCTAATCAGCTTTTTCTCAACAATATAGTCACCCCCACATTCGCCTCCACACTCACCTCCACATTCTCCTCCTCATATTTTTAACATGGCTCATAATGTTAATCAACCACTGGCTTGGAGGGCTAGAGGATATTTGAATTTTCCCACTCCTTTACATGATTTTTCTAAACATTAGGAGCGGGTGTTACCTAAGTTTGATCCTAGAAAATGAATTTCTGCAGATGATCATTTGAAGAGTTTCTATTTGGCTTTAAACTTGTTGGATGTAGAGCATGAAGATGTGGTGTATCATCTATTTCCTTATAATTTTGAACCTAAAGCTTCATCGTGGTTCTTTAGTTTACAAACTGATTATATAACTTATTGGGACAGTTTTGAAAAAGTATTCTTGAGTAAATTTGGTGAACAACGAACTGTAGCTTCACCTATGAAGGAGTTACTGTCTCTTAAGATGGATAAAAGGGAGAAAGTACAGGATTTCAATCAAAGATTTCATACTATTTTGAATAAGTTTAGTGCTGCTAAAAAACCCGTTGAAGAATCTTTAATTGAATATTACACTACAACATTACATCCTTCTCTAGTCATGTTTGTTAAGTGATCATGCAAAATTACTTTGATAGAAAATTTTGAAGAAGCTAAAAAGGTTGAAACAAACATGAATAGTATTGTGAAACATGTTGTAGAAACAAAATCAAAGCCTTTGAATTCCAAGAAACCATTGTTATTGATGAAGCCCAGTGAAGAACAATCAATTGATTTAGAAAGTGTGGTCAAATTGGTACATAAATTATCTAATAAGATAGTGGATTTGGAGAAAGAAAAGGAAACTAGTTCATCTACAAGAAAACCTTTCAAACCTTTTTACAAGAAAATAAAAGAAAGTCCAAAACCTCTAACAAATGAAGCATCTGTTCTTAATTTAAATGAAGTTGGCATGGACCATTTTTGTACATTTCATCAAGAACATCATTCTGAGAAAACTTGTCCACAATGGATAAATTCCATGACCTTAGTGATGAATCAATTATTGGATAAACAACTTCTAGATCAGGAAGATGATGATAAAGTTCAGTCAAATGCAACAAGATACGATAATGAAGAAACTACATTGGTTTTATGGGACTTGGCACCGAATCTTGATTTAGAAGATGAAGAAGAGATAGAAGAAATCCAAAATTTACAAGTCTCATCTATTGATTATGCAACTAGGAGTAAAGGACCGGTTGAAGATCAAAGCATATCACTACCAAAAGAAAAGAAAAGAAAAGTAATGTTGTTGTAAAAAATCAAAATAAGAATAATGCTATAACTCAACCACTACTAAGAATGACAAAGAAAAAACCTAACAATCCCTTGGAGGTTATAAAAGGATCATCTTCTCTGACTCCTAAAGAAACAACCCCTTTATCAAACAATAATGTTGTAGGTGGAAATATTGGAGGAAATCACAATATGGGGTATGACATCCTTGAAGACATTAAAAAGACCAAGGCTAATGAATCTTTGTTTGAAATGTGCAACTTGCCACAACAAAGGAAAATATTACTGGAATCTTTTGACCTCAACACAACCATAAGTAAATATGCTGGTAAAGATAACATCAAATCACCATCGAATAAGACATTGAGATCAACGAAGCTAGTATTGGTGGTAAATCTAAATCTCAAACCCCACCTTTCCTGCTTACCTTTGAGATTTTTAATTATAATGTGCACAATTGTTTGGTGGAATCAGGAGCTTCATCTAACATTATGCCACTGTCAATTTGTAAAAATATTGATGGAAAACAAACACCATCTCCCTCTAGAATCATTCAACTTGATATATCAAATGTTAAAGTGATAGGAGAAATGAAGAATGTTTTAATTAGGTTGGTTGCTGATCAGAGGGTTTGTCAATTCATTGACATCGTTGTGGTTGATATACTAGAGGATTATGGCTTAATATTAAGTAGATATTGGTCAAGTAAGATAAATGGCTACTTTGCTACTGATTGGTCCCATTTGTGGCTACCTTACCAAAATAAGTAGAATTAGATTAAGGTATTAAGGGAACCCCATATGAAATTAAATGTGACTAAATTGGAAGGAAAAAATGATCCATTAAACTTTTCATACTCAGTGTTGGGAAATTATTTCTTGGAAATGGAACCCGGATGTTACCAGGACGAAAATACTTGTCATAATTCAGACACATAGTCTGATCTCCTTTATTTTTAATAGACTGATGAAAATGAATGTAATATAGTAGAACTAGCCACTAATTTAGATGTAAATACTAACTCATATAAATTAGGAGTTGAATTTTGTATTTTATATTTTCATGGCTCCAACACACAGGAGAGAGAAGGAGCCGGTTGTGTTCTTATAGATCCTCAAGGGAAAATATTATTTCTCTTTTGTATATTAGAATTTGAATGCACCAATAGCACAACTAAATATGAGGCCTTGATTTAGGGACTTAAAAAAGCTACCGAATTGAATATTAAATATTTGAAAGTTTTTGGTGATTCTGAGATAATTTTCCGACAAGTAAGAAACATTATTCATTGCTTATCTCCACACTTGAAAGGGTATCAAGCTGAGGTGTGGAATTTGATTTCAAAATTTGATGCTTTTATTATAGATTATATTCCTAGTTGCAAAATTCATCGACCGATTTATTATCCAATTATGCTTCTCGTTTAATTCCTCTCAATAATAAATGTTCCATTGAATTTCTTTTCAGACCATTTGTTCCAGACAATATTACAAATTGGAGAGTGTTCGATGATGATGAACAAATTAGTGGCTTCTTAGCTGATGAAGATTCATTCAAAGGATCAATTATAGATGAAGTTAAACATCAGTCCAATTTGGAAAATATGGATGAAGGTTAGTTAGATGGAAATTTTATGCCAAAAGGAATACGCACTTTAGGGAAACTATTCGATCTACAACATAAGTTCAGAAATCCAGCAAATGTCAAGACAAATAGTTCCTCAATGCAATATGAATTCATGAATTTGGGAATGGAACAAGAACCAAAATATGTCAATCTAGGGAAATGTTGTTCACTGGGTGAAAGGCATAAATTCATCAAATTATCTTAGCAATATACATATGTCTTTTCCTGGAATTATGATGACTTGAAGACTTATGATACTAGCATTATCCAACATGTTATTCCAATTAAACAAGGTGCTAATCCTTTTCAGCGGAAACTCAAAAAAGTGCACCCTATATTAGAGCCTCTTATTCAGAAAGAATTAAAGAAGTTGGATGCTAAGATCATTTTCAAGGTCAAGCATTCTGAATGGGTGGGAAACCTTGTTCCTGTATGCAAAAATTCCGGAGAAATAAGTTTCAATGTGGATTTTCAGAATTTGAATAGAGCATCAGACAAAGACAATTATCCCGTTCCACCTATGGAACAAATTTTGCAACTTGTATCAGGATTAGAAATGTTCTCCTTGTTAGATGGATTTTCAGGATATAACCAAGTGTTAGTGGCTGAAAAAGATCATCTAAAGAAAATTTTCCGGACGAAATGGGAAACGTTTGCTTACAGAATAATTCCATTTGGCCTTATGAATGTTGGAGCCACAATCCAAAGGGCCATGGACATTTATTTCTGAGGATTAATCAGCCACAATGTAGTTGTGTATTTGGATGATGTCACTATTTTCTCCAAGAAGAGGGAAGACCATGCTTTTCATCTAAAACAAATTTTTGAACGATGCAAAAAGTATGGTATCTCCCTCAATCCAAAGAAAAGTATCTTTGAGGTGTTAGAAGGGAGAAAAATGGGTCACATCATCTCAAAGAAGGGAATCTAAATTGACCCCGACAGGATACGAGCTATACTCCAAATTCCCATGCCCCATAATAAAAAGGCAATGCAATCATTTATGGGAAAACTAAACTTTGTTCGAAGTTTGTACCAAACTTTGCACAAATTGTAAAACCTTTTCAACAAATGGTGAAAAAGGACGTGCAGTTTAAAAGGACTGAAATCGAAAAGAGTGCTTTTAAATATATAAAAACCACCATTGCTCATGCACCATCACTAAGCAATCCATATTTTGAAAATGATTTTATCATTTACACTTGCGTGCCCAATCATTCCCTTGCAGTAGTGCTCACTCAAAAAGGAGAGCGGGGGGATGAATACCTAATATCTTTTATGAGCATTGGGTTACAAGGAGTTGAACTTAACTATCCGGATGTAGATAAACAAGCTTATGCTGTGTTTAAAGTTGTAAAGCAGTTCATACCCTATATTCTCAAAAATAGAACTAAGGTCATAGTTCCTCATCTGGCTGTCCGCTCGCTATTTGTACAGAAAGAATTGGGAGAAAGACACGAGAATTGGGTAATCGCATTACAAGAATATGATTTAGAATTCAAACTCACTAACATTGTCAAAGGTCAGGGACTATGTAAGTTACTTACTTAAAATTCAACCGAAGAAACTAATGGATGGAACAATGAGTCCAATATGAATTTATTAGAAGTTTGTTCCATTCACACATACTCCTAATTCATGGTACCGTGATCTAGTACATTATCTGCAACATGGATACACTCTAGAACATTGGAATTCCAAGCAAAGAAGAGCCCTCTATTTGAATTCTGTTCCATACCAAATTATCTACGGAGTATTCTTTCGAAAAAATTATGATGGTGTATTTCCCAGATGCTTGGAAAAGGAAGATGCAAAGGAAGTGGTGAAAGAATTACATGATGGTACTGTTGGAGGTCATTACTTTGGATATACTACTACACATAAAGTTTTAAGAGCAAGATACTATTGGCCTACTGTTTTTAAATATGCACATGCTTATTCTCGAAAATGTGTTGTGTGACAAAAGAGGGCTGGAATGTTAGTGAAGCCAGCATCACCGTTGCAACCAGTGATCATTTCTCAAACATTTGAGCAATGGGGCTTGGACATCATTGGTGAAATCAACCCCAACTCCTAGATGCAACATCGTTACATTATCACAACAATATATTATTTTACTCGATGGACTGAAGCATCACAAGTCTATGAAAAGTTAATGAGGGTGACATTATTAAATTTCTGCAAGAGAACATCATAACAAGGTTTGGGGTTCCAATTTCTTTATTTTTTGACAATGCTTCTTATTTCTCTTCTTTTAAATTAAATGAATTTTCTATTGAAAAGGGAATTAAATTGCATTAATATTCAAATTATTATCCATAAGGGAATGGGTTAGCAGAGTCTACGAATAAAAATTTGGTTAGGATTTTAAAGAAAACATTCATTGAAAACCAGAGAAATGGGCATGCAACTCTTCCTAATGCTTTCTGGGATGATAGGGTCACTCCAAAAAATGATCTAGGGGTTTCCCCATACACCTTGGTTTATGGAAAAGAGGATATAATCCCACCAAATGTTCTTTTACCTTCACTATAGTTATCCCAAGGATCCCAATCAAGAATTAATACCCTGTTGAAACTTGAGGAAGAAAGGGAAAAGTAGAGAAACAAATTTAGTCCTCATCAATGCAATTTCAAGAGATGATTTGATAGTCGGAAAGTAGGGAAGAAATAATTCGAGATAGGTAACTTAGTTCTGAAGTGGGATCAACCCCACAAAGAGGAGGGAAAGCACACCAATTTTCAACATTTATGGCTTGGCCCTTACACCATCGCTAAGAAACTTAGACTCAGAACCTATAGATCACAAAATATGCAAGGAGAAGTAGAAACGCTTCCCATAAATAGCCAAGATCTCAAGCAATACTTTTCTTAGTTTAGGAAATCCCCTGTACATAAATAAAACTCTCCTTTTACTGTTTTATTTCTTTTTTAGACTAGTTGTTAGGTCTATAGAGTCAAATGATTTTATTTTATTTATTTTGTTTTGATTTTTGAATAAAATTGGCCAAACAATCGGAGTGATGAATGGGAAGTTGTTATTTAATATTATTCATGAAATACCTCTTAGGTAAAGACTTTGAATTTTAGAGGGCGTGAGAATTGTTTCAAAATTTAAAAGTTTCTTCTTATTGTGAAGAGTTATTTGAAGCGATTTCAAGCATTATTATTTTAAGGATCTTAACATGTATACCTTATCTCATTATTATGTTTCTTGGAAAATTTATCACACGATCCATTCTACACTAAAATGAACTAGATCCTTTACATATTGCTGGGACAAAGATTTATAGGTTTCTATATAGGGGCTCCGCTCACTCAAACGCATACATGGCCTTGTCTCAAGTAGTATACTATGGAAAACCCATGGGAAGGAAGCAAGTCTTGAATATGTATAGCAATCAAAATGATCCTATACTAAAATATCAAATCCAAAAGGTACATATAGAGTCAGTTTTTCCTTAATATGAATATCCACAAAAGCCACAGCTGGATACTTGAAGAATTAAATGAACATATGAACATGCAAATAAAATCAAGAGGATACTTCTTATAATACTCAAAGAAGGCTCTTCTATGTCCATGGGTATGATAAACTAAATAAAATGCTCATTGCCAACACAAAAGGACACTATGGATGGAATATCCTAAGACATACTTCTGAAGATAAAGGGAACTATATATCACGCGAATCAAGCATCAAAGAATGCTAATGCATCAAAGAAATGCATCCGGTATAGGAATGAGGAACAAACCACTACATCTACCTGATTTTGCTACTAACTTGTGGTGTTTTACCTAGTTGCTTCGAAAGACAGGTTGGTTAAATAATAAATTAACTTCATATTTTAGCCTCAGGAGGGTAACTGTGAAATCCTAACTAAGCTGCCATGTCCCCAACATTAATAATAATATCCGCTCTATGTGATGCTTATTCCAATTTTAAATAGGATTGTTTGAACTACAAGGTAGATTAATAATTTATGACTCTCACAATTAGAAGTTACTAATAAGTATAAATAATTTCTTACCCTAACTAAAATAGTCTTTACTTCAAGAGTGTTCTTTGTTTACAGAGATCTAAGTTCCCCAACTAGTCGTCAATTGTTGTAGCTGCAACCTTTCCCCAATTATTTTGCAATTGTAGAGCCCCTCCTTCTTTTGAAGCTCAAATCTTAGATTTATTTTCTTGTCTTTTACACCAAAATTCTCTTGTAACTTGACTTCCCATAGAATATTTAACACTTAGAAAAATCTATTTTTTACTGTTTCAACGACTTGCCAAATTTCTAGTGAAACATCGAAACAAAATACTATCTTTTGCTGAAACGATTGGAGCAATTTTCAATTCTGCGTCGATGCGGTCGAGTCATTTTCCGGTTTTGCACCGATACGTTCAGATATACGTTTGATTCTCCATCAAAACGATCGGACCCATATCTAGTTTTACGCTGAAATTTCCGGGTCACCTTTTGATTTCGTGCCGACACGGTCGGGCTCAAATTTTATTTTTCGCTTAAACTGTCGGCTGTGTTTTATGTTTGACACTGATACAATCAGAGTGTCTTTATCTGAAAGTTATATTTGGTTTGGTTCTACTCAGGATTTCATCTGAACTTAAAATTTTTTTACTTAAGGTTTTAAGCCCACAAACTTGTGTTTTGGGTCCGTAGCTAATCTCTAGACTTAGTATTTTTCACGAAACAAGATTTCGCTTCTATTTTGGGTTTAGGCTCGAAACACATTAGAACCTTATATGATTTATCTTGAAATGGTCGGATCAACGTGGTTTTAGTTTTTTCACCGGGTACTTCAGAGTGAGTATTGGTTTGACTGTTGAATGTATCAGCGTAAAACAATTTTTTTCTTCGAAATGCATTGCAAGGGATTGTGTTGCAACTCATTAATTCCGATACAAAGGCTCTTCGTCACTAAATGGATGTTTTGAGTAATAAAAGTGATTTTCTCTTTCAAAATGCAAAACATTATTTACACTTTGTTATTTGAAAAGGGTTCTCAACCACATGCTACCCGTTGATTGATTCGTATGGTTTTAGGATTTGAAAGCAAATATAAAGGAGGGAAGCACGTTCCCTTTCATTGTTAGATTCCTGAACCCTGTAATCCTTGAGCCACCTGGACAGAGAACTCTTCCAACTCAACTATCAGCTCAGAAGCACATTCGTCATGCTTCCAAGTAGGTTTTTTGTTTTATCTGGTAAATTTGTCATACTTGGTTGCATTTGATTGGCGTTAAGCGAGTAGGTTAAGACCATTTTGTTGATGCCATAGTTTTATAGTTACAACCATGTAAACCTAGTTGCTTTATATGAAGAAGAAAACGTGAAACCTAGCTCTCTGTTTCCTTTTCTTACGCATTGTGTTAACACTAAGAGCTCGATTTCCCTTGCATTTTGGTTAGGGGGGAAACATTTCAAAAGCTAGAAAACTATTGAAATGCATACCTAAAAAGTAGTAGCGACCATCAAGGTTTTGGCTTGCCAATATTCAATCCTTCAAATGCACAACCATCGTTCGAGCTTGGATCTTTAACCAAGATCGAATTCAGTTTATTTTACTAAAGTGCATAAACCCTAGCCGGCGAGCTCGACAATCATTTTGCAATGAACCCTAACGATCCTTGCTCTTCTTCTTACTTACATTTTGACCCTAAGCATTTAGTTGGGTATGTTTTGATTTGGGAAAACGTATATAAACCCTAGCCTAAAAGTTTCCCTCAACAAGGATTCAAACATAGATTCCCTATTTTGAACCCTAGCCATGTGGCATTCTTTACTGTGCGGATACTCAAAATAAGATTGGAACCCTAAGCTCGATGGGCCTATGTAGTGAGAACAATTGAGCATTGATGCTTAACCCCAAAACTGTCACCAAGAGAAGCATCGCTTGAATTGAACCCTTGGTTTTTAATATGGTTATCAGTTCAATGGAAATAGTAAATATGGTGCTTCAATTTTCTAACAAACACATGCATATTTACAGTTTGTTGCATAAGTAGGTTTTTATTAAATGATGTTTTGTATTTATTGCTAGCATTCTTGCATTTGGTTTCTATTGATGAACTAGTTGAAAAGGAATGAATATGTTCTATTGATAAATGTCATGATTAGTTTTTTCCTTGAGACCCTTACGCTTTCATTCTTTTCAGATTAGATCTATCCAGTTGTGTTATAAATGGAACCAGTGAAACCCTATGATATTTCTCTTATGTCACAGGATCTAGAAAGGACTAAAATAACCTCTAATCACGATGCCAAGCTAGTGTAATCATAATTAGATGTTGATATGGTCCCGAATGCCGCCATGGAAACTCAGTTTGAGGATACAAAGGTTACCACGGGGATAGTTACTGAATATAAATGGGGAGAAGTCTATCATCTTCTAAGAGAACCAAACATACTGGATGCAACAATAGAAGAAACTATGATATATCATAATATAAAGGGGTATGTTCTCCTCAAAGCTGCCACTCGACCGGAATTGTTCCCATATTCAGAAGTGATCGGTTGGATTCTGCCACATGTAGATGTAAATTTAGAATCATTTCGGGAGCTAATGGAAATGGTTTTGCTTCATTTCATCCCACACATATAAGCAAAAAATACATATTACCTACGCACAAAGTTTTCCTAACAGATGAGTGGATTAAGAGTACAAAGATAGAACATTCATAATATGTAAAGAAAATGTTAATCCTGTGATAACAGTGTTTAGTCCTAAGGAATGGTGAGTTCCTACGTCAGCAACTTGAGGAGATTATTACAATTTTCTAAAAGATCTATATCTATTCATCAATCAAGACAAACATATTTAAGATCTAAAGCCATCTAGAATTAATTTCATGCAAGATAAACCAGATTTAAACTCATAGATAGTAGAAACTTGAATCTATTCATAGTAGAATAATGGAGAAATACATCCTTACCATGGCATTAGGTATGAATCCTTCCTCCATTGACATGATCTTCCCTTCCTTCACCCTTGCTTTTGAATAACTTAAGCTCTTTCTCCTCCTTCAAAATCTTTCCAACATTCCTTTGCTCTCTCTTGGTGTGTCTTTACCATGCCCCAAAGATTTTCTTATATGGCATTGGAAAATGTGCCTTAGGTTTCTCTTTTGAGTGTGGGATAATCCATTTAGATTATTTTATCTTGAAAACCCTCTTTTCATAGTTTTTAGGCTTTTTGCACCATTTAGAATGATTTAAGCACAATTAATGCATTTTTTAGAGAGGATTCATCTCTGCATGAGCTTGTATCATGTCCTCCTGCTGCAGGTGCATGGTAAAAAATGCACTTCTTTCGTCACTTGACTAAGGGTGTTAATTTTATTGTTAACATCCTAGGCGACAATTGCGGCAAAGGGCTAGTGGAGAGTATGAAACCAAGAATATAAGAACTCCCTTCAAGATTACTACTATGCTTCTATGTACGATATATGGGAGAGAAAATGCAAATATTTACAAGCTTAGTTGGGTTCCACTGATGTACAATGTCACAATACATGTCACCATATTCAACTTGGAAAACAACATTTTGGAAAATATGGCTCAGGCCATATCAGAAGCTTGGGAAGGGTTAACGCAAAACAAAGCTGAATTTTACATGTCATCATATTTGGTTGATTGCATTCTTATTAGAAACCCTTTCCCAAAGATCAAATGCCATTGGGTTCCAAATGAGACTCCAATTTATGTGTCTTACCAGATCATGTGGGCTCATAAACATGCGAGCTTCTACAAGTTGATATGTGAAGAATTTTTTATGCCTCACCAAATTGCATGTCAGATGCAAAATTAGAATTTATCAGTGCATACAGAGATTACTATTTCACCCCAAAAGGTACCTATCTCCGCATGTATGGAGGAACGAAGAGTCCTTCACTGATGCCCAGATATGTCATAGATTACATTATCTTGAAGGAGGCAGTGAGGCAGGTATTTGTAAATGGTGTCATAAATTTTCTAAATGAGCGTAAGAAAGCATCATATCCACCAATTCCATTTGTTGTTTGAGCCTATAAGTTCAATAGGTTCAAAGGAGCAGAGGGATTTGTGAAAGAACTAGAAGCTTTCCATTTTGGAGAGAAGATATTTGTTACAAACCATAGTCAGTAGAAAGTAGCTAAGAACTGCTTATCATGCAAGATCAATTTTGAGTACACTGATCATTTTTTTAAAGATGAAGAGGTATATCGAAGAGCAAAGAATATCAAAGATTTGAACAATAGATTTGGTAAGAAGACAAAATCCATCTCCAACAAGAAAAAAGAAGACCTAGAAGGAGTAGAAAGAAAGAAAACTAAAGCAGAAGCTCTGGCAGTAGAGAATGTGAAGAAATTGCAAGAGGAGGATATAGCTAAGAAGAAAGAAGAAGAAAGTTAGAAAAAATAAATGGCAGAGGAGGCAAGAAGAAAAGAAGAACAAGAAAAAATAGAAAGAGCAGTTGCAGAGCAGGAGGAGAAAAGGTTACAAGATGAAGCTAATAAGAAAGCAGAAGAAGAAGAAGAAAGATTCAAGAAAGTTGTGGAAGCGAAGAACCATCAAGAAGAAGAAAGTAAAGATCAGCAAGATATGGAGATAGACAATCCCAATGATCTTGATACAAAGGTACCTCTTATTGGGGGTCATCTCCCTTTCGCTGAGCCTGGACTCACACCATTTACACCATCAAAACATCACTCGGTTGCAAAAATTGAGATGATATTTTTTGATCCAAAGAGGAAGACATTCTAAAAAGAACATAGAAATATTAAAGATATCTACACAACCAGACATCATAACCATGCAGGAAAGTACAGTGATGGAAGGCACACATAGAGATCCAAAATTCACGGATCTAGTCAATGGCATTGCTGCTAAAGAAAATGCATATAATATCGACAAGTTGACTAAAGATTTAGAAAGGATAAAATCCAAAATTATCAAACTTAAAGACAATATAGTAAAAGACCGAAGTGAGGGAATAGAAATGAAAAAGGCAGCGAGATGCTCTAGAGCTAGAAAAGGAGAAAATCTTGCAGGACGTTCAAAGTATTGAAGATGAAAAAGACTCGTTGAATGTGCAATTAGTCATCATGGATGGTGAGAAAGATGATTTTCAAGAACGGATAAGCTATTTAGAAGAAAGAAATCTCAACTAGACCAATAGGTGAAAACTATGACGATAGAGGAGGATAATTTGCAAGCTCAGATAGCTGAATTAACGAGAGAGAAGGAATCCTTGATGGAGCAACTTAAATATGCTCAAGCACAAACACAATACCTAACACCATTTTATGAGCATGCTTTTGAGTTACAGACACACTCGTTTCAGTCTCAAGAATTTCTCACTGAGTAAACTTACGAGTTGAAGGAAATGGTTACTAGATTGAAGCAGATTTCTGAAGAAGATTCAGCTATAAAACATAAATTAGAAGGAACCTATGATAAAATGAAAAACTTAATTTCCTGGAGGGGGTGTTACAGCGTAAAAGTTTCCACCTTGTGAGCATCAACACTCATTGACCTTTAGTATTCATTTTATTGACTCAGATCCACATTTTATCCTCCAGGAACCCATTGTTCCCTATTTTTGTTCATGTATGCCAGTTGTTCCACTATAGCTAGTGTATACGCAGGCTGTACCAATATAGCCCGCGTTCATTGAGTTAAATGGTAAAAAACAATAGAAAAATACTTTTCACTCCAAAAAGCAGTGTTAGGGTGACCTTTGGCCCTCCATGTACCCCAGAAACAACTTGATTCAACCTTTCGCCTACCTTTGGAGGGTTATATATTGAGCTCTTATGGTGCATGGAAGGAGGAGGAAAGAGAGAGCATAGAAACTCTATTGGATTTTTGCCGCAACTTGAGTCTACATCCATTAATCCTTGTTGTTGTCAACCTCTTATGTTAACCTACCAAACTCCTTCATAGTTTGAGTTTTCCATTGCATGGGGGATTGAAGTGGTGGAGGCATAAGTGGAGGGACCTAGTTCTTGGTTCAGATGAGTTGCCGACAAGAGGTTGTATCATGTACTTCTTGTTTTCATTAATAGAAATACTCATTTTCTCATCCAATTGATCTTGTAAATGTTTGTTTAATTACATTGGGTTACATTTGCTTATTATATCATGGACCATGTTATTGTATATGCTAATATCTTTCACATATTTTATGCATGTGCTTGTATTTGTTGTTGAGACTAAGCTGCAGGTTCAAGTGTAGATTGGAAAGCTCAATGGGGATCTACTTCGAACATCCGGTTGAAGGTTGGTTGTTTACTCCACATCTTAGCATTTACATTTATAATAGCATTGCATTGGGAATTGAGTTTATTTATGGTAGTCATCTGTCTGTTGTGGTCTTCCCCGAGCCATAGGAAGTTTTTCTTTGTAACAGAAATGGAGACTCCACTGGGGATGAACCTCCATTTTGGGGATTTTTAGGCATTCTTCCTTATTTTCAGTTTCTGTTTGTCAAGCTTCGGTGTCATTGACTGGCCGTTGGGATATGCATTAGAAAACTTGCTTTTCTAGGTTGTTTGATTCATTTTTGGTCCACTTGATTTGCCCTGTACGCGGGTCGGCCTTGGTTAGCCCACGTCTACCCGCTACTGTTAGTACAGTAGCCAGCGTACAGATGCTAATGTTCTATGAACAGTCGCGTACAACTCCGGGATTATCTTTTTTATGATCTTTGGTTGTTGCTGGGTTGATTATGAGTGTTCCTGAGTCTTGGTAGACCTATTTCCTGACTGTTCCATGCTTTTTTATTAACCATAAACTCCTCCTTCCTTTAGTTTTTGAGCTTTTGGTTTTGAACCATTTTTCATTTTTATAGCTCATTAGCTTGGCTGAATCTGACTGTTTGGGATTTGTTGGGTTGTCTGTTTGGTATGCTCTGCATTTTTATTGAATAGTTATGATTTCGCTTGCATTTTTTCATTCATTATATTGGAAAAATACAAAATCATTTGCATTTTCATTTCATTTATACTTGAAAATACAAAAACATTTTTCTTTACGTTATTTCATTTTGCATTAGAGTGCTTGTGCCTTCATTAGGACTTGCTTGACCATGAAAATATAAAGAGATTGCATTGTCTTTTGAATCGTTCATTTGACTATCATATAGTGGCATCTTTTTGATGGATATATGAGTCTAGGATTTTTCGAGTGTGCATATCATTGATTCTTTACACATCATTAGTTTCACGACCATATCCTTTGAGTAATCACAACCATTTAAAATTAACGCTTAATCTTAAAATTGATTAGAAACGATTTTCTCTTTTATAGGGTGCACCAACTAGTATAGGTTTAGAGTCTTGGAATAGATCATTGTGAGTTAACAATCCAAGACTATTGAACCAAACATTCTGTGTCTGACCAGGGAGTGGTGAAACCCATGGTATACATTAGTGTTCTCAGTAAGCTCTACTAAAA
The DNA here is from genome assembly GCA_027924585.1 of Larix kaempferi. NCBI lineage: Eukaryota > Viridiplantae > Streptophyta > Pinopsida > Pinales > Pinaceae > Larix > Larix kaempferi. The sequence continues at coordinate 3,075,046 of BSBM01000142.1, forward strand.
CCAAAGTTAATCACGAGGTCACAGGAGGTTGGTTGCAGAGATAGCCCTCCAATACTAGTTGAATGTGGGATATATTTACAGGATTTGTTCGTGTACGGGGGCTCTTGGGGGATTTGAACCTCTTGAGTTTCGAGCTTAGTTACCCTGCCCATACGACGGATCCCACCTACGACTATCCATCTGAGCATTGGTTATACGTGGTGGCCTTATTTGCTTTACCTAGGTATCACATAGGGTGCTTGCAGCGGTTATACTATGAGTATCCTAAGTCAGATAGGGGTCGGACAACACAGTTGTTGTATGTATAGGGATTTGACCCTGTGCACACAGTGAAGTCTGAGGGCCCTTATAATTGATTCTGTTACCTCTAGTTATAGTTTGGGAGTCTCAATCCTCTCCTAGGAGCGACATATTGGCTGTAGTGTCGGGAGTTCCCTTGAGCCAGTCCTATTTGTGTGCATTTGGTTGTAGATTTTTTTAGGTGTATGCTCTCTAACGATATATTAGGCCTTTAGGAGACGGTTATTGGTTGAATTTTTGGAGTCATCGTGGATCGATATCTGCCTCTCCACTGATCTCATAGGTTAGCTGGTTTATCGACTAGCGATCCGTCACAGCCTTTTGTTGGGAAGCGTCGGAGGACTACCGCTAGTCCTATACACACATCTCACGAGCTTCAAGGAGCTTCTATTATGAGTTCTACACCTGGTACGTCTGGAATCCCAGTAACTCCATCCATTAACACATCGGGAAACTCCCCTCCAGACACTCCTAGGGGTGAATGGGGAGGAGGTTCTCCACACACTATTCCTCATGGGTTTGGGATGTCCCCACCCACGAGCACAAACCCATTCAATGATACACAACCATTTGGTTTTCGATATGGGATGCCAAGTTATGGTACTACATCTGTCCCTTAGACCTCAAGTCATTTTACATATGGTATGTGCGGTTATACACCGCCTGTTATGTCCACCATGTTTAGTAGTCACACTAGCTCCAGTGTTGGAGTTGGGGGTACTATGCCTGCTTTTACAGCCTATCAGTTTGGGAGTAGCCACATCCCTCCATCTAATCCGATGGTTGGCGAAGGACCACCTCCTTTTTCATCCCCCAGTGTTAGTGTGAACCCATTTTCGATTGGAGGTTTCACATTAGGTATTGGATCCACGACTTTCATTCCGTCCGTTCATCTGCATGTCACTATACATGTACCTTCGAATGCTTTTGTGATTCCACAAAACCCTCCTATTGCTAACCTTTTGGTTCCATGGAGTGCTCACATACCATTTTCATACGGCCCTCACTCGTCCGGTATCCCTTCCATGAGTGGGCATATGGGACCCCATTCTAAGGGAAGTCATCCTCATGGCTTTTCAGTTGGTCCTACTAATTATCCCAATCCTTCACATGGAATCCCTGCTACGCATGTGCCTATGTATCCCAATGTGGGCCAGTTTGGAGGAGGTTACTATCCTTATAATCACAGTCACGGTTATTAACAGAGTTCTTCGGCACCACAGACGTCAACTTTGATGTATACAATCCAGCCTTACGGTTCATAGAACCAATCTCTTTCGGGATCTCATATTCAAGCATCACGGCCTCAGCTCCCTTTTCTTGCTAGATTGAATCTACCAGATATTTCGATGCTCATGAATGATCTGGCATGTCATGATCCTACATGGCCTCCAGTCCCCACCAAGCTCCCTTCTGACATTCCAAAGTTTGAAGGGAAGAATGGTGAGGATCCAGGTGATCACGTTACCACTTTTCACTTATGGTGCTCTTCAAATTCCTTAAATCATGATTCTATTCGTTTGAGGCTATTTCAATGCACCCTCATGGGGGCAACTGCGAAATGGTATGTTGAGTTTCCTGGGGGCACATATAGAGGTTTCAACGAGTTAGATTTGGTTTTGCTAGACCACTTTCAGTTTCCAGTTCGTTATGATACTGGCACCGAACTTTTTTCCACTTTCCATCAGGATAAAGCCACACACATCTCTAACCATATTCAGGAGTGGCGCCAGCGGAAGAGGCTAGTGAAAGCCAACTTCCTATAGAGTTTCTGTTGGATTGGTTCCTTAAGTCTTTACTCCCTTACGTTTCGAAGGACGTTTCATTGTCTAGTATTATGACTAAGGAACAAGCTATCTTCAAATCCTAGAAGCTAGACCTAGTTTATGCTCAGTCTGGCATCTTATACAATATTATACCTGATGCACCGCGGTCACGACATGAGCCCAAGCCTGTTCCTAGACCACATGCCGATGGTATTGTTGGATCCATGAGTACTCATCCTATAGATTTGGTTATGAACCATATGCACAATCTATCCATTAGCCAATCTACCCCCGGACAGGCTCACGCCTCGTCCAGTCCCACCCAATCGTCGAATGTTCACTCTATACAATCGACGAACTCATCAGGTAACCAGCAACCTAGTGGGAAGAAAAAGGGGAAGAATAATCGTAGAAGTGAGACTAACAAGAAAAACAATAATCCTAAGAAATAGAATGCCAACCCTCCTCGAGATGGCGAAAATGCTGGTGGGGACCGAAAACCTAGGCGTAAGGTGAAATTCCCTTGTAAGATTTGCACGGAAGATCACCTTACACATTTGTGCCCTCGTCTTGAAGAAGTTGCGAAGCACATAGCATAGGGCCTAGCTGTGTTGAAGGATCCCCTTCCTCACCACCAAAATATGGCTTCGGGTGCTTCGATCGCTGGTAGTGGAACTTATGAAACTTCGACTTCCTCTACCCCTGATGGCAGTTACAGATGCATTAATATGGTCAAAATGGAAGTTAGTGTTGCTACTCGCTCTCGTGATTATGGAGCTCCACAACCTCCATTAGGGAATGAGCCCCCTCCTCCTAATACTCCATTGCATATTGAGAAGCCGAACTCTATGCCGTGGATACCGAAAGGTGTTCTTAAGCACTCGACGCACAATCCCAATGATCGAGCAGCCCATAACTACTCCATTGTAGAAGATTTGGGCCAGACTTTGTGCACCATGTTAGCTCTTGAGGTTCTCCAGTATTTTCCTTCTTAGAGGAATGCCCTTTTATGTGCTTTGGGTGTCCAAGATCAGTGTAGCCCAAACATTATCAAGTTCGACACTACCAATGTCCAGCCTCGGTTTCCCTACCACGTGTCTTTCCAAGTCCGTATTAGGTGCCTAGAGAAAATCGTTAAATGTATTGTGGTTGATGAAGGTGCTTCTACGTCAGTTATGTCGTTATCTTGTTGGAAGGCTATGGGTTCACCCCCTTTGTCGAAGTCTATGATCATGTTGACTGCATTCCATGGTCGTTCTTTCCGGCTGCATGGTATTATACCCTCCCTTGAGGTCCACTTGGGTGGGAAGACCGTGGCAATTGAATTCGAGGTGGTTGATGCACCCATTGACTACAACCTTTTGCTGGGTAAAAATTGGATCTATGCTATGCGAGCGATTGTGTCCTCTATGTTCAGAGTTATCTTCTTTCCACACGAAGGTAAGATTGTGACAGTCGATCATCTCGATTACACGAGTTCAAATACCATTGCATCACTAGGAACAGAAGTTCCTCAGATCGAAAATTCTCATCCAGCAACTGGGAATGTTGGTGTAGGATTGTATTCCTCTTTGATGGGATCTTTCGACTTTGTTGCACCAATCTCCTTCATAGGAACCATTTCTAATAATGCTCCGTCCTCATTACAGAGTGCACCATTTCGGACGTCATATTTTAATGATTCATGGAATTTACCTTCCACGATCTCTTCGTCTGGAAATATTGCGCACATCAGGATGACCATGCCATTATTTGCAGCCGAGCTTGCATACCGTGAAATTCAACAAGCCAGTGCACAGTCGGATCCCTCCTCTTCACAGACAGGAGAGGAATATCTCGTTACACTACCCGCGTGGGAAGTCGAATCCTATTGCTCACATGATTGCCTTGATGGTACTTTTCCTTCAGATGAAACCATTATTGATGCCATGTATGGTAACGATAAGCCTTGGGAAGATCTACATCATCGATCATATTTTCTTCCCGATCTTGACCTTATTGAGCAGGAAGAGTTTCGATCGACTCTAGCAGAGAAGGTTGGTCACCCTGTGGCTCCTTTGGATTCGCATGGGATTTACGCAGAGGGGAATATGGATAACATTTATCCAACCATTCCGGTCAACATCTCTCGCACTTTGGGAAATATTGAGAATGTTTACATCGGTGCCGATTGTTCCCCCGAGGAAATCCGCATTTACACCGAACTTTTCAAAGAATTTCGGGATGTTTTCGCCTGGTCTTATGAGGAGATGCCGGGAATAGACCCTAGCATTTTCGAACATGAAATTAAGACTTATCCTAATGTTAAGCCGGTTCGACAATGTCTTCGTGCTGTGAATCCTAGGAAGGTAGTCGCGATCAAGGCAAAGGTGGAGAAATTGCTCAAAGTTGGTTTCATCTACCCGGTTCCCCTTACCGAATGGGTGTCCAATCCCGTTCCTATGGATAAGAAGTGGGAAACCATCTGTGTATGTATTATTTTCAGAGATCTGAACCAAGCATGTCCTAAGGATAACTTTCCCACTCCATTCATAGATCATATTTTGGATCGTGTGCGGGAAGCGAGGTATTTTATTTTATGGACGATTTTTCAGGTTATAATCAGATCCAGATTAAACCCGAGGATCAACATAAGACAACTTTTATATGTCCTTGGGGTACATTTGCATACCAGAAGATGCCCTTCGGCCTTAAAAACGTCGGAGCTACTTTTCAACGGGCTATGACATATGCTTTTCATGACCTTAAGAGCATAGTGGAGGCTTACTTGGATGATCTTGTTGGCCATTCTTGTAAGAGAGTAGGCCACCCCAATCACCTCCGCCTCATTTTCAAAAGATGTTGGTGTTACAAGATTCATTTGAACCCCACCAAGTGCAGTTTTTTGTGAAAACGGGTCGCCTTTTAGGGTTCATAGTTTCAAAAGAGGGTATAAGAGTTGATCCTCTTAAGGTTGAGGCAATACTTCGATTGCATCCCTCGTGTAACTTGATTCAACTTCAGAGCCTCCAAGGGAGAGCCACTTTATTGTGAATTATTCCAATCTTACCAAAGGTTTCGCGCGACTTATAAGAAGGACACTCCATTTATCTGGGATGAGCAAGCCCAACGGTCTTTCGACAATTTGAAGAAAGCTTTGGTATCGGCCCCTCTTCTTAGTCCACCCAACTTTGCTAGAGATCTTTTGCTTTATGTGGCCACATCTCAAGAGATGATTAGTATGGTCTTAGTTCAAGTGGATGATGTACTCCAAGATCATGTTGTTTATTACCTTAGTCAAAATTTAGTAGACGTTGAGCTAAGATACTCCCACGTTGAGAAATTGGCACTTGCGACTGTTCATGCAGTCCAACAGTTACGGCATTTCATTTTGCTTAGGAAATCCACCATTGTAGCACATGTCAATCCATTTCAGTTCGTACTCTCACGATGCCTAATTGGGGGGAAGTATAGTAAATGGATTGTTATCCTTCAGGAGTTTGATCTCGATTTTGCTTCGACAAAGTCAGTGAAATCCTTGGTTTTTGTGTAATTGATGTAGGAATTCCTGAGATTGGATGAGGAAGTAGTCCATGAAGATTGATTTGTGGATGAACATTTATTTCTTATCTTTTCAACGGACCCTTGGTATGGGGGTATCATTATATATCTCCAAACTCTGAAGTTCCCTGTGCACTATTCACGAGATGAACGACGGCGTGTGAGACATCACGCTAAAGATTATGTCATCGTTGGTGAAACTTTGTATCACTGGGGAAAGGAATCTATCCTCCGCCGTTGCTTAAGTCATGAAGAAGCGGAGCTAGTTCTCAATGATTGCCATAGCGGAGCATGTGGCGGTCATTTATTTGGGATTGCGACAACCCAATGTATATTGCGAGCGGGCTATTTTTGGCCTACGATCTTCAAATATTGTGTAAATGTTGTGAAGAGATGTCACCCTTTCCAGGTGTTTGCTCAGAACATGCATGCGCACCCTGCTCCTTTACATCCGGTCGTCTCCATCGATCCCTTCACCAAATGGGGGGTAGATTTCATGGATTGCAACCCAACCTCGGCTGGGGGGCATCACCATATCATCGTGGCCATTGATTATTTTACCAAATGGGATGAGGCCATGCCGACCATTAAAGCTGATGGTGTTACATCATCCCACTTCATTTTCAATCAGATTATAACTCGATTCGGTATCCCGAAAGAGATTGTCACTGACCATGGAAGTCACTTCCAAAACCATATGATGGTGTATTTGTCACTCAAGCTTGGGTTTAAGCAAGACCACTCATCTTCTTACTACCCCTAGGTGAACGGTCAGGTCGAGGCAGTCAATAAGTCCTTAAATACCATTCTCCAACAAACCATCCGACAAAGCAAGAGTAATTGACACATCATGTTATATCCTGCTTTGTGGGCATATCGAACCACAGTCAAGACTTCTACCGGGTTCTAACCATTTCAGTTAGTACATGGTGTGGAGTCTATCCTACCGATTGAATGTGAGATTCCTTCGTTAAAACTAGCTATAGAGCTCCTTCCTCACACATCAGATGTTGAGAAACGTTTGATCCACCTTGAGCAGCTTGATGAGTAGCGTTGAGATGTCGTTGTGGCTATAGATGCCAACAAACATCATGTTAAGGTTCAGTATGATAGGTCTGTCCATCCCCGGAAATATGTTGAAGGTGACTTGGTCCTCCTTTATGACCAAGCTAAGGAACCCCTGGGGGCAGGAAATTTTAACCCCATGTGGCATAGTCCTTACATTGTGAGGCATGTCCTTGAGAAAGGAGCCTACGAGTTGGAAGACTATGAGGGGAATTCCTTGAAGGAGCCTAGAAATAGGCTCTACCTCAAGCGTCGGTATTATGATTGAGCTTCGAGCTCGAGCTGATACTTTTGTATACTATTGTATAGTTGTTTCTGTACATAGTTTAGTTTTCTTTTGGTTGCTCAGGTCTATTGATTCGCTTCCATTTGGTTGTCAGATGTCAGCGGAATCTCCAGTGTTATTAGGATTCACGGATGGGGCTAGTCGTCATACGCAAAGACTTGCTTTTTGCTGCGTGAGTTATTTACTCACCTGACCATCAGATTGTATCTTTAGGAGGTGCTTGTCTCAGTCCTACATCCAACAATGTGGTTGAGTACAGTGCCGTTGTTGAGCTACTTTGCGATGCCATTCCGCATGGTATCCAATATTTAGAGGTTCGCCTGGATTAGCAACTGGTTGTATCTCAATTGAATGGCCAGTACCATGTGAGGGATCCTACGTTACTATGGAGGTTCTTAAGGGTAAGACTCTTGGAGCGTCATTTTGTTTTTATTACATACATTCATGTTCCAAGATGTTTTAATCATGTACCTGATGCATATGCTAATTATGTCCTAGATTGGAATTTGTCACATCAATGAAAGAAGCATACAAATAACATTCATCCATACACAAGCAGTAGAACTGAACAATCAAAGTTTTTATATATATATAAAAAGTGGTGTCATGATACAAAACTAGAGCCCGTAGCTCTGAAAAATATACAATCCGATACAAAAATAGTAAGACCCCATGGAATCTACGCCCTGTGGGGAGGTCTCCCCGCCTTGGCGGGATGAGTCTAACCATAATAATGTACAGCATTGGCTATACGCCGTAATAGCTGCACACATACACCTGGTACCCTGACCACCTGTCACTGCATTGCCTTAGGGATATGCTCTACCTCTATCAGTGGTACCCGAGTAGTCCTATGGGATAGGTTAACCTGTACCATCTACAGTGTGCGCTCTGCAGCCGCACCTACGATCTCGCCTCCCCTACCCCTACGATGGTGCCGTGGGAATCCTTGAGGTCTTTGAGAACCTCGATCTGCGAGCAAACAGTGAAACGTCAATATATGATACCACACCAAAAATATTTTTGCATTTCACTTATAATAAAAAATCCAAAAAAATTTAAAATACACAAAACTTAAAAGAGTAGTCATACCTATGTCTCCGAACGTGGCCCCTGGTGGGAACAACATGTATCTATCTCCGCTGAAGTCTATGCCCTCGAATGGATATTCATCGATGGCGATGACCTGTCATGCCCACCAGTGAAGAACTCCTTTGAATATGGTGATGCTTGTCGGCCACCACCCTATTGCGTTAGCACCTTTGCCCACTGGGTCTGGGTGGGATCTCGGAGACCGTGCGGAGGGACTTCAACCCTCGGACTCAAGCCCGGGACCCTCTCAAAGAAGAAACTATAAAGTATACTGCCAAAACTCAATTTCTTTTCCCTACCCATCTTGCACTCCATTAGTTGTCTCTTCATGGTAACCAGCAACATTGTGCACAAGTCGTACACAGTCGGTCTCATACATTATGCCGCATAGAATACCATCAGCCTCGAAGCCTGATGTAGAGAAGTTGAACCTGATATCCTCTTGAGTGTAAGAACTATAATCTTCATACTCAAGCTCGCGATGGAATCAATAGGGATCTGGATTCCCACCTTCTGGGTGCTAGGTAGGTAGTACCTGTCTATGTAATCACTAATCGTGATTCCACCTCCTACATTGCGGGACCTGAGGCTTGCCACATCCCCTCGGCAAGACAAACCTGTGATGAAATAGATATCCTCCACCTCCAACGGAAGTGGTTGACCATCCAAATCAAAGTTCTGTGCATCTACATCCCAATAATCGACCAACTTGCAGAGCAATTGGTTTTGGGCCCTTAAACACAAAATGCTCCAAAACTTATATAGACCGCATGCTTGTAATGCTTGTTGGGTGGGTAAATCTTGGCGCACATGCTCGTCAATGATGTCATGTTCCCTTTCTCTCCACTCTAGGACCATCCTGGAGGAAAACACAAGTCTATTTTTTAGCATCTGTGGGTTAAAAACCACCCTCGCGGCCATGTACGCGATCAAATTTGTATACAGTTGGGTCCATACACGGTCAACGTATGCGTTGACTACGTCCAGGAAGCCCTATATGTGACCCGTGAAGATATAGCCCACGTATAGCGTCGAGTAGGTGTAAATATTTCCAAAGGAAAAATTTTAACCATTAAAAAATGAAATAAAGGACATGAAATGGAAGAGGGGGATGAGACTACTAATTTGATCCAGACGGCTTGCAAATCCGATGCCCATAGCTCCCAGAATCAACAACTAAAGATCGAGGTGAAAACTAACCAAAAAATCTATTTTGGGTGAAAATTGAAAATGAAATAGTAAAAGTAATTTTTTGTTACTATTTATAGTTTTTTAAACCCCCTTTCATATAGTTTTTTTCTTTTTCTTTTTTTGAGCTATTTTTGGACTAAACTATCGTCTTGGAGTACCATTTTGAACAAATTTTTTCGATGAGAGTGATTTTTTGACCATTTCGCACCTTTGGCAGGTATATTTTACACCCATCATATAGGTTAGATGTCAGTTTCGCTTGCATTTTGCTTTTGACCTTATGACCATGATCATTAACCCTAGGTGAGACCCCACTTTTTAACCAAAATGGAACCTCCACATTGTTATATAAGTGTCATTATTTGGCGGTAGAGCTTGTTCGACCATGGGTGCCCTAGTTAGAGCCTTTTTATGTCTTTTGGCGCCCATGCCATTTTTCCTCCTTAGGATTGGGAGTCCTTTGTAGTCATGCCATGAATTTGCGATGAAGACTCATACTTACTTTGTCTTATGTTGGCCATCTCCCATAAGGACTCCCCCATTTATGTCAAGTTGTGATTGCATTGCATCATCTTGCTTGCCCCTTGAGCCTTGTGCCGGCTCCCACTTACTCAATTACTAGCCATGTGCCTTAGCACTTTCCCTTTTGATCTAAGCAGAGATTTCATTTTCCTTTCGCAATTTGATGACCCTTTACCATGAGGAAACACCCCCCCCGAGTGTCCACATCTTGTACATGCTTCTTTGCATTGATCATAGGTATGTTCCATTGCTTGGGACTAGTTTGCTTGCTTTTTGACACTCATTTCCTCACCTGTTGTACTACAAGCAATTTTATTATTTTTCAAGCTTTCCTAATATGAAAAAGACCAAAAAAAAACAAATATTTCAAAAAGTCGGATGGGAAAATGTTTACTACTTTTTGTTGGCAGCTGTCTTGTCACCTTTGATTAGAGCATTCACTCCACTCCATTCATTATGAGTCGGGACTATAGTAGGACCTTAGGAGCTGTACTCGTTTCTCAGATTTTACTCCACTAGCTGGTTAAGCTTCATATCATTATGGAGCCCTCTGTCAATGCCTCCTGCATCAAACAATGTTATTATCATCTAGTACTTGAGTCTATGCTACCTGAGTCTATCCATTTGCTCATGCTCTTGTTCAAAGGAAGTACTGAAACCAGAGTCAGCCACTCCTCATATCTCTTGACTTTGCGGCACCACGGCCATCCCTTTTGAGTCAGTCCGATCTGTTCGTCTGAGTTCTTCCAAATCTTTCAGCGTAGCTGTTAGCTCGTGCTAGTTGAGGGGGGATGCATTAATTACCTCCTTCCAGTGAGTTTCGTTCCTTCGAATTCAACCCATTTATTCTGGAATTGAGACTTAGAGTCGATTGAGTACCTTGAGGCTTGCAGTCATTAGTGGTAGGTTCTCTCACCATTGACAGTTGGGGATTCATCAATGCCTCCTGATCGATGGATTCTTCATAGTGTTCGACCTCAACACCTTTATTCACACTTTGATGAATTTACTCTATGCCTTGATGCCCATTTTCATTATTGGTGGGTATTCTCGCGTTTGTTAAAGGTATACATCAATGATCGGTAATCAGATGATGTCACATCAGGTTCGACATCAACACCTTTATTCGCTTGATAGGGCATGCACCGTTGGTGATTTGTGTAGAAGACCCCAGAATTCAGTGGCATTCAGTATGCTACTCATGATCATGATTGTACTTATGAGATGTCATTCTCATATATCAACAGTTTGTACCTTCAATTTGCACCAAAGGTTTCCTTTTCAGTAGGAGATCATATCTTACTGTATATGGGTCATGGCTATGATCGCCTATGACATGTATTCACTATATACTGCCTATTCATGGCCATTGTATCAGATTGTTGTATTGTGCCGACATGTATTTAGAGATATCATTGTATTATGACGAGTGGGCTACTCCTTCCATGTGTGTCTCCATCACTCCACTTCTGAGATTTATAATGTATTTCGGTCATCGGAGTACCTTCTATGACCTCACACATTAGGGGGCATTTGTTACAGCGTAATTTTCCACCTTGTGAGCATCAACACTCATTAACCTTCAGTATTCATTTTATTGACTTAGATCCACATTTTATCCTCCAGGAACCCATTGTTCCCTATTTTTGTTCTTGTACGCTAGTTGTTCCACTATAGCCAACGTATACGCAGGATGTACCAGTATAGCCCGCGTACATCGATTTAAATGGTAAAAAACAATAGAAAATTACTTTTCACTCCAAAAAGCGGTCTTAGGGTGACCTTTGGCCCTCCATGTACCCCAGAAATGACTCGATTCAACCTTTCGCCTACCTTTGGAGGGTTATATATTGAGCTCTTATGGTGCATGGAAGGAGGAGGAAAGAGAGAGCATAAAAACTCTATTGGATTTTTGCCGCGACTTGAGTCTACATCCATTAATCCTTGTTGTTGTGAACCTCTTATGTTCACCTACCAAACTCCTTCATAGTTTGATTTTTCCATTGCATGGGGGATTGAAGTGGTGGAGGCACAAGTGGAGGGACCCAGTTCTTGGTTCAGATGAGTTTTCGACATGAGGTTTTATCACGTACTTCTTGTTTTCATTAATAGAAATACTCATTTTTGTTAGGATATTCCTATACTCCATCCTAGTCCTACCAGCATTTCATTTATTTTCATTATCATTCTTGCATGCATGCATGCAATTGCATGCATCCCAGTCATCAGTCCCAACACCTAGCCCTGGGAGCTTCTCTCAGATCATTTTTAGCCCTCCTAGACAGGGAGGCGCCCACTTCTCACCCAACACTTGAGAAGGGCGCCTTTTCTCACCTACCACTCCAGTTGCACTTCAGTTAGTTGAGTTATCCTTAGTTCTCTCCTTGATTTAAGGATAGACTGACTCTCAACTGACCGTATCACTCTGATGGAACTCCGATGAGACTAGACTGCCCATTTTGACTCCATATAGCTCCTCATGCACCCTCCATTGAGCCTCCTTCATTCAGTTAGTGCCTCCATGTGCCAGTTACACCTACCACACTTAGTTAGACTCAGTTTGACTGATGGTTGAGAGTTACTTGTGCATTGATGACTCCACCGATGATGAGATAGACTTCTAGTTGTGCTTTGATGACACTCCATTAATTTTGGATCTATCTATGCAGGCTAATTCGAATCACACCTAGTGTATTCGAATCCTGAGCATTGTATAATTACGGTTTTATTATTCAGATTAATGTAACATGTGTAATTATTCTACCTCTATCTGAGCTCCTTTGGATCTATGTTCTACTACTCTATTCTTCTTCTATTATTCCTAAATTCTTTCATTGTGAGGTTTACATCATCTCTTGGATCTACTGTGAGCATTTTCACATGGTATCAGAGCCATTTGAGAGTATATTCTACCTCCATTCTTGAGATTTTTTTGCAAGTATTTCGAAGTTCCAGTAGTTGCAGTAGTAGTATCAGCAGTTTCACCTTTGCACTCGTTCCAGTAGTCAAGATGATCAATTTGAATGCTCCTACCTCTCCTATGATCCTCACTCCCTTCAATTACTTTGAATGGAAGCTTGAGATGAAATTACACTTGTGTACCAGACAGCTATCCAGATTGGTATTTGAAAAAGATCCCATACCACATGCAGCTGTGGAGAAAACCAAGCATCTAAATAAAATGGATGAAGCCTTTGGTTACATATGCCTTCATATGTCTAAAGATATATTGTTTCATGTTGAAGGATTGAAGTCTCAAAATGCGTTATGGACAAAATTGGAGAGTCGTTTTGGAAAACAAGATGGGCTAAGAGGCCACATTCTCGAAAATGAATTGGTTTCCCTACAACCTAGCAATTTTGAGAGCATTCAAGAATTCTTCTCAAAATTTAAGAACTTGGTTTTGCAATGCAAGCATTTTGGCATCACTGAAACTGATGAACAATTGGTACTCTCCATTCGGAGCAAACTCGGATCTCAGTTTTCATTCTTTGTATCTACCTTCCATTCTGGATGAATTTCAATCCCTGGATGGAAGTTTCCAACCTTAGATGTCTTCATTGAAGCTCTCATTCAAGAAGAGGACAAATTGATTCAAATGGGTGCCATCAAGGCCTCCAAATATCTAGCTCTTCTAGCTGGAGAAGCAAGTGAGACGAATGTAAAAGGGAGGCAAAAAGACAAAGATAAGAAGTCATCTAAATCCAAGATGAATAATAAATCAAGTCCATCAAAAGGAGCCTCCAGCTCCAATAAGGACAAACATAAGAGATCTACATGTCCCTACTGCAAGAGAGGAAACCATCCTGAGAAAGCTTGCATGCACAAGAAAATAGACCTACTAACCAAGCTTCTTGAACAGAACAAAATTGCTATTCCAAAAGATGCAAAGAAGTATGATTCTAGAAGTGGATCTGATGGTCATGAGGATTTCCATGCATTGATGGTTGGTTTTTCAAAATCAAAGGCCCTCCTCATAGATTCTGGAGCCTCCAACCACATGGTTTCCTTTGAAGAATCATTTTCCTCTTTAGATCTGAATGATGGGCCTACTATTCACATGGGAGACAACTCTCAGATATGTGCCAAAGGGTTGGGTACAGTACATATGGAGCATGGCAAGTTCAAGAATGTTATATTCGTTCCCTCCTTGACAACAAATTTTTTTTTCTGTATCTCAGATGACTCACACCGGATCACCTAATAAGGTGACTTTTGGTCCTGACATAGTTGATATTACAGAGATCTCCACTGGGAAGACTATAGCAAAAGGGTTTGACAATCATGCCTCCAAGGCATATGATTTCTCTCATTTCTTGCCCTTCTCTCTTCCTACTTCCTTAGAATCTGATGAAGATTCGAGTGAGTCTTCTTCTGATCAAGATATAGAACAAGATCTCGATGTTGAGATCAAAGTTCAAGAACATTCAGTTTCAGATCCAGAACCAACACATGTTCTCAATCCAGAGCCAAGGCCAATATGGGCTCACACAATCCTTGCAGCTACTGAGAACACAGTTGAGGATTCGTTTGATCACATAACTACAAGACTTCAACATCATGCCAACCTTACATTATGCCATCTACCTCTCCATGAGAGACGCAGCATGATGGTGGGGTTCTCTCTTCCATCTATTGGGAAGACTCATCATGATCCATTCGTTCCAGTTGCAAAAAGAATTCCTGAAAGACTTGCTTCATCCAATACACCCTCTACACAGAGGGAGGCACATCAGAAGACCAGATCTAGATCTAGCACCTGCTTTGGCATCCTACAAAGGAACAACTTGCCAAGTTTTTTGCAAAAGTTTTCACTGATGAAAACTTCTTTCTTTTCTTCTTAGTATGATGGTTCTTTGAGTTATTTTACTGTTATTTTGAGGGGGGGTATTTTTCCCATGAGGTTTTCCCCATTTCCTTGGTTTATGGACAGTTCTTTATTTTTCTATCATTTATTTTGATTGTATGGGTGACCTTTGGTCCTAGTTACCAGGGCCCAAGATGGATTAAGGGGGGGTATTAGGATATTCCTATACTCCATCCTAGTCCTACCAGCATTTCAGTTATTTTCATTATCAGTCTTGCATGCATTTCTGCATGCAGCACGCATTATGGATGCATGCATGCAATTGCATGCATCCCAGTCATCAGTCCCAGCACCTAGCCCTCAGTTAGCTAGCCCTGGGAGCTTATCTCAGATCAGTTTTAGCCCTCCTAGACAGGGAGGCGCCCACTTCTCATCCACCACTTGAGAAGGGTGCCTTTTCTCACCTACCACTTCAGTTGCACTTTAGTTAGTTGAGTTATCCTTAGTTCTCTCCTTGATTTAAGGATAGACTAACTCTCAACTGACTGTATCACTCTTATGGACCTCTGATGAGACTAGACTGCCCATTCTGACTCCATATAGCTCCTGATGCGCCCTCCACTGAGCCTCCTTCATTCAGTTAGTGCCTCCATGTGCCAGTTACACCTACCACACTCAGTTAGACTCATTTTGACTGATGATTGACAGTTACTTGTGCATTGATGACTCCACCGATGATGAGATAGACTTCTAGTTGTGCTTTGATGACACTCCACTGATTTTGGATCTATCCATGCAGGCTAGTTCGAATCACACCTAGTGTATTCGAATCCTGAGCATTGTATAATTATTGTTTTACTATTCAGATTAATGTAACATGTGTAATTATTCTGCCTCTATCTGAGCTCCTTTGGATCTATGTTCTACTGCTCTATTCTTCTTCTATTATTCCTAAATTCTTTCATTGTGAGGTTTACATCATCTCTTGGATCTACTGTGAGCATTTTCACAATTTTCTCATCCAACTGATCTTGTAAATGTTTGTTTAATTACATTGGGTTACAGTTGCTTATTATATCATGGACCATGCTATTTTTTATGCTAATATCTTTCACATATTTTACGCACTTGCTTGTATTTGTTGTTGAGACTAAGATGCAGGTTCAAGTGTAGATTGGAAAGCTCAACAGGGATCTACTTCGAACATCTGGTTGAAGGTTGGTTGTTTACTCCACATCTTAGCATTTACGTTTATAATAGCATTGCATTGGGAATTGAGTTTATTTCTGGTAGTCATCTGTCTGTTGTGGTCTGCCTCGAGCCATAGGAAATTTTTCTCTGTAACAAGTGGAAATCCAAGGAAATTCCTAAGCATCTTCCAACAAGAACCACTGTTGAGCTAAAGTTGTACATAGCACTATTGGAGAGTTTTCAAAAGGTAGAGAAGAAGATACATAATTAAGTACGAAAGTCAGTCACAAAGTGTGAAGATATTTATCAGACCATCTACAAAGCATTTGAGAAATGCCATCTTCCACCTCCTAATGCCATTGACGAGCTAACACCAAAGGAGCAACATTTAGTAGAGTTAAGAAATATCCTTAATGAATACATTACTTACATAAAAAGGTTGGATTCACTCACTACAAAAGATCTCAAGCAATATATTGGACAAGCTACTATGAATGCCTATTTTTTAGGAGAAGGTCACAAAGTTGCAGCAAAGGAGTTGGTTGATATGGTTAAAGAACTATCTATCCATGAAGTAGCTTTGAAATTATTAGAGCCTTAACAACTAAAAAAAATATCTTACGAAAGTGATCTTTGGAATGACTACATCCAAAGTCAAGAGAACATACAATCTGAGTGATGTAATATTGTAATTTTATTTTATTTTAACTAATTTTGATTGCAGCCACAAAAGGAAAATTGTGGAAAACCAAGGGTTGGGGGGAATATGAAGTGATAAGTCATGTCAAGACAAATTTTGTAAAGATAAATAGGAGAGAATAGAATAGAAAGGGAATTTTTCTTGTGAAATTTTCGATTGGTATCATCTTGTAATCTAACCATAACAATCTAAGACATGCTATAAGAATAAATATAAAAGCAATCTAACCATAACACAATAATATACCTGCTGAGTCATATACCTGAATGCACATCAACCTGTACCATCATCTGTCCTCTGGAACTGCTGCTGTAACTCTGGGCACTACTGACTGCTCTGTACCAATGGTATAATGGCTATATCGGGCATCTCTCTGAGTGTCCTGAAACTCAGTCATGGCATGGGGAGTATAACCGCTGTCCACAATCTGATAGTGATCCAATATAGATGCTCATCTCAGCATCTCAAATGCAAAGGAACTGGCTGAATAGTGTACTGGAATGAAAAAAATAATGTATGGTAGCCCGGCTACTATATATGTGATAACATCTGGCTCCGGCTGGGACAAGTGCTTTGCTGAAATGAGCGCTTGAGAACCTCAGAATCTCTGGTCCTCGAACTCTGCTACTCGAATCCACGATCCAGCACTCTACCATTTTATTTCCAGCTTTATTCTTGCAACCTATTTTCTGCATTCACAAACATCTAAAGAAAATACCTCATGCCGCATGTGTGGGAAAACTATAAAATCAACTGAAATAAAATCTACTCTATGTCAGAAATATAAATGCATAAAGTATAAATGCAAAAAGTAAATTAAACTACTAAGATAATTTGCAAAATTTGAAATTTATTGTGCAGGAAAAGAAAAAGTGACAGGTACTCAGTTAAACTAGGAGCTTACAAAGGAGCTTAGAGACTAAGAAGGTGCCAGACTCAATGGCTGAAAAGACTAACTACTGCCTAAGTAGGCTTATTTGGTTTCCTACCTACCCTAATCTACCAGGCAATGCAAGCGGAGAGATCCCAACTATGTGGGATCAGGGATGTGATCCCTCAAGTCCCTCTGATGGACAGGATATAAAATACGTCGTCCACTACCAGTGGTCAGAAAGCACATGCCATCAATGCATCGCTCTACTGTGAAAGGTCCAACCCATAAGTCATTAGCTTGTCCCGATCTTATATGCAGTAAATGGTTGGGGATAATGACTTGACTTCCTGTAAGAAACCTATTTCTATTGACTGACTCAGGGATAACTCCAATGTTACGAATAGGCATGGGGTGGATTTCGGCAGGGTTTTGCGGTTGAGGTGTGACAATCCTAGAGTTTCTCCTAGAAGAAACTGCATCAGTTCTGGGTGGACCACCATCTAAGGAAATAGCAATTGTGCCAATAAGGATTTCCTTAACTTCCCTTCTTGTTTCTTGGATTACCTCGTCTGGCTCTTCCCCATGGGGAGACACAACTCTTTTAACAATTTCACCTACAGTCAAGAAGTCTCTATGTTCTTCTAATCGAGGTGGCTCTCTGGATATGACAGTATTATGACTAGAACCTTCCCCTGAAGGAACCGGAACAACCATGTTTTCCAATCTGGGAGAAACTGACTCAGGATGAAAAGTAGTGGAAGTAGGAATGTGAGAAGGATCATGAGTATGATGACTAGAAGACTCAGATGGTACGAGGAAACTAGGAATATGCGGATACATAGATAAAGCATGGCTTTGAGGCTCTGAAGGAGTTTGAAAAATAGCAAGGTTATTTAGATTATAGTCTCCTTCAGGTGCATCATTTATTAGGGCATCCTCTTTCCAACCTAGAGAGTTATCATGGACTTGAATAAGGCTACCGTCTTCTAGAGATAAATGAGATAAAGAATCTTCTGTATTGGAATAATAACTGGCTTCAGGCTCTTCATTTGTTTCAACCCTAGTAGACGTTGCAAGATTGTTTTCCCATGGGTAAATAGGTGCAAGCCCTTGTCTTTCTCTCTCTCTGTTGTGATCAGTTAAGGCAAACCATTCCCTAACAGTGAAAGGAATTCTTTCTCCCCTCCTAATATCATCAAACTCATCTTCATGTATTGGGTTCTCAATATTCTCCTCATTGTTTGTTTGCTCATGAAGGTTTTCTATTAGGGAAGTTTGTTCCATGCTTTGATCAAGCAAATTCTCATTTCCAACTCTTATGCCATCCTCAACCCCTTCAAGTGTGTGATATTCTATAGAAGGTTCTTGAATAGTTTCATTGTTTTGTTCATGGTCTTGGGGTTGATTTTCATATCCTCTCAATTCATCTATTTCCTCAACAAATTCATTTCCAACTGTTCTTGTTATTTCAATCATTTGCTTGTCTTCCCAAAAAGAATCAGAATCTTCCATGACCATACACATATTTTGATCAACCTCATATAACTCATCCTCATCTTCAACAAGGTTAGTTTTGGCATTATTTAATAATTCATCCCCATATGTGTTTTTCAACCCTTCATCAAAAGATTCAACATGCTCATTATAACAAGGTTCTCTGTTAACCCGAATCAAAGCTCCATCAGGGTTGGGAACACAAATAAATGATAAATCCATCATAAGGTATCCACCTAGACCAGCTGCCCATTTTCTGGATAAAAGCATTCCATATGCTGGGGGTAAGTCAATGACAACTACATCCATCATAGTAGAAATGTCTAAACATGCGAAAAGATCAGCCCTAAGGTTTTTAATCAAACCATAAGACGGTACTCGTCGGGAATCTATACCACAAACATTTCCATAAGGCCTAGTCACTTCAAGTCCCATTTCCTTCATAACTTGTAAAGGCATAACATTCATCGCTGCTCCAGAATCCAACATACAATTATGAAGGAGCATGTTTTGAATGTGCAAGGTAAGGTAAAAGGGGGAGTGACCACCGCTTTTTCTTTCATAAATGGCTGAATGGATGTTTATTGGTGGATCCTTCTCTGTTTCACTAGGTTGTGTTCCACTAAGCTTTTGGATATGACATGACTCTAGGACCGGTTCAGGAGTTTTCTCTTGGCCAATACCATTGAAAAATTCCTCTACTTGGCATCTAACAGAGGGTACTTTCATTAACTCAGTGACAGGGATATTACACATTATCTTGCTTAACTCTTTCTTCATATCAATCTTAAGATCATAATCATCTATGGCAAGATCTTCTTCTTCCTTTTTATCTTCATCAATCTTTTTATGTTTATCAAGGAAAGAAGGCTGGGGAGTACTTCCTCGTTTGTAGATTTGATACTTTGGTTGCTCTTTAGGTTTTGGAAGCTCTAAGGCATGACATGAGGAGCTAAGTTCTTCAACTATATCATTTTCTTTCTCCCATGGCTCTTCTTCTAAAAGGATTCTTCCAAAGTCTTCATCATAAGATAAGTCATTTATAAAGTTGATGTTTTCCGGTTGGTCATCATGGTCAATGGTATCAGAGGGTATTTCTTCTTCTTCATCACACCAATTGACTTCCTTCTTTTCAGTGTTTTCTGGATACTCAGGTCGTCGTCTATCCCTATCCCCATCAGGCCTTCTATTATTATTCCAGTAAGGTTTAGGGCCATAAGGATTCCTATGTCTCTCAGGGTCATTCAAACTTGCCACATTCTTAGTTAGGACAGTTAATTGTTTCATCATTTCTTGCATGACTTCTAAAGTGTCCTTGGATTCCTTTGGCATACTCACAGGTTCCTTTGGTTTTCGGAGTCTAGGGTCAGATCTGGAAGTGGATGGGGTGAATTGATCGAAAAAGTTTTGTTTCCCCATGGATGCTGCATTTTGCTCAGCCATTTTAGCATTTGATTGAGCGGTCTTTAAGTCATTTGGGTTTTTATCCTTTAGCTGATAACCAACCCATCCCTCAAAGGCATTTAAGTAGTGAATGACAACTGCTTGATCTTTTGGTCTAATCTCTTCAGGGATAACAGCTACAGTCTTGTCAAATCTTATGTTAAACTCATGGACTGTTTCATTTTCTCTTTTCTTGATGTCAAAAAGTTGGTGTAAGAGAAATTTCCCATCTAACTTTCGGGACCACTCACTGTTTAGCTTGTTGACAAAGTTATCATACCCATCAATGGATGAGGCAGGCAACCTGTCAAACCACTTCCTAGCATCTCCTTCTAAGGATGCCAGGAGACCCCTCATGAACACATCTTCCTCAGATGCCCCATATGCTTCCATGTGTTCCCATACTTTATCAATGTGGTCTTCAATTGATATAGCGGATACTCCATCAAATCTGGGAACCTTTTCAAAATACTTTTCAGGCATGTCATGGGGTGCACCCTGGATTTGGGAAAAGTCTAAAGGAGATGGTTTTGCCTTTATTCCAAAAATCCTAGGGGCTTGTGGTGGAGGAACATTCTGGTTTCCTGGGTTTGTTCAAAAATTGAGAAAGGAGTTGAATGGTGCAAAATGAAATCATGCCAAGGGAGAGACTGATTACTGCAAACATCCTCCATCCAAGAATTGATAGGATCATAAGATTCATGCAGATGATTGTTTAAAATTGATGGAGACATTTGACTTAGTAAACTACTTTCCTCATTTACATCCCTATAACACTAATCTTATCGTTATCTAGAACCCATGGGGTGCATCATTTTGTTTTCAGGTTCTTGAATTTAAAAATAAATATAAAAATAAATGAGCTCGCTCCTCAGCGGAGTCACGATTGGGAGTCGCCAGGTAGATTTTAAACTCTTCTACCAAGATATGTGTCGTTGTATATGCAGGAAAGAGTGAGTAAAGACTACTAGCTTGTCCGAGATAAGCTCTATGCCTTTTAATACCAAAATGTTAGGCAAAGAGAATGGGAGGGCTTTAAAGAAAGGTATGTCGAACCAGGGTAAGCTATTGCCTCCCCGGCAACGGCGCCAAAATGTTATCACCTAAGATGTAGTTACCCCTATGGATGGATCCAGTCATGGATAGCAATAGGGAAGGGCAACTCAAAGGTGCAACCACGATCACCTCGACCTCCAAAATGTATGGTTGTCACGCCAGTCGAGGCAACCTTCGCTTTATGTTATCTAGCCCAGACAACAAAGGGGGAGACCCGATCAACTCCCGATAGGAGAGATCAAAACCAAGACACCAAATCAGGGTATTTCTAAGTGAAGTTAGGTGTATGGTTTATCCTAGACCTAAGGATGAAGTCACAAGCCAAGCAAGGGGTTCAATAGATGTAGCTTTGGTTCATAGTTGATGTGAGAGTGACTTATAATGTTTGAAGTGGATCTAGGATGAGTGTACTAGGTCAATGTCAAAAGATCCACTGCCTTGGGAACTGTGTCCAATGCAGGATAGTTTTGAGGGATGTATTGGGGCTAACTAGTACATAAGACAAGCTTGACCATGATTCATGATAGCTTTAAGGGTATAGTTCACCATGCAAAAGTCAAACCACAAGTCAATCCAACAATCTAGGAGAGTTGGGTTGTCTTGGAGATAAACCAGTGCCTTGGGAATTGGGAAGTGGAGTCAAAGTGGGGTTGACTTATGGTTTAGGACTCCTACAACATGAGATAAGTGGGCAATATAGGTCTTGATGGTTAAATGTGTCTAGATCTAGGTTTGACCCAAGTGGACCACAATCCCTTAAAACAAGGAATGCAGTCCCCAAGGCAAAATTTGACAAAGTGACAGTCTAGACCTAGGTTTTGAATTATTCTGGTTCCGGATCTGCAAGAATCTCAAGTACCCAGTTCCTCGAAGTGAGTGAACTCACTTCTCCAAGGTGGTGCGACTTTACCTAAGGAGGCTTCAATTTGGGTTTAGGTGGGTCAAATCATGTCGGATGGCACCCAAACTTTAGATCCAGGTAGATCAGTCAAGTAGGAGTGTGGATCTATAATTTCGTGGCAATCCACCGGTTAGATCTTTGTAGATCTGAGTTTTAGTGTTCCAAGTGGTCCAAAATGGGGATTAAATCCCTTAAAATGTGGAATGGGTCCCACAAGGTGAATTTCAAGAAAGGGACAACCTGGGTGTATGTTATTTGATGTGTAGATGTCAAATCAAGTGGAATCTCAAACACCCATGTTCTAGATCTAGGTCAACTTGCTCAAATGGTGAAGTGCGCCTTCCTTGGGAGAAGCTAAGTTGGCTTGGGAGAGGGGTCAAACGGAAGCCAATCCTCACCAAACTATAGATCCGGGATGCCGTGGATGCTATAGAGGTGGGTTTTCAATATCATGCCCAACAACCCACTAGATCTCAGTAGATCTAAGAAAATGCAAAATTGGGGTTTTAATTAATTAGGGTTTTAAGTGTTTTTGACAATTGGATAGATCATGGAGATAGAACTTACCTTGAGATCATACCTGAATGATGTGGATGAGATGCCTTGATGTTGAGGAAGATTCCCGCAGAGATCAAATGAGAGATTGTTGATTTGCTTGCCAATTTGATGCCCAAGTCCACAAGTGCGCCTTCCTCTACCTGTCAAACCAAGGAATAAAATTCAATCAGTAAGATCAAGTATGGAAGAAATACAAGAGATATGCAAATAGTAACATGAAATAGAAGGTCTTGGGACAGTAATACTCCCTGTTACCAATGAAGAGCTCCAAAGAAGAAGTAGGGAGAGTCTTCCACTACCAATACCTCCTCTTCCAAGCAAATCGGCCTCCACCTGTAGATGCAAAATCGTGGTACAAAAGATATGGCAAACAAGATCTCCAATAACTCAGTGCAAAGGAAGAACCAACGAACGAACACCAAAAACATTCACCACAACATTGGAGATAGATGCAATAATAATTTTCTATTCCAATAATCCAGAGCCAAAAGTCCTTTTACAATGAGAGGCTCTCTCCTTTAAATAGGAAGGAGAGGCACCAAAACCCTAACCACTTTTTGAATGAGTGGCTAAGATTAAAAGATACAAATGTCTAATCAATGGTTGAGATGAGCTCAACAACATAATACATGGATCACACATAAAATATAACATAAGTGGACAAAGTCGCCCTAGGAGAGGGGAATCCCACCAAATCATGATGACAAAATATCATAAGAGCCTCATGGTGGGTCCAAGGGGTAATTTTATCCCTCCTTGGTCAATCCCCATGGCACAATAACCAATAAATAATCATGAATATACCAAATCGTGCCTCCAAGGTGAAGTCGTGGTCCTCAAAAGACCTCAAAAATCCACAGAAAGTGCCATAAGTGATGGATGCGGGCCCCGATGAAGCTGAAACTGCAGGAGGAGGTGTGGAAGGTCCCGATCTATCATCACTGATCATCCCATGCCATAACTTTGCCTCAGTAGCCCAAATCGATTTCCTCAATAGCCATTTCTACCAATCCTGAAATGCCTCGGGAAGCGTGAAACTGCCCAAACAACCTCCTGGAGTGATGGCGCTGTCAAGGTGAGGGCACCAATGTGTCCGGGAGGGGGGTAATATGGTAAAAACAAGTGGCTGGACCACCCCCTCCATCATCAGCGCCCTAGGTCAACCGGATAAAAGTCATCTCTGCTCCGACAGGGCCTCCAACAGACCAAAACTGCACTAGGACAGCCTACTGAGGCTAAATCATCACTGTAAGTGCCCGGAACTGAAAACAAACTGTCCCATTGGACTCAGAAGGTCCAAATCCATCCAAGATGTGTACTCATACACCATATGAATCTCTGCATGATCAAAATAAATATCCAATGTACCGGAACAAGGCCAATAATAATGATCTGTAAATGACCAAACACTGCTGTATCCCAAGAATCATCATCATAACCCTGTAGCTGCTGCATAGAATCATCCTGTATGTGTACATGGACCATATATCATCTATCCATATCATCATAAGGTCCAACATCTCATGTCCCATGGTCCTCCATGGTCAAACTAGGTCTAACCAAGACCAAATACAACTCAGACTATCATCCATAGCTGCTGCAAGGTGTCAAGGTTAATACATGCTTTACAATTTATTCAAATAGCTACTATAACACAGAGAAATCATGACTGGCGATCTAAATCCAAATATATAGTGTCGTTAGTTATTATTATTACTCAGACTAGACTTTCAGGACCATACTCACTTCATAGTTGTGATCAATTTGCTAGTGAAGGGTGAAGGCTGAAATAAATGGCTAGGCTAAGGGATGACTTGACTGACTTGACTTTGTGACACTTTGGCAAGGGAAAGGGAATACACACCATAGTATATACTGAATGAGCAATAACACAGGGAATGGCGGTGTCTCACAAATGGATGAGTTGTTTAAAGAGGGTTTATTCACCTTCACAGATGCGCACAATCCATAATACAAACAAGGCCAGCAATTGTTTAGATATAACATTTAAGTTCCATTGCTTTTTGGACCTGAGGTTTCCATAGCCTTGATCTATGTGTGTTTACAAACACATTGCATAGATTTACATTTATTTTTAGGCTTTCTGCTGCAGGTGTGTTTTTAAGGCACTTGTTTACCTGAGCACTTCTAGGTGTGTCATGGACAACTTGTTTACCTAGGTATTATTTTTTCAAAAGATATAACATTTTATTTTTCATGGCCATTTTCAATTGGCATTTCTTTCACATACAAGATATAGCATTTCATTTTTCCAGATTTTGTATTGATGGCAGCACTAAAAGTTTCAGGTTTATCCAACACAACTTTAGTGACTAGGGGGAATTCTCAAGGAACTCCAACTCACCATAGGTAAGTTTTGTCACCAACTCAGAGCCGAGACACAGTAAACAGGGAGGCTCATCCAATACAGAGGCTACAGTGGGGAAAGGTCCTCCATGTCACTAGTCAAGTAGCAAATCAGGGTAATAATCTAAAAGGTAGGCCACGGATGGATGAAGACAATGAAATGATGGAGCCAACACTAGCAAGCCAGAGTATGGTGTAATGATCACCTCTATTCTCCCTAAGGAGGGTATGTACCAATGAGTATGAATAGTGAGCTTCTAATTCTGAGTAGGGACAATATAATATAAATAATAGGTCAACCAGGTCCATGTATCTATATGATCGCCAGATCATGACACTAAGTGCTAAGACATGCTATAAGAATAAATATAAAAGCAATCTAACCATAACACAATAATATACCTGCTGAGTCATATACCTGAATGCACATCAACCTGTACCATCATCTGTCCTCTGGAACTGCTGCTGTAACTCTGGGCACTACTGACTGCTCTGTACCAATGGTATAATGGCTATATCGGGCATCTCTCTGAGTGTCCTGAAACTCAGTCATGGCATGGGGAGTATAACCGCTGTCCACAATCTGATAGTGATCCAATATAGATGCTCATCTCAGCATCTCAAATGCAAAGGAACTGGCTGAATAGTGTACTGGAATGAAAAAAATAATGTATGGTAGCCCGGCTACTATATATGTGATAACAGGCCCCTATGGCTTTGTTTATAGCCAAAACAGCTTATCAAGTGGCTCAATCAAACATAATAGAAAAATATCATGATTCTACATCTATACATGAATGTGGGAAATATACTATGGCCATCCATGCCATCAATTCCTTCGACAGTCAAGACCCCGTAGACATGGTTATACCCTATAATGAATCTATCCAAGATGCCATGTCTATGATGGAGACACAATGGAAGGACATGCACCAACATGCATCCTTTTATCTTTCTATGAGTGGATTGAGGATTGATGAAAATGGGATCATCATACCTAGAAGTATGGAGTATGGAAAGGTATGGGATTCCCCTCATAACATACGAAGTATATGAAGAAGGGAGCATGGAAAAAATATCTAAAACCATCCCAATCGATATTTCTAAAACTCTCCTTTTCATCGAGAATGTTTTCATAGGCACAAATTGTTCCCTCGAGGAAATTGTTCCATGATTATGACCACATTACATTCATTATCCCCTTTGGTACTTCCATAGGTACACCATATTATCCTCCTTAGGTACATGACATTCCACCCCGCTTCACATGCTTTGTCATTGAAACATTGGAGGAAGCTATATAATATGATATACTAAGAAATGTAGTCAACTGGTATGAAGCACAAGCATCCATCCATCCTAGTGAAATTTGGACATGGGGTCCAATTGTGGCTTTGTCACCTCCATATTGATTTTGGTTGTTTCATCAGTTCCATGTTTTTATCAAGCTACTCCAATATCGCCATGCATTTCTTTGAGTGATCCATGTAGTTATATATTGAGTGCCTTTCTAGTCCCATGTTGGTACAAACTAAGTCTGTTGATGCTCACAACCTTGGTTTGATTATTTTTATTTCTTAAGACGGTGTAGATGACAATATATAACATCCTTAGGTATTGGTTCTTTAGTCTTTGAATCTTGAACATGTAGTTCCTTTGAGTCACGTAGCTCCTTAAATTCTTTTCATTTTTATGCCCTTCTTGGGGCTTTTCTTCATGTGATTTTTCATGCTCTTCTTATTATTCAACCTTGGACTCTTCATTTGATGTGTCTATATGTATTTCAATTAGTTTTCCCACAAGGAATTATTCCTCTACCCCCCTTGGGCCCTTCTTGTTTAGCAATAGAAATATCCTGCAATGTGATTTTATTTTTCTTCTACCAAATCTTCATAAGCTTGTTTTGCACATTAATATTAATTGTACAAACTGATTCCATCCAAGGATATCCCAAAATAATATCCACATCATCCATATTATTGTTTGCACAATAGGTAGTTATTAGTAGTGCACATAACCAAACATAATATACAACAAAGTAATATACACTAAAGCATACATAGAGAGAGGGAATAAGAGAAAGTAGTAGTGGAACAACAACAAGGAGTCTTTTATTATATGATAATCCAACTTCTCCTTTACATCACATATTCATGTATTTATATAGGATTACAATCATATAAGGTAGTTATAACTTCCTTAACTAACTTGGTTGCTCAACCCAACCAAATGGTTGAGCAACCCGACTAACGTTCGCATACATTTTCTAGTATACGAGGGAAATTAGGCTCCTCCAACATCTTCCCCACCCTCAAACCATTATTCTCATCAAAGAAGTGAGGAGATGAAAATTAAAAAAAAAAAACTTATACAAAAGTGTTCAACCCCTCATGTCTCTTGTCTATCAATCAACACACTATTGATCTCACTTGACTGAGGTGCACTCAATTGCTAGTTTGGTTATTTACTCAAACTTAAAAAAATGAATCTTGGTTGAGGTGACGATGCCTGTGGTGAAGGAGGGGATGGGGTTCTTTGATAATTTCCATACATTATATATATATATATATATGTGATGCAATATGCTTGATTTGGTTCTCAAAATCAAGCCATTCATCAAATACTTGCTCAACTTTGATATTCATCATTCTTGTTTCTGATAAATAAGCCATGTTGTTTTTTATTGGGGCATCTTTAATTGTTTCTAGGTTAGGGTTTTAGTCCTTTTGCATTTATTTATTTGCTTATGCACATCCCATCTTGTTTAATAAATTTGGCCGACTCTTGATATGCATGTTTGTCTATAAGTCTATCTCTTTTTGTTCTTCTTCTCTGATCTATACCCCAAAATCATTCCAAATTTGAGCATCTTTAGTTGATTCATGTTGGTTATTCAATTTTATAATCAATACCTGGGTCACTTTGAGCTAGCTAAATGTATTGGCAAAATAAGTTGTCCAATTATTTTAGGTAGTTCCCTCCAAGAAGGCCACATTCCCCACCTCCTCTAATTTCTTCTTACTTTCTTCAAAATTTTCATGCTCAACCTTCAAAATAGCATTGTTCTAATTAGTATTCAACTATGGGATTATATGAATTGAAGGGAATGACTTGATAAGTGAAGGTTCCCCAAGGGGAGGTGAACCAACATTCTTGAGTTTAAGTCCCAACACCATAACCAATGTTGTAATCTATGGGATTACATAGTAAACAATTACTAGTGGTGCACATAACCAATCATAGTATCCGAAAAAGGAATATACATGAAACATACATAGAGAGAGACAATAAAAGAAAGTAGTAGCGTAACTAGCAACAAGTAGTCTTTTATTATATGATCAACCAAATTCTCCTTTACATCATAGATTCATGTATTTATATAGAATTACAATCGTAGAAGGCATCTATAACTTCCTTAACTGCCTTGTTCAATTGACTTGACCAAATGATGACTGACCTAACCAATAGTCACATACATTCCCTAGTCGACAAAGTTGACTAGACTCCTCCAACACCTATCTATAGCATGAAAATTTGAATGCAACACATATTTATACATAGTAACCTTCAAATATTTAAAAAATTGAACATTCTAACCATCAACCTATGTGCTTTTAATATGCTTTGTGAGAATGTGCACTCTTTCATCCAAGTTAACATTGCTGAAATTACGCTTGCTACTAAGGTTTATAGAAATAATAACATTTTCCTGTTGAATACATCCATGAACTTGTAATAGGAAGTTGTCACACAATAATACATGTTTGGTGATTTGTTTATCATGCTTCATTGCACAAAACCACATGTCTAAAAATACTTGTTCATATTATGTATCTAGAAAGACCCATTAGAGTAGGAATGTTAATTTACTTCCCCCATATGGCGGTATCATCCCTTAGATTTGAGTATAGAAAACGTTTCTATGGTATTGGATTTTGTTCGTTATAGACCTTTATGAATTCTGCAATACTATGACCATCATATTTTCCTATAAAAAACATATTGCTCGGAAGGAAAATGAGAATCAAAACTAGGGTTTTGAAGAAAATCACTTACTTTTAAATGTAGTTTCTTTTTGTGACTATGGTTTTGAGGAGACAAATTTACAAGGGTTGTATGATACTATATATTGATAAGAAGCATACTATATATTATTCCAAATCAAACACTAAAAAATCCTTTATCCTATGGTGTTGGTTTGGCTGTAATCATAGTAGCATGTCAAAGGAAATATTCTCTATAGCCTCCCTACCATCACGAAAAATACCTAAAATAGATGAATTTAAATCAATGATATCTCCACTTCCTAGACATTGATTTGAATGATTATTTTTTTGAAATTGAGTGTTTTTCCTAGAGGAACTCAAATATATAACCAATTAATTCAAATTATCCACAATAAGCTACAATAATAGATCTAAATGTCGTGACACTCCTTTTCCTTTGAAAACCTACAAAATAAAAAGTAAATCTTTGAATTTTGCCCCAAAAAGAGCTACGATGCCACTTGCAGTAAATCTTGGTATATAGTATATAAAAACACCTTAAATTAACTTTAGAAATGCCAAAATTTATTCACGCAAGAATATAAAGAGAACCCTTAAGGTAGGGCAATACCATCAAATACCATTTATGGAAGGAATCACTCCACAAGCCATCCTTGCTACAATACAATAACATCCAACATATCTCAATACAATGATCCTCATGTGTATTTATACATTTTCCATGAGTTCCTAGGGTTCTATGCCAACTACCTCTTATTATTATATTCTTTTTTTCATACTAAGTGGGTCTATTCCGTGATTATGAACACAATACATTCATTATTCCCCTTGGGTACCTCCTTTTGTACCCCATATCATCCTCCCTAGGTACATTTCATACATAGTATGCTCGTGTACACATTAAACTCTATAAACCCTTAATATACCCTCCAACCTCTATGACTTTATAAATGACAATGATCCTCTAAAACACTTTAAATACTAATTAGTATGACCCCAAACATTGATTTCCCTATAATTGAAATTTGAAATAAACCCAAAATACATCAAACACACACTGCGTCATAATCATAGTGACCTTATAACAAAATAACCTGTATACACACACTTTGAGTACCCCTAGCCATTATGGCCTCACATATTATGTCCACATACACACTAACCCCTCTAAAAATTTATGCATTATACTTCAAACAACTATGATTCTTAACATAAAAAATAATCCCTACAACACTTTAACCCCTTCCAATTAGTATGACCCTAAACACATTGACCCATAATTGTAATGACCTCCAAACATGCCAACCCCCTTACATTTTGACCTCTACAAATTATGGCCCCAAGCACACTACTCCAACCCACATACTAACGAATCTAACCTCTTTTTTACTTAACATGATAACTCCCCCTTAAAACACTTTAACCCTAAACTAGTACAACCATGAACACTGATTATCCTATAACTTCAACAACCCCCAACACACTAAATCCCTTATGCACATTTTTACCCCTACCCATTATGGCCCCAAGCTCACCATATCTATAGACACACTAACCCTTATAACTTGTTACACGCAATACTCCCTTACCCCTATGACCCTTGGCATGAAATTCACCACTAAAAAAATATTTAACTCCTACCAATCATAAGTGTAAACACATTGTTCATACATAATTGCAATGACCTGACCCCCAAACATACAAACCCCTATATACACACTTTGAATTCTCTCCATTAAGCCCAAAAAGCACTATATACCTTACATATTTTACCCCCTGACCACTTTAAACGTTAAAATGAAAATCAACTTTGAAAAACTTTAACCCTTGACTAGTACGATCCCATACACACATTTCCCGACAATAATAATGATACTTGAACACACTAACCTCCCTACATGCACTTTTATTCCTACCCATTAAGGCCCTAAACACACTACATCCCTAGACACACTAACCCCTCTAACCCCTCACGCATTATACCCCCTAACTCATATGTTTATGAGATAAAAATACCCCCCTAAAACACTTTACCTTTAACTAGTATAACTCAAGACACACATTTCCCCATAACCATAATCACCACCTAAAACATTAAACCCTATACACACATTGTGATAGATACCCATTATGGCCTAGAACACAATGCACCACCATGCATACTACCCCTTACACATTGTATCCCCAAATCCATGTGACTTGTGACATAAAAATCAGCCCTAAAACAATTTAACTCTTGATTAATACAATCTCAAGGACACTTTACCCCATAACCTCGATGATCCATGAACACACTAAATCCATTATAGTGTGCAAACACTTTAACCTTGACCCATTAACTATCATAGTTGACCATAGTTGATCATAGGTGACTATCATTCACTATCATTGGCCATCATTAACCATATGACCATGGTTGGCCTTCTGGACCATATTGACCAAGGATTCCCATCTTGTGATCCCCCATTACTTTTATACCTACAACTAACAAATGGGTTCCCACCAAGCCCTTTAGAGGCTTTTCTTACAACACAGTTCAACTACTTACCCAACCTCCACCATTTGAAGTACTTAGAGATCCATCACTTAATTATCCTTGATGACATTCATCATCTTTAGTACTAAAATATCCCTTGTTGGATTCTTCCTAATGACCTCCATCACCAAATTTCATAAAAAAAATAATTAATTTAATAAATGCATTTTAGATGTCATAGATATCAATTTGTAAAATGTTCATGTATATGTTGCATATAATAAAAAATATCATGTAACAACAACATAACTAGCATAATCTTGTGTGGGGTAGGATAATATGTTTCCATTTTTTTTACTTTGTTCAATTTGAAGTACGATGCAATGGAAATTGACCTAGTGGACTATGACGAAGGTGAGGGTTTAATTCCTTGATTAATATTTATATCTAATGAGGCTCTTTTGTGGATTTGGAGGATCTTGAAGTCCTTCAACAAGGAACTATTTTTACGCTTAGGCATAGGAACAACCCATGAGGTCTTTAGACTATAGTTAAACTGATGCAAATCAACACTATAACACGATTGGTTAGGAAGTTAAAGGGGAAGGTATCAAAGGTATGAAGTAACAACCTATCAATAGGGAAAGGACCCTATAATCCTTAACTTCTTTAATCCTTAGAATCAAGGATAATGCTAATGGGGGGTCATGTGGTATATGTCAAGTATAATTCTTCGGACGGAGGATGAATGAAGGCATAGAGGCTAACATTCATGACAAGTAGTTGAAGCTTTTTGCACTAAGTCATGAGTGGTGCACTAACCCTACCAATTCTAGAATGTTAGGGTATTGAGAATGGTAAAGGGCTTGACCAACAAATTGACAAAGAGTTGAAGGTGAAAGCTTTATTATATAGTGGGGGATTCAACTAAAAGGAATAAAAGTAAGAAGAAGTAGAAGTAGAGTTAGTTAACACATTAAAATGGTTATTAGTGAAGATATAAGAATGTAAACAATACCAGGGTTAATGTAAAAAGATCTTACAAGGTGTTCTACGCGAAAAACAAGTTAAGGTAGAAACTCTATGGAGTAGGTTAGAAGGAAAATAAGTGAAAGTATTAGGGTATATTCCCAAATTCCATATCCTTCTCTATGGTTGGATGTATTTCAAGTTTATATCCACTAAGGATGCCACATAAATGCAAAGCAAGTATTGGTTTTGTGGTCCCTCTATTTTATCTTTAAAACAATGGAGATTGGGGTTCAACCCTAGAAGCAAACCTTTCTTCATACATTAGAGTTAGGTGATGATGCTAGGGATTCCTATGGAACTTTGGAGCAAAGAAATTCTATAAAAATGGGTAATACCATTGGCAAGTTCATATCCTTAGAAGAGGATTTTTGGAATCGGGTGGACAAAATAATTATCAAACTCTTAGGAATTTAACCTACATGAATATTTTCCTATAGAAATAGGCATGGAATGGATGAATTGGAAGTATGTTTAGAGGTTGCACACTTGGAAATTTCCCTTCAGATTCTTGTGTTGACATGATATTAGACACTTGTGGAAATAGTGTAGGAAAACAAGTGTAGTAAAAAGAGTGCAAATTGGGTTTGGAGGAAGAAGGAGAAAATTAGGGAAGATACCCACAATCCCTTATGCTCAACAAAATATAAAAAGGGATCAATGGAAAATCGAGTTTTAGAAAATGGAGGAACTAAGGTTGTGGAAGATCTTATAGACAAAATCTTTTGACAGTAAAGTTGAGGAAAATCCCATGGTTTCGACATTTCTAGTGCAAATCTCTCTTATTAGTTCAAAAGCACCTTCTCTTGATGCTAATTTTAAAGCATCTACAAAACAAGTTATCAACTTCTAAAGCCTTAGAAATTGTATTTTTCAATTCTAGAAGATAAATTGAACATTAAAAATAAGTCCTATTCTAATATTCTTGTGGGAATAGAAGGGGAAGTCCTAGGGATTTGTCAACAATCTAGTGCTTAGTTTGTCTTGAAAATCCTTGTCAAGATTATAGCTAGGAATAATTGTGTTTCTCCTAAGTTTGAAGGTTCTTCCCTTAACTATTCCCTAAAGAGTGAGGGGAAGATTAAACCTAAGGAAAATAGTAAGTCAAGGTACAACCTAAGATCATGAAGGAAGTCTCTATGGATGATGGAGGAGGCATAGAAGGTGGTTTGGATTTAGATACAAGAAAGGTCATTGCTCTAGGTAAAAAGTCCTATATGTCTATTTCCAAAAAAACTCTATTAAAGATTTGAGAAGGGTTAACTCAATGACTATTAAAGTTGTTCTTAATGTTAGAATAACCCATGAAAAATTGTCCAAATGATGATCCTTTCCATCAACTTAGATTAGAGGGGTTGGGTTTTCCCACAAAAATCTAGCCTTAAAAGAATAATTTTTTGTTTACAAGGTTGATGTTGTATTATTACAACAAAATATGTGTGAAGGGAAAATAACAGTGGAAATTTTTTCATTTTCCTTAAAGGAATGTGCTTTTGCTCTCTAGATGCAAAAGGCCACTTGGGAGGATTGGTGATGGGTTTGAAAAACAATATTGACCCTTTATTTATCTCCATATTGATTGTAGTAACCCACTTGGAATGAAGATCAAAGATCTAGGGGAAGTGTACAACATTATCAATTTATATGGTCCTTATGAGGATAGGAAGGTTTTGGGGATAACCTTCTAGTTGTAGACAAGGTAAAGAAGGAGTATGATGTTGAAAGTAGCGTGTTCTCATGAAGATGGGTAACACTTTTTGGCAAGTCATGAGCATAGATTACCCAAAACACAAGCTCGATTGAGTGTTGTTTAAACCCTCGATCAAGTTATCAAAAGCTCTATTGAGGGCTTAAAAAATCCCTCGATTGATCTTTATTCAGTAGCTCGATTGAGGGCTTAAATAACCCTAGATACAGCTATTGGAAAAAGTTATGGATTAACTAATAGCTCGATCAAACTATTGCATGAACCAACTTAAAAAAATATTCCATCTATTTTATATATTTTATGTATTATTTATGCAACAATAGCCAATGTTTAGTATTATTTAAAACCAAAGTTAATATATTGTAATCACGTATAATTGAATTGTTAAAAAACTCACCTTTTATGATATGTTAAAAAGGAAATCTATAAATATAATTGATTACGTCAAATACCATGGGCAAACTTACCATGGGTTACCAAAACCATGGGCCATAAATCACTAACAACAAACATGTGTTGGAAAACTTACCATGGGTTACCAAAACCATGGGCCATAAATCACTAACATCAAACATTCCATTTTTGCAACAATTTTTTGAATGTTTTTCAAAAAACAAGAATTTCATAGGCAAGATAGGAACCATTGTTTGCTATTTACAGTTCTCTCTCTTTGAAAAAACACTTCTATTTTTGTAATGTATGGTTGTGCACAGCCCTTTGGAATATATATATTATACCATGTTTCTGTTAAAAAAAAATAGAGATAATCAAAAAGCTTTTTTATTCGTGGGAATCCGATGATTGTGATGGCTGAGATTGTAGAATTACACAAACTGCAATTTTCAGACATGAATTTGGTAGAGATTTATTAAAAAATGGCCAGAAAAGAGAAAGTTTTGGTGGGTTTGTATCCTATGCGAAAAATAACATTCCATCTCCATCTGATAATAAATCTAAAAACTAAAATATTTTCAAATAATTTTTTTTTTCTTATAGGAAAAAATCTCTTTACTTATTCACTTAAAGATATAAAAAAACTATTACATAGAATCTTGTTTCAAAAAGATCAATTCTTGTTGTTCAATATTCTAAGCATAATGGTCATCATATCAGAAAAAGAATATACCCTTCTATCATAAAACTTTTTGATCTTGTTGTTCAATATTCTAAGCATAACGGTCATCATACAAAATTGTCTTTGACAATTTTTCAAAATATTAAGTAACATAGTTATGTAGAAAAGTAAAAAATACCTCAAAACATATCAATAGAGCCATGGGAACATATGAAGTTGTTCCAATACTCCTAGTATAAAAAAATGCCCACAGAAAGACCTATACGTTTCTTAAAGAGCTCATCTGCCACTTTGTTCAAATTCTCTATATATATTTAATAAAAAAATGCCCACAGAAAGACCTATACGTTTCTTAGAGAGCTCCTCTCTCATCTGCCACGGTGTTCAAATTCTCTATATATATTTAATAAAGAAGATAGCAGAAATATGTTCAATAAGAGTTCTTGTCCTTGTGCACTCTCAAAAAAATCTATTTTAATGATTTTATATTTATTTATTTTGTTTTGATTTCGCTTCGGTGTTTCCGTGTAAAGAAACGCAAGTGACATGACATGTTTAGAGTACGACAATTGTAAAAAACTGAATTTGAATTTTATTATTACGAACATCAAACCAAGCCGGAATTACTGGTCAGATTTAGAAAGCAATTGCAACCTTTAAATCCCTTTCACGTCAGATGCCCTCGTCATGTTCTCGTATCGTATCTTTTGTTATGACGAGAGGCTGTTTTGAGATGAGGGATTAACAACTCCGAAACCAGATAATAACCGCTTGATTGTACAGTAAAACACATTGAATTAGAATAGGACTACGGGTCCCACATAGCAAATCTAAGTCGTAGTACCCTCCAAGACTAATTCCTGAGCTATATCCTAGGGCAAGTACGGCCTCAAGTAGACTGGTTGAGTTTCTTGGCTGCCTGGGCCTCCGCCTGGGCCTGGGCCTTCTTGAAGAGCTTATGATCTGTGTGCTCTTTGAAGGTCTTCGCCGGAAACACTGGAGGATGCTTCTCGTCCACCACTTCTTTCATGGGTCCGATCAGGGCATCTTTTGGTGGATCGCAGAACACTGCCCACGAAATCCTCACCTTCTCTTTGTTCACCAGTCCTCTGTGCAGACCGCTCGTGTATTGCCCGTTGCTCAATATCTGATACAATTCAAACATTAATTACCAGATGTGGTCATAAACAATGAAATTATTACTGAAATTGGATGAATGGCATACCTCGACTTGGTCGCCAATGTGGACAATGAGGGCGCCGGGAATGCATTTGGCGGTGACCCATTTGCCTTCATGGAAGAGCTGAAGGCCGGGCACCATGTTATGCAGAAGGAATGTCAGTGCGCTGATGTCGGTGTGCGCCTCCACTCCGAGAGCGAGCTCCGGTTGTGGGCAACGGGGATAGTAATTTATTTTCAATTGCATTTCGAGGTTTTCACCGCCGAGGACGCGCTCCATTCTCTCTTCCTCCACGCCCAGATCCAACGAAAGAGTCCGCAGGATTTTGCTCACAAGCTTCCGTATATGTCGACCGTAGGCGTCTGTCACTTCTCTGTAAACATATATACATGAATTAATTACATATGAATTAGTGTACAAGAATCCGCAAAAGGAGTTAGAGGAGGTATATACATACATGTATTCTTGGGGGTGTTTGGGCCAGGTAGTCATGTCTCTGCGGTTTTCAGGCCAGAGGAGGTGGAAATAGTAGTCCTCCCATTCAAGCTGACCGCTGGCGTTGTTGGCGAGCTTGGAGCCGTAGCCCGCTATCTTCCCCGCTGCGTGGTCGTTGGCGTATTTCTCCTTCTCCTCGACAGGGAGATCGAAGAAGGCCTTCCCCGCTGCCTGCAGACGCTCTATCAGAGTCTCAGATATACCGTGGTTCAGCAGTTGCATTACCCCCCATTCTCTGCTCGCTTTGGCCACTTGACGCCCGATCTCCTTTTTAATTTCCTCGTCCCCAGAGTCCCATCCGGCAACATCTACCACTGGAATCTGCGGGCCTTCCAGGCCTCCTTTCAAGCTCAGAACGCACTCAGTGGACCTCTCCTCCACAGGTCTCACATACTCGGCAGGAATCGCGTCCAGGCCACTCAGTGCCAGGCTCTCCACTCGCGCTGGTGCCATGATGAGCAACAACTCGGGCTCTACTCTCAAATGGGCAAATAAACAAACAAGTAGAAGAGGCAGAGACTCTGTATTGCGTGGCCTGTTTTGCAAATAAGGAGCAGTGTAGTGTTTAAATAGCCGAATAAAGTAACAATATAAAATGAAATAAATGAGGAATGAGTTAGTTAGTTATGGCATGATTCCATCTACCAATCCACAGGCATAGTTAGATATATAAATAAAAAACGAAAGGAATATTAGTTGGGCGTGTGATATTCAGAAAAAAAAAATGTATTAGTTGGGTGTCTGATATTCAGGAAGGGAAATAAATGTATTAGTTAGGTGTGTGATCTTATATCCGATGGTCCCATGAAATTGGTTGAGCATGTGATGGAGGTGTAATGAGAATAGTAGGTGTAATAGTCCTGAAATACTACCCACGGAACCATGAATGCCTCATGCCTACTTTCTCAACCTCAAATGGTCACAACACAACATCGGAGCTCCTATGTGGATATTTTAAAAGGCTTACAATTCACATATCCCTCAAGACTATATTTTTATTTATTTATTTTTTAATAAGGGAATTGGTAATTGGAGTTGGGCTAGTACTTACATGACACAGAGTCTAACTGCATCCACAAAATCTAAAAAAAGTTTTTTAAAATCTGATTTTTTTATTTGTGAAGAAGAATAATTTGATCTAAAATCTCTCTAATTTGATTGAAAATTACTTTAAAAACAATAAATGTTACAATTTTTTTAAAATTTTATTTGTTTTTACCACTTAGTTTTTGTTACAACTATTTTCTAATTCAATTAGTTTTTTTACAACTATCTTATAATTTATTAATGATAATACATTTAGATTTAGCTAATAAGTGTACTATTAAAGCACTCCTGTTGATTCAAAACTGTGTGAATACTAGCTTAAAAAAAAAAAAATTATGGTATTTAAATTATATATATTAAATTATAATTATAAATATTTTGGTAAATGATAATAAAATAATTTTACTAACTATGATGGAGCAAAACAAGCCTACAACCAAAAATGTAATTCAATATAATCTTTCAATTTGGCCCAATGAATTAACATAGAGACATTTTCACACTTGCATAACTCTAATTTTTTGGTGCAAACTACCCATGAGTGTGAAAGTGCTCTTACTCCTTTTCAGGTTTTTAATCTTAAATCTAGTTTTTATTTTGGTTATCTTCATTGTTGTACCCAAAAATGTAATTCAATACAATCTTTCAATTTGGCCCAATGAATTAACATAGAGACATTTTCACACTTGTCATCCTCCATTACTTTATTTTTTTGGTGCAAACTACCCATAAGTGTGAAATTGCTCTTACTCTTTTTCATGTTTTTAATCTTAAATCTAGTTTTTATTTTGGTTATCTTCATTGTTGTACCAATATTTGGATACTGGAACACTACAACATGATAGCATAATTTTACTCTTTTTAATCTTAATAGTTTTTATTTTGGTTATCTTCATTGTTGTAATAATATTTTTATTTTGGATATTATAACACTACAACATGATAGCATAATTTTACTATTTTTATTAATATAATGTGTTTTTTTTTTTTTTTTTTTTTTAAATATTAAACCAGAAATCTCAATATGCATAACTCATACATAAAACATGATACAAAACATTTGATAATCACAAAGGCTTTGAGAGGAACTAAACCCTATACATAGTTAAGTAAAGTGTAAAATACCCAAGTATAATTGTTATAAATAACCATCATAAATAACACACAAGAAGTATGCAATAACTAAATTAGGATTATGAATAATGATGATGATATAGTTGAACATTGTGATGTATTTAAATAGTGTTTAAATAGGTGGGTCATGATGTTTCAAGCATATTTTGCATATTTTAATGTATTTTAGAGGAAGAAATCTAATGAAACTACTTTTGAAGTTTTAAATATAATAATTTATTCTAGATTTAGTGTTGAAATTTTACGGATAAATAGTGTCATTTTACATGTCAAAATACTAGCTCCCATATATATATATATATATATATATATATATATAATTAGTTATTAGTAATTAAATTACTAATTACTAATAGTAATAGATATATATATTCTTTTCATATTTTTATTTCTAATATAGAAATTTTGATTTTGTCATAGTGCGGTTGCCAATTTTTTTGGGCCCATGGTATTTGGTAGCCCATAGGTAATGGTCCATTGTATTGCTTGCAAAAAAATCTTATTTAAAGGTTTCGAGGATAAGCCTTCTTTGTCATTATGTGTGCTTGGTTAAATCATTATGTTTATTATGTTTTTATGTCCCCGAAGGGGATCATATATATATCGTGTATGTCCTATTAATTTGGGTCTACATCCTATAAATGTTTCATATTATAGTTTAAGCTATAGTTTAATATATAAGATATTAAATGGCATTTTTTTAAACAGATTTTTTTCAATTGTTATTGGTTGCAGGAGGATGACGTAACCCTAGGTTTTCACACCCCAGGAGGGGGCGGTGGGCTGACCTCATCCTGGTTTAAATGTTTCTGCATCAGCTCTGCATACACAGTGCAGGTTCTTAATGCTCTACATACACAGTGCAGGTTCTTAATGTTGATATTGGATCGGGGTAAGTGTTCGCCAGCTCTGCACTAGGTTCTTAATGCTCTGCATACATAGTGAAGGTTCTTAATGCTGGTATTGGATTGAGGTAAGTGCTCGCCAGGTGCTGCATGGATCTGCACTTGTGCCTGCAGTTGTTGACTGCACTGCAGTCCATGGCATTCTAGGGAGCTGCAGTCATGATTTCGTCAATTGCAGCATATCTTGAAGTTGATGGTCGTCTAGGAGAAATCAACAGTTGTAGGGGCTTGTTAAATTTCAGAAACCATCTTCCCCCTCTTAAATTTCAGCTACCCTCAGAAGTTCTTCGTTAAATTTCAAAAATCAGCTTCCTCCTGTTAAATTTCAACTACCCTGGGAAGTTCTTCATTGAGAATTTATTTTGCTAAGCTAAGAAAGATCTAGAGACAGTTTTCGAAAATTGATTTCCTTATCAATAAAGTTTCCGAGCAGGGCTAAGCAGAGTGCATCATACTCTACCCCCGGAGGCGGTGAGCATCTTAAATCATGCCATAGCAGAAGCTTGTCGCCGCAGGAATGGCTAAACGAATCCTCTACATGTCGCTGCGATGCTTTTGGAATCCCCTGTTAGCCATCTGCGCCTTGTGCAGAGAATAGAAAAAGGTGAAAACCCACCACAGCTTCAGAGTGTGCAGATTCTTCCTATTGAAACAGAGATATTTGCTTTCTGTTCTGGAAACAAGATAAAGACCACATTGCTATGAAGTTCGTGGAATTGGATCAAACGGTGGAAGGGCGTTTGAATAAGGCTATATTTTTTAACGTGGGTGGTTTAAACCGACTTGTAGAGCAGCCCGAGGCAGGAGGAACATCGGTAGGGTCGTCAGTCTCATCTTCTATGG
The DNA here is from genome assembly GCA_027924585.1 of Larix kaempferi. NCBI lineage: Eukaryota > Viridiplantae > Streptophyta > Pinopsida > Pinales > Pinaceae > Larix > Larix kaempferi. The sequence goes on from BSBM01000142.1 coordinate 3,116,098, forward strand.
AACAAGTTGTTATGAAATTGAGCCAAATATTAGTTTGATATGGCGGAACTGGTCGACCATGGCGGTTTGGGATTGCGATGTGTGAAACATATCTGTGTTGTAAAGTATATCATCCTTTTATGGAGAATGATTGGGACCTGCAGACTCTACCTATTGTTGTTGACAAACCAACACCAGGATTGTTTCTTAGATGGTTCTCCCTTGTGTTTTCCTTCTGCTTTCCAAATTCTGGAGTTATTTTAGTGTTTAGAAGATCCATCTTGAAATGCATCAAATATGCCATTATTTTATTTTTTGAACGTTCTGAATCTTTACTGTTAGTTGCACTGTGTGACCTGAATTATGGTTTTGTCACTGTTCAGTTTGTTTATCATTGGTCGGCATCGAGATTCCGAAGAAGGTGAAGGTGAGTAACTCCAATAAAAAGTATACCTTACTAATTCAGTAATTTAAGATTTAAAAAAGTATTCACTTCGAAGTTATATTCCTATCCTTCGTAGATGAGTTTTCTTCTTCAACCTTGAATGCCGATTGGATTAGGTAATTTCCATGCTAGCTGTAGATTTCATTTTTTTGTTGTTAATTATTTAAATGTCAACAAAGTGACTCTAAGCGACCTATTTCTCTGTGTTTTTAGACGTTAAGATGTACTAAAAACAAGTTTCCTTCCTTGCCATACTTATGGCATAGGTAACAGTCTTAAGTTTCTCTCTTTGCAGAGCCACATACACTATCTCTGATTTTTTCATTTGTTTTAACTACAAAATTTGCTTAGCTATAGGTATCGATCACAGCCGGGCATTTATCCTATGTCCTCGGGTCAAATCCTCTTAAACATAACTTTTATTCATCAACATTTTAATTTATGACGTTTTTAGTTCAAACATATTTCTTCTTGGATTATTTTGTAGATTATTATCACTAGGTTAGGGTTTGGTCAGCATCGATGTCGCACCCACTGCACCTATTGTCATTTTCTATACCTGTAAGTGAAATGGATGCTTTTGTTGAACACATGCTCTGTACTTGAGGGAAACTATAAGGTAGATTATAAATTCTTTCGATAAAGTGATTATTTCCTAGAAGCCATGCTATTTAAGTTTTCTCTGTGAGTATCCTTTTTGCATAATAAATTACTTCCATTAGCATAATATAGGGGATCATACTCATGTGACAAGTTTTTATACACTTGTTAATGGTGGCTTGAAGTCTCATATTTTTATAGCATCCTTGTTGGCTTCATTAATCCTATCATATTTATAATTTTCCAATACTGGGTTGGAGTAAATCAAAGATGAACCCTGTAATGTTGGTTGATATGCTTTGAAGTCGACCATTTCATTTATGATTTTCTAGTACTGGGTTGGAGTGAAGCAAGATGAAAAAACCTCTAATGTTGGTTGATATGATTTGAATCCCTAACAAATGTGTCTATGCGTCATCTTGATATCTTGCTTCATGCAACTTAACAAATGCATTGCCTTGAGGAGTTGATCAAGTGAAATTTTCTTTTATTTTCTTGAAAAGTTTGTAATTCTGCCTATTTGGCAAAAAAATGTGATCTGGGCAGTTAATAGAGATTATATCAATTGTAAAACTTGAATTTGCATATTTTCCATTGGTAGGTATGGTTATTGGTGAGACCAAAAGATTTGATCTTTAGATTATATCAATTGTCAAACTTGAATTTGCATATTTCCCACTGGTAGGTATGGTTATTGGTGAGACCAATAGATTTGATCTTTAACATTGGTTTGTGTTTTGGATGCAGACTTAGAGACAGAGGTTGTTAAAAATGTTGAGAGTGAAGAGAGAAGGATTATAGCACCTCAATAAGCTCGCAATCATTGCAGGAATTTGTAAGGAAGATGGAAGCTGCCGCAGAGGATAAATGTCGTGTTTTAAAAAAGCACGTCTTACATTATGTGTGATAGGGAACTTGAAGAAAAAACAATCTCTACAGTGGGGTGATTTTTCCTGATGAAGGCTTCCTCACCTCTGTTGTGTTGATAGAAAATCGGCTTGAGAACTAAATTATCTGGCAAAGAAAAACTCAAATCAAAGTATAACTTTATATCCTAGCTATGCCTCGATCAAGTTTCACCCTCATCGTACGATTATTGTAATATAGCTAATAATAATGAGTTGTTCATTTTCCATTTTCCCTAGGTATTGCAATATAGCTAATAATATTTCTTTAAAAAAATAATCATTTAATTGACTCGTTTGGCTCTTTACTAAATGTTGTTATGGATTTGGTACAGGTGAGATATGAGTCCACTTGCATACATCTAGGTCACATTTTATTACAACGAAATCCTTCCAGGTATATGAGTTCATTTGTGCTTCCAACTTTTAATTTCATTTATGATTCTTCTTTCTGCCATCAGTAACATTCATATGTTCTGTGAATGCATGTCCCTCACTTGGCGAATTTCGGTGTCTTCGCTTTTGCTTGGGGATGCCTACCAGGTATGCTAACAAGCCAAGATCCTGTGGCAGTGTGGACAGCTTAAGATTAATCTTAAATGGAATTTTCTTAATAATCGTTACATTTTGAAATCATTTCTGATGACTTCTTGGAATGACCGCCTGGTTCTCGTAATGTCGTTCTGAGTTTGTCTTAGGCTAATTGCAAATCCATGAGTCTTTTATCATCAAGTATATAGTTGAGCTTCAATACTGATTTGTAATGATTTCAATTTAACCTTATAGGGCCGGAAACAATTGTACTGTGAATACATTTGGATAATTGCCGAGGGTCGAGTACAACCTCTGTGTAGATGCAAAATCATCCTTGTTCTGGAAGTAGTTTGCTCACTTTTATATATCTATTTAATTTTATAATATTTTTGTATAATCCTCACATGGGTTTGTATTATTGATTAAATTGCCATATTATATTAGATTTACAATCTATGTATCTTGATTTTAACTTTCCCCAGTTGAATTACCATATTTCAATTCTAAACTTTTTTTGGAACACTCATTCACAGTATTTGGAAATCCTAACGAAAATGACCTTTGAGGTCTTATGTGTCCGATAATATGCATAGCTTATTTTATTTAATTCTTTACAAACTCTGTATGTAAACAAAATTTAGATTAATGATAAAAGCTTGTTGTTGCTGTTTATATGAGAAAATTTTTAGCGCCATACAACTATTTTAGTTATGTTTGCAATTCATTTTATTTAAAAATTGAATCGCAGTGTAAATATATATATATATATATATAAAGAGGAATCCTAATTACTTGTAAATGTTTTTTGGGATTGTCTTTTATTATATCAGAATCCAGTGTAGAAGGCAAGACATTAAATGCTCATAAATATAAAATATTTTTTGAAAGAAAACTTCCACCAGGTTGGCAATAATTAAATGGCGGGTCAATATTTTCGGGCAATTAAAACAAAAAGATCAAATCAGTTAAAATAAAATGTATGACATTTAATGGAAGATTCCCTGAGCTGGATATTCAAATTTATTTCAACAAATTACTCAAAAATTACAGCTGGAAAGGATTTGTGAGAGCTTCCCATGGATGACAGAGATTTAATGACGATTTTTAACTGAAATCTGGACTGCAATTGTCCAACTCTTCCACGGTTTCTTGTAATAACCTCAAGCGCTCAAATTTAGTCTTTCAATTTGACAATACGCCCAGATTTAGCATGAATCTAATTTTTACTTTTTGTTTCATGCAATCTGTGCAAATTAAATCCCATTCTCCCATGAAAGGACTACGAAGGCTTGGACATTTCCAGTCCTAGGAAATCATTCTCTATATATAAATGTAAAATACTTTGGAATTATTTTAGCATTATAAAATATGTAGTTTTTTCACAAATTGATAAATCTAAGGGATGGAAAAAACAAAAGTCTGCATTTCGTTTGCATTTTCCATTAGTGAGTTTAGTGCTTTAGACCCTGTCTTTTGTTTCCGCACAATTAAATATTTCTAAATATTTATATTTAGAGAATTCTTCTCATTATGAAAATATATTCTTATATTCTTTATTGGATATTATGGCTTGCCTTTAGCTACTAATATGATAGACTTAGAGTTTATATATTCATTTACTAACTCCTATGCTCTTGTTCATATTCTTATTACAGGTATAAGACATTTTGTTTCTTTTTGGATTTTATCAATTTTTTTAATTTGATAATTTATATATGATATACTTTATGATTGAGAGAGCAACCTTTCATCGCTTTTTATATTTTGCACGGATAGAATATGTTCACAGCATAAATAATATTTAATATTTATTTATTGTGGTGGTCCAATTCCCTTTATATATTATGTTAAAATAAAATATATATATTTATCATTCAATGGAATTTACTTTTACCATTATATTTATTACTAATTGTTATTATGTATATATCATTAAATTAATTAATATATATTATGATATTATATCACCATGTTTGGCTTTTACCCTCCAATCAAGTAGAAAAATGAAGAGGTGTGGCAAACTTGATCTACTTCATTGTAACCCCAATACCTTTTCAAATTCCTCATGGGTCAACTCATTATCATGCTTTCTAATTTAATCTAAAATGTAATAGCACGTGGCAATGGCAATATCGGGGACATTGCCACCACGTGGCTCTTGTTTTAATATATTTTTGTACACCTTTTATTTTTGTATTATATGAGGCAAGATATGAGAATTCAATGTTTCATATAGTTATTATAAATGTTATTTAAAAACAAAACTATTATTATGATGGGTAACATTAAGGTTTAAAAGTCAAATGAAACACTGTTAAAATTAAAATGTCATATAAAAATTTCATGACGTGCAAAGTAAGACGTCAAATTTCAAATTTCAACCCTGCCTAGGTTGATATTCTTTTGGACTATTTTTTAATTGGGTTCATAGACATAACTTATTGGATTGTGATGTGAAGGATGACTTTAATATTAGAGACCAAATTACATCTAAATTAGGATTTTTCAGAATGTATAAATAGATTATTGTCCTTAGTAATTGGTTGATGTGACAAGTTTTATTATTAAATGATTACAAAATAATATTAACTGATTCCATTTTCAGAATTTTCTTAATTCGCTTTATGCTCTATATCTCCATCATATACTTGTGTCATTATATCAATTTTCCATAGGGGGTTTAGTTGGTAGGCAATATCCTATCACGTCCATTCATACCGGGGAACAAATTATGATATGGAAATGAGAAAATATATTGCCCTGTATTAAGGACCAAGGGGGATTACTTATGTTATATGGAAATACAAATATTTAGGGTATATTTTATTACATTTAGTGTAGAAGCGGTGGAGGGGAGCCATCAGGATAATCAGGGGACAAGTGCACAAGGTATTGATTTTGATGGACAAGGGATACTCAATTGGGATGTACGATGGTTGATGCTAGTGCTCTATTGAAGGATTTTCATGTTGCTCGGGAGCTTGGTTGGTTAATGGATCTTCAAATTGTTAATGGAATTGAGGTAATGAAGGATTACAATTTCTATAATTTAAGTGATTTTTATCAATTGGAAGTGTAGTTTAGGTGCATATTTTGTTTATATAAATCATGTGCTTTTGATGCCTTTCAATGTAGCTTTCCTCCTTGAGTCCGTTTAATTTTTTTTTGCTCTAGAAATTTCCTTTTGTCTAATATCTAAAATCAACCCATCCACTAGAGAGCATGTAGGTTTTTGCATTGTGATCTTGTCCCTTTCTATTCTTCCTAAAGAAAGCCTCATGCAATCCTTGGTTGACCCCATTTTACTAGTGTATAAAACCCCGGCCTCCAATTCCTTCATGACTCTTATATTTTACAAAACCCAAAACACTTTGTTTTTATAAATTTACTCTTCATTTTCACCATGTACTAGTCCATTGTTAAACTCTATTAATCCTACCCTGGGGACTCCACTTGTGAGCTAGAGAAGAGATAGCCTAAAGAGACGAAAAAGGTTAGGTGTGGTTACAATGGACTCCCTCTTAGTTGTCCATAAGCTATCATTGATTTTAGGAATTCAATCTTAAAATGCTAGTTTGTGTGCTAACATGGAAGAACAAGCATCTCTAAGATGATGGATATATTCTTAATGGTAGAAAAATTGGTGGAGGAGGTTGGAATATACAACTATTGGGTAGGAAACAATGGCGTATATGATCATCTACTTATTCTTATACAACTAAAAAAGGAAGATAGAAAACCTCCATTTCCTTTTAAATCTAATCATGATTGGTTGGATAAGGAATACTTTAGACTTATTATTACAAAAAATGGAAATTATATGATCCTTGTTGATGAGATTCAGTTATTGCACCAAAGAGGCGCTTTCTGCAGCCCAAGTGAGTGAGACATGTCATGTCTGTCACATTGACGTCGCACATGTCAACTCTTAAAAAAAAAAAAAAATACAAGATAGCTCATTTGTAAATCTGTGTTACATATACATAGGCTGTTTAAAATTTTGGATAGTCCTTATTTTGCTTGCAGCATGGCATGACATTGTGATAGCAGGAACAACATGAATAAAAAAATTCAAGTATAAAAAATCCAAAGCCAAGGCAATGATCATGGCGACTGCGTTAGAAATTACAATGATAATATCATTTTAAATAGGAGTTCGAGGACACAATTAATAATAGCTCTTATTTCAAGTAATATTAATCATATAATATTATTTCTATCATTTAAAAGATGCATTAATCTCAGATCTTTGATCTAATTCCAAAATAAAAATACTCATGTGTAAACATTTCAATCCTCTTCAATGATTGCATCATGACAATCTTTTAATGCTATGAAATATATGAATTTATCTTATTCCAAAATAAAAATACTTAAAGTGTAAACATTTCAATCTTCTTCATTGATTGCATCATGACATTTTCTAATATGACAATCTTTTAATGTGATGAAATATATGAATAAAAAGTTAAGAATATATATTATGAAAATTTATTTAATAATAATGTGAATTATGTGATACAAATGTTTCACATATTTATGTAGGTTTACATTATTATATTAAATGTGGCATTAGTTTAGTTTATGTTTCATTATTATAGGAATTTATATTTAATAAAATAGAAATTCAAAAATTCATTAAAAGTGAAAGTGTAGATTTCAATGTTGTTCTTGAAGTAATAAACATAATTGTTCAATATTTAGAAGATTAAGAAAATATAATAATATTATGATTAAAAATATAATATCTTCATTAGTTGTATTATTTAGCATAATTATGAAATATAATTAATATAGAATTAGAATGAAAATATTTATATCAATATATACAGAGAAATAAATATAATATTATCTTTAACTATTCTATATTCATCTTAATTCTGGCTCTACCAAGTGCCGAGAGGGATCAAATCCCTTCATGTGTAAACCCCTTTAGAGTTTTAACATTCAGAAAAGGTTTGCACCTCAAGGGATTTGATCCCTCTCAACGCTTAGCAGAGCCAAAGTTAAGATGAATCCTTGTTGATTATAACATCCCCATATTGCACATTTTTTTTTTTTAATTTAACGTAATTCTGCATTTGAATACCTTTTGTAAATTGTGCATCATATATTTATATATATATTTGCATGCAATCAACTAGATGTTGTTCTTTTCTTGAAATAAGTAAAAACATGAAATTGTATAGTTACACTCTTATTAACTAGGCACACCCAAGAAAAACATACGTTGGATCTTGTCAATTTGGTCTTAGATGATTAAGAATATTTTTCTTTAGTGATATCCTAATTTCTAGTAGTCCATGAATAATCCAATGCTAATTCTTATAAGGGATCCATAAATCCTTAAGAAATCATAATGTGGACATCAATTAGAGTATTAAACCCTTGTTAATGTTTATGTAAAATTCTATGATTGAAAGCTATTTATAATATTATTATAAGACTTTGACCACGCTTTAATTTGAAGGTTCAATACACATTATACATCACTTCTACATGAATTATAAGGTACATAACCCATTATGCTATCCCTTCATAATGCCAATATATGTTACTAATTGATTGTCTGCACTAATGTTACTCAGGTGACACAACTAAAGGCCCTCATGGAAACTTAATATTAACACGATTAAAGAGGTAAGTGCCACGCATTTTTACCACCATGGTTTGCTGCCAAGGATATGATATGGCATAGCCTTCCACATTGATTACACGGTAGAGGAAAAGGATTTGAACGGACATAAAATTATTAATGGAGCCTTATACTCTTCATCCATATGTAATTCATGACTCACCATATATTATCAAGGAGTACAATGTCATTAAGGCCTCAGTCCCGACACTAGGCTTGCCATGTAAGTTTCCTTACATTTAGTTAAGTGCCTTGTGTTATTCCCTTCAATCTTTTCTCTGTGAGGTTCATTGTAGTGATGGTGCCATCTCTGGAATGATGGCAATGCCAACTTGGGTTTAGTACAAGTTGTCTCCCTTTCTATAATCCTTTTCTGATAACAAGGGAAAATACCATTTTTTGGATTTATACTTGTTTGGGTCATTTCTTCTCTAATGGAGCGGTTATTTAGTCTCATGTATGGTTGAATAAATATCGTACATTATATATATATATATATATATATATATATTAAGTTTAGAAATTTCTCCACTAGTTACTCATTATTTGAAATGAAATATACAGGGATTCACAGAGGTTTGACCAGCCATAGTAATTTCCTTGGTTTGGACCTATGGCCTCTAAAGTTTTCCTTACTCACCAGTTTCTTTGCTCAAGTCTGTTCGGATATCCACATCATCATTTTCAGGACCTTGCATGCAATTAGGGTTTGCATGCATCCTAGTCACCAGGTTGATGCCTCCAGCACCTTAGCCACTTCATTCTAGCACCCGGGAGCTTCTTACATCAGAGTTTCATCCCTCATAGTCTGGAAGGTGCCCACTTCTCACCTACTACCAGAGAAGGGCACACTTCTTCACCTACCACTTCAGTTACACTCAGTTAGCTCCGATTCTCCTTGATTTGAGGCTAGTTTCACTCCTGACTAACTGTTTCACTCCGTTGGACCTCCAGATTGACTAGATGACTTGTTCTGACTTCAGTTAAGCCTCCCATGTTCCCTCCACTGAGCCTCCTTCCCTATATCAGTGCTACACACTTCAGTTACACTTGTTACACTCAATTAGACTCAGATTGACACCTGGATGACTGGTTCTTGTGCATTGATGACCACCACTGATTGATGATGAGGACTCCTAGTTGGAGCCAAGCTACACCATTCAGTAATTCGAATGACCTTCTTAGTCAATTCGAATTGCTTAGTCATTGTTACTGTATTGTATTGTAATTATTCACCCTCATTGGGATATTGAGTACTAATGCATGTTTTGCACAGTTTTACACCATATTTTCTATGTTCATCTGTTGTGATTGATTTACTTGTTCAATAGATCTGCTGTGACTAATTTTACATGGTATCAAAGCCATGGCAGGGACAAGATCTCTCTTCTACAGGTGTTCTACATGAAGATTGAGCAATTTTTTCTCACTTTGCAGCAGTTTTCTGCAGTTGCAGCACTTTCTGCAGTTGCAACTATTGCTCCATAATGGTTCTTGTTTGCTTGTGATTTGTAGGTTTCTTAATTTCTCCATTTGCATTCGATATTGCAGAGATGGAATATTCTTCTTCACAAAATCTTCTTACTCCATTAAACTATGATGAATGGAAACCAAAGATGATTGCATGCTTGAAGAGATAATGTCTCTTTGATATGTGTATTGGTATTACAAGAGATTTTGATTCCGATGAAGAGGAGAATGATTGGCTTAATGATTTAGATAGAGATTTTGGGATAATATGTCTTGCTATGTCTCCTTGTATGCGCTACCTCAGTACTACTACTGAAAATCCAAGATATCTATGGGCCCAACTCGATAGAGAATTTGAAAAGCAGGAAGAAGAGGATCATGGTAGTCTTTTGGAGAAAAAGCCCAGTGAGATCTCCTTATGTGCTCTCTCTGATTATGTCTTGGCCTCATCCATTGTTCAAGATGAAGAAGAAACTGTAGATTCAACACTCATTCTCTCAAAGTCTTCTATTTTGAATTCTGAGCAAGATAAACCAGCTCATACTCTAGATTCCGAAGAGGTTCTTGAATCATCTCTTTCACATGAGTTTGCCGGCATGCAAAATAATGATCTACTTGATGTTTTGGAGGTAAAATATGATTTTGGAGGTGAAGCATTCGTCCTCCTTGATTGCATGCCTTCTATACACTTTTGTTCTATCATTTGCACAGTTTCTCAGAGTTTTACTGAAGATAAAGAGCACTACAATTCGCTTGAATTCAATTCTAATGCAATTTTTGTTGATTTTGGTTTTGATCTCAACCCTATTGGTTCAAACGAGATCTCAAGAAACCATTTGTCAAATATTGGAGCTGATTTAACTTCCACTGAAAAGAAGTTCAAGTTTCAAGATCTATTTGATATGATTGGAGCTATTCCTACCTCACTTGGTTCGAATCACAGGTTCCAGGATCATCCTCATATTTTTAGATTTGTTCTCACCATTTTCAGTATGAAGAGCAAGTTCATAAAGTCTCCACATTCGCTTGCATCCACTGATGGAGAATTCAAGCACATGTTTTTGGAGCATGATCCATTTACTCCCAAGAGTAAGATACCTCCAGACATATCTACTTGATTTTGGAGCAGTTAAATCTTTTGGTGTGCTACAGTCTATTTTGAGGGGGGGTATTTTTCCCATGAGGTTTTCCCCATTTCCTCGGTTTATTGACTGTTATTAGTTTGGATTATTATCGTATTGGGGTGACCTTTGGTCTTAGTAACCAGGTCCCTACATTATTATTTTTTGTACATCATAGTCTAGCTTGAGGGGGGGTGTTCGGATATCCACATCATCATTTTCAGGACCTTGCATGCAATTAGGGTTTGCATGCAAACTCTAGGGTTTGCATGCATTTTGCATGCATCCCAGTCACCAAGTTGATGCCTCCAGCACCTTAGCCACTTCATTATAGTACCCAGGAGCTTCTTACATCAGAGTTTCAGCCCTCCTAGTCTGGAAGGCGCCCACTACTGCAAGAGAAGGGCACACTTCTTCACCTACCACTTCAGTTACACTCAGTTAGCTCCGATTCTCCTTGATTTGAGGCTAGTTTCACTCCTGACTAACGGTTTCACTCCGTTGGACCTCCAGATTGACTAGATGACTTGTTCTGACTTCAGTTAAGCCTCCCATGCGCCCTCCACTGAGCCTCCTTCCCTATATCAGTGATACACACTTCAGTTACACTTGTTACACTCAGTTAGACTCAGATTGACACCTGGATGACTAGTTCTTATGCATTGATGACCACCACTGATTGATGATGAGGACTCCTAGTTGGAGCCAAGCTACACCATTCAGTAATTCAAATGACCTTCTTAGTCAATTTGAATTGCTCAGTCATTGTTACTGTATTGTATTGTAATTATTCACCCTCATTGAGATATTGAGCACTGATGCATGTTTTGCACAGTTTTACACCATATTTTCTATGTTCATCTTTTGTGATTGATTTACTTGTTCAATAGATCTGCTGTGACTAATTTTTCAAAGTCGCAACTCAAACCCTTAGTGAGTGGAATACTCTGTTTTATCCATATAACTTGATTATACACTTAGCTAATGCTTATATTGAGATACTGTGTTAATTGTTTTAGTTGTTACGTGTATTTCCACCCAGGGATGCCCCTTTTCTTCCTTTCTCTATATTCATGATATTCATAAATTCGAATTCAAATTGTATATCCCAAAAAAAAAGATTTTTCTCAAACTGAAACGGGTTGAAAAATTAAATGTCAAAAATTATTTTTTGGTTTTTTGTCTATTGTGATGGGTTTGTACGTGGTGTATGGTAGCCATTAAAAGTCATTTTGATTAAAAATATTGTGCATAAATTAAAAGAAAACAATATTTTTGTCTACTTTACTCTGCCATAAAAAATAGGGGATTTTGTTTTTTCTCAAGAGGAATGAAAGAGCAGTGCCTACTTGAAGAAAGGAAATAATCTATCATATCACCATGTTCCCTCCTCGTACAAAGTAGCGACGCTCAGATATTCACAAGCAACCTTCCAAATATGTAGATGTAAGTTCTATGTGGCTCGATTCAAATCACATTTGGGGCTTGGATAGTACTATAATCATAACCATAATCATAGGACTATTTTCTTATAGGGAAAAATGCCATTTTTAGTTGTCAAATTCAAGCCATAATTGCTTCTTATGCGCCTGAAATTGAGAAAATGTTGTTACTTGATGGTTTGTGGCTATCAAGAATTCCATTTCAAGGCTAATTTGGGGTTGAGAAATGTTTGAAAAATCCCTAGTTGTTCCCAGACCTGACAAATAACCCTCTTCATCACTGCTTATGTGCCCATATTTGTGAAAGATGCTGCTTGCTGCAACTGTCCATGCCCAAAGTCACTTCAAAACTGCCCAGATTTCATTTTTTGATACTTAGACTTCCTTCAAAAATATTACAAAATTTATTCTAGGGTTTTTTACGCCGATGAGACTACTCATAATAGCTCTTTAAGGTATGAAATATGTCATAGATCACTCAGAAATCTACAGAATAGTCCTAGATCAACTCAAAATCCTCAGATTGATCTTTGAAAACCTTAGTGCATACCCTATGCAAATGGGGGGATACCACCACTCATATTAATAGATGAAGGAGAGGGTCTTCCCAAGCAACACACCACATCACACATTCATTTGTATGTCTTATTTAGAGTGCTCTCTTTGTAACGCATTAGGTTTCATGAGGAAACCCTCATGGAGCATATTGGACTTATTCTATAACCTAATGTTGGTCCTATTTTGCCATTTTTTTTCTTTAACCACTTTTTTTAATGAATGGAACCAATAGTATGTATGTTTGTGTAATATACTAGCATCCATAGAACTAAGAAGGTCTACTTTCTATTGTAACTTTATACTGTAGATTTGGTAATGAATTCATTAGACTATCTTGACAACCCTCATTTGCATAAGGAAGATCTTATCCTAAACAATTGTCTATGGACCATTCAATAAATCTTGCAGATAAGAGAACACCCCATGAACAAATTGTGAATATTTCATTCAAATTGGCCTCCTTTGATTCATTTAAGGATAAAATAAGCATGGAAAATCCCAATGACTACTGCAAAGAATAAGTCTGATATTGACCTTTAGAAGATGCCAAAATTTGTGAGGAGGGTCTGGAAAGTGATAACAACAATCCTTCAAGCATTGATGAAAAGCAGTGTGTGTGGTATCTCATATTGACACTTGTGAACTTGCAACCATGGGAAATGGTTTCCTAGTTGAGAGACCCATTCCAAATTGCAGATTGGGTGTGGAAACTGATGTCTTATGAGTATAACCTAAATGTCCAAGCCAAGTGACATTATATTAGTGAATTTTGGCATTGGACAAGAGCTTATAATCTTTTTCTGAGAACAAAGATGATTAAATGAAATTGTTGGTGAGTTTATCATGGTTTTTAGAATTTTCAAGTGCGAAAGAAGAGAATGAAAAAAGAGATTGATCTAGTATATATCCTTTGATTGATATAATTGTAAAGTCAACAGAGAAATGCTTTTCAAAAACATGATATATTGTAGCTAAGGGTTTGGAGTTGGAAGTGCCCTCAGAATCCAAATGTTGTGTTAACTCAAGTGTTGACATGCATAACTTTATTTTTTTTTAAATGGAAAATAAAAGGGACTAGCTAGGTGCTTCTAAGCAAGATTGAAATACTATTCTCCAAGGTTGTGTTGATTTTTTTCATTATGGTCAATATTTTTGTTCCTTTAACACTTCAAAAGAAAAATATCTCTGTGAGGAAATCTTAGAAATTAGGATTACATAATGTATATCTGAAATTGAAATGGAGACCTCATTGGATGTGACAAAATCAAATAGTAAGAAATCCAAGCATAATATATGTAAATGTCTGAATTTATTGTCGTTTATTTTCGTTCATACCTAGCCATCCAAGATGTCTCAATTCAAACCTAAACTTGTCACTTACAACATTATCATGAGAGCATGCAATTTTTCTCCTTGCCATGCAAGATTTTTTATGGAAGAAATAGAAATGCATGGCATATAGCCAGCTCTTATTAGTAGGTCCATCCTCTCTAATGCATATGTAAATGTTGGTTATGTACAAGTGTATTTGTAAAGTTTCAAAAAGATGTGGGAATCCAATACTAATCCTAATGGCAACACATACACATTTTTTATCAAGACATGCATTAAGAATATAAATATGAAATGGCCTTCCTCTATTTTCAAAAAATGAAGAAACAATAGTTGCAATAAAATGTGGTGGCATACAATACATTCATGAACACCTGGAATTTGTTTGAAGAAGGGGTCCATAGGTTCCCTACTCTACAATCTTATATAAATACCTCTCTCAAAGACATGGGCTCCCAGAAGCTAGTGCCAAAACCCTATAAGCTAATGCATTGGACAAGTTTCATATTGAATGGATATTCCAACTCACTCCAAGAGTATCCAAGTATTTCATGTGTCCTATTTGAACAAGGTCGGGGGGCCAAATTGTTGAGTTTGAAACAACTTCCAAGAATTTGTTAGGTGGATATGATTGTTGACTTCTTATCGATCCCACTTACGCAGGTTCTGAAGCATTGTAGCAGAATTCCATGAGTGGACATAAATCTTCATTTGATCTTCTTTAGGATTATACGTATAATTTTTGAGTGGGGATCTCATTCACTTTTGTATAATATGCGTATTTTCACTATGTCAGAGTTCACTAAGACTTTTGTCTTAGTGTGTGATGATTATGGTCGTTACCTAAGAGTGGTATTTCAACATAATGGATGCCTATTATCCTTCACTAGTAAGCATCAATTAAAAAATAGAAACCAAAATTCAAAATGCTGATTATGATCCCCAAACATAAAATAATGGCATATTTGATGCATTTCAAGATGAATCTTCTAAACACTAAAATAACTGGAGAATTTGCAGAAAGCAGAAGGAGAAAACTGTTGAGATATTGTAACTTCTAAGAATATTATATTGTGTACTTTATTATTCCGGAGATGTTTCATTCCTCCGATGGGACTTTGTTGTATATCCGGAGATGTTTATTCCTCAGTGGAGATTGTGGTAACTTGGGTTATTAGACTTCCCTAGTGGGGGTCGGCCCTGTATGTGTCATGTGGGTTAAAGGGTTATTAGACCACCCTAGAGGGGTCGGCCCAGTCAGCATTATGTTAAGTGGTTAAGTTGGGGACGACCTAGCTAAGATTAAAAGACAAGTGAAGTTGTGTATAAATAGAGGAGGTGTGTTCCTCATTTAACACAATCACTCACTTGTGATTAGCGCATAAGTGAGAGAGAGACCTGCTGTGGAGGAGAAGGAGCTCATGTTTGGGGATTACATCTTTGTATTTGCTGGTCATCTATATTGAGGAAGCTTTGCTGGGTTTTCTACCCCATGAGGGTTTCCCAGGATAAATCTATGTCTCTTGTGTTTATGTTGTGCTTGTTGTTCTTTCAGTGATCCTGTATATGCTATTGTTGTGAAATGGAATGTAATGCTGATATTTTCTATCTTAGCATATTGAATATTAACATGGTATCATATCTATCTTGAAGGAAGGCAATGTATGGCACTTACGACACTTGTCTCACTTGCGACAATTTGAAAGTTAGGGTTTTACATAGCAAAAACCAGTCATCGTGGAACTTTCGCTATAAATCCATTTTGGCAAAGGTTCAGGATCTAAAAACTTTACAGGTCGTAGATAACATCCCCCTGTACCTTGTGTCCAAAGGAAAGCCTCTAATTCATTTTACTTTGTGATTTATGATCAGGACAAGTTAGGGTTTTTGCCTCTTCCAAATCTTAGTCATAAACAGGTGACCTAGGAAAAAAAGGTCACAACTTGGGATAGGAAGCTCCAACTGAAATTTCATAATAAGTGACAGGTAGAGAACGGACTGTAGTTTCTCAGGTAAGGTTTTCAGAGGCCGAAGATGAAACAATGACATGTGGTGCTCCCTACAAGTTCGTTATACTGTTTCATCCCATAAACAGGTCACGTTGCGACATTTGGCATAAATCTCTCTCAGAAAATCCATTTGAGATCAGACCTGTGGGTTGGAAAGATGACAGGTTGGGCTATCACAGGCAAAAGTTTCAGACCTTGCAGATTCGCAATTTCAGAGTTGTACCTGAAACAATATAGACCATCTGTAATGGCTAAATGGAGGAAATCTAAGATGAAGAGGAAGAAGCTCTCACTTAGGGTTTTCAGCTCTCAGGTCTGGAAGGACCTGATACAATGTTGGAGACACGTGATACAACATTGGAATATTTGATAATGGATTTGGAATCCATTCATCATAGATATTGATCCTTCAACAAAATGTTGTGGGAGGAAGGAGATTGAAGATTAGGGTTTCCAAGTAAGAAGAAACCCTAGCAAAGTTGGAGACCCATAGGGAAGCGTTGAAGAAGGTTTAAATAGCACTGATATCCTATTATCCTAGCACCATGAACATACATAAGATGTTTACAAGTGATCTACCTTGGATGGTTAGGGTTTTACCCTTATAGAGAAGACTACTCGACAGGTATGACTTGAGAAGACACAGGTATGTTTTGAAATCTGATTCTTGATTAAGTTCATAATATGTTTGTCTTCATGCTATTGAGGTTAGTACAATTATGATTGTTTGATAATGAATGCATGTGAGTGATAGAAGACATTCATTGATTAGGTTTATGACACTTATGATTGTACTAATGCACCTCTGGTGTTGTACGAGGATGATGTTTTCTACTAACAAGATACAGGTACATCAAGAAAGACAAATCAAGTTCTATGACCATGATGACATGAAGACAAAGACTCATCCATAATATTTGATCACATAGAAGCTCTACTTACGAGATATGTATGATTTTGTTCTACTATGCTTAACTTATGAGATATGCAGGTTCTAGCACAAGGTCTCTAAATCATTGAAGAAAACAAAGAAGATATTGTTTGGGTATGTTAAGACATAACCAAGATTGATAATCCAGGTATGTTTTCCTATATCAAGTTAGAATCCTACTTTGTTAGGATCTTAGGTAAGTATACCTATGTATGAAATGATCCTGACCATACATACTTAAGATTATTTAGAATCATAATGTTTTGATAGTATTGAGACTATACTAATGAATGTATGATTATGTATGAGATCATGAGGATGACACTAGTGCACACTTGAGCATGCATAGTGGTCCAGGATGGATAGAAGTTCAAAGACTTATAATCATGATGCTATCATAGAGATCAAGCAGGAGGCAACCACACAAACATAAAATATAAGTATTTGAGTTGTTATTTGAATCTCTGAATAGTCAATAATCTTGCTCGTAATAGTTGTATGCATATTTGTATATATCATGCATAGTGTAAGCATTCATATTGCATTGAACAGTATACTAGTAATATGCATATGACGGGTGTTTGTCCTAAAGTTTGCATCGACTGCTGAGTACAAAGTTTAGGCACCTTGAACTGAATGAATCTAGATTTTAAGTAGCAGAAGAGGAAAATGAAGGTGTGGATGAATAATCAAAGGTACTGATAGGTATATAGAAAGGACGGTAGAGGTAGAAGTACATAAATACAAACAGTATGAGCCAACCATGAACCAGGTATATAATCACAAACAATTGATCACATATCCGAATATTTAATGCCTTAATAACAGAAAAACATTCTGTAAAAAAGGGAATACAAACACACACATCTGTAATGAGAAACTAGCATCAGAAACACTGTCTTTCATAAGAATCATGACAGAAGTATCAAAAACATTGAATAGTATTTGTATTGATAGAAAACCAGAGTGGCTCATCAAGGATCTCCCATCCTCATACAGTTCTAAAATATACCCACATAACTGCAAAAGAAGTTATAGATTGGTAAGCTCGACCCTCACAATCACTCATAGCCTCTCGGCTGGAACCTCCCCTTTTCACAATCGAATCTCAACTTCTCTAATAGGTGATGAGATGAAACAGAAATTGGACCCAAATCCTTAGTTGGCAAAATATATTCACAAAATTCTCTCTTGTATTTTCAATCGGTGACAACTATTCACTCAAATGGTGATTAAATATCAGGTGATTTCTGTAGCTAGCACATTCTTTGTTTTACCATGATTATCTCCTTAAATGTTGCAAATTGGCGCGGTATACTCCCCTATTTCTGTTCTATTAGTTGGAATGTGAGGTACTGTAAGCCACCACTATAATCTTGCAGGTTTGGTGGTGATTGTTTCCACTATTGGCGAATGAGGTGATATCGTGGCATCCATCTTATTCCTGTTCACACCGAGAAGTAAAACCGTCAAATGTTTGACCGTTTAAGATTTTACATTTGGTGAAATTGGCAGTTTGATAACCCTGTGACTCAGCGATGAGATAGCATGGCGATAATCTATCTTTATTAGAAGATCAATTTGAGCATTTGTTTTACCCTTTCAATGATACGGTGTTCTCGTGCCACGCTTTCCAATTCTTCCACTATCATAACCATGATTATCCAATCATGATTTTCCTTATCACCTGTAAGAGCCTTAACTTCTTTCCATTGGCTATTGCTTCAATTTCATTCCATGAATATTGGCAATATAAACCATGCCCACAGCTTTGAAGTATTGAAACCATATCAGGAGGTCAATTACAGAGGATACATGCTAATTTTTATCAGGAAATTGAATTGCGATGGTAATGACTGATGAAATGATGAACATGTATGACCTTTGGACAACGCTAATGTGGTATAGGTTGCTTTTGTTTGTGACAAGTTGAATTTCCCAATACTGAATGCATTGAAGGTCGTAAGCACTTTGGGCACTTTGATAATAAGCACTTTATTGATTTTTTTGCTTGTCATTCGATACCTTGCAAAATTTATACATATAATCAGATATATGTGCACACTCAATCATGGCTATAACTGGTAGTATGTCTTGTCACGAGGGCTCACTGCTCCTAAATTTGAAGGCTATCCAACACCATTAGCCACCATGTTCGAGTTCAATGGAGATCTTTTCCTGTTGCATTTGGAAGCCATCTTCACGCAAAATAGAGCCACCAATTTCTCCATTAGTTAACATTGCCTCATACTTTGCCCAAATGAAATTCTCAAGAGAAGCTCGATCATTTTCTGTAGGTTGCTTGCAATTTGGAGGAAGCTCTGCTTTCCAGTAGTCATCTGCCTTGAACTCATGGCATCTGGGTACTTTCACATGCACGCTGCCAGGATCAAAAGCAAATTTTAATAGGAAAATTTTCGATACCAACATCGGCTCCTTCTGGGGATGGCATACTCCTTGTGAGCTGCCAAGAACCTAGCAGTTCTAGTGGCCTTATATCCATTGGGCTATGGAGTCCTTCATATCTCAAACTTCTACAACTTTATTCAAAAAACCTTGAAACCCTGCTCTTCAAACAAATTTGGAATATAATATAAACTGAAATTATTCATTGCAAACCATATGCTCTGACAACAAACTTCTCACTGCAAACTGAAAGAAAGCATATGCTCGGGAAGTGAGCTTATTTCCTATGCTACCCTACCTCTAACCAATTCTGCAACTTGGTCAAGTGAAATCATGCTTCCAATGAAACCAGGTTAAGAACTGACTAATTGATGAAACTTTCAATCTGGAAATGATGGACAAAGGAATCCATGGAATACCAAAATGCAATTCAATAGAACAAAAAATCCAACCTTCGTTTGACAAAAACAATCTGACATTTGAACTGCTCAAAGACTCCATATAATCAACAAACGGATCAATGAAGCTGTAAAGAAATACCTCTTGTTGTTGTTTCAGCTGAAGATCAAAAGATCTCTGTATATTCTCTTTTTCATAATGGCTGCCACTTTCAGCTATCTGCAAATATGAACAAGGCTGCGGACTGATTTCTCTGCTAATCATAGGTTGTTTGATATTGTCTGTAGATCCAGGCTGAAACATATTAAATGCAGGCCTACTAATTTGCAGAAATGGCTGCTCAATGTCTTCTACGGATTCAGGATAGATGATTTCCACACAATGTTGTTCCTTATCAAAATATGATTCATAGATGTCATACACCCGCTGGTTGCTCCTCAAATCAACAAAAGGTGATGTATGGGTCTGCTCTTCTTCATCTAAATATTCATGAAAGATAGGTGAACCCAAAACTCTTTTGCCTTGCAAAGAAAAACAAGCAATTTCTTGATCTTTCTCTTCAAACTCAGGTAAAAATGCATCATGAGGAACCTTTGGAAGAAGAGAAGAAGCATCTTATTCTACAACTATTTCACCTTTTAAATCTGATACATTAAGTGTATTAGGGACAAGATATAATGCATCTACAACTATGCAATGATTAGTACTATCATAAACCATATCTTGAAAACCTTCTTCTCGGGAATTAGGAAGAGAAATAGTTTCATCCATATTTTTATTAAAACACTCACTTCCATTCTTAATTTCTTTTTCATCAAGATCTTCACAAAGCTCACCATACAAGGAACAATCTATTGTCTGTTGAATATAAGATTTGAACTTTTCACAACATTCTTCAGAAAGGATCTCAACCGGGTAAATATTCTCATAATGTGAATTAAAATCCATGTGAAAATCCTTCAAAGAATAGATACTAGGAACAGGAAGGGATTGACACCATTCACGAGCATGTTCCTCTAAAGAAAATATGAACATCTTGATCAAGACATCCTCGTGAAAAAAATCATGTTCAAGCATGCATTTATGAAAATTTAATAAGTGATTACCAGGATGATCACACTTGCTTCCTCTGAATCTAGGAAGATAATCACCCCACTCAGTTATAGTCGGCACTGGATGTGGAAAATCAGGAATAGATGAAAAGTTGAAAGGTGCAAACCTCCGAGCCAAGATAACTTCCATTGCTATTGTTGTCCTATATCAGTGAAGCCGCCAACAGGTTCTTCCTTCATGGAGTGGAGTCATCGGGTGAATGATGCAGTTAGACTAATGTCCACTTCTTGTTCACCATCAAGAAGAGGATATACTTCAATGTTAGAACTCCAAGGAAGATGACTTCGTTCCTGTTAGGATATTTAGACACTTGGGAGTTAGTTAAGATCAACTTGTGTAATATATCCGTTAGGGAAAGTGTGTTTCTTTAGTATGCATTAGTATGCATTTGTAAATACTTAATCCGATGGTCACGATATGTTCCCTACATAGAGTGATCCGACGGCTCAACTTCTCTTGGATCATACCTAACCTTGATCCGGGATTAACACCCGATTGGTCCATGATCTCTATTTAAAGAGCATGGAGGGTCATTGTTTAGTTGATCGATTATGAGAAGCTCATTTGTAACTTTCTTTCTTTGCATAATAAATTGTCCCGTAGAAGCTATTTGGCCGGGGCCATGGAGTGTTTCCCTCACGAGGGTTTAAACCACGTCAAAACATCGATGTGTTGATCTGTGATCTGTTTGTGTGAAGTGGTTGCTCTTGGTGTTCGGTACTTTGGTAGTACCCTATGTACCCGAACAGTTCCTTCGATCCCTAGTATGGTCGCCAAAAGATGTTTGTCCTAAAGTTTGCATCGATTGCTGAGTACAAAGTTTAGGCACCTCGAATTGAATGAATCTTGATTTTTAGTAGCAGAAGAGGAAAATGAAGGTGTGGATGAATAATCAAAGGTACTAATAGGTATATAGAAAGGACGGTAGAGGTAGAAGTACATAAATACAAATAGTATGAGCCAGCCATGAACTAGGTATATAATCACAAATAGTTGATCACATATCTGAATATTTAGTGCCTTAATAACAGAAAAACATTATGTAAAAAAGGGAATACAAACACACACATATGTAATGAGAAACTAGCATCAGAAACACTGACTTTCATAAGAATCATGACAAAAGTATCAAAAACATTGAATAGTATTTGTATTGATAGAAAACCAGAGTGGCTCATCAAGGATCTCTCATCCTCATACAGTTCTAAAATATACCCACAAAGCTGCAAAATAAGTTACAGATTTGTAAGCTCGACCCTCACAATCACTCACAGCCTCTCGGTTGGAACCTCCCCTTTTCACAGCCGAATCTCAACTTCTTTAATAGGTGATGAGATGAAACAGAAATTGGACCCAAATCCTTAGTTGGCAAAAGATATTCACAAAATTCGCTCTTGTATTTTCAATCGGTGACAACTATTCACTCAAATGGTGATTAAATATCAAGTGGTTTCTGTAGCTAGCACATTCTTTGTTTTACCATGATTATCTCCTTAAATGCTGCAAATTGGCACGATATACTCCCCCATTTCTGTTCTATTAGTTGGAATGTGAGGTACTGCAAGCCACCACTATAATCTTGCAGGTTTGGTGGTGATTGTTTCCACTATTGGTGAATGAGGTGATATCGTGGCATCCCTCTTATTCCTGTTCATGCCAAGAAGTAAAACCGTCAAATGTTTGACCATTTAATATTTTACATTTGGTGAAATTGGCGGTTTGATAACCCTGTGACTCAACGATGAGATAGCATGGCGATAATCTATCTTTATTAGAAGATCAATTTGAGAATTTGTTTTACCCTTTCAATGATACGGTGTTCTCGTGCCATGCTTCCCAATTCTTCCACTATCATAACCATGATTATCCAATCATGATTTTCCTTATCACCTGTAAGAGCCTTAACTTCTTTCCATTGCCTATTGCTTCAATTTCATTCCATGAATCTTGGCAATGTAAACCATGCCCACAGCTTTGAAGTATTGAAACCATATCAGGAGGTCAATTACAGAGGATACACGCTAATTTTTATAAGGAAATTGAATTGCGATGGTAATGACTGATGAAATGATGAACACATATGACCTTTGGACAACGCCAATGTGGTATAGGTTGCTTCTATTTGTGACAAGTTGAATTTCCCAATACTGAATGCATTGAAGGTCGTAAGCACTTTGGGCACTTTGATAATAAGCACTTTATTGATTTTTTTGCTTGTCATTCGATATTTTGCAAAATATATATATATAATCAGATATATGTGCACACTCAGTCATGGCTGTAACTGGAAGTGTGTCTTGTCACGAGGGCTCATTGCTCCTAAATTTGAAGGCTATCCAACACCATTAGCCACCATGTTCGAGTTCAATGGAGATCTTTTCCTGTTGCATTTGGAAGCCATCTTCACACAAAACAGAGCCACCAATTTCTCCATTAGTTAACATTGCCTCATACTTTGCCCAAATGAAATTCTCAAGAGAATCTCGATCATTTTCTGCAGGTCACTTGCAATTTGGAGGAAGCTCTACTTTCCAGTAGTCATTTGCCTTGAACTCATGGCATCTGGGTACTTTCACATGCACACTGCCAGGATCAAAAGCAAATTTTAATGGGAAAAATTTCGATACCAACAACGGGTAAGTTGGACAAACATTCCATTGTTGTTTATCTAGAATGAAACCTCTTTGCTAACATGCTGAGAGTTGTGCATGCTCTTGATAGTATGTTCCGGTAGAGATGGAAGGCATCTAGATAGCCACTTGTTGGCCTGATTTTATGAATTAGAGCCAATAAGGAGGTTTTGTCCACACAATCAGCTTAGAGCAGCGTCCGGTATGTTTGGTTTAACAAAACCTCACAGGTTATGGTCCTGCTACCAGCTAGTTTGTCTCTTAAGGAGAACTTAAAACCAGCAAAATCTAACTTATTCTAATATCTATCCTACCTAAATATCTACAAATGTCCTAAGATTGCTTTCGTAAGGAAAGACTTCGATTTTTTTTGGAAATTTTCTAAATATGAAAACTTACTTATAGTATGCAGAATGATTTAACAGTGCTAATTAAAAAAAAAATGAAGTAAAATTTAAAACTAACTAATTTCTTATCCTATTTAACTCTATCTCAGCTGAGAGCAAATTTGAAACTATATTAATTATTAATCAATAACAGAAAACTGAAGTATGCTCTAAATAAACATATTTAAATCATAACGAAAGTAATTCTGCTATGTAATAATAGAGATGAGATTTAACCTAAAACACACAGTCAAATTCCACTTCCAAAACTGATTAATAATTAACTATCAAGACAGTCATTTGAATTTGAAATAATGCTCATTTAAAATTCACCGTTAACATACAAATGGAATTTTAAATAAACAGAAAAGTATATCATTAAAACTGATGTTTATAGTGAACACACTAATAAACAAAACCATAATGAAATATTTATTCAACAACTAACTTGAGATGATAAAGTGAGAAAAATATTTAAACATCAATGTGTCACAGCACACAGAGTTCACGTATAAACAGAAGACAACAAACTGAAATATATATATATATATATATATTTATAAATCCAAAAATGAATACCAGTCACAGTATCATTCGCAGATATCAAGTATCATCCACATGAAAGCTTCAACTTCAAGTTCGATGTAGTACTAGTTAACAAAATATATTTCAATAAGTTTTCTTCACCACTCCATCCCCGAGTCGAGGTATCTCAGAAAGTTCTTGCCCATTCACAAAACTCCACCTTGTAACAAATCAGCTACATCTCCATGCCATCGCATCAACCACGTCCTGTATTCCTGGAAGAAGGAGTGATAAAACTTCCTGCATTAAATTCAATCAACGTATTATATTAAAATCAACTTAACACAGTCTAACAGAAATACTTAAAAATTATAAATGCATGCCTGTTAAATCTCCGATTTTACAGGCATGCAAAATCGAAATAACCCTTACCTGTTATACTGTGACATAAGAGAAGAGAAAACTATTAAGCCTCATTATGAAGAGCAACTACTCTTCTAGCTTCGGCTAATTTAGCCTTCAACCTGATAATTTTAACATTTTGTTTATCAATTCGTTCCAATAACAGCTGATTCGTATTTAATATTGATTTCCTGGATTTCTTGAGTTGATTCTTCTTCATGTTGGCCTTTTTCCACCTGTCAATCCATTCTAACAATTCTTTCCTGAAAGTTTTGTTTTCTTCTTCCAATAAGGCTGTACTTAATAGACACTGTTTACGCTTTCCTCTGGACTCTGTGATTTTATCTTGATAAATATTTCCTAATACCTGTTGCAGAGTTTCGTCTTCTCTAGCTACATGAGGAGAACGAGGACTGTCACAATGCTGATTGTGTAATGGTTCAAGTTCTACAGTGTTAACGTTTATTTCTGGTTGATTGCCCTCGACCTCACCTGATTGCACATCACTTCCCTGCGCAGTAGCAGAATTCCCTACATCCATTGTGTTAGGGACAGACATCGGAATATCATCCTCAATATTTACAACTGTAGGTTCAGTAGCTGTAGATTTGGAAGTCTGTAGATCATACCTATATCCTGGAATCGAATGGAGATTATGCATGCTCCTAGTGACTCTACGCGAAAATGATAAGTTTTCAAAATTCAACCCTTCCTTGTCACAACAAACCTGAGCCAAATGGTTCAACTTATGCATAGAATTTTTATCACATTCATCAGGTTTAACAATTTCGTCTTCGGCTGATCCTTCTTTTAATTTTGCAGGGTTGCCATCATTCTTACCAGGTTCGGGTTCTTCTAATATTTCCCTAGAATCGCAGGGAACTGAAACCCTATCAGCATCTTCATTTATCTCATCATCTATGGGCATCTTTACGACCTCTGGTTCCTTAACCTCTGAGCTATTAACCTCAGGATTTATGACTTTTCGTCTTCTACGAGTTCGAGGAGATGGATTAGGCCAATACTGTGTTGGCCCCAATTGACAATCAACTAGAAATTTATCCCAAGACAGACCTTTTGCAGATAATTGGAATTGCAGTAAAATTTTTATCAATCCATGATGACACAAACTATTATCAGGGTTATTGAAATTCCTTACAGACTGTGACATTTTCTTAAGGCTTTGCCAAATATAGAAGGGCAAATTAAGTTTACAACCCTTTACTGCTAACAACAACCGTAAATGATACAAGTGCAGATGGGAAAAGCGTCCACAACAGGTTACGTACCTTACTAAGATTTCATAGTAAGCTCTCCATTCGGGCTTTAGAAATTTTACAGGTACGCCTATCCTCAACTTCGTTTTATCTGGTAAAGGCATTAACAAAGCCAAACACTTCTTCTTGTCAACCATAGTGCCCTTAAACCAGCGTTCTCCCACTTGGGGAAGTTTCGTGGCTTCAGCAATTTTGTCTTCATTGATAACAAATTCGAAACCCCCAATTCGCACCCTGTCATCTTCAAAACTCATTGCAAACATCTTAGTAATCTCCATATGGTGACCATCAAAGCTTCGAAAGAAATGTGTCCATCCCATTTTCTCAAATCTCTCGGCAACTTCCTGGTTGGCTTCAATAATTTCAAACCCTGAGATCTCAAAACGATTCAGAGGAGACATGGTTTCTCTAGCACTTTCTGGGCTTGGTCGCGAAATGAAAGGGAAAGTGAAAACAGAGGGAATAGGTATCCATACACACGACATGATAGATAATCTTCACATGCTTCAAATCTAATCAGAAATCAAATCTCTGAACCTACCATTTTAGCGGGATTTCGAGCAGTGATAAATGTTACAACTTTCACACTACACCATGATTTATGCCAATTTATCTACGTTTGACCATGCCTGTTAGTGATAACCACTTAACTTGGCGAACCAGCGATACGAAGACTGATAGAATCATCATTACGATCATTGATTATTGACAGTGGTTCATAATTAATAGGTACAATGGCGTAATTTGAAATGACTGTTAGAAATTAACACTGTCAACACGATTTTACCAAATGCATACAACTGTCGATTCTGTCAAGGGGTGAAAGCCACGTTTTTATACCAGCTCATCGATCCAAAACGTTTATTGATTTAACCATTGGTTTATTGCATGGCCAGTTCATCAAACAATCATCCCTGTGTTATCATGTTACGTAGTGGTATGAAGAGTAATAAATCGCATTTTAATGTTAAGGAGGCATTAATCAAATGGCTAGCTTAATGTTTATTCTATGTATATTTACAAAGCTATATATATATATATATATGTATAACACTAAGTTTAAAAACCTTTATACATCCTATTGACACATTATACCATCATATAGGGTATTTATCATACGCAAAAAGTTTCCTATACAAACCTTATCTATCCATTAACTATGATATTTACAAAGTTCATAATAGGGTATTCCTTATGATATTAACTTTCAAAATTTCTCTTAGTCTTAGGACTAATAATACCTTATTCAATATACAACGTGTTTTATGAAATTTCTCTTGGCACAAATCCTATAAGTCACATAAATTCATTTTTATGTTTTCAATAGCTTTAATGAGAATTTATGAAACTTGTCTGATATTCGTTTAAAAGCCAAGTTTTATGATCAAGTTCCTATCAGCTCTAGCATCATTAAATTACTTTCCTTTGATTAAGAGTACCTTCAGAATCAAAGATTCTGAAGGTGCTCTAACATAATTTTTGGATTGATAAATCACATAAAGAGCTGATCTCTCTTCATTTTGTCAAGAAATGAAGAGGTTGTTGCTGGCTGCCAACAAATGGCGACGACCTGGGTGAACCAGTTATCTTTGCTTAAAACAAGATGATCAAAACGAAATCTTAGAAATCTGTTAAAAATAATCAAAATCCTTTATTCATGTCAAACCTTTATTTATTCAGATTCATAAGTATAACTCAGAAACATTTCATCTTTTGAAACAAACATTTGATTAGAGATAGGCTTACAAATATTTTCATCGAAACCAGTACTTCTTAGTAAAGATGATCTTACCATCAGCATCGAATACTGTTCCTCTGAAAACTATCTAGAACCTGTTCCATGGCATAGTAATTTTCTTGTTTCTTGCTTTTGCTGTTCTTTTAAAATAATAATTCTGTCTGAAGACTACTATCTGGGTTTGGTGTCCCAATGTGTTAGTATCATTCACGAGAATTGTCTGAAATAAGCAGGCCGACTCGTGATGAGATCTCCTGTCTTTTAATTTAAAATCAAAAGCCATCACCCTGGTGATCAGAAATGAAGTTATTCCAGGCAACAGTGATGATCATGATTAGGCCGGCTCATTACTGAGACCTCCTATTCTTCAGGCAAAAGTTGTGTTTTATTGCGATTTTCATTATTTTTCTTTTAATTAAAATGAGAGATCATCACCTAGCATGGTAACCAAATGGTAATGTCAGTCATTAATATCACCAGAAAATGAATCAGCTGGCTCGTGATGAGACCCCTTATCTTTTGGTTTCAAGACCAAAAGCCATTACCAGTTTCCTAATAATGTCATACCAGTGATATTCATGATTCTGATCAGACCGGCTTATTACTGAGACCTTCCGTCTCTCACTTTAGCTTCTTATTAACTGGAACAGATGCTAGATAGTTCTCAAATGACAAAAGTTTTCTAAAACTGATGATAGAAATCTATAAAGATTTTTCAAAAGTACAAGCTTCGAAAAAGATATATAATAAACTATCCTTATTTAAGAAAATAACCAGATGAAAGGAAATCCGAGAAACACTTATAAATAGAAATAACGAAGGTTTTTTACAAATTCAAGAAATTTTGATCAATCTGAACAAATTTTAAAAGATTTCAGTCTAAATCAAAATTTTAAAGACTGATGAGTAAACTGATCTTATTTATTTATACTAATTACAATTGTTAATTACATATTTCTGTCTAAAGACTGGTTATATACATAAATTTTAACAATCTGAAATATTTGACTTTGACAGAAATTTGATTCATATACAGTTTGCTAGTTTATATACAGAAATACAAATTATTTGCAAACAGCGAATAAGTATATACATTTTTAGACAGCAAATTATCAACAGAAATATTTCTTAAGAATTAGTCCATTCACAGGGAATGTCTCGGACTATCCTTCAAGTGTTTGCAATCGAAAGGTACTTGGACCTATTTTTTCAGAAATAACAAAGGGACCTAACCACAATTTTTGAAACTTAGTATGATTACCCTTATCTTCATGAGCTTTATCCCATTTTAAGACCAAGTCTCCTACCTGAAATTCGCGATCAGAACTAAATGATTGGTCAAACCATGACTTAACAATCTGTTGATGTTTGTTAAAGTGTTGTTTTGACTTTTCTCTATCTTCTTCTAATTTTAGCAATGCATTAATTCTTTTTTCCATTGCTGGGCATTCTTCTTCTTGGACAGACTGAGCTAACTGTAATGAAGGTAAGAACAAATTTGGCGGAAGAATAGCTTCAGTTCCATACACTAAGAAAAATGGTGAATTACCTATTGCAACTTTTGGAGTTACTCTGTCTGCCCAAAGAGCATTGACCAATTCTGTATGCCAATTCCGATGGTGAACCGAAACAGTTCTTTTAAGAATTTTCAATAAATTTTTGTTTGTTGATTCAGCTAGACCATTCCCATGAGGATGGTAATTAGCTGAATATCTGATTCTTATTCCTTTTTCTAAAGCAAACTGAGTCAATTCAATTGATGAAAAATATGATGCATTATCGAAGACCAAAGATTCAGGAACACCAAATCTTGTTATGATAAAGAACTCCAAAAATAATATAACTTGATTAGTATTCACGACTTTTAACGGTGCAGCCTCAGTCCAACGAGTGAAATAATCAGTTGCAGTTATTATATACTTGTGTTGCATTGATGAGGGAGGGTTTATTGGACCTACTATATCGATACCCCACTGCTGAAAGGGTCTTTCAGCTGAAACAGGTTGTAAAGGGAAAGCAGATTTTTTAACTCTTCCTACGGCAAGTTGACACTCTTGACACCTTCTGACGAAAGTATAAGAATCTCGAAACAAGGTAGGCCAATAATAAGCAGCCCTAAGAATTTTATGAGCTGTGGTTTCTCCACCGAAATGACCTCCTGCTGGTCCAGAATGCAATTCTTTCAGAATTGTTTCTGTTTCATCTTTATCTAAACATCGAAGGTATACCCCATCTGAATTTTTCCGAAAGAGGACATTATCTATTAATAAGTACGGGGCAGATTTCAATCTGAGGGATCTTTTCTTTTTCGGGTCTAAGTAATCAGGAGCAGTCCCTGTTTCTAGAAGTACTCATATGTCTGTGTACCAGGAATCTTGAGGTGGTGGATAAAAATAAATTTCTCTGGTAAGTAAATCTTCATTAATGACAATTTCAGTTTTATCATCAGGCAAATAAGCAGCTTCAGCAGCCAGTTTACACAACCCTTGTCCTTTAATTATCGTTGATGGTTTGATTTCTAAGTCATATTCTTGAAGAGCTGTCATCCAAGGTGCCCTTTTTTCTCCTAAATCTTTTTGTACCAACAAATTTCTTACTGAAGAATAAGGTACAATTACTTTTGTTTTAGATTTTAACAAGTAAGGACGAAAATGTTTTACCACTTTAAAAACGGCAAAAGCTTGTTTATCCACTTCATGATAGTTTAGTTCAGCACCTTTGAAATTCGAACTCATGAACGAAATTGGAACCTCATTATTTTGTTGATTTAATTGGGTTAATACTGCTGCATACGCAATATCAGAAGCAAAGGTATATAATATAAAATCCTTGTTAAAATCTGGACTTAGAAGACTAGGAGCTTCTGAAATAGCTTCTAAAATTTTCTGAAAGGATTCTTTTTCAGTTTGTCCCCAATTAAACACAGCATCTTTTTTAATCATTTCCTGCAAAGGACGAATGATCTCTGAAAAACTAGGAATGAATCTCCTAACAAAGTTAATTTTCCCTAAGAATGACTGCATTCCTTTCTTGCTGGAAGGGAAAGTAATCTTTGAAATAGCTTGTGTTCTTTCAGGATCAATCATGATTCCGTGTTTTGATACTACACATCCTAACAAGATACCTTCTGAAACAGCAAATATTGTTTTCTTAGGATTTAAAGATATTCCAAATTTTCTACATCGTTCAAACACTTTTCTTAAATGGTTAAGATGATCAGGCCGATGTTTAGAGTAGACAGTAACGTCATCCAAATAGACAACGACTGAATGACTGATTAAGCCTCTAAAGGCAATATCCATTGCTCGTTGAAATGTTGCTCCCACGTTGATTAACCCAAAGGGCATCTTACGGTATGCGTACGTTCCCCATGGAGTTCTAAAAGCTGTTTTTAATTGATCATCCGGGGAGACTAGTATTTGGTTGTACCCTGAGAAACCATCAAGGAGAGACAGTATCTCAGACCCAGACACTTTCTGAAGAATTTGTTCCATGGGTGGAACAGGGTAGTTATCTTTTTCAGAGGCTTTATTTAAATTTCTAAAATCGACACATAGTCGAATATCCCCATTTTTCTTTCTAACCGGAACTAAGTTTGCTACCCATTGAGTGTGTCTAACAGGGAAAATGATCTTGGCAGCTAACAATTTATTCAGTTCTTTTTTAATTGTTGGTTCTAATGATGGGTGATATTTTCTTAACTTCTGCTGAAAAGGTTTTGATTCTTGTTTAATTGGAATTATATGTTGCATGACTTGAGTATTGAATGTTCTTAAGTCATCATATGTCCATGCAAATATATCTTTAAACTCCTTGAATAATTTTATGAAAGCTGTTTTTTCCACAGGATCACAATCTATTCCTAGGTTTATAGTTTGGGGATTAGATTCTGTTCCCAAATTGATGGTTTCATATTTCACGCGAGAGCTATTTGTTTTACAATTAGGAACTGACTTAAACTTATCCTGCAAATCAAAAAACTTTTCTAATCTTAATACTGAGTTGGGAACGGGTTTTACCCGTTCGAAAGCTTTCTCAATTGAACAGAAATCATTAATTACCGAAAAATATCGTAAATTGTCGTCGTGAGTGATTTCATCTATTGCTGAATCTTTAAAGATTCCATAATTTGTTAGAAAATGCAGTACCTGTGTATCATTGTCAAACACACGCCAATTAAGAATGTTATCCGGTATGGAGGGCCTAAAAATTAATTCAACAGAAAAGAATTCTGGTGAAAAATTTTCTGAAGGAATTAACTTGGAAGCTACATTTGCCAATAAGTCTGCTTCTTGATTTTGACTTCTAGGAACATAATTTATATTAAATGCATCAAAATATGTGATAAGATTCCATACCTCTTTCTGATAACTTTGTAAATGTTCAGATAAACAATGAATGGAATTACGCACCTGTCTAACAATGATCTCTGAATCGCCATAAACCACTATCTCTTTGATGCCCAAATCGATTGCTTTTTTCAATCCTTGAATCAAAGCTTCATATTCAACTGTATTATTTGTACAACTAAATTCTATTCTACAAGCTATACAAGTCTTATTACCTTGAGGATCTATTAGTAAACAAACGGCTCCTGCTCCTTCTTTAGATTTTGCACCATCGAAATAAAGAGTCCAAATAGAATTATGTACAATCACTTTACTTTCTATGATATTTACAATATTTACATTATTTTCATCACCAATGGCCTCCTTAAGGGAACAATTAGGAGAAATAGCTGTTACATTACAAATCTCAGATTGCTTGCTATTTTCAGGAAGAAGAAAGTTTCCAGCTTTGAAATTTCCAAAACCTAATTCATACATGTAGTTTCCCATAATGGAATCAGAAAATAACACAGGTTCACTAGGATCATGTAGTTCTGTAACAGTATGTTTCATGTACCTTTCTCTATGTATCTTTATCTGATTTGATTTTCCATTTTCTGGTAGCCACAAGGTTGACCAATCAGTGGCAAAGAAACCATTTAGTTGTTGAGACCAATCCCTACTTAAGAATAGTCCATATGCATCTGGAATATCAGCAATTACGATGTCTATGATTTGATAAACTGAAGGATTACAAGCAATCCTAATTAAGACATCTTTCATCTCTCCGACAACTTTAACGTTTGTTCTATCTAATTGAGTTATTTGTGAATCAGATGGAACAAATTTGCCATTTAATTTCTTACACACAGATAAAGGCATAACATTAGAGGATGATCCTGAATCTACCATGCAGTTGTGGACATTCCTATTAAAAATTTCAAAGGTAAGTAAGAATGGAGGTGTAGTTGACTTAGAATTCTTACCTATCAAAGAAGCTTTATCGGTTGATGTTTTCCCTTTATTAGTTGCTGTTGGATCATTGTTTGAACTATTTGCAGCAACATTTTGCTTTGTATTAGGGACGATCGAACTTACTGCAGGATTAATAATATGACTATTAGGCATTGGATAGATTTGAAGGAGATCGTACATACTAATGTTTGCACGTGTCTTCTTCAAATCCTCAATTATGTCATATTGTAAATCCAACTTTGGAGCGTTTTGAATGGTTTGGGTACCCTTATTTGGCTGAGTTTGCTTGCCGGATTGAGTTTGCTTGTTTAGTTGTGAGTTATTATTATCAGTGTTTGAAGTGGAGCTTGAAGCACCAGGAGTATTTGCAATTGCTTTACTACGTGTATTATATGCGTGTTGTCCTGAAGGTGGACTTCTGTTCTCATGTTTTTTCACAAAATTATCCCAGAAATGACCATTAATTTGTTGAGGTTCTTCTGATTCATCCTCATTTTCAGATTCTTCATCTTCCTTATTTTCATTCATCTCTTGACTAGGTGTTTCAGACAAAGATAGAACAGCTCGAATTGTATTAAAGATCTCTTCATTAGCAGCTACATCTGGGGGTGTATTCTTATTATTCGTGTTTGGGTTTTGTCTAAATTGGTTTCTGAAGTAAACCCTAGAAGGAGAAGCTTCAGAACTAGTCTTTTTTAACCCTATAACTTCATTGGTTAACGTTCGAATAGCGTTCTGTAGCCGTTCTACATCGAAAGCTTTATCTTTATCTGAACTAGATTTTTCTACTTTCCTTCGAGGAAAAGAATCAGATTTACCACTTCTCTCTGGTTCATAAGACATGAAATCTTTTTCTACTTTAATTGCTTCCTCAAATGTTTCTATTAACGTTGTTTTTCTAGCTCTCTTCACAAACATTCCGGAATTCCTAGGTAAGGCTGATGTATAATTTTCAATGATTATATCTCTCGGAGGTTGAGAAGCAATTGGAATTTTATTTTTCAATGTTAGAAACCTTTGATTAAAGTCTTTAATCCTTTCTTTGGGTTCCATTTTAATTCTAGATAACTCTAGGGCTAAAAGAGCAGGTGTTTTATCTTCCCCGAATTTATCTAGAAAAGCTTTATTAAATTCCCCCCAATTAGTAATAGATCCTTGTACTAACGAAAAGTACCAGGTAGAAGCTCTTCCCTCAAAAGTGAGAGGAAACAATCGACAAACAACATCTTCATGCTGAACATTTAAAGATTGAACAGCCAACATGAATTTATCAATATGCACCTCTGCAGGTTCTTTGTCATCTGGGTTGAATTTAGGAAGAATTTTATCTGAATGTTTTGGTAATGGGTGATGTACCCCAGGAATTGCTACAGCAGCTGCCCTTAACCAAGGGAGCTGTGGATTAGGTGGAGGGGGTGGAGGATTACCTCCTCCTCCTACATTTCCTTCCATTGGACTTCCTTGAGAACTAGAGGAACTCTCTGAATGAGAAGGTCTTGGACTATTGGGTGGTGACTCAGGAGGAGAAGGTGGCTGATCAGAACCACTTCCTGAGATTAACCTCCTTGCGGGATTGGTTTGTGTAATCTGTCTTTGATAACTTTCAACTTGATGTTGAGGAGTACTACCAGTTATCTCCAAATCTTCCGTAACTATGGTCAATTGTGGATTGTGTCGCTGTTGTCTAGGAAGACCATAATCTATTGGAGAAATACCTAACTGATTAGCGTAAGCTCTAGTAACGATATGTCTGGATTCTTCTAGAGTTTGAGCACTTTGTGCAGGAGTAAAGGGAGAAGTAATAGGATCACGTTCAAGGATATTCCTAACAGCTTCGATAAAAGGTGGTCTACTAACTTCCGAAGATTGTTGGCTGGTTGGAAATGTTTCATTAGTTTCACCTGCCATTACTTAATTCAGGCCCTCCTTCTAGCGCCATTTGTTGGCCTGATTTTATGAATTAGAGCCAATAAGGAGGTTTTGTCCACACAATCAGCTTAGAGCAGCGTCCGGTATGTTTGGTTTAACAAAACCTCACAGGTTATGGTCCTGCTACCAGCTAGTTTGTCTCTTAAGGAGAACTTAAAACCAGCAAAATCTAACTTATTCTAATATCTATCCTACCTAAATATCTACAAATGTCCTAAGATTGCTTTCGTAAGGAAAGACTTCGATTTTTTTTGGAAATTTTCTAAATATGAAAACTTACTTATAGTATGCAGAATGATTTAACAGTGCTAATTAAAAAAAAAAATAAAGTAAAATTTAAAACTAACTAATTTCTTATCCTATTTAACTCTATCTCAGCTGAGAGCAAATTTGAAACTATATTAATTATTAATCAATAACAGAAAACTGAAGTATGCTCTAAATAAACATATTTAAATCATAACAAAAGTAATTCTGCTATGTAATAATAGAGATGAGATTTAACCTAAAACACACAGTCAAATTCCACTTCCAAAACTGATTAATAATTAACTATCAAGACAGTCATTTGAATTTGAAATAATGCTCATTTAAAATTCACCGTTAACATACAAATGGAATTTTAAATAAACAGAAAAGTATATCATTAAAACTGATGTTTATAGTGAACACACTAATAAACAAAACCATAATGAAATATTTATTCAACAACTAACTTGAGATGATAAAGTGAGAAAAATATTTAAACATCAATGTGTCACAGCACACAGAGTTCACGTATAAACAGAAGACAACAAACTGAAATATATATATATATATATTTATAAATCCAAAAATGAATACCAGTCACAGTATCATTCGCAGATATCAAGTATCATCCACATGAAAACTTCAGCTTCAAGTTCGATGTAGTACTAGTTAACAAAATATATTTCAATAAGTTTTCTTCACCACTCCATCCCTGAGTTGAGGTATCTCAGAAAGTTCTTTCCCATTCACAAAACTCCACCTTGTAACAAATCAGCTACATCTCCATGCCATCGCATCAACCACGTCCTGTATTCCTGGAAGAAGGAGTGATAAAACTTCCTGCATTAAATTCAATCAACGTATTATATTAAAATCAACTTAACACAGTCTAACAGAAATACTTAAAAATTATAAATGCATGCCTGTTAAATCTCCGATTTTACAGGCATGCAAAATCGAAATAACCCTTACCTGTTATACTGTGACATAAGAGAAGAGAAAACTATTAAGCCTCATTATGAAGAGCGACTACTCTTCTAGCTTCGGCTAATTTAGCTTTCAACCTGATAATTTTAACATTTTGTTTTTCAATTCGTTCCAATAACAGCTGATTCGTATTTAATATTGATTTCCTGGATTTCTTGAGTTGATTCTTCTTCATGTTGGCCTTTTTCCACCTGTCAATCCATTCTAACAATTCTTTCCTGAAAGTTTTGTTTTCTTCTTCCAATAAGGCTGTACTTAATAGACACTGTTTACGCTTTCCTCTGGACTCTGTGATTTTATCTTGATAAATATTTCCTAATACCTGTTGCAGATTTTCGTCTTCTCTAGCTACATGAGGAGAACGAGGACTGTCACAATGCTGATTGTGTAATGGTTCAAGTTCTACAGTGTTAACGTTTATTTCTGGTTGATTGCCCTCGACCTCACCTGATTGCACATCACTTCCCTGCGCAGTAGCAGAATTCCCTACATCCATTGTGTTAGGGACAGACATCGGAATATCATCCTCAATATTTACAACTGTAGGTTCAGTAGCTGTAGATTTGGAAGTCTGTAGATCAGACCTATATCCTGGAATCGAATGGAGATTATGCATGCTCCTAGTGACTCTACGCGAAAATGATAAGTTTTCAAAATTCAACCCTTCCTTGTCACAACAAACCTGAGCCAAATGGTTCAACTTATGCATAGAATTTTTATCACATTCATCAAGTTTAACAATTTCGTCTTCGGCTGATCCTTCTTTTAATTTTGCAGGGTTTCCATCATTCTTACCAGGTTCGGGTTCTTCTAATATTTCCCTAGAATCGCAGGGAACTGAAACCCTATCAGCATCTTCATTTATCTCATCATCTATGGGCATCTTTACGACCTCTGGTTCCTTAACCTCTGAGCTATTAACCTCAGGATTTATGACTTTTCGTCTTCTACGAGTTCGAGGAGATGGATTAGGCCAATACTGTGTTGGCCCCAATTGACAATCAACTAGAAATTTATCCCAAGACAGACCTTTTGCAGATAATTGGAATTGCAGTAAAAATTTTATCAATCCATGATGACACAAACTATTGTCAGGGTTATTGAAATTCCTTACAGACTGTGACATTTTCTTAAGGATTTTCCAAAGATAGAAGGGCAAATTAAGTTTACAACCCTTTACTGCTAACAACAACCGTAAATGATACAAGTGCAGATGGGAAAAGCGTCCACAACAGGTTACGTACCTTACTAAGATTTCATAGTAAGCTCTCCATTCGGGCTTTAGAAATTTTACAGGTACGCCTATCCTCAGCTTCGTTTTATCTGGTAAAGGCATTAACAAAGCCAAACACTTCTTCTTGTCAACCATAGTGCCCTTAAACCAGCGTTCTCCCACTTGGGGAAGTTTCGTGGCTTCAGCAATTTTGTCTTCATTGATAACAAATTCGAAACCCCCAATTCGCACCCTGTCATCTTCAAAACTCATTGCAAACATCTTAGTAATCTCCATATGGTGAGCATCAAAGCTTCGAAAGAAATGTGTCCATCCCATTTTCTCAAATCTCTCGGCAACTTCCTGGTTGGCTTCAATAATTTCAAACCCTGAGATCTCAAAACGATTCAGAGGAGACATGGTTTCTCCAGCACTTTCTGGGATTGGTCGCGAAATGAAAGGGAAAGTGAAAACAGAGGGAATAGGTATCCATACACACGACATGATAGATAATCTTCACATGCTTCAAATCTAATCAGAAATCAAATCTCTGAACCTACCGTTTTAGCGGGATTTCGAGCAGTGATAAATGTTACAACTTTCACACTACACCATGATTTATGCCAATTTATCTACGTTTGACCATGCCTGTTAGTGATAACCACTTAACTTGGCGAACCAGCGATACGAAGACTGATAGAATCATCATTACGATCATTGATTATTGACAGTGGTTCATAATTAATAGGTACAATGGCGTAATTTGAAATGACTGTTAGAAATTAACACTGTCAACACGATTTTACCAAATGCATACAACTGTCGATTCTGTCAAGGGGTGAAAGCCACGTTTTTATACCAGCTCATCGATCCAAAACGTTTATTGATTTAACCATTGGTTTATTGCATGGCCAGTTCATCAAACAATCATCCCTGTGTTATCATGTTACGTAGTGGTATGAAGAGTAATAAATCGCATTTTAATGTTAAGGAGGCATTAATCAAATGGCTAGCTTAATGTTTATTCTATGTATATGTACAAAGCTATATATATATATGTATAACACTAAGTTTAAAAACCTTTATACATCCTATTGACACATTATACCATCATATAGGGTATTTATCATACGCAAAAAGTTTCCTATACAAACCTTATCTATCCATTAACTATGATATTTACAAAGTTCATAATAGGGTATTCCTTATGATATTAACTTTCAAAATTTCTCTTAGTCTTAGGACTAATAATACCTTATTCAATATACAACGTGTTTTATGAAATTTCGCTTGGCACAAATCCTATAAGTCACATAAATTCATTTTTATGTTTTCAATAGCTTTAATGAGAATTTATGAAACTTGTCTGATATTCGTTTAAAAGCCAAGTTTTATGAT
This sequence comes from Larix kaempferi, assembly GCA_027924585.1. Taxonomy (NCBI): domain Eukaryota; kingdom Viridiplantae; phylum Streptophyta; class Pinopsida; order Pinales; family Pinaceae; genus Larix; species Larix kaempferi. The sequence goes on from BSBM01000142.1 coordinate 3,155,014, forward strand.
CAAGTTCCTATCAGCTCTAGCATCATTAAATTACTTTCCTTTGATTAAGAGTACCTTCAGAATCAAAGATTCTGAAGGTGCTCTAACATAATTTTTGGATTGATAAATCACATAAAGAGCTGATATCTCTTCATTTTGTCAAGAAATGAAGAGGTTGTTGCTGGCTGCCAACACCACTGTATGCATACAGGATATGGAAAAGTGTTGTGCCAAAGTACTGGTCAAGATAATTGCATAACTATGTGAATCATATTTGTATGCATAATAGATTATCATGTCAACATGATTTGATGATTATGAAGTATTACTAATCATGTAATTAACTTTGTTTTGTAGGAAAGATCATGAAGAATGATGAATACAAAACAAGTGATGGATGTTCAACAAGAAGACTTACAAATGAAACATACTATAGAAAGCTTGTGGCTAGAATATTCTCTTAGAAAGAGGAAGAGGATCATGACGAGATGTTAGATAAAACCATTCTCTTAATGGTTTAATTGAAGAAGAAGTTCGAATCGATAAAAATCCCATGTATTCCAACTTAAAGTTGTTAGCGGATGACTCATCAGAGTCAGTGGATGCAAATCTGTACAGGAAGATTATTGGGTCATTGATGTATCTCACGAACACTAGGCTAGATATATGCTTTGCTCAATATCTAATGGAACCTAGACGTGTTCACCTGATAGATGCAAAGCATGTGATGAGGTACCTAAAGGGTACAATAGACTTTGGTCTATGTTATTTTGGAGATCATGACTTCATATTGTATGGCTACACAGATGTTGATTGGGCAGGAAGTGTATCAGATAGGAAGAGCACATCGGACGGATGTTATTGTCTGGGATCTGCCATGATCTTGTGGTTTAGCAGGAAGCAGTCTAGTGTGGCTCTTAGCACAACTGAAGCGGTATATATATAGATGCTTGCTCTGCTAGTTGTGAAGCAATATGGATTCGGAAGTTGTTTTTAGGACTGTTTGACTTAGAGATGGACCCCACTGTGATCCTGTGTGACAACCAAAGTTGTATCAAGATGACAGAGAATCTAGTGTTCCATGATAAGTCAAAGCACATAGAGATCCAATATTTCTATATACGGGATATGGTGCAGAAAGGAGCTATAAAGCTCGAGTATGTGAGCATTGATGAAGAAGTTGCTGATGTGTTGACCAAACCTCTGTCTCAAGTAAAGTTTGAGTATTTCCAAGACAAGCTTGGTGTATTTCAAAAGGACCCTCCTCGAAAGGGGGAGTGATATGGTCGAGGATGATATGTGGATACTGGTATCGATGATTAGATTTCCTATATTAACGGTAAGGTCGATGATGAGGATATTGTATCGATGATGAGGATACTGTATCGATGATGTGGATACTTGTATCGATGATGAGGATACATATATTGATGATGTGGATACTTGTATCGATGAGGATACTTGCATTGATGATGTGGATACTTGTATCAATGAGGATACTTGTATTGATGATGTGGATACTTGTATCAATGATGAGGATACATGTATCTATGATGAGGTTACTTGTTCCGATGATGAGGTCGATGATGGGGTTACCTGTCCCAACGATGAGGTCGATGCATGGTCCTTAGACTTTGTCTAAGTGGACGAGGAGGGACTGTATCATCCCTGGACTTTGGTCCCTGAATTGATCCGTAGACATATGTCTCCGAGAAGTGGTCCCTAGTGGACGAGAGGGATTGTATCATCCCTGGACTTCGGTCCCTGAATTGATCCGTAGACTCTTGTCTTTGAGAAAGATGTTGGTGAATGATGTAATGTGCGCTCCTAGATTGCTCAGCATAGCAGTAGGTGATCATTCACAAAACCTGTAATGATGTAATGTTCGCTCATGGATTAGCAGGTGATCATTCATAGGTTGTAAATGCTAGATTTTATCTAGGTCACACCCAATTGAAATAGTACTGGCTTTGTGGTTGTAAATCCTAGATCTGATCTAGGTCACACCCTAGTTGAAATAGTATTGGCTCCGTGCTTGACTGGAATGATGTAATGTGCACTCCTGGACTGCAGCAAGTGATCATTCGTAGGTCCTATAATGATGTAATGTTCGCTCCTGGACTGCTCAGTGCAACAGCAGGTGATCATTCACAGGTGGTAAAATCCTAGATTTAATCTAGGTCACATCTAGTATGAAAAAGGATTGGCACTGTGGTCCAGATTGCATCGTCCCTAGACATGAGAGGTGTCTTAAAGTGATAAGGATTGATCATCCTATAAGTAGATTGGGATTGCATCATCCCTAGACATGAGAGGTGTCTTATAGTGATAAGGATTGATCATCCTGTAAGTAGATTGGGATTGCATCGTCCCTAGACATGAGAGGTGTCTTAAAGTGATAAGGGTTGATCATCCTGTAAGTAGATCGGGATTGCATCGTCCCTAGACATGAGAGGTGTCTTAAAGTGAGAAGGAGTGATCATCCTGTAAGCAGATCAGGACTGCATCGCCCCTGAATGCTTGGTTCAAAATGTACGTGATAGGACTGCATCGTCCTTGAACGCTTGGTTCAAAATGTACATGATAGGACTGCATCGTCCCTAAAATTTTGGTTCAAAATGTATGTGATAGAATTGCATCGTCCCTGAACGTTTGGTTCAAAATGTACGTGATAGGACTGCATCGTCCCTGAACGCTTGGTTCAAAATGTACGTGATAGGACTGCATCGTCCCTGAACGTTTGGTTCAAAATGTACATGATAGGACTGTATCGTCCCTGAACGTTTGGTTCAAAATGTATGTGATAGGACTGCATCGTCCCTGAACGTTTGGTTCAAAATGGGCGTGATAGGATTGTATCATCCTTGGACTTATTTCCTAAAGTGAGTGGGATTGATCATCCCATAATTGGATCATGTGTATTGCAGAGTATGCTGCTATGTTGATGCTGTTGATTGAGAGGATCCAGATGTTGATGCTGTTGATCGCGATGGTCTAGATGACGATGCTGTTGATCGTGATGGTCTAGATGACGACGTTGTTGATCGTGATGATCTAGATGACGATGTTGTTGATCGTGATGATCTAGATGACGATGATGTTGATCGGTAGATCCAGACGATGAGGCTGTTGATTGGTAGATCCAGATGATGAGGTCGTTGATTGAGACATTCAGATGATGATGTTACTGTAGCTATTCGAGTGCTGCAGAAGATGAAGACTCAATACTGACGATGCTGATACTCCAGTATTGAATACCTGAAGATATTCTAGTAACTGGTTGAGTTACTAATGATGTTGAGAAAGCTTCCAATGATCTATAGATGTATCATGTATGATGTAGTTGATGACTCCTTGCTCCTGTAGATGTTGTTATAATATCCTTCTCGTGAAGGGGGAGTGTTGAAATATTGTAACTTCTAAGAATATTATATTGTGTACTTTATTATTCTGGAGATGTTTCATTCCTCCAATGGGACTTTGTTGGATATCCGGAGATGTTTATTCCTCCGTGGAGATTATGGTAACTTGGGTTATTAGACTTCCCTAGTGGGGGTCGACCCTGTATGTGTCATGTGGGTTAAAGGGTTATTAGACCACGCTAGAGGGGTCGGCCCAGTCAGCATTATGTTAAGTGGTTAAGTTGGGGACGACCTAGCTAAGATTAAAAGACAAGTGAAGTTGTGTATAAATAGAGGAGGTGTGTTCCTCATGTAACACATTCACTCACTTGTGATTAGCGCATATGTGAGAGAGAGATATGCTGTGGAGGAGAAGGAGCTCATGTTTGGGAATTACATCTTTGTATTTGTTGGTCATCTATATTGAGGAAGCTTTGCTGGGTTTTCTACCTCATGAGGGTTTCCCAGGATAAATCCGTGTCTCTTGTGTTTATGTTGTGCTTGTTGTTCTTTCAGTGATCCTGTATATGCTATTGTTGTGAAATGGAATGTAATGATGATATTTTCTGTCTTAGCATATTGAATCTTAACAAAAACCATGTCAAAACCCACTTTAAAAAACTCGTCAAAACCCTTACCTTATCATTGTCCTTTCACCGGATCCATTCGCCCATACAACTTGATAAGAGTTGTCCACGAGATGCATTTCCATCACTAAGGCCCACATAAATCATCAAAGACAGAATTTTATATGAGTAAATAATATATAAGCAAATAAACAGTCATTTAAATCCTACTACAAAGTCCTATAGAAATCAATGAACCGTGAAATCTTAAATTTATTAACAATATTTTAAGAAATAGACATGCATTTTAAAATTTACAACCATCTTTAATACATAGGAATAAAAGAGTATTTATACCTTATTGAGCTCCTCTCTGTTTCAAGAATATTTTTATATTCTCTACTGAACAAGGCCAACCACGTGAAGGTGGAAGCTCATATGGCCCCTCCCCCCCCACATTGCTCTCAATTCCCCATACCCAATAAATGATGTTGTTTACATAGAAAACATATAAACATTCATGCATAACTAGGCTATTCATCAAAACATATAAACATAAAAACATTGAAGCATAATGAGGTAATTCATATAAACAATGTTTCAGACTCACAACATCGATATACATCCAAATACAAGTCATGAATTTATACATCTACTTTTTCTTTGATTTCTGTTTTTTTGCATTGTAATAACTGAATATTGGGGTATCACAATCATCATTTGGTGGAAATCTACAAAGCCATGTCCTGCTAGTGTTTGTGTTTCCATGCCCTCATGTATCATACTTCTTGTACATCGAGTAGGGCGTGGAGGCAGTTTTGAAGGGGCGTGAACTGCAACAATGAAAATGGGCATATCGATATGTTGAAATATTTTTGAAATTAATAGTTCATTATTTTGATTAACATTACAATATTGCTCTTTACCTGTCTATGTAGCTGCGACAGTTGGTGTGTTAATTGTTTGTCTACTTGGTTCCTCTTGTAGTTCACCCTCCTGAGCTACATGATCTTCCATTGAAAGAAGAAAAATTATAAGTATACGTCAGGAAATAAATATCTATAATCACAGTAGATATTTCTATTTCTAAAGCACACATACCAGAATGGCTACTCTACTCCCCACTATCATGGGACATGCACACCCCAACATCAACTGGTATGTGTTGAGTACCGCTAGATTCACTGCTGCGGTTTCACTGTTGCTTAAAAGAAAACATAAATATTTAGTTATGGGTGATATAATCAAAACTGAATAGACTTCAATAGTATACTGCAATGATGTCCTTATTCATTTTATTTACCTACATCTGCATCATTAGGGAGATTGGAGTCTGCCCCAAGCTTTTCTGATATTCAATCACACTTTTAAAAACATACTTGAAACCAAGCTTTAGGTCTTCCTCGGTGGCAACAACTTGGAACGTATTTCCCTGCAATGCATAACACATTTAAAATTTCCAGTATCAAAAACAGATATTTGATCGCTACTGTCAAATAAATATTCCCCACAGTTAATCATTTAATTCTTACGATTCGGGCTTTTAGTTTTCTATAGCCACCCTGGCCCAATCTATGCTGCCTGTGCTTTTCCACTTTAGCCTTGGTTGCTTTGGAGGTGTCAGGTAGCCTATAAATGAAAATTTTGAAAAACATTAGATACCAGAATTCTTACTTAAAACAAAAAAGAAAAAAAATAAATGAGCATATTTCACTAAAAAGATTATATGTATTGTACCTTGCTTTTCCAGGATGTGGTTGTCCTTATCTTTTTAGCAAGTTCTCCTTTGCATCCTCAATGAATGCATTCCACTCTTTCTCCGGAACCATGGGAGGGTGCTCATGCTTGAGGTCAAGTTACAATTTATCCCTATATTGGGCCTTGGTATATTTTAAATTCTCGCCGGCTAACTTCGCAACCACTTTCTTGTTGAATGTATTGCCGAACAAGTTTACCATGTGGTCTATCAATTCATCTCTCTTTACACTATCTTGTCTATTCCACCATGTGCGAATGGTGGGGCCAAACAGCTCCAATGCTTTGTCATTCAAATTCCTGTAGAAAACATTATTTCCTGCAGAAACGTGTAATCCATTAATTTATAATAATTTCAATGTATGTCCATTTCAATTTCATGATTAAAATGAATAAATTAATTAATAAATACATGTAATCTTTTGAATCTTGATCGGAACATAAGCGTCATCCACCAGAAAGGTGAGATCTAGTGATCCGGTGCTTTTAACTCGTGCTGCTCCAGGAAAAGTTTCCTGGTCATCTACAGTACGTTCATCTCTAGAGTCATGTGGAGTCCTAGGCTCCATCTCATCATGCTCCGACATGTCATGCCGATCAAAATCAATTCCCTCATCAATGGATTCGAGGCCAACTGCAGCAGGGTAATTTTTAGGGGAAAAATTTCGCCAATTGGCTATTTTTTGGGGTTTTTTTCAAAAAATAAATTCGTTATTTGGTCATTTTTAGTCTCCAATATCGCCTATATTTACATAAAATGTGTTTTTTTATCATAATATTCTCCAAAATTTACATGTTTCAGTGGTAAATTGCATCTTTCATATTTAATATTCGCCTACCTATCTATATGCATGTTTTTTTCAATCCAAAATAGTCGCCTAGGATACTATACTTAAGTATAATATCATAATCCTTAAAAAATACCCTGAACTACAGGAGTGTCAAAAAGACTCATTGGTATATTTCTTTGTCAACGTTTTTGCAGCATTGGAGCATCACTACTACCTATACCTGTCTCGGTAGTTTATCTATCCACGATCACCCTGGACCGTGGAAGCAGCAGGTGCCTTTCCACGGTCCTCAACCTGACATGATAAATCAATGAATAATTCATCATAAGCACAGAAAAATGCGAATGTCAACAGTGGAAATTGAATGTTAACAGAAAAAATTGAAACATTTAGTTATTATATTTAACACTTACCTAACGTGGCACAGAGTGTGACCTAACACGGTCACCCTGGACCATGGAAGCAGCAGGTGCCTTTCCACTGGAGCCACCTTGACGCAATAAATCAACAAATAAACATTATGAAAATAATTGTAACATATTAAAAAATGAGATATTGCAATAATATTTATTTTTACCTTTTTACCTCAGAAGTAGAGGACACCCGTTCTGTTCCATGACGAACATGGGCAGACCCCTGCCACAGTGTAATAAGCATGTTGTCACATGGAAATCTTATGGGTTGGAGTTTTTAGTTATTGTAGTAATATTTAGTTAATATATTTAGTTGAGTCAATAATTGTAACATAAACAAAAATGAGATATTGCAATAATATTTACTTTTACCTCCGAAGGAGAAGATACATGTTCTTCTCCCTGGCGATGAGAAGACCCCTACCACAGTGTAATAAGCATGTTATCATATGGAAATATTCACAATAAGCATGAAAAAAGCGAAAGGTAACAGTGAAAATTGAATGTTAATAGAAAAAATCGAAATATTTAGTTATTGTAGTCATATATATTTACTATATTTAACATTTACCTGACGAGGCATAGTTGTGACCTTCCACAGTCACCCTGGACCATGGAAGCAACATGTAGCTTTCCAAGGCCGCCACCTTGACACAATAAATCAATCAATAAAAGTTGAGTAAATAATTGTAACATAAACACAAATGAGATAAGCATAACTGTGTAATAGGCATGTTATCACATGGAAATATTCATAATAAGTACGCAAAAAGCGAATGTCAACAATCGAAATCGAATGTTAACTGAAAAAATCGAAACATTTGGTTATTATATTTAACACTTACCTGTGAGTGTGACCTTCCACGGTCACCTTGGACCATGGAAGTAGGAGGTGCCTTTCCACTGGCGCCACCCTGACACAATAAATCAATAAATAAATGTTATGAAAATAATTGTAACATAATTAAAAAAGAGATATTGCAATAATATTTATTTTTACCTCGGAAGTAGAGGACACACGTTCTGTTCCATGAAGATCATGGGAAGACCCCTTCCACAGTGTAATAAGCATGTTGTCACATGTAAATCTTCTGGGGTTGGATTTTCTAGTTATTGTAGTCATATTTAGTTACTATATTTAGTTGAGTCAATAATTGTAATATAAACAAAAATGAGACATTGCAATAATATTTACTTTTACCTCCGAAGGATAAGATAAATGTTCTGCTCCTTGGCCATGAGAAGACCCCTGCCACAGTGTAATAAGCATGTTATCATATGGAAATATTCACAATAAGCACGAAAAAAGCGAATGGTAACAGTGAAAATCGAATGTTAACAGAAAAAATTGAAACGTTTTTTTATTGTAGTCATATTTATTTACTATATTTAAGATTTACTTGATGAGGCATAGATTGTGACCTTCCACGGTCACCCTGGACCGTGGAAGCAGGATGTGGCTTTCCACTGCTGCCACCTTGAAAAAATAAATCAATCAATAAAAGTTGAGTCAATAATTGTAACACAAACAAAAATGAGATAAGCATAACAGTGTAATAAGCATGTTATCACATGGAAATATTCATAATAATCACGAAAAAAGTGAATGTCAACAGTGGAAATCGAATGTTAACAGAAAAATCGAAACATTTAGTTTTCGTAGTCATGTTTAGTTACTATATTTAGCATTTACCTGATGAGGCATAGAGTGTGACCTTCCACGGTTACCCTGGACCGTGGAAGCCACATCTATTCGATTTAAGTTGTAATCGATCAACAACTCTTCACATGCAAGTATTGTTTTTGTTTCACATACAAATATACGATGTTCTTCGCATCCCTCAAATTTGCAATTTGGTTGCTTAGTTGTTGTCACTGGTCGTGTACTATTTATAAAGCCAGCAATGTTTCCGGACACTTTTGGTCTCCCATCAATATACATAGTCGCCCCTTTGTTTTTATTGTTTTCTGCTATTTGCATATAATTTGTGGCAACTCCGTATCTCCGCATGCTTTGAGTATATTGGACCAAGATCAACCAGTTATTGTATCTGTATAATGGTCCGACATACTCCATCAATTCAGTTACAGTGCCATAGCCGACCTTTATGCCATCCATGGAAAATAGCCCCAATCCATGTAAGGACGAAGGAGCAATGTGATACATCCTCCCATTGATGAATAAATATGTGTCCACTTGAGGTAGCTTATTAGGTACCCATCATTGCACTAGATGTCTATACCTCAAGGGAAACTCAATGTCACCTATGCTCTCAGCATCATAATTACATCACCCTCCGTTAGCAATAAAATATTGGCAACTTGGATCCACGTAAAAGAATTTCCAAGCAATACCCAAGTCTCAGAATCTTCTTCCAACATAATATGTGGGCCTGAATTGCATCCTCCTCCAAGGGCACACACTTTTCTCTCCTAGGGGAAAAGTTGTGAATTGAGGCTTATGAAAAAACATGTAACGATGTAAAAACTTGAAAGTGATGTAAAGGAAAACTCACTAATAATCCTCCCATGTATCCTAGGCAAATAACATGTGATTAAGAATATTGTAACTTATGGGACCAATTAGGCAATTCACCCCCCTCAATATTCAACTATATTTCTAGCTTTGTAAAATGTAATAATGTTGAGTTTTTAAACTCAACCATTAATCTAGAGATTCTAGGATCTAATATCAACCATCCATCCTTATGGCTAGAGATTTTGTTCATCTCTTTATTATAAAAGAGAGTGATCAATATTCTCATTGTAAAGAACTTTTGGAGCTCTCGCTACATGAATAGAAACCAGTCTTTTGTGCTCTTCATTTCTTCTTGTCTCTTGATTGTTTGCTCATGGATTTCACTCCTTGCCATCCTCTTGAGAGTTAGAATATCGAATCAGCTGGTTTGTGGTTATTTTTCAATATTTTTATGCAAGATAAAGGAGACATGGAATTTCCATAGTGCCTTGGTGTTTCCCATAAGGGTTTTTGTTTTAGAATTTTGTTTTTGCTAGTTTTCCATTCAAATTTCTTTCCTTCTCTCTACTGATTTCTACATTTTATATTACTTTGTATTGTTGAGTTTTATTTTTGTTTGTGTTATCCTAAAAACCACACTAACCAAGTAATTTTTGGCATGTAGGTTAGAGAAACAAGTTCAACAAGTGCGCCTTAGCCAATGTTGCAGGTTTTTCTAGCCAAGGATAAAATCACTCATTGCTAGGAAGGGCGGAGAGACTTCTTCAATCATTGAGAATAGGTAAGTATTTGTTTTCTCTTCTATGTCTATTTTTTGTAGCTGGCCCTTAGTAAAAACTCTATTGTTTACTACATTTTCTAGCCATTTTGTTTTGTGCATGTGTGTTTTGTGTTAGCTATTTTGTGGCTGAGTTTATGTTTGTTCATCCTTGGATTTTTCATTTCCTTATTGACTCCATAAATCCCCTGGGAGTAGGCACTATTCCCTTAAGTAATTATTTCAGCCATTAGAATAACTATTACAACCATATATGCACTATTTTGCTTGCCGCTACACATTTTTTAGATCTATAATTTCATAAACAACAAGCACGTTATTATTGTGATACACCTAAAATCCAACCCAAGTCTTGGTTTTGAACTTCTACCATCATTTTTAACTCTCTAATTGCCCAAATCCTCAATTGATGGTCAATTTTAAGTGCTAGAATTTACCTCCTATCATTACATCATGCACTCTTTTATCAAGTTTTCTTGGCTCTTTTAGTTGATTGTTCCATCCATAAACACTTGGGAAATTTAAGGAGAACCACTTAATTTCTGAGTTTAGCCTATTATATTGCCTCCTTATCGTCCAAACAAGTTGAGTCTATCATTTCCCATCTTGTGTTCTTGTTTATGTCTTGGTTTAGACTAGTGTTTAGGCAATATTTCTATTTCTATTTTATCCCTTGGCTATTCCACCAAGGATGTAAATTTCAGATTTGTAATTTACCTCAACCACCATTGTCCTTTTTCCAAATAAGTCATATTAATACTATGGGAAAGATGGTTTTACCGGCAAGTACCTAGGAAAGTCTAACTGGGGCACCTCTCATGGTTAGTTTGGGTCTATCTTGGTGGACGTGGGAAACCTAAAGAGAGGAGACTCTACCCGCGTGACACTTTAGGCTAGAGTCCTACAGTTCCACCGGTCTAGAGATCATTTATCTCTGCAAACATTAAGATTGTCAAATCGTGTGACAACGAAACTCAAAGTATCGTGCATCCACATCATACACACATCCCTTTTTGTGTTTTTTGCATAGGTATGTTTTGTGTGCCTGGAACGTAGTTGCACGTCATGCAATGCTTATCTTATCCAATATACTATAGCATTATTTTATTCTATTTCATGCTTTATAATATGAGTAAGACACTAAAAATCAAATATTATAAAAAAGAGAGGGGGGGGGAGATCTCAATTGTCTATTATATTGTGGTAGCAAGCCAAGTCATCCTCGAAAATAGCACTAGTATTGAGTCTTTTAGAAAATTGGGTTCTAGTTTGGCCTTAGAATTTAATCCTTGATCTTAGAGTTAATTACTCCTTCGATTGGTTACCCTTCCAATCATATGGATAATATGTTAGTGTATCCTATATTGCATCTTTGTATCATTGATACCTTGGTGTAAAACGATACCCAAGTCACTGCTGTGTCGGGATCACTATTTAAGGATATAACTTGTGTCGGCTATTCTGTAGTTTCCTTGACCTCATGTGTTAGTCATTCCTTGGTGTTAGTCTATTCTCATAATGTATCATTGAAACCGGTGTTTGGACCATGGTATTTTTTAAGGATTCTAATATTATACTTAAGTATAGTATCATAGGCGATTATTTAGGATTGAAAAAACCATGTATATAGATAGGTAGGCGAATATTAAATATGAAACATACAATTTACCCCTAAAATATGTAAATTTTGGTGAATATTATGATTAAAAACAAATTTTATGTAAATATAGGCGATATTAGAGACTAAAAATGACCAGATAGCAATTTTGTTTTTGAAAAAAAGCTCGAAAAATAGCCAATTGGAGAAATTTCTCCCTTAAAAATTACCCTGGTTCGGACTCATGCTTGTGTGAAAGGTATCCATTGGCTTCTCATAGCTGGGTTGTGTCTCAACAATGATGACTCATATTCTTTGAGGCATTATCCTAGATACATAGCACCCTAGCTCTGTTTACATCATTGATAGGTTATATTTCACTTAACATATGATAATTCATCATTGGTCATTGATTGAGTGGCTTCCCATGATGTTCGACGTCAAGAAATCTATTCACATTTTGGGATATTTGTTGTACCCTGGATTCCATTTTCATCATTGGTGGAAGTCCTTGCCCTTGTCAATAACTTTCATTATCGATTGTTGCTCAGGGCTTCTATTCCGTGCACTATTTACATTTGGTGCATGCAAGAGACATACTTAGTGGTCTATCCTGCAAAAAATTGTTTCCCATGATGTTCGACGTCAAGAAATCTATTCACATTTTGGGATTTGTGTTGTACCTTGGATTCCATTTTCATCATTGGTGGAAGTAATCATCCTTGTCTTTAGCTTTCATTATCGACTATTACTCAGGGGTTTTATGATGTTGATGTATATGTAACTTCGGAATGTATTTCACATATATGTATATTGTATTCCTATAGAGATGGTATTATTCCTCTATAAGGAAGTGTCGTCATTTATATTGTAAGTGTCGTAACTTATACTTGATGGGTTATTAGACCACCTTATTTGGGGTCGGCCCTGTATAAGTCATGTGGGTCGAAGGGTTATTAGATCACCCTATTGGGGGTCGGCCATGTGGGTCAAAGGGTTATTAGACCACCCTATTGGGGGTCGGCCCACTCAGCATTATGTTATGTGGTAAAGTTCGAGCCTACATGAGTTAGGTAAAAAGGCAAGTCAAGTCAAGTATAAATAGAGTGCGGGAGGCACTCTATTTACTCACTCACTACTCACACATGATCTCAAGGAGGAGAGGCGCACTTATGGAGGAGGAGGATTGCTGCTAGGTTATGGCTATCTCTATTGGTTGGTTGTATCATTGCTCTATCTATCTCTGAGGAAGTTATTGGGGTTTTTCACCTTTATGGTTTTCCCCAAGTAAATCTTTGTGTCTCTTGTGTGCTTGCATTATTGTCTCCATGATTGATATGCTGTAGATATGCTGTACATGTGGTTCTCTCAGTTAAGATCCTAGATCAGATTGAAGTAAATTCTGAAAATTTAACATGGTATCAGAGCTAGCCTGAAAGAAGGCATGATATGGCATGTATGACACTTGTTGCACTTACGATGCTAGGGCTTGATATAGCAAAAACCAGTCATCGTAGCACTTTCGCTATAAATCCGTTTTGGCGAAGTTTTCGGATCTGAAATTGTTACAGGCCGAAGCTAAGATCTCTAGGTATCTTGTGTCCAAAGGACAACCTCTAATTCGTTGTACTTTGTGATTTATGATCTATGCAATATAGGGTTTCTGCCTCTTCCAGATCTGAGTCAAAATCAGGTGACCTTGGGAAAAAGGTCATAACTTGGGCTAGGAAGCTCCAAATGAAATTTCGTAAACAGTGACAGGTAGTACACAGTCTGTACTATATCAGAAAGCTTTTTCAGAGGCAGAAGTTAAAACAGTGACACGTGGCACACCGTACAAGTTCGCTCTCCTGTTTTATCCCAAAACAGGTCATGTTGCGACATTTGGCATAACTCTCTGTCAGAGAGTCCAATTGAGGTCAGACCTGTCAGGATGGAAAGGTAACAGGCCGAGCTATCTCAGAAAACTTTTTCAGAGGCCGAAGTTAAAACAGTGACACGTGGCATGCCGTACAAGTTCGCTCTCCTGTTTTATCCCAAAACAGGTCACGTTGCGACATTTGGCATAACTCTCTCTCAGAGAATCCAATTGAGGTCAGACCTATCAGGATGGAAAGATAACAGGTCAGGCTATCTCAGAAAACGTTTTCAGACCCTGTGGATCAAAAATTTTGGAGTTACACCAGAAACAATCAGGTACATATTTCTGTCAAAACAGAATTATTTTTTGGTACCTTCATTCATGGCTTCCGAAATTTAGGGCTTTGGAGAAAGTTGGAATTTTTGTAATCGGAGACCACGGCTGGATGCTACTCATCAAAATAGAAATTTAGAGACCAAGATCAGAATTTTTGGTTGGGCAGAAGGCCGGGCTTGATTAGACCCTAGTTCGGGACTTTGATCAGAAAAGTGGAAAATTAGGGCTTCTGTAAAAATGGGAATTTTTGAAATCTGTGACCACGGCGGGAAGCTCCTCAGAAAAATAGAAGCTTAGAGCTTTGGATCAAACATTTTGATTGGGAAGAAGAGTGGGCTTCATCAAACCCCAGTTCAGGGTCACGTCCAGTGAATCCGGAAGTTTCAAAGACAAAATTGAGGAGTGAAACTTTGCAGTCTTCAAATTTTGAATATACCAGCTTGATCAGCTCATCAAGACACATATTTCTATCTTGTCAGAAGTTTGAAATTCAAAGTTTGAATTTTTGGGGTTTCTCTGACAAGCCCATATCCAGCTCAAGGTCCATTTCTTGCAAATCAAGTGGATTGGGTTAATCCTAGAAGAAGATGGATTGATCATCTGCATAAGTGAAGAAGTTCCTGTTTCATAGGGAGATGAGGCTAAGGCCTTACATAAGAAGATTACAAGTGATCTCGACAGGTATGACTCATCGAGGTATGTTTTGAGATTTGTTCATAATTAAGTTTATGGTATGTTTGTCTTCATGTTATCACGGTTAGTACAATCTTGATTTTAGACTTATCATATCACCTTAATAAAATTATGAATGCATGATAGAAGTCATTCATTTATTAGGAGTATGAAACTTATGTTTGTACTAACACATTGTGATGTTGTATGAGTTTTATGTTGTCTACTAACATGAAAGGTACACCAAGAAGACAAATCATGTTCTGGTTCAAGAACAAAGATTCATCCATTGCCATGGATCTCATAAGAGATCCATTCTCGAGGTATGTATAACTTGGTTTTATAATGGTTAACTTATGAGACATGTAGGTTACTAGCACAAGTCACTAAAGAGAACCAAAAGACATTATGCGGGTATGTTAGACATAAATAGCTAGCATGCTAATCCAGGTATGTTTTTCCTATATCAAGATAGAATCCTACCTTGGGATAGAATCTTATACTACTGTTGATAATGATAGGTTTGAATAATCATGGTGGTATGCATATTATGTTTCGTACCATAATTGATGATATGACTAACCAAAAGAATCATGAAGATATAGGTTCGAAGAATCATAGGTTTTATGCATATTATATCTCTTATCTTGATTGATAACTCAACTAACCCGAAGAGTCATAGGTTTGAGTAATTACAGGTTTAGACATGTTATGTTTCTTATGATTTGACTAACCATAAGAATCCTACATAAACCTTGAAAGCTAATGCTTGTTATTTCTGTTTGAAATGATCATGACTATACATGCTTTAGATTATTGTGTTTTTTGATAATATTAAGATTATTCTAATGAATTTTTTATTATGTATGAGACCTCGGGGATAACACAATGATGATACTAACAAGCATGCATACAGATCAAGAATGAGTATAAGTTCAAAGATAGGTAATCCAGGAAGCAAAGATCAAGAGGGAGCACACTCCAGTTGTTCCTGCAATAAAGCAAAGGAGCACACTTCAGTAGTTTCTGCAAGGATGCAGATATTCAGAGGGAGTTGACTATCTCTCTACACTCCACAACAGAAAGGTGTAGAAGAAGCTACTTCAGATTAGGACTCCAGCAGCTCCTGCAAGGAAGCAAAGACTTAGAGGGAGTCCACCCAACGAACAAACAAAGATAAGTATTTTAATTATCATTTCATGCATATTTGTTTGTTTATATAAAATTATTCAATGATGTATATGCTCATGTTCCTAGACTTAGGATATGTATTGTGCATATTAGAATAGTTGCATTGATGAATAGTATACTACTAATATACATGGGTAAGTGGCCTATGGCACTGTACAACATTCCATTGCTACTTATCTAGAATGAAACCTCTTTGCTGACATGTTGGGAGTTGTGCACACTCTTAACAATGTTCTGGTAGAGATTGGAAGGCATCTAGAAAGTTACGGGATATGGATAAATGTTGTATTGAAGCATTGGCTAAGATAATTGCATGATTGTATGACATATTTCTTTATGTGTAAGAATTTGTTCTGAAAATTATGAGATGTTTCTAATCATGCAATTTAACCTGTTTTGTAGGAAAGATCGTATATCTTCACCTACAAAAGCTACAACATTTGTTCCAGCAACAAAGATATCTATTAAAGATATTGAAGATCCCAGGATCTGGGATGAAGAAATGGAATGCCATGATCCGTCGATCATGAAGAATGATGTTTGGGATGTAATCCCAAGACCTGAAGGGAAGTTTGTTATGACTTCCATATGGAACTATTAGATCAAGCATGTTGCAGATGGCAGCATAGAGAAATATAAAAGTGACGAAACAGAAGATACACCAGATGGATTCAAGACAGCTTTCTTGAATGGTGTAGTTGAAGAAGAAGTGTATGTGGAGCAGCCACTTGGTTCTGAGACACATGATAGGAAATCATATATGTGCAGAATTTGTTACAGATGAAGATAGATTGATTGCCGACATGCAGCGGAAGCTTACAACCAAGTTCGAGATGAAGAACTTGGAGACGTTACACTATTTATTTTTTGGCATGGAGGTGTGGCAGAGTGCAGATGGAATCTTCCTTTGACAAGGGAAGTATGCAGTAGATATCCTGAAGAGATTCGGGATGATGGATTGCAAGGCCATGGCCACACCTATGGCATCGAATCTGAAGCTTCTATGTGATGCTTCATCTAAGCCAGTTGATGTCTCTATGTATCGTCAGATGATTGGGTCCTTAATGTACCTGACGAACACGAGACCAGACATTTGCTTTGCTGTGAACACATTGAGCCAGTTCCTGACGGATCCGAGAAGTGTTCACCTGGTTGTTGTAAAGCATGTTCTGAGGTACCTGAAGGGTACAGTAGATTATGGGCTCAGATATGAGGAGAATCAAAAGTTTAACCTGCAGGGTTATGTTGATTCAGATTGGGCTGGCAGTGCTGCAGATAGGAAGAGCACATCTGGGTGTTGCTTCAGTATGGGATCAGGTGTGATCTCTTGGTTTAGCAGGAAGCAGTCCTGCGTAGCACTGAGTACAGCTGAGGCAGAGTATGTTGCAGCCTGTTCAGCTAGTTGTGAGGCAGTATGGCTACGGAAGCTACTGTCTGAGTTATTTGTCTCCCGTTGGAAGCTACTGGTATCTTCTGTGATAACCAGAGTTGTGTGAAGCTGTCCTAGAACCCAGTGTTTCATGACAGGTCGAAACACATAGAGATCAAATACCACTATATCAGGGATATGGTGCAGAGAGGAGCTGTGAAGCTCCTGTATGTTGCGACGGACGAGCAGATTGCAGATGTGCTGACGAAGCCACTAGCCAGGGTGAAGTTTGAGTACTTCAGAGAGAGGCTTGGCGTTATTCAGATCGAGGACACTTCGAGGAAGAAGTGATGGACACATCTGCTGAAGCCATTCCAAGCATGTTGGAAGGAGGATCCTTCACATGGCTGTGGATGTAAGCGCTGGATGATGAACATCAGGATGATGTTCTAGTTTTTGCTTGATATGATTAGTTAGATCATTTTATATATGTATGTACGCATCATGTTGGATGCTGGATATGATCAGTTGGATCATTTTATGTATGTATGTACGCATCATGTTGGATGCTGGATATGATCAGTTGGATCATGTGTATGTATTTTATATGCATCATGTTGGATGCTTGGACCATGTATCTGTATATGTATCAGGTGGATACATTGTATGATCAGGTGGATCATGTATGGTGATATATATCATATGTTTTGTATTTGTATCAGGTGGATACATTGATGATCAGGAGGATCATGTATGATGATATGTATCAGGTAGATACTTGGTATGCATCAGGTAGATGCATTGATGATCAGGATGATCATAGATGACGAGCTTCAGGATGTTGCTCCAGATGACATGCAGCAGGATGTTGCAGTGATGATCAGGATGATCATAGATGACGAGCTTCAGGATGTTGCTCCAGATGACATGCAGCAGGACGTTGCAGTGATGATGATCAGGATGATCATGGATACATCAGGATGATGTATGATGAGTATCAGGTTGATACTCTGTGGCCGTGGATCAGGTTGTGCATATGAGCATGTAATTCGGTGCCCTGGGAGATTTGTAGATAGTCTTTCGAGGTTTTGCCTATGGCATGTAATTCGGTTCCCTGGGACATCTGGCAAATGCTCTTTCGAGGTTTTGCTCTGGGAGGACATGTAATTCGGTGCCCTGGGAGATCTGCAGATAGTCTTTCGAGGTTTTGCCTATGGCATGTAATTCGGTTCCCTGGGATATCTGGCAGATGCTCTTTCGAGGTTTTGTCCTATGGCATGTAATTCGGTGCCCTGGGAGGTTTGCAGATGGTCTTTCGAGGTTTTGCCTATGGCATGTAATTCGGTTCCCTGGGACATCTGGCAAATGCTCTTTCGAGGTTTTGCCATGACCACATGTAATTCGGTGCCCTGGGAGATCTGCAGATAGTCTTTCGAGGTTTTGCCTATGGCATGTAATTCGGTTCCCTGGGATATCTGGCAGATGCTCTTGCGAGGTTTTGTGGTGAGGTCACATGTAATTCGGTGCCCTGGGAGATCCTATAGGTAGAGCTGTGTGCTCGTAACAGCCTGGGATGCTCTTTCGAGGTTTTGTGACGCACGTAAAAGTCCTGAGGATTCCACAGTATGGCCAGTGATGACGAAGACCTGCAGGTGGTGGGCCTACATCCAGTATGAAAAAGGACTGGCTCTGTAGAACTTCCTATGACGAGTAGATTCAGAGATTGATTGAGATAGCAGCAGCAGTGACGATGATGATGACTCGATGACGATTATCTAGTGACGATGATCCAGAGAAGATGACTTGTGCTAGAAGAACTGTGCTGAGAAATACCTTCCTAGTTAAGAGGGAGTGTTGATGTATATGTAACTTCGGAATGTATTTCACATATATGTATATTGTATTCCTATAGAGATGGTATTATTCCTCTATAAGGAAGTGTCGTCATTTATATTGTAAGTGTCGTAACTTATACTTGATGGGTTATTAGACCACCTTATTTGGGGTCGGCCCTGTATAAGTCATGTGGGTCGAAGGGTTATTAGATCACCCTATTGGGGGTCGGCCATGTGGGTCAAAGGGTTATTAGACCACCCTATTGGGGGTCGGCCCACTCAGCATTATGTTATGTGGTAAAGTTCGAGCCTACATGAGTTAGGTAAAAAGGCAAGTCAAGTCAAGTATAAATAGAGTGCGGGAGGCACTCTATTTACTCACTCACTACTCACACATGCTCTCAAGGAGGAGAGGCGCACTTATGGAGGAGGAGGATTGCTGCTAGGTTATGGCTATCTCTATTGGTTGGTTGTATCATTGCTCTATCTATCTCTGAGGAAGTTATTGGGGTTTTTCACCTTTATGGTTTTCCCCAAGTAAATCTTTGTGTCTCTTGTGTGCTTGCATTATTGTCTCCATGATTGATATGCTGTAGATATGCTGTACATGTGGTTCTCTCAGTTAAGATCCTAGATCAGATTGAAGTAAATTCTGAAAATTTAACATATGAATATGTGCACTATTTACATTTGGTGCATGCAAGAGACATACTTAGTGGTCCGTCCTGCAAAAATTTGTCCCAATCCCTTCCCAAGTCAAATTAGACCCTAATATTTACTTCTGTTGGATGATGGGGGATGCCTTAATTCCTCCCTTCCAATGGGTCTCTTCTCATCGACTTCAACTCATCATGCTCTAGGAACAGTTTCGGTAGTACCTAATTGGGGCTTGCAATCATTAGTAGCAGGTTCCCTTACTTTTGGGCAGTGGGAATACATCAATGTATCCTACTCGATAGATTCTACAAGTGTTTGATTACAAGACATCTACTTACACTTGCTACAATGTACAAGGTACCTTGGTTCCCATCATCATCATCGGTGGGTTTCCTACCGTTTGTTAATGGTATACATCAATGACCTATAATCAAGCGATATCCTCCATGTTCGACTTCAACTGATCTATTCACATGGGTATGATTCGTACCTCTCGGCGGTTTGGATGGAAGACCTTGGGCCAAAAGTAGCATACTTACATTTTTCTATTGCTTGAGTTGCGCAAGACTATACCACACCTCATATGAAACTCGTACCATTGGGAGAACCATTACTCAACTTAGCTATGTTGATGACATTTTCCATCATCAACAGTACTAGCCAACAAAGTGTTCCTAGGATCCTCTCTGATTCAAAGTGACATAGCCTTCACTTGTTTTGTTGCCTACCATTTGCACAAGAGCATGCCTCTAGCTAGCTTGAAGTTGACTTGGGTTTTTTCATTGATTAGGGAGTTTGGGAAATTTTAATGAGATGATTTAAATGGCCATCTACCGGATATAGTTGAGGATCAGCCATTCAATTCGGCATGGTTATATTCAAGGTTTGTTTGCGTATAGTGTTGAACAAATTGTAGGCTCAGGTTCGCTTCTAACAAAAATAAATAAGTAAAGAATCTCTCGAATCATTTACTTTTCACGCTTGACATTTTAGCAAAAACATTATGCATATTTCCAAGCATATTTCCAAGCATATTTCCAAGCATATTTCCAAGCATATTTCCAATAAACATCTATGCAAACCATACACATCATGGAATCATGTCGTGCATCAAGCCCTTGGTTCTCTCTTGTGTTACTTCCTAACATTACAAAGTCTTGGCTCTTATATTCCTGGTTAAGGGTGGGTTAAGGTTATGCTCCATTATGCATGTGGGATATATCTAATGGGTAGATAAAAAAATAAGTCTTTGCACCAAATTTGACCCAAAGGTTGGGTCCCTTGCCAACCTGTACGCATGTTGTTCAAAATGATTGAACTTCCCCAAGACTTGTTTCTTAAAGTATTGAGGGAACATGAGGAGAGTGCATTAGGTCGTTAGCTGGCTTATTGTGCAGATTCATGTGATGAAGACAGTTATGAGCCATGATAGCTTGAGGAGGTGGAATGTAAGACACAAAAATGTTCAATTGTCTATTCCCAACATTAGGTTTGCTCATGATATGCCCTTGTTGAAACTATCCTACAACCTTGCCAGGTTCTATAGAAAGTCTCCTAATTCTTTTTCAAGATAGAAGAAAGTATATTCTTGGTTGCATTTTTAAAAGAATTGCTTATTTGTGGTCTAATGCTAGATTGAAGTGATCAAGTAAAAATAAGGTATTTGACATGGAGTCATTATGAAGAGTGCTCTTTTAAGTTCACATAGAAGTTCTCACATTAATGTTACGAAGTTTTCTTTTCGATATTTAAAAGGCGAAAATAGTCATAAAAGACTTTATGCAAAGTTTGGAACTCCTCACCCAAACCCTAACACAAAACCAAATCCGGAGATCTAAATTTCAATATGGGTCAATATGGAAATACTACCTATCATAATCTTGCTAATCTTGGGGCATACAAATATGTTATCGTGTATTGAAATCAATTCTTCCTTTGGAAAATAGATACTAGATTCTTTTGGTGTGGACTTCATTAACAAGTACTTGGATTAAAGTCTGGGCAGTTAAAGCATGGGTTCTTCATAAGCCTATTCTTGGAATATAAAGCTTATTGATGTGTCAGTTTCGAAAATTTTGAATGCCATCCTCATGCACGTGCATTATGATGGGGATGTTACTCCTCCGACGGCGCCAAGAGATTCTGGAGTACTTACGCGATAACAAATCCATTTATGAAGTGAACTTTTAAAGGTTGCGGGCAGCAGTAAGTCAACCTATTGCAACAACATTAAAACACCCCCATTATTCAGGCGTTTTTTCAACCATTATGGTCAAAATCGTGTCAATAAATTGCAGTTTAATTAAATTTGCAATTTCCCAATCACATTTACTCATCCTAAATTAAATGTCTGATTGTCTGATTCTGAAACGGTTCAACTAATTGAAATCACTATTTAAACCATAGTAGCATAATTCAGTTGTATTGGTACTTCCTATATTGAGAAATAAATTTGAATTTGCTGAATATTAAGTGTAGATGTAATACGAACAATTAAATTTTTAAAACCAATTTAATAAAAAACAAACTTTAATTATTTAAATACTATAAAATAGATATACCATTAGTTTCATACTTTCTTATTACACACTTTATATCCAAAGTTGTTGAGATTTTATATTTTTGGTTTTTAAATATATGTTATATTTTATTATATAAATCTCTATGTATATTTATGATATATTTGTAAATATTTGATTAAAAACATTATATATAAGCAAGCTACTTCCGTATTTGATTCATACTAGATATTTTAATTACGTATTTTTTTTTTCTGTATGAATCATATTCGTACTGAATTATGCTACTATAATTTAAACAACCCAAATTATAGTTTGGGCGATTTTACCTCTGTCTAATTGCAGTAGAGGGGGTGATTTGGTTGTGGGATATACTTCTCCCATCCCGAGACTATGGGTTGTTCCATACATATTGTGAATCTTGATGTGGAGGTAGATAATTTTAAGTATTATGCTAAGTCACCGGACACGTCCCTTTAGGGCCAAGTGTCCCGTGGAGACTGTATTAGCGTGGACACGACTCCCCCACATGAGGGAAATGACTTTTTTCGTGTCCCGATTTCGGGACACACGTGCCCTGTCTCTGCACATCGTGTCCCGATTCCAGGACACAAATACTATATGGAATCCGCATCCACGCATAGTCAAAATAGGTCTTTTTTTAAAGTAGTAAAATACATGAATATAGAGAATTAATGAAATATTTAATAATCCATTAGATTGGTTGATGCTGTCATGAATGCGTTTGTTAAAATTGTTCGTATTAAGCAATGCTTTCCATAAAATGTCGACATTTTGGACTCGCCGGACACACATCTGGAAGTTTCCCCACTTGGGCATGGTAGAAGCGATAGCAAAGGACAAAGATTGTGGGGCGTGAGCTCAGGATTTGATGGCTTTTCGACATTTGGTATAGTGGAGCGTTATTTGGAAAGGAAGTGTGATCATGGTCTATACATTTCTTTATGTGGGCACCACAGAGACATACACTATTTTCAACTAATTTTATAGCAGTTGTTTGTGAAATGTGGGTGTCAATGTTATCGTTTTGTGGCAAATTATTTTTCTTTGTTGGTTTGGAGAGTTCGCTGTATAAGTGGATTAAAGTTGTGAGAAAGGTCGTTGTTTATAAGTGGATTAAGGGAGATGTCCATTATTCTGTGTTGAGCCGAGCCTTCATGCAGAAGTAGTTGCTGTTAGTGGTAGGCATTTTGGAAGATTGGTGATACTTAAATTTTATAGGAAACTTAACTTTAAATGAAAGGAGACATCATAAAAGATTCGTGATACTTAAATTTTATGAGAAGTTTAACTTTAAATGTGTAATCATCAATGTGTTTTGATTCTAATTTCTATTGAATATTTGTAAATGTTCCAGTTTCTAAATTTTATTGGATCTATATGTCTATATTTTTAAATTTTAATATATTTTAAATATATATATATATATATATAAAACATGTCCTTCATGTCCTGATTCCGGGGATCACCGTGTTCTGTGGGGACACTCGTGTCTCGTGTCCTCGTGTCAGGTGACTTAGGTATTATGTAGTTATTGATGTTAGGAATTTATATCTGTGTAATATGTCATGGAATCAAAATGCACAATAACTAAAATGCCCCCGATCTGCCGGAATCCGGGTAGAGGTAGAATCACCTAAATTGCAATATCTGTTGTTTAAATGTGTTTTCGATCAGTTGGGTAGTTTCAGAATCAGACATTCAGTCTATGATGAGTAACTGTGATTGCTGAAATTGCAAATTTGGATAAACTGCAATTTACTAACATCATTTTGATCAAAATTGTAGAAAAAAATCCAGAATAACAAGGCTTTTTAATTGCTCTTTATCCCATGCTAACACTTGAAGAGAATTTAGAGGATTGGATTGCAGAACAATGGGAGGATTATTTAGATGATGACTATCCTTTTTTTTCCCAGGTTAGATAGAGTTTTACTCCTATATTTAGATAGAGTTTTACTCCTATATTCCTTTATTCCAAACATTTGTCGACCAACTCCGGCATTGGAATTATAATGTTTGTGCTGTATATTTGCTCAATTCCTAGTTTGTGTCAGATGCAATGAAGTATCTAAGTGATTGCATGGCATCTCTTTTTGCAATGGTGCAACTTTAGCTGCCACACATAAATGTTTGACTAAGATGGATCTTGTTACAAACCAGAAAGAAATTGAGAAGTTATTTTGACCCAGATACAAGATTATAGATAGCAAATTTGAATGACAAAATGGATCCACGGTTCGCAAAACTGACAAAATATTAGTAGAGTTGCTTGAAGACTATAATATGGTCAACTTCTTGCCTCTTGATATCAAAAAAGAAAGCAACATTGGTTTCATTATGGAATGTTCAGATCGTTCTTACTGAGAAGGTGAAGACACCAACTTGATGTTGAATAATCTGACAGCTTTGTCTGGGATTTTGTTTTTTATTTTTATTAGAAGAAGAAAGATATAACAATTACCGGGTCTTGTATCTTGCTAATTGATGAGGTTTAAAAATATAAATAAATGCTGAAAGAGGACCTAGTTAACAAGAGCCTTATAGTCTAGTTAGGGTTCCGCGTGTCTTCTCTGTGCTTATCTTTATCTAAACCTAACCACCTCCTCAACATCTTTAAAAAGGAATGTGCGGTTGTGGAGATTACTGGCAGTCTCTTAAAATGCCTTTGCTTTCTCTTAGTTAAAACTTGGTCTGGGTTTTCAGAGAGACTCGAAAGGCTTTGTTGCGTCGAATAGGTTGATTGTATGAAATTTTGATTGAAACAATAAAGGCATATATTGCTGGTATCACCCTGTCCTCTTTTTCTATATATATATAAAGGCATATATTGCTGGTATCACCCTGTCCTCTTTTTCTATATATATATAAAGGCATATATTGTATATAAAGGCATATATGGCTGGTATCACCCTCCAGCAATATATGCCTTTATTGTTTCAATCAAACGCAAACAAAACAAATGAGTCTTATCTCCCTTAACGCTTAGATTTGACTTTCGTGGGATCTTGGTTTCATTTCACATGCAGGCAGGCAATATCCAAAGTAGTGTGTTTTAATAGTATTATTTAATTTTATTGGATAATGTGTAGTGTTACATTATGAACCAAATGGTTATAGATGTTAAAGCTTTAACATTGGTTCCGTTTTCTTTTATATTTTTTTATTGTTAGTTAGTTGTAATTGTATCATTACTTTAGTTGTTTAATCTTTATTGTTTTATGTACTTTTCTTTATATAGAAGTAAAATAAAAAGACATCGTGATTACCCATTTTAATTCATAGATTTGTTGTGAATTTGTTATCGTTTGGTTAGTCTTGTGTATCCTTTTATTTATGTCTCTTGTTAAGATTAACAAGCCTATATAAGAAGAAGAAAATGGGTTAAGGGACGTGCATACAAATTCTAAGAAAATGGGTTAAGGGATGTGTATACAAATTTTGGTTGACCACTTGCACAACTGTTTTATTAGGAGATATATGGAAGGTTAGTGTGTATTATTATTTTGTCATTTTTGTAAGGTGCTAGATTTTTTTAGTTATTTTGTTACATTTATATAAATTTGTTCTGTTCATTTTATATTTACATCAGGAGAGTAAGATGCACGATTGTTCCTTCCACGCTGCATATTTCTCGACTTAGGCGAAAAGGTTAAGTTTCATGGTTCTTCACTTAAATTTCACTTGTTTTGCACAACTTTAAACTTAGGGTAATCCCTCCTTCCTCTTCCTACTTATCCCTGCAGGAGGTCGAAAAGATTTTGCATAGGCATTCCATACTACACATCAACAAGCTACATATTGTTCTCCTAATGCATGATGAGACATAGATCCAATGTGTATCTATGCATGGTTGTGATCTCCAAATTGACATAGATCCACTTGTATCTATCTCTGGCTATGATCTCCAGATTTACATAGATCCACCATGTATCTATTCATGGTTATGGTCTCCTGATTGGCATGTATCCACTGTGTATCATCTTCATGTCCATGATCCACCTATATATATTGCATGGATCCATTGTGTATCCTTTCGTGGCCATGATATCTACATCATTTATACATGTCATGGATCCACAATGTATCAAATTTGGAAGCCACGTTCTATCATTTTGAGCATGGATATGTCCATCTCAGGGAAATAATGTCTAACACTTACCTCTCTATTGTAGGTACTTTTTCAGAACTAAGAGTATGAGAATCTTGACCTTGTCTACTCTGCATCCCATTTCACGACTTGTTTTAATGTATTTTGTCCATCATGTTCCATTCTAACCTCAAACATTAGGGGGCATATGTTATAAATCAAATCGATATTTCTTCATTCATGATGATGCTATGAACATAAATAGTAAATAATTAATAATAAACATAATTAATTGTACTTAAGAATGAAATGGCATGACCTTTCATTCACGATGCCCAAGCCTTATTTAATAAGAAAGTTATCAACCATTGTAGTCATCTTTTATCATATCATCAATACAAATATATTATTATTATGGCTTAGTTGGTTTACCAAGTCTTTTGGTGAATTATTTGTGTGAAGGAACTATTGTTCGCTTCATTTGGTATTAGAGCTCGACTCTTGATTCAGCCTTTGGCCAAAATTTGCAGACCTTGTCTGAGTATTCAGAGTTTCTCTGATTTAAAAGGATCTTTGATCCAACATTCTGATTTTTCTGGAAAAAAAAAAATAAGAAGAAGAAAAAAAGAAAAAAGTTTCCGCTGCATCCACCGACCATCTGTTGGCCTTGACTCCTTCCTTGCGCTGCTCCATCACCTGCTTCCTCCAGCGTCCACGCTTCACCCTTCCCTGCATTCCCTGGCATCCGCCCACACAGCCCTCCACTGTCCATCCGCGCTCCTCTCCCTGCTTTCTCCCTAAATCCCTCGCACTCCTCCCACTCCCCACCTGATCACGCTCCTCTCCCCGCCTTCTCCCTAAACCCCCCGTTCACTCCAACGCATCTCACCTCTCCGTCACACTTCACCTCCCCCTATCAGCTCTCCCTCCACGCGTCCCATCTTCTCTTCTACGCCAGCACGCTCCCTCTCACCCATCTCCACACCGCCACACCTGCAATCTCCCTGCCATTCCATAAACCCCATCTCTACTCTCGCCTTCCTCCACCGCACGCCATCCTCCCTCCATCCTCCACGTCTACCTCATCCACTCAACACCTTCCCTCAGCTGCCACCGTCCATCATTCAACCTCCTCCCAACGCTGCACTCCCCAGCCTCTCCTTTGCGCTCTTCCCATCATCCCTACACTCAACTCCGCTGCGCCTTCCCTCCATCCAACCTGCACGCCCCACCACTCCATCGCTGCTCACTCCGCGACCTCCCTATGCATCTTCCCTGCGACTTCCTCCTTTCCATTCACCCCTGTGCACTCCTCATCGCCCACATCCCACGTCAAGACCTTACCCACTCTCCCCTCCACCACGTTCCACCCCTTTCACTCCACCAAACCCTAATTTAAATATATATATATATTAAACATTATAATATATGATTATATTTGTTTAAATATTTTATTTTTTGAAAAAAACTATATATTTAGTTTATATAAAACATTAATAATAATAATTAATAATTATTATTATTCAAAAATAAATAATAATTGTTATTGAAATAATAATTAGTTTTAAAAAAAAAAAGGTTATTTAACCTAATAAGAAAGAACACAAGAAGTCAAGATTTTCTGACGAAAAGAAAAAAGAAAAAAAAAAGATAAGAAGAATCAAGGAAGACTCCTTGTCAAAAGAAATAGAAGACCAAATTGAAGAAGTCAAGGAAGACTCCCTCGTCAAAATAAGTCGAGGCTATCTATCATCAGAGAATTCAAATTCAAAGAAACACTTGTAAAAAATTCAAAGACCCTCTATCATCGAAAAAGTCGAAGACTATCTATCGCTGAAGAAATCAAAGAAAGACCATGGAAGTTGGTTTGCGACTACAAATAGAGAAATTAGAAGCCAAGTTAAAACATTATCGAAAAGACAATGAAGAATTGTGCGACATAAATAATAGTTCAGAAATAAGAATTGAATTACAAGCAAGGTACAATGAAATAAAAATATCTGACCAAGAAAGGCATATAGAAAAATTGTATGCGCAAATTGATGAATTAAAAGCTGAAAAGGAATTCAATCAGAGGTTAGGAAATCAAGTTATAAAGAAGGAAATAAATAATTAAAAAGAAGAAATAATACGCTTGAACAAAATCGTTAGCGACAAAGATAAAGAACTAACGCAGATACGACATAATTTAGAAAGTCAAGAATTAGAGGTCGGCCAATGTCGACAACAAATAAAGGTTCTTCAACAACAAAATGATGACTCTAAAAAGACACATAAGTCAGAGATTGCAAAGAGTAATAAAGCATTATCCAACAATGCTAAAGAAATTTTCAGACTAAGAAATCATAACAAGATATTAGTCACAAAAATTAAGAAGTTGAAAAATAGCCGGAAGATAGAACAATCTATGGACGACATTGAAGGGAAACTTCTAGATAAGAAAGAAGAAAATAGTTGCATCAGAAGTCATAATGAAGATCTTAAGGAACAACTTAAGAAGTCTGAAAATGACAGAAAATCGCAAGTAGAAGTGATTAAGAAGTTTCAAAATGATAACATGCAGTTAGAAGTGACAAGTTGGAAAAAATACAGAATGAAACCTTAAAACATCAAGGGATGAAAATACAACTTCCAACCTAGATCAATGCTCAAAAGACAACACTCGTAAAAGAAAATGACATTGTGGAAATTCCCTATCGACACCCCAACCATAAAAACCGATATTCTGAAAAGTGGGAAATTTCGAAAGATGATGGTACTAATGTGATCAAAGCTCTTGACGACAGATCAGTGGAGAATCCCAACAGTCAGCAACAAATCAATTTGGGATGGATTGACCCATCCACATATCGGAAGTTATGCTCTACACTTAGCAGTTTGTATCGACATGTTTCGTCAACCATGACATCGCAAAGAACAATGCAGCAAAATTATAAGGCTTTGAGGACAAAGCCTTTTTAAGAGAGTGGCAATGCTATGAACATAAATAGTAAATAATTAATAATAAACATAATTAATTGTACTTAAGAATGAAAGGGCATGACCTTTCATTCACGATGCCCAAGCCTTATTTAATAGGCAAGTTATCAACCATTGTAGTCATCTTTTATCATATCATCAATACAAATATATTATTATTATGGCTTATTTGGTTTACCAAGTCTTTTGGTGAATTATTTGTGTGAAGGAACTATTGTTCGCTTCAGATGATAATTCAAAATATTTCTCCATCCATGATGATAATTCAAAAGATGACACTCAAAAGATGAAACTCACAAAAAGGACACATATGGATGGAGGATCCTATTATTTGACCCCTGCTGATGGCCTTGATCCTTGAAAATAAAATCCCAACATCGTTCTAATCAATTATGAGAGTTGTAAACCTAAATCAAAGCAAATTCACACCCTACTAGATCAATGGGAGTGAACCATTCATAGCTTGCTAACTCATTGGGAGCAAATGCATAAAAAACTAATAATTGGCATCGTGTACACTACCAGGAAGCAAATCATTTGTATGTTTCTTGTGAATTGGGTGCGAATTCCCCATAATTTCATAAAATAATATAGGAATCTGAAATGGGATTTAAGGAATTTTTACAAACCAATTTTCACGTTTGCAACTCCCCAAACCACCTTGTAATGTACCATGTTACACTAAAAACCTCATTCACCATCCTGGAACATCCAAGGAACCAAGGAACCACAGAGTTTGCTGATTTTAGATCAAGGAAAAAATATGATAAGCATTCACCCGCTCAACCAATGAAAACTCTTTCAATTGTAAAAGTCAGATTAACTATTTAATTTATTAAATATGAAAAAATAATTAAATATCCAATATGCTTGCATACTTGTACATGGATAGATATATCAATTAAACATTTAACCCAGAGGAATTTCACTTGGTGAATAACCATTCTAGAGATGTTCATTTCACAATACTTAGACAATTTTTGGATAGCTCAACGTAACAGGATAAAGGATTCTTCCCATAGGAAGTATACATTCACAATAATGTAGTTTTACCAGTTTACCACATTACAAATGCAACTTTTCTCCTTATCAATCATCAACCAAAACCATAAACTACACTAGATTTTTTTGTTATTCAACATTCATGAGTAAAATTAGGGACATTATGCCACATTTCCAATTGTTCAACGTTAATGAACTTATAACTATTCCTGAGCATAATTTTAACCATAAGTGTTAAACAACCGTTCTGGTCCACACCATGCAACTCATTAAACATAAATTTCCATAGGCTAACACTATGAAGCTCTCTAGCTTTGCAGGAAATTCATAATTAGAGCTCAATTATGCCAATATTCACTTAAAATCAAATATAGACTGAGTTGTTCAAGCTGCAAGCCTTGAACAAGTTTCGCCATAAGCTATTAAACATTTTTACATCCACACGGGAATACATATATGACAAACATAACAACTGAATTGTAGATAGGTTCCTAGTCATATTGAACACATAAACAATAAGAATAGGAAAACATTCCAATTTCCCTTTTTGTATATTCATAAGACTACTTACAAGCATACAAATTTTCAGGTAAAAACATGCAAACTACATACATACATAAACATGCAAAATAAATAACTCAATCCTTTGGAAATTCATTCCATTAATTATATGTACAATTAAAGATAATTCATTCTGATATTGAATATAATACTTATCTGGATGAATTGAAAATACTTGAGCAACTGGTTGTGTGTAAGGCACGATCCTCACAACCATAGGCTTCCCTTCTCATAAATCACTTAGCAAGGTGCCACCCCTAAGCTGAGACCGTGAATCCACTAGGAGAACACTCAAGGTTGTCAAAGGAAAATAAACAAGTAAACATGGTAATCCTCACTAGGTTTCTTTCATAAAGTTATGTAATGTCCCCAATATTTCATTGTGGACCACTCTACTGGACTACAGAATTCAATGGTCTAAAGTCACTTGGAAAAAATTAAAGAAGAATTGTAAAGTGGTGATTTGGGTCATGAGGCACTATGGCAAAACCAAGGTCCAAGGGAAAAATTTGATGAAGGCTCATGAGGAGGGTGCATTAGGGAGATGGTGGACCTAGGATGACATGTGGAGCACTCCAAAACAAGACAAAAATCTCCATGAGGGTGAATTTGTGGGTGAGAATCCCAATGTTGGTGATAATCCCAAAGTTGGTGATAATTATGAAGTGGTGAGAATCCCAATGTTGGTGACAATTCCAAGGAGGAAGGTGAGAATACCAAGGAAGTGTAACTCCTACCAAATGAGGATGGAATATTAATGTAGCTCCCTAGTGACTAAAAATAGCTAATGAGGTCGATTTTGGGAATGGAGGGGCATTCCAAGGAGTGTAACTCCAACCAAACATGAAGAGAATCTCAAAGTAACTCCCCTTTAGGCACACATTACCAATTATAGGGAGTTGAGGTGTCATAAGGGATTATTCTCTCCTAAAATTGAGATTTATTATTATTTTTGAGAGAAAAATCTAGAAAGAGTTGGAATCAGTTACAAGGGGTCACTCTCTCCTAAAAATAATTTTTATTAATATTTTCAAGAAAAAACTTGTAATGTCCCTTTTTAGTAATTTTAATAAAATGGCAAATGTTTATCTTTTTCCCCAAGTTCGACCTTTGACTAGTTTTGATGCCTAGGTCTCCAATTTTCCCCAAATGCTCCTAAATCTTCTGAGAAGGTATATGGATGATTTTAGAACATAAATATGTGTTTTAGGGGTTCTTTTGGACCTTTAAAATACTTCTGCAAATCCTCTTTCAATTCTGGCCAATGTAGGGTACTTTACTAGTAAGTTCCCTTTGACTAGTATTGGTCTCTAGGTCTCCAATTGGCTCCAAATGCCTCCAAATTCCTCCAAATATTCAGTGAAGGTGTATGAATGATATTTGTACTTTATTATGATTTTCAAGGATTATTTATGACCATCAAAAGACTTCCTAAAACTTATTTAAACTTCTGGCCAAGATGGGAGTTTTACTAGTAATTTGGGGTTCCAATCCCCCTAGGGTAAATGCTGAATATTACTCTCCAAATGCTCCCAAACCCACTCGAATTTCTGAACATAGGAATAGGATGTATAAGGGACAATATTGATTTCTTGTGTGAATCATTATTCAATTTATTAAGATGTTTATAACCCTCTCCCAAACAGCTACAAACTCACTAGTTCGACCTTGGGGGAAATAACATTAAATCTCCTTCAAATAAAATAAAACTGAGCAAGATGGCTCAAATGCTTAAGTGTTGAACATGAAACTTGTAATAATAATCAATTGCAGTCCATAAATGATAAATATATTAGATAAACATTCTTCCATTCGAAATCATCATCAATACATTGGCATACATCAATCTAGTGGGGGGAATGGTCACTGTTTGCTCATTAATAATCAATTTTACATATAACCACTTGGTATTTTGACCTGAAACTTTCTGAAGATGAAGAACAAAGTATATTATTCATATTAAAATAGAAATGGATCATGATAATCTCTCCCAAAGATTACAAGAGCTCACCAAAAACATCATCCCTCAAGGATCAAGAATATGCCATGAAAACTGGAAATAGTTGAAGGAGCGAGTTGCACTAGAAGAAACGATGAGATGCGCTGTAGCTTACAACTGAAAATAAAGACTCCATTAAAGCCCAAATGAAAGGTATGAATGGCCTTTCCAATTACCAACTTGGATGGAAATCTTTCACCCTCGAAATTGGCTAAGGCAAGAAACTAGTCATCCACTAGCTCTCCCTCTTCACAAATGCAATTGCAAATTTCTCAAATGATCAAAAGATGCCTTCATTCTTTGTTCTTGACATTTATAAAGTTTCCAAGCTCTCTATGGTTCGAATTCCTTCCAAGAGATGCATTCCAACTCAAGTTGGGAAGATATTCCAAAGAATGCCACTTGTACAACAATTCCTAGTCTCCCACTTCCACCAAATCACATGTGGAAGCATCTTAGCTGCCCTAACTCCCTTGAGTGCCCTATTGGAGGATATTTTTAGCCCTAACATGTCATAAATGTCATATGTCAGCCTTCAGGTCTGATTTGTGTCATAGGTGTCATAGTATCTTCATCATTGTTGTCATAGAGCTAGGGAATCTAGCCTAAGTGTCCCACTAGCTCCAAATTACCTCTTCCTCTTCCATGGGAGTTACTCTTCCTCTACATTTCGACCCTGGATGAGTCATCATGAATAACACCTTTTGAACTCCTCCAAGTATGTTAGAATTCACCTTGAATTCGAATTGGTGAGAGAATGATGCCAAGTGTAGTGGGGAAATCTAGCCATGTGTGGGTCCCACTTCCTCCATGTGTCTTCATGATCAAATGACACTTGTATTTTCACTTGTATATATTTATTTAGCTCCTTTATTAAATATTTATGCCATTATAATGTGCA
The DNA here is from genome assembly GCA_027924585.1 of Larix kaempferi. Lineage (NCBI taxonomy): Eukaryota > Viridiplantae > Streptophyta > Pinopsida > Pinales > Pinaceae > Larix > Larix kaempferi. Next base: position 3,188,766 of record BSBM01000142.1, read on the forward strand.
AACATCATTTATTATCCTCCTTATGTCAAATCCCAAAGCTTCCACCCTCAACCTAGGAAACTAGTAATTTTCCTCCTAGGCAATATTTTGACCCTTAACATCAATTTGACAAACTCTCCTGAATATGGCCATTGGGATTAGGACATTGTGACCCAATGCCAAATTTGGGACATGAAAAACTCTAGAAGGAGGGAAAAGGTGAATGAAGAGTTATAAAAGGAGGGTGAGAGCACCTATTTTGTATTTTTTGGCGAAATCATTTCTGAATTAGAGATCCCTTATGGCTTTCAATATTGGTATATATGCCCCTTGCATTTGTGACTGGTTTCAGTGGTGAAATATTCCACCCTAGCTGGCGTGAAAGGAGAGATCATCCAAATCTCTTCATTTGGGATTCATTGCAGGTGTTGAGAGAGATCATCCGGATATTTCTACTGAGCTTCATTGATTAGAGTATGATGTGGCTTTCATTTCAGATCTAAATATTCATTAATGTTTTAGTGTTCTAATGTGTTGGTTTTCCAGTGTTCTTAGTGTGGAGGGCGCACTTGCTCTCATACACTGTTAGTTTGCTATTGTTTTTAGTGTTAGAGGGCATAATTGTGGAAGAGAGTACACCGATTGGTAGCTTCAAAACATATTCTTGACTCTCTTTCTCAGATCCATGGTTTTAGTGCTCTTGATGTGCGGTTGAAGAAGGTCTATAATTGGAACCAGTGTTGGTGGGCCAAGATTTATTTGTTGGTTTTGGTATATTTGCACATTTCTAGGATTTGATACCTATTCCATTATGTCAGGATCATATTTTCCAGTGGGAAACACTTTTTATTTCACCAAAAACGGTTTCTGAATGACCAAGACACATTCATTTGATCAAATCCACTCTATTCAGTATCTTCTTCTAGCAGAGGGGTGCAACTGGGTGGAATTTCTATCTCTATATTTCATGAGTTTCGAGCTGCTTTAAGAGCCATATATTGTTTTAATAAGTGTTATTATTGTTCCCTTCGATGCATAATAAATATTTACAGTGTTTTCTCCCATATTGTACTCAATATTGAAGTTTCCAGTAGATCGATGTGCAAATATGTTGTTATGGCTATGCAATCTTGATGCAATGTGTATTAAACTTTCATTAAAGCACTCTGAATTCTGTTAGTGAGTTATTTGGGTTGAATTGGGAGTGTTTGGGTCAAGTTGGATCTGTTTGAGAAAATTTTGAGTGGGCTAGGGAGTGTTTGGAAAGAGTTGGAAATCAAGACCATCACAATGGTGAATTTTGAGCTAGTTTTCCTAGATTCGAATCGATGCTTATGGGAGTGGTTCAAGCTTGATTAAATATGATATATGTATCATGTACTGATGCTACATTGAGCCAAGAACCATTCCTTTGAATATGGTGATATGTTTTGTACTTCCCATGCTTCAATATTAATGATAAAAGGATTGCATATAAAGTGTTTGAAGAAAGTCATGAACCATAATTAATAACCAAATCTCAAAGCCTTATATCAAATTTGATTTGGGCACATTGAAATGATTTCAAAGTATATTTAATCGGATGCACATCTTTATTCAAATCCTAAATTATAAATAATTCCTATATTGTTGAACTAGAACATCTCATAAGCCTTCATAAGCCATTGTTTGGATTAAGTTGGAGAACAATATACTCTCTATTGAGGAATTTGGAGTTAATGTGCCTAATTTCCACATTGGGTACATTACAGTGGCATCAGAGCATGTTCCTTGATAGGCGTGGGAACTTAAGAGGAATTTCTAATAAAATTTGAGATCATAACTTTCAAAAGAAGAAGCGCATTAGGTGGAGAAGAAGAAAATTTCATCAATGGCTAGATTTGTTGATGGTAGAATGTTACCCACTTTCCTTCCAACCTCACCCCTTGAAGGGAAGAGGCCTAAATGGGAGAATATATCAAAGAAACTAGATAATACATAATGGGAGATAGATCATAACTTGCAGCAGTGTAAATCCTTGCTACAAGAATGCTCTACTTCACGAATTATGGAGAGGATGTTCGGTGTCTTTACAAATAAAGAAACCCAAGGTTCCTATGATAAGTTTGGCTCAGGAGGCAGTGAATCCACTATCATTGTTCAGCCTTCAAATGACCACGAGGAGGAAAATGAAGCCTTGTCCGCAAAATCTCTTCATCCATAAGAGAGTTTGGATCAAAATGAATCACATATTGAAACCTTGAGTCTTCAGGTTGATCACACACATTAGAGCAAATTTGGGGTCTAAAATGGGCCTTATAAGAATACGAGCCACCTCGTAAGAAAATAAGCCACCTCATAAGAAAAAGAGCCATTGAATTCAATGACCAATAGAATTTCAAGAAAAGAGTCAACCATAATAGTTGACATGGCATATTTGAAATAAAATAATAGTTAAAATAAAAAATAATATTTATGAATTTTGGAGGAAAAGAGAAAAAAGTACATTTTTTCTTTTTATTTTCAACATATCTCCTTGTCATTTTACTCAAATTGTGAGAAAGACCACTCGTTGGATGTGGAATTTAATTATGCATCCAACGAGTGCTCCTATTTGAAATTTGAGTAAAGCGACAAGGAAATATGTTGAAAATGCGAAGAAAAAGGTAGTTTTTTTCTTTTTCCCTTCAAAATTCGTAAATATTATTTTATTATTCTAACTATTATTTTATTATTTTTATTAGAAGGCCCATTTTAGACCTCAAATTTTCACTAATGGCGGAGTATCATGCCATCATGGATGGACCACATGGGAATGATGAAATGGTGACCCAAAGGTATGATAACAATTCTGAATTTTCCAGGAGTCATATTTCCTTGCAACAACATGATGTAGTATCCATTTCATGTAAGGATGTTGGTCTTGTAGAATATTTTAATGTTGGTACTCAAAATTTTGGTGTTAAAGATGAATTATGTGTTGTGGATTCATGCCACAATCATTCTAATTTTGTATATCAGCCACAAAAAAATGTGAACAAGACATAAACCTTAGATAATGAGTGGATACCAGGAATTAAGGAGGCAGTGTTGTTGGAAGCCCAAGCAAGACAACCAAGAGGAACCTCATTTCTTCCAAGGGAATAAGGTGCATAAATTGAGCCTTTAGCTAGCCGTACTAAGGATTTTGGGTTAGAGGAAGACAAAGAAATGGATGAAGCAATAAATGATATTTTGCATGATCTACATGAGTTGGATGATCCCTTATGTGACATCATGCACAGTGCTGATAGGATGACATTCCATGAATTAGAGAGACAAATTTTTGTCACATAGGAGAATATGTTGCAAGTATTGACAAGGAATGATGGTGCACATAAGTTTATTGAATACCTTATTTGGAGGACTCAGTTGGAGGAGAGACATAAAGGTCTTGTTGAAGGGGTGACTAGTGCCCAACTGTGCATCATTAAAAAGGAATTTGAAATGATAAAATCATATTACTTGTAGATGTTCATGGACAGGGACCTCGCTCTCAAATTTTTCAAAGACAAGGTAATGGAGGTTGAGCATCTTTGTGGGAATTTGGGTGGATTACATCCTTCCTACTACACCACAAATAGTCAGTTTTATATGGTTGACGATATTCATGAGTTGATGGAGTAACCTCATGTTAGGGTTGAGCATGAGGATCATTTAGATTTGCAGGTGCTTGAGGAGAGGATTCACACAAATGATTTTGGATGAGAACTTGTTTTTCATTTTGGGGATCATAAACCACCTGTGTTGGAGAGAGGCTTAGCCATGGAGGAGGTGGTTGAGCACATGCCTTATGGACCAGCCAGTATGGGAGCATATTCATCCATGGATTGGGTGGATAGTTATATGACATATATGGAGTCACACTGGGATATAGGTTCCAATTACACCACTAGTGTTGTGGATATAGCAACAAATAGCAGGACACATGAGTTCCACCCGATTCAGATGGATGGGACAAGTGACAGTGATGTGAGCCATGGGATCAGTGTCCATATTGCACAATAGGAGATTCATATTCTATTGGAGAGGTTCATAGAGGTTCCAATTAGCATTGGGAATGGTGGACTTCCAATTTGGTGGTGGGATCCTGACATTCCTCATATTGATGGATTGTTCCATATGACAATGATGATTGGATGGGTGTAGCATCGACATTGGGATCCAAGAATTGGCTGGTTCAACATTTTAGTAGCTAGCATAGGAGAGAGAGCCATCCATCACTTTCAGGAATCTATCCTGGTGGATTAGTGGATTAGAGTCCTTAGTGGGAGACTTTATCAAGGATTGATACAATGTTTTCTACTATGTGGCTTGGAAGACTTCAGGAGGCTCTTTGTTTTGATACTATGTAGTGTAACATGGGATGCAATAAGTAATCCAATATTCTCATGTTCATTTGGGACACTGGCATCATTCTTGGACTTAGTTGTTTCGGGTAGGTCAATTAGAGAATTGTATGTGGGGATGGAGCTATCTCTTGAGAGGATGATTAGAGTTCTTGTGCAGCCCAAAATCATGACCAGTGATCATGAGATATTTTTCCTTTTCCAATATTCGGGATCAAGTATGGAAGTAGGTTTGTAGGCCTCACTTGGATGCCTATGTAGGCCATTATCCATTGTGGTAGGTTGAGCCTTTACAGATGTTTCAGCTGGGAGATCCAGGAGAGGAGGATATAAATAGAGTATTGAAGTTGGATGGTTATGATTAGAGTGTTGGAACAACATCATGGTGGTCCCTTTATGAGATTAGCTTGGGATTTTGGAAATCCAATGCTAGACATTTAAACATTAGTCCTAGAGGTGAGAGTTAATCTTTGCTTTCATATGATTGGATTCCTAGTAGAAAAATTATTTGAGGAGTTGATCTAGTGGTTGCAGTATCAGAAGGTTTCCTATGTCAATACCTTGTGGAACCATATATTGAGCAGAGGATACTTCGCCTCATTTTGATTGGTTTAGAACCATGACATTATTTTCAGTCTTAGTGTGATTCAGTTTGTGGAGCATAAAGCTAGTGACTTGATCCAATTGAAGTTACAACTTTATAAGCATTCATCACTAAGGAAGAAGGCAAAGAAATTGATTGTGCACAAAGATGGGGGAGGATAACATGTACTACCACACCCATATTCAAATTGCTTGAGAACAAGCAAATCTTGGGTGGGGAGGATTTATAATGTCCCCAATATTTCACTATGGACCACTCTATTGGACTAGGGAATTCAATGGTTTAAAGTCAATTGGAAAAAATTAAATAAGAATTGTAAAGTGGTGATTTGGGTCATGAGGCACTATGGCTAAACCAAGGTCCAAGGGAAAATTTTGATGAAGGCTCATGAGGAGGGCACATTAGGGAGATGGTGGGCCCAAGATGACATGCAAAGCACTCCAAAAAAATACAAAAAACTCCATGAGTGCGCATTTGTGGGTGAGAATCCCAATGTTGGTGATAATCCCAAAATTGGTGATAATTACGAGGTGGTGAGAATCCCAATGTTGGTGACAATTCCAAGGAAGTGTAACTCCCACCAAATGAGGAGGGAATCTCAATGTAACTCCCTAGTGACTAAAAATAACTAATGAAATCTAGTTTGGTAATGGAGGGGCATTCCAAGAAGTGTTACTCCCACAAAACATGAAGAGAATCTCAAAGTAACTCCCCTCTATGCCCACATTACCAATTGGAGGGAGTTGAGGTGTCATAATGAATTATTCTCTACTAAAATTGTTTCTTATTATTATTTTCAAGAGAGAACTCTAGAATGAGGTGGAATTAGTCACTAGGAGTCATTCTCCCCTAAAAATCATTTTTATTAATATTTTCAAGAGAGAACTCTAGAAGGATGGAAAAGGTGAATGAAGAGTTATAAAAGGAAGGTGAGGTAACCTATTCGGGATTTTTGGAAAAATTATTTCTGAATTGGATATCTCTTGTGGCTTTCAATCTTGGGATATTATCCCCTTGCATTTGTGACTGGCTTCAGTGGTGAAAGATTCCACCCTAGCTAGTGTGATAGGATAGATCATCCAGATCTCTTCATTTGAGATTCATTGTAGGTGTCAAGAGAGATAATCTAGATCTTTCTATTGAGCTTCATTGATCATATTCTGATGTGATTTTCATTGCATATTTGGATATTCATTAATGTTTTAGTGTTCTAATGTGCTGGTTTTCCGGTGTTCTTAGTGTGGAGGGCACACTTGCTCTCATATAGTTTTAGTTTTATATTGTTTTCAGTATTGGAGGGAGCACTTGTGGAAGCGAGTACACAAATTGCGAGTTGCAAAAAATATTATTGTCTCTCTTTCTCAAATCCATGGTGTTAGTTCTCTTGATGTGCGGTTGAAGCAACTCTATCATTGGAACCAATGTTGGTGGGCCGAGATTGATCTATTGGTTTTGGTATATTTGAGCATTTATGGGATGTGAGACTTAGTCCATTGTGTCAGTATCATTTGTTTCAGTGGGAAACACTCTTTGTTTCACCGAAAAAGGTTTCTGGATGACCAAGATACATTCATTTTATCATATCCACTCTATTTAGTATCTTGTTTTGGAAGAGGGATGCACCTGGGCATTTATATATATGTATTTCATGAGTATTGAGCTGCTATAAGAGCCATATAATGTTGTAATCAGTGTTATTGTTGTTCCATTCAGTGCATAATAAATACTTACAGTGTTTTATTCCATATTGTGCTCAATATTCAAGTTTTCGGTATATCTATGTGCAAATAGGTTGTTATGGCTATGCAATCTTAATGAAATGTGTATTAAAATTTCATTAAAGAACTATGAAGTATGTTAGTGAGTAATTTGGGTTGAATTGGGGGTGTTTGGTTCGATTTATATCTATTTGGGACAAATTCGAGTGGGTTAGGGAGTGTTTGGAAAGAGTTGGAAATCAAGACCATCACAGTAGTTAATTTCGAGCTAGTTTTCCTAGATCTGAATTGATGCTTAAGGGGGATGTTCAAGATTGATTAAATTTGATATATGTATAATTTCCTTCTACTACATTGAGCCAAGAACCATTCCTTTGAATATGGTGATATGTTTAGTACTTCCCATGCTTCAATATTAATGATAAAATGATTATATACAAAGTGTTCGAAGAAAGTCATGAACCAGACTTAATAACCCGATCTCAAAACCTCATATCAGATCTGATTTGGGAACATTACAATGATTTCAAAGTATATTTAATGGTCCGCACATATTTATTCAAATCCTAAATTATAAATACATTCCTCGGCTGTTGAACTAGAACGTCTCATAATCCTTCATAAGCCACTATTTGGATTAAGTTGGAGAACAATATACTCTCTATTGAGGAATCTAGAGTTGTTGTGCCTAATTTACACATTGGATACATTACACTTTGGAACTCACCAATTCCACACAAAATATCATGGTTATTTCTCAATATTTCAAGAATTTGGCACCAACTAGTTACACACCAAATAATGCATTTTCTTCCTCGATTTCTTTTCCAAAAGCACAATAGTGAAATACCCATACTGTTAACCAATGCCCAAAAATTCCACAGAGGAAGGTTCATACATGGTTTGTGATTTCATTGGAAATATAATTATGGATACGAAAATGCAATCAACACCTAGCAAATATCAAAATTATGTTCATAATCAAGATCAAATGATTATTTCCCAGAATTCATGCACCCCACCAGGAAGTATGGATCATGTCCCTATTTAACCGACCCACCCTTTTTTCAAATTATAGGAAAAATCATAGAAATGTTCCTCTTTGCATGCATGCACTCAATTGCATGGATAACTTCGCCCATGTGGTATCTCCCAAGAGACTCAAGTCCAATCCAATTAACATCATTTAGTTAATCCCACATTAGCACATAATTAAAATTAAGGCTAGTCAAAAAGGTATTAAGGATATATATATGTAATATAGTATCATTCATTTAGATATTACAATTTTTGATCCCTTCAGGCAATTCATCATCAATATTTTCATCATTATATTAAATTAGGGGTTCAAAACTGGGGTGTTACATTCCCCTCCCCCTTAGACTAACATTGTCCTCGATTTTTTAATTCCTATGGACTCTATACAACATTTACATATACCTAAATTTTCAAAAAAAATGTAGGTGCTCCTCCTGCATTATATTTACCAAGTCGTCTTCTTAGAGATATTCCAATTCCATTGGACCCTGTCCTACCCCATTGTTCTGCTTCTGATAACCTTGACCTTCCTGCTCAAGTTGTAAACTGGTTTCTTCAAGAATTATTTCTTATGTTCCACCTTCCAATTCGGTCATAGGTTCTAGAATATTATGTGGGTTAGATTTTTGGTTACCCCTTTTTGGGAATTTCCAAAGGTAATGATTACCTCCACAACCCCAACAATTAATGGTTGGATTTGCTTTCTTTCCAAAAATTTCGGCTATTTCCATCCCACTCTTTGATTACTTGATATTATAGTGTTTCCTAGTTGTTCGACTAGGTGGATGCTTTCTCAAAGGGTCTCTTTCATCTCCCTTGGTGATGTATACTAGGACATCCTTGACCTCGTTTTGCAAATGGATCAAATCTTGTAAGACCTGAAGATTCACTTCGTTCCCTTTTTCCTAAAACTTCATTATTTCTCCAAGGATTTCTTGAAAAAAATTCATAGTTCAATGCATTTATTCAACAAGGTGTAAAATTGTTTGCTCATCCTCCATCCTATACTTCTATAGTATTTAGAGCATCATGATTATTGATAGTATTTCCAACACTTTCCTCAATGAATCTCGGTCTGTTGAGGTTCCACAAGATCTCGTTCAACTTTTAGTTAACCACTAAGAGATGGTAGCATCAAATTCCAAAATTGAAGCCTCCTCCGTGTAATCAATAATCACCTTATATATATATATATATATTATCATGCTATCATATGTATTAAATGATAAACTGTATCATTCCTTGCTCAAGATTCCCAAGCCCAAAATTATTTTAGCATGTTATGATTATTTTAATCAGAACAAACACAACATTTGTATGTTTCAAACATGCATTCCAAGCAACTTTATCTTTCCAGGAAAATGCAACATCATAATCAAGAGAAATAGGGGTAAGGAGTTCTCCCGTTCAATATTTGTCTCGGTATGGAATTCCACAGTTGTGCCTCTTTTTATCCTTGGTCTCTTACTATTTGCATTCATCATTAGCCACAAGAACTTTTAATTTAATCAAATCCTTCTTGAACTATTCTTTTTCTAGACAAACCCATGCTTATTTGATCTTTTTATGCCATATTTCAATTTATTCAATCCCTCTTTTCTTGTTGGATTCACCCATCTAAACTAAGGCATTCCCTCAAGAACAATCTGCCTTATCCCGAGGTTACACAACAAGGGAGTGTACATATGGAGACTAATATAGCATGAGTCCAACATCATTGTTGGAGTATCGGTTATAACCACCGCACCTTTGGGAATACAATGTGGACTAATCTCCCACACTAGGATCCTTGGAATTTTCTTGGTTGCAAATGTTTACCAACATCTGCAGTTTTTGGTGTAACAAAAAACCTTACATGGTATCAAAGCTGAGGTCCCAAGTTCAATTCCCTCAAGCTACGCTGGAGGGGGGGTATTGGAGTATCGGTTATAACCGCCGCACCTCTGGGAATATAATGTGGACTGATCTCTGTTGAAGCCCTGGGTGTGATGTTGGAATATTTTCCAAGGAAAACAATAGAAGGTGACAACCCAATTTGAAAGGCTTCAAACAACCCTACTCAAGAGTGGTTCTATCCCCATATTTTTTGGTATGACCTGCCTCCTACAGATATTAGGCCTCCGCTAACACTTATGTGAATGGATCCGAATGGATCTGCCTTCCTGTTAGGGAAGATTAAAAAAAATGTATATAAGGGGTAAGTAGTGTTAACTTAAGATATACCTAATTAAGTTAGATATGGATTAGGAAATATGATTTAAGTTTGCAGAACAATCAGATCTTGAATTTAATAAGTGTTTCACCAATTAAAAAACATGTGGATTGGATCCGTACTTATTAGCTTAAGACAAGACCAGAAAATGACAATTGAATGATTTTACCTTAAGAATTAAAGCATATATGAGACTGTCCTGTTATGATATGCTAATTGAAAAATTGGCATTAATGTAATTATAACTGTTTATCATTTGCAGAAATAGATAAAATGAGTTAAATAAATAAATTCATTTAACACATAACAACATCTGGATTGTATGTCAAGATAAATCTTACCTACAGATCGATTTATTCATTAAGGTTGCAAAATAAAATAGAGTTCATTCAGAAATAGAAGTGAGAAATCAGAATCTATCAAAGAAATTTGATAATCATACAAAAGAGATGGCAAGAGAAAAAGTAACTGAATTTCATTAAGCCTGCAAAAAATTACAATGCCTCAAAGAAACAGAGTATCTCTAGTCCTCTTTCAGTGATTTTATCCCCCCCTATTCTATGAGATCTCATCCCTTTAAATAATAATTACATAAAATTACAAGGGAAGATTTCCCATAAAGCAAGGATTACAAAATATTTTTATTCTAAGACTTGCCAAGGGCAATTCGCCACTTGGCCCACACATCTAACAACTCTTCTACATCTGGATACTTGGCCAATTCGTGTGCCAGTTGGGTATTACAAGTGAAAGATTCAATCTCGTTTTTCTTCACTTTATTCCATGCACATAGAAATAGGTTGATATTTATCCCTAAGCTAATGGGTTCTTTGATTAAGTCTTTGACCTATGAAATCTAAATGTACTCCAGCTGTTGAATTCACTCTTTGGATTGTGCACATCCTTCATCAACCTGCTCAATTGTAAGCTTAGGTGGACAAGCCTTTTCGATGAGATCCATGGTTGGAAATTCTAGCATGATCATTAAGTTATCCATTGCATACCATCTTCTACCACAAACTTCCTATGATTTCTGGATTGTGTCCTCAACCGATTCACAAGCATGTGCCCATGCATCCAAAGAAATTATAAGCCTTCTGAACTTAATATTTTCCAGAATAGGGATATCTTCAAGCTTATCCTTAATGTACTTCTTCCAATCAACTACATATTCAATAACCTTACTTGCTTCTTCCCTTCTCTCATTATGTTGTTCAAGGATGTCAGAATGACACTCAAAAACATTGTATGTTTCCTGAATTTCATTCATGGATTCAAATAATTCAACCAAAATCTTCCTATGGTCTTCATTTATTTCAAGATCTAGTTCCTTGAATTATTCCATAGAAAACCTGGAGAAAGAGGAGGTAGCTTCTTTGGCTACTGAATCCTTCAACTGTTGATCAAGACATATGATCTTCTCAGCATAGCCAATGTTTAGCACTTGTGATTCCTGTAGCTGCTGTTGGAGAGATACCTTTTGTGCCTGTAGGTCTTTCACCTAACTTTCATGCTCATTTCTCAACTCTTGAAGTTGAGATTGATGTTGTTCTTCAATTTCAGTCTGCTTCTCCTTAAGCTTCTGCAATTTTTCTTTCTTAGCCTCAAGTTATTTATTTAAAGAAGTGACTAAGTAATAATTAGCCCCTGCAAAGGCTCCCATTGCTGCAGTAGTTTCTAGTGCTTCTTGTTGGGCATCGGTGGATGTTTTCTGCCATATGACATGGTTGGGAATAGGGCCCTGCATAACAGTCCCTCCCCTTTGTCTTTTAGCTCCTCTTTTCACCACTGCCTTCTCAGATTTGCTGTAGAAATATTCCCCTAGAGAAACCAAAACATCCTCTCCAAAGTCTGCCACTATGTCTACTGTGGAAGTAGATACATCAAAAGTTGAGACCAAAGGTGCAGTTTGGGAAAAAAAAAAGTTGGAATTGGGATGGTGATTTGGGTGGTGGAAATGGAAGGAAAAATGATGTTGGAAACTGATGGTGAGGAGGATGAAGTGGGAGGAGAAGTCAAGGTAACAGTATTAGGGAGTGAAATAGGAACTGAGGTTGTTGATGGTTGTGAAGATACAGTTGGGACCTGAACTTCAGTAATCTGTGGTAATAAGGTAGCAAATGGAGTTATCAATGGTTCTTATGAAGTGATAACAAGAATAACAGGTGTTTCAACTATTGTGGATGATGGAAGGGTGACATCAACTGATGATATGGAAGGGATTGTAGTGGAAGTAAGAGGAGGTGTAGAGGTAGATGCAGTAGTCACTATGGTTACTTCTTGAAAGTGGAGATCTAGAAGAGGATCATCCATGACTCTACCTTCTAAAATATCAAAAAAAGTTGGTGTAATAGTAACTTCCTATAAAAAAGGTACAACAAGTGGGAAAGAAGATGGAATCCTTTCATCCTCTAGATCATTGTCATCAATCATGGTCACCACTAGTGCAGAGCTTTCAACCTTTTGTTTCTTCACTAGGGTGTTTGCTGTACTAAGCTAAGTATCGACTACTGAACACATCTCTGCCAATTCTCTTTTCATCTTAGTAGCCGACAGAATCAAAGCATTAATATTAGCTAGAGGCCTGGGCTGTGTTAAGTCTTCAATAGGGGCATTTACCTTGTCATCAACATGGTAAGTAAGCATAAAAGGGGTGCTTGCTTTCTGAGCTTCTTTCTCTGCCTCGTCCTTCTGCACTTTTTCATCAAGTGATGGCTCAAACTTTCTGTATTGCAGAACTTTAGCTTTGAGCTCATGTTGATACTGAAAAATAAAATTCTTTTCTTCGAGGGTGGCAGTCTTATTCATGACCTAAGTGTTGGCTATGAACCTCATTCCTTAACTTTATCTTACTGACCCAGGTTCTGCACATTTCTGTGGTCCAACAAAACCCTTCTTCACTGGCCCTTTCAACAACAGTTTGCGAACAGACTGAGGTCTCACCCGAGGTGAAGCTATGGGGGGATTACAAAAGCAGGTTTCTGTAATCAGGTGATGCGCAGTTATGAGACTGATGAGCTCCGCGAAGTCACACCCACTTCACGTCTACTTCTTTTGCTATAATGCACACTAGGACTGTGCACTTCACAATGACCACAATACAACAATGCAACTTTAGACTGCGTTATTTATTAGCAGTCACACACTTTACAGACTTCCCTGACTTAGTGTTATTCCTATTCCTTATGCATTCAACATATTATGAGATGCTTGTGCATTCAGTCATACATATTCCATACTTAACATATTATTTTCATCCATCATATACGTGAAAATACATATAAAAGCATGAACATACATAAGCATAAGTATGAATGTAAACATAAACATAAGTATACACAATCACACTCATTCAATCACATAACACACTTATTTATGTGGTTCACCCCCTGGGTGGGAGCTACATCCACGCGAACTATTGTTTATATTAATGGGAAGAGTTTGACAATTCCAGTCTACGCACTCAGCTGCAGACTCTTCTCTCTACAATAGGTCTCTGCGCACACAGATGCAGAGCCTTTTTCCTTACTTGGATCAACGTAGGATCTTCTATATGATCAATAATTCCTCTCAAATATCAACAAAAATCAACCCTTCCCTTACAAAATTTCCCCTTTTATAGATCGTGTCCAAAGGTCACGTTTTTACAATGATTATGGGCCAAAAACCCATGCTACCCAAAAATCCCCCAAAACTAGCGCAGTTACCCCACTAACCCGGCCTGTCGTAGTCGACAACTGCTTCACTTGCCTTTGGCCGCCTTTCTGCACTGCTTATGGCTCTGACGCCTCTTCTGATAGCCAAAGTTTTGACTGCACGACTATGAATGCATACTGGCACATCCCTTTCTGTCGCTTCACTTCTTCTGTCGCTATTAGTCCATCATTCTGCTTCTAACTGTCTTAGTATCGTGTACTAAGATGACAGGTCACTTTCATCCAATTCCACGCTGCTCCTTACCCAACTCTCAGGGATTATGGAGTCGCTTACCCAAAATAGGTCGCTCCCTAACCTCACTTTACTTGTACTTGTTACCAAAAATACCTGCTGCGCTGGTGCTACGCATTAGCAAAACTGCGCCAACTTGGACTTCGCATCGCCAACTGTGCTTACTTGGACTTCGCATTTCCAACTGTGTTTATCTTGACTTCGCATCACCAAAAACTATGCCAACTTGGGCCACACCCAACAGGCCCCTAACACTTACCCGTGGATTGTCTCTAATCCACTTGGGTCTAGCTCCACGTCCTCTGGAGGATTTAATTTTCCAACGAAGTCCTGAAGAGTTGCGCTCAGCTTCGCAACTACTTCCTTTGTTTCCTGCTCGAATTCCTTAATAGTTTCCACCATCTCCTCTGAGACGTCTTCGTGAGAATATTCCTTAACTGTCTTATCCGCAGTGCAAAGTTCCTATAATTTTTCTTCGATTTCCCTAGTGATGGCAAGCGCCTCTTCCTGCATTGGCTGTAACCTTGTTGCAGTTTCACTTCTCCCTCAAAACTTGTAGTTCTCGCTTCAAGTCCTTGACTTCTGAGAACTTCTGAATTTTCTCTCTAGGTGTCAAGGTTTTCATAGCTGCGCTCACAGAGTCCAACTCTGTCTATTGTTGATTGAAGTCATCCTGAATTTGTTGTAGGGAAGGATCCTCCTGTAGCGTAGCCCATACCTTAGTCAGCGCATTTTCCAACACCTTATTGAAAGCCTCAACAGTTCCATTAGCTTGTGGATGATATGGTGTGCTCTTCTGATGGTAAAAATGGAATTCTTTAGTCATGGATTCAATAGTTCTATTCAAGAAGTGTGTTCCCTGATTGCTCATTAGGATATTTGGACATCCAAACCTTGTGATGATGTTTTCAAAAATGAACTGCGTGGCAGTAACTGTGCTACAGTCCTTTACAGGTTTTTCGTCTACCTATCTAGTTAGATAGTATGTAGCTGTAATAATGTATCTCGAACTAGTTCTCTTTCCTGGTGGATTAATAGGTCCCACGAAATCAATATCCCATTCATCAAAGGATTGCAATGTCAACTGTGGCATCAATGGCATCTCATCTCTACGAGATGGATTCCCTATTCTCTGGAAAACATCGCGACTACGACAATGTTCCTTTGAATCCTTATGGAGTGTAGGACACCATAGTCCTACTCTTTAGATTTTCTGCGCAGTAGCTCTTCCTGTGTAGTGACCTCCCAACACCCCTGAATGTGCTTCAACCAGTATCAATGGTTTCTCGTGTTCTACCACACATCTGCACAGTACTTCATCCGATCCTAGCTTGTATAGTTGTCCTGCCATTATGGTGAAGTCAGCTGCTTTTACTACCAGTTGTTTCTTCTGCTACGTAGTAAACTCTGTAGGTGACAGACTTGTGGTTAATAATTCTACAATGTCCTTACAATAGTCATCTTCTATCTGAATATAAAACAACTGCGCATTTGGTAGACTGTCTTCTAGGTTGGTAGGTTCTTTTCCTGACTCAATTCTGGATAGATGGTCATGTCCTGAGTTCAACTTTCTCGACTTAAAAACAATTTCAAATTCATACTCCTGAAAGAGTAACAACCATCTACAGATTCTTCCCCCTAACACTAGTTTATTGACCAGGTATTTCAACGTTGAATGTTCAGTAAACATACACAAGTGCGCACCTAGCAAATAGTGTCTGAACCTTTGCAGTGCGTACACCATGGCTAAACCTTCTCTTTCTATTGTAGTGTAATTCTTCTTTGTTGAGGAAAACTTCCTTCTAGATAATGCAATAGGATGGTCAAGGCCTCCCTCACCTGGCTGAGCTAGCACAACTCCAAGTGAAATGGATGAAGCATCTACATGTACTTGGAAATGTTTGCTCCAATCTGGAAAAACTAAGATAGGTGCAATTACCATCCTTTCTTTCAGTGTGTCCATTCCTTTCTGGCAGTCTTCAGTCCATATTAACTTCGCTTCTTTCTTCAACAATTATTCCATAGGCACAGTTATCTACCCATATCCTTTGATGAACTTGATATAATAGCATGTGTGCCCCAATGTAGTGCGTAGTTGTTTTACCGAATTAGGCGCTGGCAAGTTCACAATAACTGTGATTTTAGCTGGATAAACCATCAACCCTTGTTTACAAACAATGTGTCCCAATAGAATTCCATAGGGAACACAAAAGATGTTCTTCTTCAAGTTCAGGGAGATCTGATGTTGTCTACACTTTCATAACATCAGTCTTAAGCTAGCATAATGGTTTTTTAACAACCCAAATACTGTCCAATCATCAAAATATACTTCTAAGAATTTATGGATGAAATCCTTGAATGCAGCAAAAACTACTCTTAAAAAAATAGCAGGCGCGTTCTTCAGACCAAAGGGCATTACTGTGTACTGAAATGAGCCCCATTTTGTGGAAAATGTGGTCTTGTTTCTGTCTGTTGTATCAATTCTAATATGATTATATCCGGAAAATCCATCAGTGAAAAAGTACGCTTCATTCCCTCCAACATTGTCTAACACCTCATATGTGAATGGAGTAGGAAATGGGTCATGCAGTGATGCATCATTTAGATTTATCAGGTCTACACAGATCCTAATTTCTCCTTTAGTATTCTTTTCTTGGATAACCATGGGACTTATCCATTCTGACTCTTCTACAGGTTCAATTATTCCTGTGTCGAGCATCTTATCAAGCTCTTATTTTACCCTTTCTTTGTATCTTGTATTGAGTAGATAAGTCTTCATACTCGCGAAATAAATATGATATCTGCGCAACTGTCTATTCGTCCCAATAATATCCTATAGAAGCGAACTTCGGTTCTTCCTCAATTCCAATGTTCACTTTCCTCATTTTTACAGGATTACTTAGATTCAGAATTTCCAATGGAGGTCCTTCGACTTCGCGCTTTCCTTCTGACTTATGTATGTTTACATTGCGCGGATAATCATCATTGCTTTCCTCTTATTCCTCATCTAAAGTGAAGTTATAACATTCTAGGGCATGTTCTATTTGTCTTTCCCATTCTGGTTGGTGATACATAGGTTCTAGTGTGTCATTGAATACCTTCGTTTTGATGACCTGTAATGCCTCATTTATACTTGGACATTCATCCTCAAACCTGAAAGTTGTTGGGAAGTTCTTAATCATGACAGACCATTCTAGTATTCCTCTGTGCAGTTCTGTTTCTGTGTACTAGTTCTTTGGAATCTGCTCTAATGTGTGTACAAACAGATGAACCCATTCTGTTTGCGGTATGTGTGTCCATGCTTTCAGACAATGGTTTATGTGATCTCTAGGATGATTTTTTCCATTATATTTCACTTGTACAAACTCAGTTTCTTCTAGAAATCTGATCTTCATCATATGCTTACATTCCTCCCATGTGGTCATATTTTGCTTATGCACAACCCACCATCTAGCAGGTGTAGCGCGTAGTGTTGTCTCCAATGTTGCTATCTTATGTTCATTTGAAACTGATATAAGATATTCTTGAAAAAATGTATGAATGTTAGTCAAGATATCATAAGTAGGGATTGGACTTACCTCTGTTCCAATCCAGCGTAGTGATCTCGTGAGCTGCATGCATCTTCTTGCAGACACTTCATGCATTCTGCTCTACCAATTATCTAACCCTACATTTGAGTTGGATATGAAAGAACTGTCACATCGCTAACTTAGTGTTCCATCATCAGTTGGGTTGACGTAATCTGCCTGATTCACCGTCATCTTGTAGATATGATCCAAATCTTTAGCTCTGCATTAATCTCTTATTGGTTAAGTGTATCTAGGTCCCTGTGAAGGATCCAAGGGTGCGATGACCCTGATATCCGCTCCTTCAAATATCATCTGCTTCTTTTTCAAGTTGATAATTGCAAGGTTATCCATTTCCCAATCTATCCCCACATTAGCGGAAATTTGAGGCCTAAAATGGGCCTTATAAGAAACTGTGGCATGGATGAGTTGAATTTCTCATGGATGAATTGGATTTCTTAAACCAAAAGAATTTCAATAACTTTGGTCAATCATTATGGTTGAGTTGGACATAAGAAGTTAAAGATGCTTATGTGTCATAATTTTATTTGACAATAGCTAAATTCATATAACCCTCACCTTGGTTAAAATTTTAAAAAGTTCATCTCGAAATATGATAAATATACTTGAAAAAATAAATATAGAGTATTTTATATTATCACTACTTCTAATTTCATTAAAATATAAATCTCACTTAATTAAGATGATAATGGAGTAATTTTGAAATAATAAATATAGAGTAATTTATATTATCACTACTTCTAAATTCTTTAAAATATAAAAGCTCATATTAATTAAGATGATAGTGTAGTAATTTTGAAATAATAAAAATATTATATAATTAATCTCTTAAAAATAAAAATAAACAATATTTAAAAAGTATCATAAAAAAAAAATAGGAGAGAGATAAAATAAGCTTTCTCTATTTCAGTGATAACTTTCTCATTCAAACTCGGAATTTGACGTTTTTGGTACCATTAGAAAGGTCTCAACGTTGAGACCTTTCCAATGGCACTCAAAGCATCAAATTCTAAGTTCAGAGGAGAAAGTTATCACAAAAATAGAGAAAAATTATTGTATCTCTTTCCTATTTTTTTTAATGATATTTTTTTTTAAATTTATTTATTTTTATTTATAAGAGATTAATTTTATAAATACTTTTATTATTTCAAACTTACTCCACTAACATCTTAATTAATGTTAGATTTATATTTTAAAAGACTTCGAAGTAGTGATAATATAAAATAAAATAAAAATAGTGATTGTTTATTTTTAGTATTATTGTAATTATAATTTTTCATTATAGTTTTAGTTTTTTTTTTTAAGTTTTACATTTTATTAAATATATAAAAATAAGTAGTGGTACATTTACTAAAAAATTAAATAAATTATAATATAAATTTAAAAAATTTACCACTATATCATTTATTGTATGTACACGAATCTAAACCTTTCATTATTATTTTCAACCATCATCTCTTAACTCTACACCAACCCAACATACTTGTCAACAATGAGATATTATAAGTTGACCTCACTAAATAACACCTTTAACTTAGTGTGACATGGCATATTTGTAGTGTGGCGTGGTTTTTTTTATTATTTTCCTCAGGAGGCCCATTTTAGACCCCAAATTTTCACTAATGATAGTGCAGGATAGGGTTGGCTATCATCTACGATCTCAATCACTTCGAAGTCTTCTCTACTTCGCACTCCATCAATGTCAACAAGGACACTTGCTAACCTCCCAAAGGGTAGAACCTTTTGTTGATTAGCTAGTCTCAACTGTATCAGTGACCATGATAACTTCGGCTTTCCCATTTGTTCCCATGTCTGCTTTGTCAAGACATTTAATTATGAGCCTAAGTCAAGGATAATCTCGTCCATTTAAAAATCTTTGATCTGTGCATTCAGTCCCATTTCTCTTCTGGTTCTTTTATGGTTCTTAATATGATGAACCACCCTATGTGCTTCAATAACTACATTGTGTTGCTTGTAATGAATCAGTAGATTTTGTAGTTCTGCTAAAGCATTTTCATGCTTCAATAGCTTCATGCAGCTCTGTAATAGATGCGCAACAGGACTCATCATGTCTGTTGCAGTACTTGATTGATCATACGAAGTTGGCATATCCTTTACAGGTGAAGTCTCACTTCGCAACTTGATTCGTGGAGTGACAGGTTCTGGCTCTTTGAAGGTTTCTCTAGATTCCATGAATACTTATTTTTCTTTGTTCAGCTCAAAAGCAGGTGCTTTTCCAGACGCTTTTCTTATCCAAGTCCATTCAGTAGGCTTATGTTTATCTTGGTGATTTTTAGATGTTGAAGCTTCTTCTCTTTGATCTGCACCTATCGTAGCTCCACTTCGCGTCACAACATGAATGTTGCAATCTGTATTCCGTTTTTCAGTTGCGATCATCTGTATGTTCTGATTCTGTGCTTCTGGTCTTCTTTCTTGCATTTTTGCTTGCAAAATAGAGCATGCTTCAATGACATGATCAAAAGACTTACAATATTTGCATGTAGTACAAGAATTTGTGCAATATCTAGATAGATGTCCAGGTTGAGCGCAGTTATAACATACTATTTGACCTCTGCCTCTTCCTTGGCCATTGTTTCTTCCTCTTCCTATGAATGCACCACGTGCTCTGTACGTGCCTTGATCATACTGCGCAGTTTCATTATTATGTGGTGTTTCTTCTTGTACTCAGTAGACATCATGTTTTCTTTCTATCATGAGTTCATAGGATCTACAATTGCTATCATCATGGCCAACTGATTTACATAATGTGCAATATAGGTTATTTGGTGTTTGCACATACTTCTGCAGTAAGTAACAATATTCTGGGCGATGTCCTCTAAATTGACAAATCTCACACCATGGTCCTTGTTGTTGATTCAATGGGTCTGGAGGTCCACTAGCGATGTAATATTTAAATACCGGACAATGTTCTTTGGAGTGACCTTCTCCGTTACACTTTGTACACCAAACCTCTTCTCGGGTTTCTTTTCCTTTCTTCACATCTTGCAGTTGTAATGTCAAATTTGCTAGCTGGTTTTGTATCCGAACCATACCTGCGCTAGTCTCTCCTATAGGCAAATCCTCTAGTTTAATCGCAATCTCTAGGGCCTCTGTCTGAGAAGTAACCTTTTGTTGCATCAATGGTAACCTGATATGTGGCAACAGTGAGGCTATGAACCATTCCTAGTGCTGTTGTGGTGCTATGTCAAAGCTCACTTGATCTAACAATGCTTTGAACTTCTGATCAAATTCCCACACTGACTGACTCAGTTTCTGTTTAATTTCTTTGAGCTCTGTAATACATTGCGATTCTGACTTAGGTTTTTTAAATTCTCTCATGAGCGCAGTCTTGATATCCACTAGGTTCCTATTTTGTCCAACAGAGCACTTCATAAACCATGTTAAGGCTCTGTCCCGAAATGTGGTGACTAGCTATTCTTGTTTAACAACATCATCATTTACTTGTTTAACATTCCACACGGCTTCGCAAAGAAACTGTTACACCTAAATATTGCTACCATGAGACTCATTGTGAACATCCCTGAAGTTTCCCATGACTAGAGGGATTAACTGACCCATTTTTATAGGTCGTCGCAGTTCACCCTTGTGCAACCTACGACGTCGTAGGTTTTCCTAATGTATCCTACGACGATGTCAGTTAATTGTATAAAAGAGCATCTTCGAGCCCATTCTCTAATATGAGTGATGTTGATCCCTATCCCTATCCTATAGGGGAGCTAGCATTCAGTTCCCTATCCTTTTGGAAGGATCCCCTATCTCTCTCCTACCATATCTCAACCTACCCTATCCTCTTAGTCCTATATAAGTGAACCTCATTCCCATTCCAAAGGGAGGAAGTCTATAGTACCTACATGCTGGTGAAATTAGATTAGGAGATCTCTATCCATCTCTTGGGAGATCCATACCTCCTTTGGAGGCTTTGGCATTGGCTTGTTGGAGAAGGATTGCTACGGTAAGTCTTGGTTGTAATCACTTCCTTCTATGTACTTTCCCTTTTTATACAGTAATATAAATGCTTTCCACCAAATGTTGTTGCATTGATGATGTTTGTGTAGTTTTCCTGCTTAACTGCTTACTTAGATATGTTATTGTTTAGATGCATTTTACTACTTGTGTTCTTTTGTATGTCTTGACAGGTTTTGCAGCTGAGATCTGAAGACCATAAAGCTTGGGAAAACATCAAGAAGAAAGGATCCGCGATCTGAAAAGGTAAAGCATCTAGTCACTCGATCTCTAATTAGATCTAGGAAAGTCATTTCATATTCTATTTCATTTGTTCTAGGCTTGCATTAAGTCTAGGGAGATCACGCCTTGAGTTTTCTCTTGGTAGATTGTCCGATAACAAATTTGGCAATCATAATGGGGAAGAACATTGTTTTTAGTTTTCAATTTGAATTCCATTGTCATTTGATTTCTTTTGCAAGCCATCTAATTTGCCTCCTAAGCCTTTTTCACCATCAGATCTTCGCCTTGAAGAGTCTATTGTCTTCCTATGAGTCTGTACTCACAATCTTTAGACCATTTTATTGCTCATTTCTTAGATATTTGTTGATCCTTGAGTTTGGATATTGCCTATCGCACCTAGGCAATAGAACCAAAGCGTCGATCTATCATTTTTGCACTTTGATTCTTTGTCTTCTGAGCTGTCGTTGCATTTTACCCACTAGTGTCCTGTGACATTGTCGCAAACCTTGCATTGGTGACCTACGACGGTCGCTCTGTTCCTGAACACAGACTGCGTTGATCTATTAAAATTGACACAAGGGCATCCCCCCTCCATTTTTTTATTTGATTTTTGATTTGGTGTGCAGACCCCTCTGTATTGCAAGATCCAATCAGGGACCCTTTTGATGCTGCATTGTTGATGTTTGGATTTGTTGGGTTGTTTCGGAGTGTTTTTGGGTTTCATCTTACACGAGTTTGAGTTTCGGTAGTGGTGGACACTTTGGTCTCCCCCACCTTCATCCGCTTTACCTTTTTCTCCCTACGCTCCTTACCTGATCTAGTCCTTCCATTGGCTTAGATCCCAGACCTCCTTTGCACATGTAATTTAGCTTTGTTTGCATTCATTTGTTTGATTTGAGCTCCCACGTACCTTGACTATATCGGGAGACACCATTAGGATTCCTGAAACCAACTGAGTTAACCATTTGTCCATCTTGGAAGAGCAATACACCGAGAACAACACTCGGAGAGATTACTACGCACGTACTGTCCATATAGTCGGGTATTCAGGCAAGGGTACAGTCCCAATCATCCTTGTCACGTTTTACTGTTGGACCCTGCGGTATATAGCGATTTGCGAAGCCTTGACAATCGTGTGAGGTTCCAGACTTTTGAATCCACACCTGTCACATAAGTTTGCTTGTGGCCTTAGTTTGTGTAGATTTTCTGGACTGCTTTTCTTTTGTTTAGAACACCCTTAGGAGACATTTCTGGTTCAGCCACTCTAGCAGATTTTCCTCGAAGAAGGTCCCACAGGATTTTGAACTTATCGCCAAAATATCCCCTTAGCCAGGAGGTAATTTCGAGGGTAAGAACGGACCCACGTAACATGGTCGCGTCGCCTGAAGTAGAAAACCCTACTTTGAATGTTGGAGGGCTCATTTTTCCTCCAACCCCACCAGATTCACTCGCCTCTAACCCCTCATGAGGTGAAGAGGTGGGAACTTATACTTCACAAGTTTTTACCCTTCCGATAACATTACCGGGAGAGCTTGGTACTTTGGAATGGTTAAATTCCTCCCAGGACGACCCTGTATCAGCTGCATTTGGTCCAGCTGCACCCTTTTGGTAAACCACTATAGATCAACAAGTGACCCATTTTTCCATTTCACCCACACCTAGTTGGCCCACTCCCACCGAGCTTTTCGGACCCCTTCGTGATCGCTTAGACCGATTACATGCCATGGGTGATGAAGTTCGAAGACAAAGTCTTGCACAAAAGGCCAACACCATGTATCGAGAAATTCCGATTCGCATGGTATCTTTTGATTCACCAAAACCATCCATCCACAACCTGACCATTCATGAATCTGGTCAACCTTCATTTCCTACAAACTCACCACTTCAACAGGAGACCAGTTCAGTACCCCCAACGACCCAACCAGTTGAAGGACAACAGTCCAACACCCCTCGCACTACTACGGGAACTTTATCCACTCCTTCCCCGCCCCAAAAATCATGGGAAGGATACTCTCTACCCACTATTTTTCTTATGGGTAATGTGGCTCCCACAGTAGGTAATCAACAACCCTCGTTGGGTCAACCATTAAATAATGGTCATCTTGCTGGGGGGAAACCCCAGTCTCTTAACCATAATGTCGGAGGAGGAGTTCCCATCGGTCCTTCCATTGGAACCTCTCTACCCATTGGAGCATACACCATGGGATTATCTCATGTTGGGGGATCGTCGAATTTAAATCAACCACCATGGAGTCAAGCGTATCCAGGTTATGTCAACCCTATGTCGGGTTAATTCAATCCCAGAAACACACTCTATGGGATACCTTATCCCGGAAACCCGTACACTCTATGGGGGCACCAAAATGTCTTACAAAATGGACCCCTACCAACTATCCCTCAAGTACCACCACCCTCGACTAGTCCACCCCCACCTCCCGCTGGAGGTGGTGGGGTCCCACATAATTCTGAAGGAGGCGGACCTCTACCTTCGGGCGAAGGTCCATCTCATTCCGCCAACAACGCCCCCCATCCTTCCGGCGGTGGAGGGAATGGTCCACCACCCCCTCCTAGAAGAGGCGATGGAGGCCCATCCTATTATGGTGGTGGTGGAGGAGGCCCATCCCATCCTGGTGGTGGTGGTGGAGTACCATCCCACCCTGGTGGCGGTGGCAGAGGACTATCCTATCCTATTGGAGGTGGCAGAGGCGGCCCTTACCCTTTCAGCGACGGCGGTGGACCACCACCTCCTCCGGGCGGAGGCATTGGAGGCCCACCCTATCCCGGCAGCAGCGGGGGACCACCACCTCCCCCTGGAAAAGGCGGTGGAGGTCCATCCTATCCCAGTGGTAGTGGCGGACCCCCACCATTTGGAGGTGGCCCACCCCCTCCCGACGGTGGAGGTGACCCCCCACCTTATGGTAATGGAACACCTTTTTATGGTGGTGGACCTACTTACAGTCCATGCGACATACCCCCTTACAGCCAGCTTCCTCCAGGAACACCCTACAATCAGTCGATTCAAGGTCCTACCGATCCATACATGCCTTATCAGTACTATCAGTACCCCCAGCTGAACCAACAGCTGCCCTTTTTGGCTACTTTGGACCTTCCCGATTTGTCTCATCTGACAAATGATCCCATCTTCCACGGGCATAACCAGCCACCCATTCCGGTTAAGTTGCCATTAGATATCCCCAAATTTGATGGCAAGCCTGGTGAGGATCCCAAAAATGATGTGATGACATACCACTTATGGTGCTCATCCAACTCCTTGATGGACGACTCAATCCGTCTTAGGTTATTTCAACGGACTCTCATCGGCCCAGCTGCCAAGTGGTATATTGAACTACCACCCAACTCTTTTCCTAATTTCAGTTATCTTGCTATGTCATTTTTGACCCATTTCCAGTTGCCTATTCGCTATGAGACTGGTACCGACTTATTGACCTCTCTTCGCTAGAACACCGAAACCCACATCTCAGATCATATCCATGAGTGGCGGCGAAGACGACGTCTCATTAAGGCTCATATTCTGGACCAACTCTTAGTTGACTGGTTCACAAAGTCACTCTCACCTGTCGTAGCTCAAGACATAGCCATGGGAGGGGCCGTCACTAAGGAACATGCCATTTCTCATGCCCATTACTTAGACTTGATCTATGCTCAATCCGACACATTATACGAAATTGTTCCTAATGCACCCTGCCCCATTTACGACCCTGCACAACCACCTAAGAGACATCAAGCTGATGGCATCATTGGTTCCCTTACCACCCAACCTCCTACTCAAACTGTTGGATCGTCGAACCCCCAGGGTTCCTCCCCATCCCCAACACAGGCTGGAAACAGTGCTACCAAGTCCACCACTCCTACCTCCACTGAAGAGGTGAATTCTGTGCAATCAGCTTTGTCTCAGAAATCTGGTGGTAAGAAGAAGAGCAAATGGAAACGTAAGAAATCTTCTAACCAACAGGAGCCCAAACCCACTCATGAAGACACCAAACAAAAGTGAAAATTGAAGTACCCTTGTTTACTATGCGGTGGGGACCATTTCTCAAAGGCACCGAGACGAAGTGCAGAATTTTCTCAAAGGAAACTCTACCCCTGCAGTTCTCAACGATCCCTTCCCCACTCAAAACTAGCAACTGATCACACACACCTCTCCTTCCCAAGGAGAGGCATCCTCTACCGCGCATGTTCTCATGATGCATAGTGAGACCGTCAACTTGAACACACGTTCTTGTTCATATGACTCCGTCTCACCGAAGGAACCCGTTGGAAGTAATACTGAAAAAGCTTCCACTTCGATTCCCAAAGTCACCGTACCTCATGCTTCTCTCACCATTGAGAAGCACTCTTTTGAATCAGTGTTGCATCCACCCAAGAGCACGATTCGAAAAGTCGTTTTCAATCCCAATGCTCGGGCCGCTCAGAACTACAATATTGTAGAGGACCTGGAACAAGATCCTTACGCTATCTCGACGCTTGAGGTCTTGCAGAACTATCCTAACTAACGCAAGACTCTCCTCACTGCCATCATTGCGGTTGATCCAAATTCTTCTAATACCATCAGGTTTTGGCTGGAATACTTTAAACCGAGGCTTTCCCATCAGTTGGAATTTCAAGTTGCCACAAACATTGCTGAGAAGATAATCCATCGTACTGTTTTGGACGAAGGTGCCTCTACTTTAGTCATGTCGATTTCATGTTGGAGAGCCATTGGCTCTCGCAAGTTGAACCATTCTCCCACCACCTTGAAAGCATTCGATGGATGTGGCTTTCAACCTCATGGGATGTTACAAGCCTTAGTAGTCGAGTTGGGGGGCAAGACCGCAACCATTAACGTGGAAGTGGTCGCTGCCCCGTTAGATTATAATATTCTGCTTGGTCGTAATTGGTTTTACGCCATGACTGCGGTCGCATGATTTGTCCTCTGCATAGTACAATTCCCCCACCAAGGCCGAACTGTCACTGTCGACCAACTGGATTTCTACCCCTGACACCACTACTCATCTCGGCGATAATGTTCCATTACTTAGACAATCTTCGCATCCTTATGAGAGCATGGGGGTTGGCCTCATCAAGGACTCATCCCTTATGGGCGTTTTCCCAACCTCGGATCCCCCAAATCATGTTGCCATAGTGAACATGATCTCCTCTCGGATTTCATCTATACCCAACTCTACTGATCAATGGTTTGTACCTAATGAAGCCACTACACATCTTATTGGAGATACTATGCCTCTTTCGCCCATTGAACTCACTTACGAGGCTATCCAGTCATCCCCGTAGGACCACTTAGCTGTGGCCTCCACCTCCTGTTCTCTACAATGAACATCATCCCTATCTGATCCTCTGCTCTGGACTTTTCATTTTGATGAGTCCATTATGGAAATTATGAGTGCGGATGATCCTCTGTGGGAAGACTTTCATCACCAATCGTCTTTCCTTCCCCCATTGGAGACTGTGGAGAATAGCATCACCATAATCTTTACACTGGATGTCTACCCTTGCCCTCAGTCCTCGATACTCACATGTCAAATAGACACTAAAGGCAATTTGGAAAACATTGAACCTACCATTCTGGTAGACATATCGCTTACTCCTGGTGTCGTGGAACACATTCGTTTAGGCCATAAGTGTTCCCCTGAAGAGATTACAACGTTCACGCCTTGTTCAAGCAATTTCAAGATGTGTTTGCTTGGACTTACGAGGAAATGCCTGGGATAGACCCCGCTATTGTTTCACATGAAATCAAAACCTATCCCAATGTCAAACAAGCCGCCAAAAGTTGCGACCGGTACACTCTCGAAAGACTGCGGCAATCAAGGCAGAGATTGAAAATCTCTTGAAGGATGGATTTATCTACCCTGTCCCACTGACAGAATGGGTCTCCAATATCGTCCCTATAGCTAAAAAGCAGGGTACCATTCGTGTCTACGTTGATTATTGAGATCTCAATAAATCTTGTCCTAAGGACAACTACCCGACTCCCTTTATCGATCATATCATTGACAATTGTGTTGGAAAGGTCATATTCTCTTTCATGGGTGGCTTTTCTGGTTACAACCAGATCGAGATCCACCCCACCGACCAACACAAGACAACTTTCATATGTCTTTGGGGTACGTTTTCCTAGCGCAAACTCCCTTTTGGTCTCAAAAATGTTGGTGCCACATTCCAGCGGGCCATGTCGTATGCCTTTCATGATGTGAAAGACTTTATGGAACCCTACTTGGACAATCTCCCTTCCCATTCATGGCAGCACCAATTCCACATCAATCATCTGACGACGGTTTTCCTCATATGCAGGCGGTATAACATCTGTTTGAACCCTCACAAGTGTATCTTCTGCGTCGAGTCTGGACGCCTCCTCAATTTTATCGTCTCGAAGGCTGGGATCTACATTGATCCCTTAAAGGTGGAAGCCATCGTCGCTCTCCCACCTCCCACTGACATTACGGAACTTCAAAGTTTGCAAGGGAAGGAAACTTATTTAAGGCGTTTTGTATGTAATTTCGCGCAAAAGATGCAAGGTTACATGAGACTACTCAAGAAAGATGTCCCATTCATTTGGGACGACCAAGCACAACAGTCCTTCGATAGTCTCAAACATGCTATCACGCACGCCCCTGTGCTCCAACCGCCCAATTACTACAAGGATTATATCCTATATATTGCGGCTTCTTCCACCACGAACGCCATGGTTTTGGTTCAAGAAGACGCTAACGCCCAGGAACATGTGATATACTACCTAAGTAAGGGTCTCATTGACTTTGAAACTCGCTACTCACATCTCGAGAAGCTCGCTCTTGCGGCCGTTATTTCCATCCAAAAGTTTCAACATTAAATTTTACTCCACACCACCACCATCATCGCCAATTCGAACCCCATGTACCATGTTTTGACACGCCAGGTGCTTGGGGGCAAGTATTCACTTTGGATCGTGATACTACAGGAATTTGATCTCCTATTCGAAAAGGCTAAGTCTAAAAATTATTTGGTGTTTGCAGAGCTGATCTGTGATCTTCCCCGGGCTCATGTCAATTTTGAGCCCAATGATTCTCTTCCAGATGAATCATTGTTCCTCATCAGCACGTCTGATCCATGGTGTGGAGATATCACTTTATATCTTCAGACCCAACCTTTCAGCCCCCAACTCTCGCAGGACGACCGTTGTCGAATACACCACCATGCAAAGTATTACCTGATCATCAGTGATACTTTGTACCATCATGGTATTGATTCTATTCTTCGACGTTCTTTCACTCATGAAGAGGATGAACACATCTTAAATGACTGTCACACTAGGGTGTGTGGCGATCATCTCTCTGGGATGGCTACAACCCAGAAAATACTTCGCGCAGGATATTATTGGCCATCTATCTTATCGAGGCCGTTAAAAAATGTCCTCCATGCCAGTAATTTCAAACTAAAAAGCGCACCCACCCAGCCCCATTACACCTGGTTATTTCCGTTGGCCCCTTCGCTAAATGGGGCATTGACTTCATGCACTGTAAGCCTACCTTGGACGGGGGGCATGGTTACATCATAGTAGCCATGGATTACTTTACAAAGTGGGTCGAGGCTATGCCTATATACACGGATGACGACAAGACCGCCGCACTCTTCATGTTCAATCATGTTATAGCGCGGTTCGAAGTTCCTCAAGCTATAGTCACCGACCATGGTTCTCACTTCATGAACCACATGGTTGAGGAATTGAGCACTAGATTGAGTTTTCACCATGAAAACTCAACACCGTACTACCTGCAATCCAATGGAAAAGTAGAGGCCATTAACAAGGTCTTGAAAACCATGATCCAACGCATGGTGGGTATGCACAAGTCGAACTGGCACAACATGCTCTTTTCCGCACTATGAGCTTATCGAACTTCCGTCAATACCACCACTGGATTTACACCCTTCCAATTAGTTTATGGATTGGAGGTTGTCCTACCAATTGAGTGCGAGACTCCGTCCCTCAAACTCGCAGTTGAACTTCTCCCTAACACTACTGCTGAGGAAGAATGCTTCCTCTACCTAGAAAAACTCGATGACACTCGCCGCGATGCCGCTCTTGCCAACGAGGAACATAAGAAATGCATCAAAGCGCAGTATGACAAGTCGGTAGAACCTCACGTCTATAGCGAGGGTGATTTGGTCCTTACATACGACCAAAGGCATGACAAGCTGGGGGCAGGAAAGTTCGAGTCCATGTGGAATGGACCCTACATACTGAAACGCGTCCTGGAGAAGGGAGCCTACGAGCTAGAAGACAATGACGGGATATCTTTGGGTGAGCCCCGCAATGGGCTCTACCTAAAGAAGTACTATGCCTGAATCTGTCATGCATAGACCTCTTGTATATATTGTACATGGCGTGTGTTTTGTGTGGTGTGGCACTTTGATTTTTGTGTGCTTAGGTCTTGTTTCGTTACGTATACCTTGTTGGTCAATATTAATGTTACTTAATTAACCTCCATTTAATTATCAACCGGGCAATCGTAAACTTTGAGCTGCTACACTATATGTGTAGGCAAGATAGTTTTAAAACAACCCTAATATTTCAGAGAAATTCCACCTACAGCAATGCTTCAAAAGAACAATCTACTGATAAATTAAACAAACCCTACAGCAATCCCTTAAACACTCAACAATCCACACTCAGCTACAGTGCTGATAATCTATTCTACAAATGAAAGAGCTTAATAAGTTTCACAATAACTATGATCTATTGATTTGAAAACTCCACTATAATCCTACGAGATCTAATGCTTCACTCCACACTAATACTTCTAAAATTATTGCCAGAGTAACACCTGTAATCTCTTGACTTTAAATGGTCAACACACACAGCCTATTATAACGAAGCTTGGCTGGTTATTGTTATTAAATATACTCTGTTTTATTTATGCACATTAATACACACAGGAAAATGCCAAGGTTATCCAAACAATGCTCATTAATCAATAATAGGATTGTATGAAAAATATTCAATAGTTCTGGTTTGCATGTGCACTCTGTGAAGCTGGTGTTAATTCAGGGAAGCAACATTTACAAACCCTATTTCATCAATGTCAAACAGCCCAATTCTTCCTATTTAATTACTTATTTAAAGGATTATTAACAAAGCCCTATCTGCTCTCTAGATTCCAATCTTCAAACCCTCTCTGCAAAATATTACAAGTGCTGTTCCATTTCAACAAGATATCCTACAGCTCTTCAAACTTGAAAGTGAAAAGGGTGAATTATTCATCAATCACGCTGCAGCAAAAAAAAGATCTTCAACAGCTAAATTCGATTTTATTAACCAAATTGCCAATACTACACTCCATACTGGAAATCGAAGAAAATAATTAAACCCACACCATTCCTTAATCTATTTTACAGTCCTGTGAACAAGAAGAGTCTAAACTAATCCTGCAGCTATTCATTTATCACTATATGCTGGCAGTGAAGACAATGTGAAAGCTCAGTCTATTTATAACTCTTCACAAAGTAAAGCTTGAATCGAACCATCACACGATTTATAAATACAAGAATTCTAAACAATAATCATAGCCATTAATACACAATCCACGCTGAAAACCAGAAAGGGGTGTTAAATAAAAAAACTGTTCCTGAATCTATTCAGCAAGCTAAATCAATTGCAAATGACTAAGAATATGCAGACATGCATATGAGTAAAACCATTAGCATCTATAGAACAGTATCAAAGGAAGAAAAACGTTATCCTCTATTGCAAAATACACAATGCGAAATACCAAAGGTTGGTGTTGAAGGGGGCCCTCCCTCAACGCCTTCCAGCTCTAAATCGAAAACTTAAAGGGAACAAACGCTGGTTGTGTTAATAAAATGGAGTATTACAATCTTCTCTTCCTCGAGTATCCATCCTAAGGATTATTTATAGATGGATAGATGAACAAGATCCATCCCAAAATGCAGAGATTTGAGCAACTACCCAGAAAACGGCCAACACAAAATATGGCAAAACCACGTCTGTTCCAGAAGCGATTTCTCCACATCCGTTCAGAAATTCTGAAAACTGCCCGCGGTTAGGGGTAAATTGGGCCATTTTTGAAGTGGGTTTCGAACCGTTTTGAAAAATTCCCAACCGTTTGTTCAGAAATTGAGCCCGAAATTAGGGTCCTGATGAAGGACGGAAATGACATTGCCAGATTGCTTGAGATCCATACACTGCTAAAAATGGAGGGTAACAGCTCTTTGAACGAAGGAAATCCATGAAACAGCACCGGAATAAACTTCATAGGCATCTGGAAGGCGATGGAAGCTCAAGAGACACCCTAAATGTGGATCGAAGCCCCCGAATCACTGGTGCAGCTAACGTGAACCTGCCCTAGAGCACCGAAAACCCTGCACAAAGAAATAACGAGCCATCAGGTTACCAGATATATATATGTGGAGATTTAAAAACCCAATTTATGCATAAAACAATGTAAAATAACCAAAAAATCACTTACCAAGCCTTTGTCCACGTTGGTCTCTACGAAAGCATAACCATACACAAATAAACATTAATAAAACTAATTTATCATGTGGTCTTATAGGTTTTATGCTGGAAAATAATGTATTGGACAGCCAATAATAGGAGACCAACATCTCCCCCAACCCAAAGATCTTGCATGTCCCTATGCAAGAAAACCTCATACAACACGAATTGAAACTCGAAGTAAAGTCTGATAGAATTAAAGTCTGATTTTGCAGACTTTACTCATCATTCCCGCATTTAGCAGGTCAGATATGCTGATGAACATCGATGGTGATCAACAATCAAGTGTTCCAGGAGCAAAACTTGCTAGCAGAAGGACTTAATCCAAAACAAATCATGAGAAAAATACATAAAGCTGATGGCACAAAGCTGAGAAACTCAGCATCTAAAATAGAAGAAAGTAGCCCTCATTAATGGCCTTGCCATCCAAAAACTCAAAGAAGTAACCATGGCCCAAATCCAGATTCAGGGCCTTCTTGGAAAGTCCAGCTACTAGAGAATTATGCTCCCAGAAAACGTGCTTGAAGATCACCTAAGGAGCCATGTGGATCAAATATCTTATATCTCTGCACCAAGGAATCAGAAAATAACATCAAATTCCAACAGTCGATTGAGTCATGAAATAACTATCAAGGAGTCTCCATAAATTAGCTGAATTGGAACAGCTAACCTCATCACACCTAAAAACCCCAATTGCAATAAAACAAGGTTATGATTTTTATTACAGGCTGCCAATCAATAATAAAGGATGAAATATTGTCCAGATTAACAACATAAAAGAAAAACTGTGATATATCAATTAAATGAATGCCAAAATTATCATGATAGTTCATAGCTCATCAATTTTTTATAGTAATGGCAAAAACATTTAATTATAACCATAAACATCAATATATAGCAATTAAGACTTGCCCAATCATGCCATGTACATTACCTTCATCAGCATTGCTTACCTTTGCCATGTCAATTTGCAAAAATTTCTATTCCGGTACTTCATCCAGCATTTAATCCAGTACTTCAGCCAATGTAAAATACAGCAGTGCTTTCATATTGATAAAAATAAACAGAAATTACCAGCATAGTAGTAATTGCCGGCATTTTGAGCAGCAGCTGTTGTATTCAATCAAATGCACTCACACCGTGATGTTAAACAATTAACTTTCAAAATATGCAACACTCAATGAGTTAATAAACAAATAAACTGGATTGAAATTTGTTTACCAAAACAGTTCATAGCATAACTACTTCATTTCCAACTTACTGCTGCTCCTAATCACACAAGAAACCAAACTATGCCATGAAATCAATTTCTATTAACAATACAAAACAAACAATCAGGAACGCAGACCTCAATCAATCACCCTTATTTCTATGTAACTCAAACAATCTGAAATTCAGACTTCATCAATCACTCGTAACTCAAACAATCAGAAATTCAGACTTCATCAATCACTCTTGTTTCTATGTAACTCAAACAATCTGAAATTCAGACTTCATCAATCACTCGTAACTCAAACAATCAGAAATTCAGACTTCATCCTTGTCATCCATACAGAACTTTTTCCACCATGACATATGCCACAGGACAAGGAAAATATCAACAGAAGCTAATGGGGTACTGGTCCATTTTGACTCAGCTTCACACAGGATAATTTGAGTAGTGGAACAAATAGTACTAAATTTCTCAGCTATGTTTAGGCATCAAGCATAAACCCTTTTTTTTCTAGAATCAGGTAACCCAAAATGCAGAACAGTTGGAGATGATTATCAACTGGCTATCATTTTATTTTTTAATGAATTTATTAAATTTTAATTAACCATCCTTATGGCCTCTCTTTTACCTTCACATAGGTACGTTGTTCATATAGACAAGTATAGATGAGGCTGTTAAAGAAGATATTAGAGTCAGAACCCACTGCCGGCAAGCCTGGTCAGTACTCCGGTGGGGTAACTGTAACATCTTAAGAAGCGTCTTCCCCAGACAGATGCCCCATTGCCAACAGGCCTGTTCAGCACCCTGATGGGTTTGCCTGTTCATACCACAGGTCGGTACCCGTTGCCAGCAGACCTGTTCAGTATCCCGGCGGGTTAACCTCTTACACCCTTTTTCTATCAGAGGCTCTTGTCCCAATTTCATCTTAAAGATAAAATTTATGATTTGCTCAAGCATAGATGAGTGGGGGAGCTGCTCTGAGAACCATCTAGGAGTGGGATGGTACCAAAATTGGAAGAGTATTCTTTGTATATGCCTGTAAAGATTTGCCCATATGAACAACTAACCTTTGTAACTGTAGAAAGTGAAAGTCATAAAGTGGCTAAAGACAATGTATATATATGTGTTTTTAGTATTATAACAGCCAAGAGATAATAACCCCCAAACTGCCCGGTCCTGGACACCTTTTTAACATGATGCCTATCTTAAAAACAATTTCATGCCCATAGCTGTAACTAACATCGATTCCCTCTCTCTATCTAGTGTGAAACCAAATCAAATGGTCCTAGCAGCCCATAGGTTCATAAACAGAAAATATTTGGGAAGCTTAAAGCATTAATGTAGGCAATGCCTGGTGGGCGAGTACTCTTATGAATAGCCAAAACAGTTCTGAAAAATCTGACACACACAGATATTGACCTAATGCAGACATTCCAATAAATCAGTGAAACTCAGAAATTGACCCAAATTTACACAGTCCTTAAAAAAAATTTTGCAAAAATAATCAAAAGGCTGAAATAGAGTAGTGATAAAACACTTCCCTTAGGTTTCAAAACATTCTGAGCCTTACTGGAAAAAAAATCTGCACCCCTTTTAAAAAGAGACCTAATAAAACAAATTCCTGTACATATGTACAAAAAACAATTTTATTGAATATTATTATGAGGAAGTGGGAGATGAATTCATTCCTCCACCTACCAGCTCTAGCTCAGATTGCTGATTCATGTTATGAAGGAATTCTTGCTTAAAAAGAGGTTTGTGATATATCTTTAACCAATATCCATTACCACAAATGCAACCTGTTCACCAATTGGTCTTATGTTTACAGAACCATTATTAAAAACAACAGTCACAATTTCATATTACCTTCTGGCATTTTTTCCTTGCTATGGGTTGCTGTTATAATAAATTTTCTGAAAGTATGGATTGGAGAGAAGGTCTAAATTCTGGTTAAAGATCTTATCATTTTATTGAAAAGAAAGAAAAACAACGAAGTTGCATTAATTTCTAAACTGAACATGCAACTTTTTTATTTATATACATATTTTCCTATTCTACTTAAGAAGAAAGAAAACATTTCTATTCAAGTATAGGAATTTTTCCAATGTAACCAAGTGCGAAGTAAAATTAAAAATATACCTTTATCCATATATGAAAAAGTTATTGCAATGATTACCTGGATAAGGAGAACCAACTGACTTACTTGCTTCTGCAACAAAAGGTGTTGAAGGAGGAAATGGTGTTGTAGTCTGGTTGCCTCTTGGAACCAACTTTCGAAGTAGTCCTGGTACTCACCTTCCTTCATCATATCATATAGATCCCCTTCTTCTGATTGATTGATTTCGGAAGTACATAGAGAATTTGCTGATACCTCCTCAATTTTCAGCTGCTTTCCATCCAATGTAACACCCAAGTTGTCAATTTCCTCTGCAATTTGGCAAGGAATATATTTTTGTGGCTCTTGGGACTTTGGTTCATTTGTTATCTCAGGAGATGTAGATAAACTCTTAACTTCTGTCAGGATGTGTTCTACCTGATAAGAAGAATTCCCAACTGCAGCTAGGATTTGAGAAAGTTTTCCCAAATTGATGGTTACTTCTGTATCCATATCTGTCAGTTGTTTTGTTCATGTTTCGCACAAGGATCAATGTCTGGGACTCTTACAGCACCCATGTTTTTATTTTTATTTAATTCAGATGTGTTTTAAATGATTCTAATCAAGACTACACGCTGCTCTTGCATAAAATGAAACACTCTTGAAATTAAATTGCGGAAAGTAAACACTCTTTTCAGGAAAGGTAAACACACTTTTTGCATAAAATAAAGCAAACATGCGAATAAAAATAACCACACTTACCAGAAGGAAAAAACAAGAATTTGGGGTAACCCACTGTTAACACTTAAAAAGTGCTCACTAGCTCATTCCCTTACTCACATGACCCATTTGTCCACTTTTCCACCATCTGAGCCTCTGAAACCAACAAAAGGTCACCAAAAGACCTTAGTACACCCCTTTTTTCCATTAAAAAAGATTATTTTTCCAAGAAAATCATAAAAAACCCTCAAAAAGGGTCCAAATTCCCAAAAATATTAAAAAGGGAATTAAAATATTATTTTTATTCAAAAAAGGAAAAAGGAGGGAAAATTACCTAAACCATGTTGGTCAATACCATTGGTTTTCACAAAACCACAAATGGTATTCCTCACCACCAAAACCTATAAAAAGGTGGTAGGGGCTCCTCATTTCACATCCTTCCATTATCTCATCCTTATGCTGCTGAAATCTCCCCTGAGCACTTTTAGCCATTGAAGCAACCTTGGAGAAAGAGACCTATTGGAGTTTGGAGCTACTCATCTTGGGAGTTGCTCAACATCAACCTTCACCATTGAAGGTAATATCGCAAGCACTTGCTTGCCCCCCACTTTTCAATACAAAAAATTATTTATTATGTTTCTTGTTCTTGATTTTGAAATGTTTACATTATTTGCTTAGATTCTTGTTTAGATCCATGAAAAGTATTGTTTATTTAGTTTATTGTTTTTATTTCTATTGAAACTGCTACTACTAGTTAGTAGGTGCCCATAGCACTAAGCTTGGTTGCAAAACCGAGCCAACAGTTTTTGGCGACTCCGCTTTGGTTTGAATTTTAGATCTCTAGCTTTGCCATTAAATCTTAGTTTTTATGAATTTTTAACCTTTAGATCAATAGATCTACCATCTTAGACAGCAGATCCATTGCTGTTCTGAGATTTGGCCCCATAAACAGCCCTAAATTTTCAATTTTTGGGTTCGTTTCTCGATTTCCGTGCACGGCTTCCGCCTCGCGGCTTTTTGCCAGACAGTCGCGCGGTCCATCGCGGCTTTTCTGCATTTTTCCGCGCGGTCCATCGCGGCCTTTTTCCAGACAGTCGCGCGGTCCATCGCGACTTTTCTGCATTTTTCCGCGCTGCTCATCGCGGCTGTGCGGCCAAAACCTGCGCGGCTCATCGCGACTGTGCGTCCAAAACCCGCGCGGTCCATCGCGACTGTGCGGCCAAAACCCGCGCGGTCCATCGCGACTGTGCGGC
Source organism: Larix kaempferi (assembly GCA_027924585.1). Lineage (NCBI taxonomy): Eukaryota > Viridiplantae > Streptophyta > Pinopsida > Pinales > Pinaceae > Larix > Larix kaempferi. The sequence goes on from BSBM01000142.1 coordinate 3,226,219, forward strand.
CAAAACCCGCGCGGCCCATCGCGGCTGTTCGTCCAAAACCCGCGCGGCTGAATTTTTTCATTCGGCCATCCCGATTTTGAAAAATATTTTTTACTGTACTTTCTGCCCATAGCACATTTTTTACAGTTCAAATTCTGCATATTTTCCAGATTTAGAAAAAAAAATTTACTATTTAAAAGTGCATACCTAGAAATCTTTTTAAAAATTTTCAAGAAAGTGAAAGAAAGATTCATTTTGCATTCTTTATCTAGATTCAAATTTTTTCTTGTTTACTTCTTTAGAATCTTGCCCTTAGCAGTTTTTATTGAAACAAAGAAATCCATTTATTTCTTTTAAAAAGAGTTTATTATTTGCTTTCATAAAATCCAAGAAATCCTTTATTTTTTGAGTTATTTTTTGAAAAAGCATATTAATTTCTTTTAGTGAAAAAATGTCTTAAATATTTGCTTGATATTTTTCGAAAAGTCCTTTATTTTTTGAAAAAATTCCCTTAAAGCATTTAATTTTTTCAAGTTCAGTTTACAACACCTCACGTGCACTCACACGATCACTTAACTGAACTAAGACTTAAAACTTACCCTAATTTGAACACACTCTTAACCCCACTTGGGGAACACAAAAAGAATTCTTGTAGCTAGGTAGTATTGGGGGGATAGGTGTTCCAATAACACCCCTCAGTTCATACATCTGAGACATAGAAGTTGTCCAATTAGGGAGCTAAAATCTCTTAGTACTTTTTGGCGCGGTCACAACCGGTTTGTGGGAAGGCCTCTCCCCTAGGAGGGTTGAAGTCGCGAGGATGGTTCCGGAAGCCTGAGTGGGATACCGAAACCCATTCAGTAACCGAAGGGCTACCATTCGCAGTTCTCGGGATATCCCTGTATTGGGATATTGCGATCAAAGGACCAAACGGCAGATTTACCTTTTCTTGACGCGTCATGAACGGAGTATCCTAGTAGCCTGTCTGTTTAGGATTGATTACCCGGTGTCCCTCCCGGTAGGGGGATATCTAGCCGTTGTCTCTACATTCATATTGTCTGACTTGGATTTCATCACCTTGCAGGGGATATCGTCTGTTTGAGTCACAATACTTTTAGATTAGGTGTTTGCATGATCTTTACCACCTTTTGAGTCTAGTTACACCTATTTTTTCTAGGAGCCGCTTGCATGTTGGTATTCTGACCGCTTGTTGCATTCCTCCACTTATTGTAGCACAGCTGCTAGAATAAGTGCATTTTTTGAGGATTGATTTTTTGGCCTGTGAGCCTTCTTTTTTCACTCCCCTTCTTGCACCCTTGGTTGCATTAGGGTTTTGAGTCTTTTACATATATATCACCACCTGATACTTAAAACATTTTTTTAAAAATAAATAAAAATAAAAATAAAAAACATATTCTCACCATTGAGAACTCTAGACGTTCTCGTTGTCTACGGGGCGAACTCCCAGAGTTTAGTCCACTTGGCTCTCCACGTCACGGACGCAGAGCATTATCCCTTGATTCGACACATCGTCGATCATCTAGACAGTCATCCGATTCTGACATACCCCACTTCACCTTTGATTTGGAGGTAGAATCCGAAAACCCCACAGAGTTACCACCAACCACAATTATGTCTGGAACACCAGTTGATCCACTATATACATTAACCATAGGTCAGACATCCGCAGACCCTTCTGCGGTAGTACCATCAACGGCAACAGCCACCCCCTTGGGTATGCCCAATATGGGTACCACTCCACATTCAGGAATGCCTAACACAGGACCACCACCTATCATGGGCATGCCCAACATGGGGGTCATACCCCCTTCGGGTTCCACAAACCCTATCCCAGGAATCCCTAGTGCGATTCCTAACCCAAGTGTAACTCCTGTTGCACTTGGGAGTGCTATCCCAGGAATCCCTACTGCGATTCCTAACCCAAGTGTAACTCATGTTGCACTTGGTAGTGCTATACCAGGCATCCCTAGTGCGATTCCTAACCCAAGCGTAACCCAAGTTGCACTTGGGAGTGCTAACCCATATCAGGCCACACCCTTTGGAGGGCACATACCCGCCATACCTAGCATACCTATAGGAGCTACTGGACCCCTACACCATACCACAATGGCTAGGCAAATCCCGGTTCCGGTCACCACATCCGCTAGTCTACCATACATGGCAAGTCTCAACCTGCCAGATTTAGCTAGGCTCACAAATGACCCCATTAGGCATGATCCTGCTTGGCCCCATATGCCCACTAAGCTTCCCTCTGACATCCCTAAGTTTGAGGTAAAGGCCGGAGAAGACCCCCAGAACCACATCATGTCCTTCCATTTATGGTGTTCCTCCAACTCCATAGTGGACGACTCTGTCCGCCTCCGTTTATTACAGCGCACCTTCACTGGCTCTGCAGCCAAATGGTATATCGAGCAACCCCATGGGACGCATTCCACATTTACCTCCCTTGCCTCGACCTTCCTGCAGTTCTTTCAGCTACCGGTCCGCTATGATGTGGGCGTCGAAATCCTACTGTCTTGCAGACAGAACACGGCCACGCACATCACTGACCATATCCATGATTGGCGTCGGCGCCGAAGCCTATGCAAGATCAAATTAGACGACCGAATCTTTTTAGACTGGTTCCTTAAATCCCTCCTTCCTCTCATTGCGAAGGATGTAGCATCTGAAAGACCCCAGTCTGAAGAGGAGGCCATCCTTAAGGCCCAACAGTTTGACCTTATCTATGCCCAGTCAGGTTACCTATACACCATCATACCTGACGCCCCACGAGGTGACTCTGCACGCGGTGACACACCGGGGGCATCCCATGCCGCTGATGGCATTATTGGCCAAATTACACCGCAACCAAAACCTTTCAGTATGGTGAGCACCATGCCTGCCCCAGACGTTTCTAGGGCTACATCCAGTTCCGGAGCGACAACTTCTTATGCTCCAACAAACCAGACCCATCATGTTCATGGACCCTCTTGTCCACAACATTGTTATGGCCAAGCGCCATCAGCATATGTACCTCCTACATACTATGCTCAACCTACGGTACAAAACCCCATGCAGTTTCCACAACAGCCCATGCATTACCCACAACCGGTTGCACCGGCTAACCTCATACCTCCACCAGCTCAGGGGTACCAACAACCCCAACAGGAAACTGGACCACCTCCAGGTCCACCTGCATACTATCCACCGCAACCTGCTCCCGCACCTGCGGTTCCTCAGAATCCCCCCAATGCCCAAGGACATGTGTACGCACAACAACAGCAGCCCCAATACCAAAATAACCAACGCAACCAGGGTGGGCAACCAAACCGAGGAAGAGGACGAAACCGTGGAAACAATCAAAACCGTAACCAAGCTCCACAACCTACCCATCCCCCGCAAAACAATAACGCGGCGCCCGCTCATCAGAATCCTGATCGGCCACCTAAGCAACCTAAAAATGCTAATTTACGGACAAACCATCCTTGTTCCATTTGCGGTGTCTATGGCCACTATACCCACGCTTGCCCACATCTCGAGCGAGCTCGACAACTATGGACAAATGACGCCCATCGTCAAGGGCAGGCGGCTCCTCAGCCACCACCCAACCCCCCACCACCTCCACAACAACCTCTGGTTCTTCAAAACCCCTTTCCAACACAGGGAGTGGTAAACACCCAGCCGTTAGCCCCCCAACAGGGCAACGTGCAACCACAACAAATTACTTACACAGCTCCTGATCAACCCATGTTTGATTCAGGCACCCACCACTTATTGATGATGTCCACCGCTGACGTCAATATCCAAACCCGTCGGAATCAATACAGACCGAATTCTGAAGCCCCCCCCGCCGAAAAGGATACCACTGCTAATCCCACTGATCAGACATTGCGTATACCTCAGGTTCCACTTGATGGCGCTTCTAAAGCACCTCGCTTCCCCCTTCGCCGAATCAACAACAACCCCAATGCACGAGCTGCGTCCAATTACAACATCGTAGATGACTTAGCTCAATCTCCCGCAGCCATGTCTGCGTTAGAAGTCTTAAAAACCTGTCCTACTCAGCGCAAGACTTTACTTTCCGCCATTGGGGCGATTGACCCAAATGATTCGAACTTGATGACCTTTGATTTAGACCAATCTGAACCACGACTGCCTTCTACCATAGCAGTCCAAGTTTCCGTTTCTATTCGGAATCTTGTCATTCATCGATGTATCATCGACGAAGGTGCATCCACATGCGTCATGTCCACTTTTGTTTGGCAAAAGTTAGGATCCCCTGCTCTCCAGCAATCCACCACTGCATTACGGGCCTACGATGGCAGGTCAGCTCAACCTCAAGGTTTATTACCCAAGGTACCCGTCCAATTAGGTGGGAAGACTGTGCTCATCGACATAGAGGTCATTAACGCCCAGCTTGACTATAACCTTTTACTTGGCCGCAGTTACATGTACGCCATGAAAGCGGTCGCCTCCTCCGTCTTCCGCACCATGATGTTCCCCCATGAGGGCCGCGTGGTCAAAATTGACCAACTCACCTACTATGACCCCAACGCCCCTGCAGCACCGGAGAATGTTCTCCCCATGATTGAACAACCCGCTTCTAGTGCAGTTACCTCCTTTGTGTCTTCTGTGGCACCCGGACTGTATTCGGATACACCAATGACCTCTACATTCCAGGCCATCCCACCACCGTCACCGGAGACCCAGGTCGCAAATCTCTGTACTGTTTCACAGAATACGCAAACATCCGGCGGTCAACCACCATTGATCCCCAGTCACATTGGTGTTACACCCATCCACACCATCCCCTTCCTATTTCCTCCTTCGGGTGTAGTAAGCGCCCCGGTTATGGCTACCCTTAGCCTACCCGGGCTAACATTGGGATTACCCGTGTGGTATATTCCGCCTCCCGTTCGATTACCGACACCAGACGTCATCCTCCAACCGGTACAACCTATTGTTACCACAAATCAGCCTCCTCCTGGTGTCACAATCCCATCGTCGTCAACGACACCTCCTCCTAACCTCAATATCCCTTCGTCGTCAATGAAACCTCCTCCTGGTCTCACGATTGCTTCGACGTCAAAGGATCCCCCTCTTCTTGCCAAGCCCACTGGGGGCAGAGGTCTACAACCATACACTGCTATACCACCTCCTAAGGCAGCCAAACCCCCACCAGTGTTTCGAGCTCCCCCCAAATGTTCATTATGCGATGAAATTGGCCATCCAACTCATCAATGCCCACATTTACCGGCACTCCAAGAACATATGAATATGTTGGACGATGACATCGGCATCCCAGTAGTCAGATTAGAGCCACCTCTACAGCCTCGCGACAAATCACTGCGCACTAACCATCCTTGTGCTATATGCAGTGTCTACGGCCACTACTCACACCATTGCCCTGATCTACCAGACTATAGAGCAGCGTTGTACGAGTTAAACAATGCCGATTTAGAGATATCTCCTCCCCTCATCGAGGAGATTCACCCTCCACCATCATCCTCGTCAGAAGAAGTCAATACGATATATATCATTTCGACAACCTTCAAACCAGAACCCCTTGATTTATGGTCTGACTACTTCAATACTGACGAACAGATTTTGGAGACACTCACTGCACCCGACTACCCTTGGGATGATATGCATCATCGCTCCTACTTCCTCCCGGAAGCATCTACCTCCACCGCATCCAACCAGCTATCAGTCGAGTCGAAAGACTTCATACCCGCTAAGGTCGATTGGTTAAAGGACCCTATCCCAGCACCGGATGCCTTTGAAGAAGGGAACATGTCCAACATTTCCCCCACTATACAGATAGACATTTCCACAACACCAGGGAAACCTGAGCTCATCTCGCTGGGCGCATCTTGCACTCAAGCAGAAACTCAGGCGTATAAAAAACTCTTTCAAGAGTTCCGAGACGTCTTTGCCTGGTCCTATACCGAGATGCCTGGTCTCGACCCCGCCATTATTGAACACCACATCGATACATGGCCGGAAGTACCCCCTGTTCGTCAGAAACAGCGACCTATTCACCCTGCCAAGCTCCCCGCTGTTAAGGCTGAGGTCGAGAAACTTCGAAAAGCAGGGTTCATCTACCCTATTCCGTACACCACCTGGGTGTCGAACCCCGTTCCTGTCAACAAAAATCAAGGCACCCTTAGAGTATGCACGGACTTCCGCGATCTAAACCACGCTTGTCCAAAAGACAATTTCCCCACGCCATTCATTGACCAACTCATTGATGAGTGTGCGGGCCATGAGGTCCTATCCTTCATGGACGGGTTTTCCGGATATAACCAGATTCACATCCGCAAGGAGGATCAGTACAAGACTGCCTTTACCACCCCATGGGGCACCTTTGCCTATCGCGTCATGCCATTTGGCCTTAAAAATGCTGGTGCCACTTTCCAGCGAGCCATGACTTATTGCTTTCACGACTTGGTCCATATCCTGCGAGTTTATCTTGACGACCTCACAGCTCGTTCCCGAAAACGATCAGACCACCTTAACGACCTCCGGCAAGTCTTCCTGCGTTGTCGTAAATATAAAATCCACTTGAACCCACACAAGTGTGTCTTTTGCGTCCCGGCAGGCCGGTTGTTGGGTTTCATTGTTTCCCAAGACGGGATCACTGTTGATCCCCTGAAAGTCAAAGCCATCTTAGAACTTCCCCCTCCTCGCACGCTTCGGCAGCTTCAGAGCTTGCAAGGGCGGTCCAATTTTCTTAGGCACTTTGTTCCTGATTACGCCACCAAAGTCCATGGATTCTTACGCTTACTTCGTACCCACATACCCTTTTTTTGGGACGAACAAGCAGACACGGCATTCGAAACCCTCAAGAAGGCTCTCACACAAGCCCCCTTGATATCCCCACCGGATTTCTCCCAAGACTTCACCCTTTACGTCTCGGCATCCGAACATGCCGTATCCGGAGTTTTGGTCCAAGAAGATGCTTCCCACAAAGAGCATGTAATTTATTACGTCAGCCAGACCTTGTCTGGCCCACCTCTACGTTACCCATACGAGGAAAGATTAGCCCTAGCTGTAGTCTTTTCCGTACAAAAACTACGACACTACATTTTGCTTAGTCATACCACGGTCGTGGCCGACTCCAACCCCATGGTCTACCTCCTCACCAGGCGGCTCCTTCAGGGTCGTGTCGCTAAATGGGTCATTATCCTCCAAGAATATGACCTTACTTTCAAGACTCCCAAAAGCACCAAAGCCCTCGCGCTTGCTCAGCTAATTACAGATCTCCCGTCCTCTTCGACATCACCCGTTATCCATACGGACCTGATTGACGAGCAGATCTTCGTCATTTCGTCGGACGACCCTTGGTACGGAGACATTTTGACTTACCTTCGTACGCAAAAATTCCGACCACACATCGATCGTGATGGACGCCGTCGCATACGACACCACGCACCCCGATACCTACTTATTGGAGATGTACTTTACCGACGCGGCGTTGATACTATCTTACGCCGCTGCCTATCCCATAGTGAGGCAGAACAAGTCCTCAATGATTGTCATAGCGGTGCCTGTGGAGGCCATTTCTCCGGTATGGCTACCGCCCAGAAAATCATTCGGGCCGGTTATTTTTGGCCATCATTGTTCACTGATTGCATCACTGCAGTCAAGCATTGCCAGAACTGCCAGCTCTTTTCCCCCAAAGCAAGAACCCCCCCTGCCCCCCTTCATCCAGTCATCACTGTTGGACCATTCTGCAAATGGGCCATAGACTTCCTCGACTGCAACCCCCCGTCAGCCGGCGGTCACAAACACATCATTGTGGCCGTGGATTATTTCACCAAGTGGGCAGAAGCCATGCCGACCTATAATTGCAAAGCCGACACGGCAGCGCGGTTTTTCTTCAACCATGTTATCGCTCGTTTCGGAGTACCACAACAGCTAGTCTCTGACCACGGCTCTCACTTCGAAGATGCCCTCTGGAAGGAATTATCAACCATGTTGAAATTCGAACACCATTTCTCTTCCGCTTACTACCCCCAAGGAAACGGCCAAGTCGAAGCGATCAATAAAATCTTGAAGACCATTCTCCAACGCACTGTAGACAAGCACAAGTCCAATTGGCATCACATGCTTTTCCCGGCACTATGGGCCTACCGCACCTCGACCAAAACCGCCACCGGTTTTACCCCTTTCCATTTAGTTCACGGCGTCGAATCTGTCCTCCCTATTGAGTGCCAGATCCCAGCCTTACATATCGTCGTTGAGCTCCTACCAGACACTTCCCCGATCGAGCAACGTTTACTGCTCCTAGAGCAGGCCGATGAAGATCGGCGCACAGCCATTCAAAACATGGAAGCTGCTAAACAACGATCGAAACTAAGTTACGACAAACGCGTCCACCCAAGAACCTTTTCGGAGGGAGACCTTGTCCTCGCTTACGATCAAGCTCATGATAAAACCAGAAAGGGAAAGTTCGTGTCTATGTGGCAAGGCCCCTACATCATACACACCTGCCTCGGGCAGGGGGCATACATTCTGACCGATTCAGAAGGCAACACCCTGGGCAACCCACGCAATGGGTTATACCTTAAAAGATTTTACCCATAGAAAATCTCATGGACACCATCGTCCATTTTTAGTATAGGCATACGTTTTTCGTTCACAAAAAATTTTCAAAAACCTAAATATTTGTTTTCTCTGCATGACTACAGATGGAGCCTCTTCCACTCTGCCATGTCGGCTTCGCTGATGGTGCAAGCCGTTGGTCTCCCAATCTCGCCTCCGCAGCTTGGGTAATATACTCCCCTTCACATGAGTTAATTCACATTGATGGAGTATGTTTAGGTGCCGCCACCAATAATCAAGCTGAATACGATGCCGTGACCGGTCTCCTGGCCGCTGCTCTCCAGATGAGCATACGTCACCTCAACGTTTTCTTGGACTCACAGCTCCTAGTTTCCCATCTCAACAATGATTACCAGGTACGCGATCCCTGTCTGTTCAGAAAATTCCTGCGCACTAAACAAATGGTTAGACAGTTTGAATCCATTACATTCACACATGTCCCAAGACACCTCAATGGTGTAGCAGATAATATGGCCAACAGTGTCCTCGACTGGCACACCAATCACATCATGTCATATCCATAAACAAAAATGCATCCAAGTGCAAAACATGTGCCTCCATGGGCATATACAAAAAACCGATATTGCATCCAAGTGCAAAACATGTGCCTCCATGGGCATATACAAAAAACCAAATAATGCATCCATATGCATAAACAAGTGCCTCCACGGGCATACATAAATCAATAAATACACTGCACCCACGTGCATAACATGTGCCTCCACGGGCATATACAAAAGACAATGTGCATCCACGTGCATACACGACGATAGATCCAAACATATATATCCACATATATATACAAATCAAATAGTCTACATGTCATAAGTGCCCTCAGCACTCGATATACCAAAAATACATCTGTCATACAAAAAATGCTTCCCCATATGCTCATGAGCATTTGGGGGCAAGTACAATGACGTCTAATCATCTGGATCCTCCGGATCCTCGGGCTCCTCCTCCGACTCCACCTCCGCCGGCCCAGCCGGGTCAAGAGGACCCCGAACTCGCCGCTCGGCTGGCCCTGCTGGATCGTCCCTCAGACGTATCCTCCCCGGTGCCGGCCCTGCCGGAGCATCTCCTCCACCACCCCCGTGTCTCGCAGCAAGCACCGCTGCCCTCAACAACAGTGACTGCCACTCAGGCGGTGCACCGAGACATCCCTGCAAAATGTCCCGATCAAGGTCCCTCCAGCCATCCTCCGGAAGTCTAGCTACGATCCGGGCTAAAGTCCGTCGAACACCATCTATAGCATCGTCCTGAGGGCCAACCCCTCGCCCACGGGCTCCATATCCTCCACCATGAGGAGGACGTACAGGTACTGGGGGACGAACAACCACCATCGCCCGCCCCTGCCGAGCCACATAGTCAGGTGGTGGTACAGGACCAATATCTGCACAAAGCAAGTAGAACCATCAGATACTATACAACAGATATCATCATGACCAATCATAATACATATGATATAACATAACATAAGACACAAAAACATACCGTCTAAGCTCCAGGCCTGTCCTGGGGCACGTGGCATCTCTGGGTCTCCCCGGTAGTCCATGCCGGCGTATGGATAGTCCTCGATCACCAGTGGCATCTGCTCCCACTGCTGGAAAAAATCCTCTGTGAAGAAGCCACGGATACCACCGCCAGCACGGGGCATCATCTGCCCCCACCTCATCATACGAGGCTCACTAGGAAGACCAGCACGAACGGGTACGTGTGGCCGTAAGGTCGGCACCCGCTCAAAGAAAAAACAACATAAAAAAGAGGCGTAACAGAACTCACCTCCCTCTCTCACGGCCTTGTCCAGATCTCTCCGGACACCGGCCAAGAACATCTGAGCCCAAGCATAGTAAGTACCCCGTAGAACGGAGTCCACCATCATCGTCTGCCCCCCAGACATACGATGTGGTGCAGCAGCACCCAAAACCCTCAGAACACAGGCACCAACGGCCCGCATATCCCACTCACGTAGGAACTTCAGACTGATAGAGCTGTTTACCAAAACAGCGTCATCCCCACAGAAGGTCTGTAAGAGGTCCTCCATATCCACGCCTGGAGGCAACCTCGGAGAGATATCACCCACCTCACCCAAGCGAGGCAAACCGGTCAAAAAATATACATCAGTGAGAGTAATCTCCAACCTCTCACCACCAATAATAAAGGCACCCTCTGCCGGCACCCACCACTGCACGAGCTTGTTCAGGAGTCTCCTCACTGAACGGATAGGAGGTATCTGAGCGAACTTCAAGAGTCCGCTCATGGCTAGGGTCTGTCTCACCCCCCCATCATTCTCGATCCTCGCCACAATCTCGGCATCAATCTCTCTCTCCCGCCATACGGACTGAGCCCTCCGCAACATCCTGCCAAGAAAACACAGAAAATTTTAGCCCCAGCATAAAAATTTTAGAAAAAATCCCATCGCGGCTTTTTCACAAAAAGCCGCGATGACCATCGCGCCTTTTCCACAAAAAGCCACGATGACCATCGCGGGTCCCATGAAAAAACTCGCGATGAACATCGCGAGTTTCGTCCAGACAGTCGCGATGGACATCGCGACTGTCACCCATGAACACGCGATGAACATCGCGGGTTCCGACCTCACAGTCGCGATGAACATCGCGACTGTGAGTCTAAAACCCGCGCGGTTCATCGCGGGTTCCGCCCCGAAACCCGCGCGGTTCCACGTTGGAGAGTCAACGTGGAGTTTCGCGGCTTTCGGGGGCCCACCGCCAAATAAAAAGGACATAATTGACTAGGTTAAGGCGAATAGAGTTACCTGCAACTCGCTAAATCGAAAACCAACAGTGAAATCTCCCGGAAATCGAGAAATAGCTCTGACTGCTCTATCAAACTCGCACGTAACAATGACATGTCATATTGGGCCCCACGTCCTATTTATAGAAATTCCCAAAATTTCAAACAACCATTGCGGTGTCATACGAAGTCCATTTCTCGAACCGTTGGTACCGTTGGGATCAGCACAGCGAGAACTTCATAAAGGTTCCTTCCGTTTCCCATTTTCATGGGGTCCATTTTTTGACCATTTTTTAGCACCTCTCGTCGCCTCGGTTTGCGTGCCACATCGGCCGTTCTCCGTTTTCGATGTGTCTTATATCGCCGGATTCAGCTTTCCGCACTCATGATGATGCTTGAGACCATTTCTCGCTCTCACCTTTAGATTTTCCGGGCATTTTTTCCACGCCCCCTCTTCGCCTCGGTTTGCGTGCCACATCGGCCGTTCTCCGTTTTCGATGCGTCTTATATCGCCGGATTCAGTTTTCCGCGCTCTTGATGATGCTAGAGATCATTCCTCGCTCTCACCTTTAGATTTTCTGGGCATTTTTTCCACGCCCCCTCGTCACCTCGGTTTGCGTGCCACATCGGCCGTTCTCCGTTTTCGACAATCCTTATGTCACCGGATCCAGTTTTCCGCACAGATGACGATGCTTGAGACCTTTTCTCACCCTCATCAATCCATTTTTGTTCGGTATAATTTTATCCCTTTTTCGGGCCGAGCAAACCCCTTTTACGAAAAAGGCACTTAGGGAGTTTCTGTTAAGCTCTTTTCTGACTCCTAAAACAATGAAAAGATCGCCGAGCAATCTTGCTTCCTTTCATGCTCGCTAAACGTATCTGAAAGGGCGTCTACCTGGTATAAGTTTACCCCTTTTCCGGACCTCGTAGACTAATTACGAAAAAGGTATACTCTAGTCACATCGGCTAGAAGAGTTCTCCATCCGCATCATTTTATGCTTTTTTGGGCCTTGGAGACTAACTTACGAAAAAGAAACACCAATAGAGCCCACTTACCGTTTTCAACTCTCTAAACATGAAAGCAACCATGAGCATGCGCCGTCCTGGGCTCACAAAATCCACAGGACCGTACCATTTCAGAGCACACTTTTATCCCTTCTCGGAGCTCATTAAAACTACGAAGAAGGAATCAATGGTGCCTCTTGGCGCTACAACACATCATGTCTACTCACATAGCAGCTTCCCCATTTTGGTCGCCTTTGTTCAGAGTATTCTGCAGTATGTCACCCTGAAACTCCCTCGACAGCTACCATCAGCTTCACCCCCCCAGAGTCAGTGCATACCCTTCAGTCCCTAAAAGATGATCCCCACACCTACAATTCAGTTCCCTACGCTGCCAGGTCAACCATGTCATCATGCTCTGAACAAAGGAAGTTTGAGTCTACCCATTTTTTGACCCATTTATTTCCCATCCCCACAAGTATGTCAGTCCTACCAGCAGTACTACATCACTTCAGTTCTACACCTCGACTCCTATCAAGGAAACATCATTGCCTTGTTAGTTGCCGGTCTCCCTCTGTCGACGACAACCACATTGATTCCAGAGGATAGACCTAGAGGTCCCTGTGTCTTGGACTCATTTCCATTTATGATGAGTGCCTACGAATCATTTCGAGAGGAATCCTCAGTGCCTCTCCAAATGGTTGTTTCTCACATGCTCGACTTCAACACCTTGATCGCATCATTGAGACTCGCACAGGGTATTGGTCCATTCACTTATTAGTCGAAGACCCCGGATACCTCCTGACTCCTCCACATTTGAGAGTCTTCCTATGGATAATACCAGCTACACTTTTTCTATAGATATCCGGGCTGCGCATGGCGACAGTATTCAGATTCACACCTGTTTCATACTCCCTTGAGTATACAGTTACATTTATACACAGAAATGACTCATAGTCGTTGAGTCCCTCCAGATGTTGGACACCTTCAGTTTCAGCAGTTCCACAGTTGATCCAGTGTATCAGTTATTGAGATCATTCATGATCATGAGTATATCCCACAATCATGTCCCCTATGGACCATTATGATGTACCAGTATATTTCTTCACGTATTAGATCCCCCTTCTTGGGACTAATTGTTTTGCCTATGTCTTGATACGAGCATGGGAATGCCCGCCTCGTCCTTTATCAGAGATTATACCTCATTCATATTGAGGCCATGTAATATTTTTTGTTTTTGCAGCTTCCAAGGGCCGTGGCTCCAGTCTCCAAACGGTCTCTTCTCTCCCCTAAAACCCAAAAAAAGGACAAAAGAACTATGATGTCTATCGGCCATACGATGAGCTCCTGCCCTCACACATCAGGGGGCAATCTGTTAACACCTAAAAAGTGCTCACTAGCTCATTCCCTTACTCACATGACCCATTTGTCCACTTTTCCACCATCTGAGCCTCTGAAACCAACAAAAGGTCACCAAAAGACCTTAGTACACCCCTTTTTCCATTAAAAAAGATTATTTTTCCAAGAAAATCATAAAAAACCCTCAAAAAGGGTCCAAATTCCCAAAAATATTAAAAAGGGAATTAAAATATTATTTTTATTCAAAAAAGGAAAAAGGAGGGAAAATTACCTAAACCATGTTGGTCAATACCATTGGTTTCCACAAAACCACAAATGGTATTCCTCACCACCAAAACCTATAAAAAGGTGGTAGGGGCTCCTCATTTCACATCCTTCCATTATCTCATCCTTATGCTGCTGAAATCTCCCCTGAGCACTTTTAGCCATTGAAGCAACCTTGGAGAAAGAGACCTATTGGAGTTTGGAGCTACTCATCTTGGGAGTTGCTCAACATCAACCTTCACCATTGAAGGTAATATCGCAAGCACTTGCTTGCCCCCCACTTTTCAATACAAAAAATTATTTATTATGTTTCTTGTTCTTGATTTTGAAATGTTTACATTATTTGCTTAGATTCTTGTTTAGATCCATGAAAAGTATTGTTTATTTAGTTTATTGTTTTTATTTCTATTGAAACTGCTACTACTAGTTAGTAGGTGCCCATAGCACTAAGCTTGGTTGCAAAACCGAGCCAACACCCACTAAAGTGGATGCGGCAGGCTGTTACACCATGGGAATCCCATCGTGAATTCGTCTTTGCGTATTAATGTTTCCCCTCCACCTTGTTGTGTACTGTAAAAGGGATCCTATCTACCTGAACTTCTCAATCAAATTCAAAAAATGAGCAAAATACCAGCTTACCTTGAAGCAACTCCCCGGCAACGGCGCCAAAATGTTGGTCAATATTAATGTTACTTAATTAACCTCCATTTAATTATCAAGAGGGCAATCGTAAACTTTGAGCTGCTACACTATATGTGTAGGAAAGATAGTTTTAAAACAACCCTAATATTTCAGAGAAATTCCACCTACAGCAATGCTTCAAAAGAACAATCTACTGATAAATTAAACAAACCCTACAGCAATCCCTTAAACACTCAACAATCCACACTCAGCTACAGTGCTGATAATCTATTCTACAAATGAAAGAGCTTAATAAGTTTCACAATAACTATGATCTATTGATTTGAAAACTCCACTATAATCCTATGAGATCTAATGCTTCACTCCACACTAATACTTCTAAAATTATTGCCAGAGTAACACCTGTAATCTCTTGACTTTAAATGGTCAACACACACAGCCTATTATAACGAAGCTTGGCTGGTTATTGTTATTAAATATACTCTGTTTTATTTATGCACATTAATACACACAGGAAAATGCCAAGGTTATCCAAACAATGCTCATTAATCAATAATAGGATTGTATGAAAAATATTCAATAGTTCTGGTTTGCATGTGCACTCTGTGAAGCTGGTGTTAATTCAGGGAAGCAACATTTACAAACCCTATTTCATCAATGTCAAACAGCCCAATTCTTCCTATTTAATTACTTATTTAAAGGATTATTAACAAAGCCCTATCTGCTCTCTAGATTCCAATCTTCAAACCCTCTCTGCAAAATATTACAAGTGCTGTTCCATTTCAACAAGATATCCTACAGCTCTTCAAACTTGAAAGTGAAAAGGGTGAATTATTCATCAATCACGCTGCAGCAAAAAAAAGATCTTCAACAGCTAAAGTCGATTTTATTAACCAAATTGCCAATACTACACTCCATACTGGAAATCGAAGAAAATAATTAAACCCACACCATTCCTTAATCTATTTTACAGTCCTGTGAACAAGAAGAGTCTAAACTAATCCTGCAGCTATTCATTTATCACTATATGCTGGCAGTGAAGACAATGTGAAAGCTCAGTCTATTTATAACTCTTCACAAAGTAAAGCTTGAATCGAACCATCACACGATTTATAAATACAAGAATTCTAAACAATAATCATAGCCATTAATACACAATCCACGCTGAAAACCAGAAAGGGGTGTTAAATAAAAAAACTGTTCCTGAATCTATTCAGCAAGCTAAATCAATTGCAAATGACTAAGAATCTGCATACATGCATATGAGTAAAACCATTAGCATCTATAGAACAGTATCAAAGGAAGAAAAACGTTATCCTCTATTGCAAAATACACAATGCGAAATACCAAAGGTTGGTGTTGAAGGGGGCCCTCCCTCAACGCCTTCCAGCTCTAAATCGAAAACTTAAAGGGAACAAACGCTGGTTGTATTAATAAAATGGAGTATTACAATCTTCTCTTCCTCGAGTATCCATCCTAAGGATTATTTATAGATGGATAGATGAACAAGATCCATCCCAAAATGCAGAGATTTGAGCAACTACCCAGAAAACGGCCAACACAAAATCTGGCAAAACCACGTCTGTTCCAGAAGCGATTTCTCCACATCCGTTCAGAAATTCTGAAAAATTCCCACGGTTAGGGGTAAATGGGGCCATTTTTGAAGTGGGTTTCGAACCGTTTTGAAAAATTCCCAACCGTTTGTTCATAAATTGAGCCCGAAATTAGGGTCCTGATCAAGGACGGAAATGACATTGCCAGATTGCTTGAGATCCATACACTGCTAAAAATGGAGGGTAACAGCTCTTTGAACGAAGGAAATCCATGAAACAGCACCGGAATAAACTTCATAGGCATCTGGAAGGCGATGGAAGCTCAAGAGACACCCCAAATGTGGATCGAAGCCCCCGAATCACTGGTGCAGCTAACGTGAACCTGCCCTAGAGCACCGAAAACCCTGCACAAAGAAATAACGAGCCATCAGGTTACCAGATATATATATGTGGAGATTTAAAAACCCAATTTATGCATAAAACAATGTAAAATAACCAAAAAATCACTTACCAAGCCTTTGTCCACGTTGGTCTCTACGAAAGCATAACCATACACAAATAAACATTAATAAAACTAATTTATCATGTGGTCTTATAGGTTTTATGCTGGAAAATAATGTATTGGACAGCCAATAATAGGAGACCAACATACCTTATTATGTCTGTGTGTGCAGATGGAAATGTGCTACGGATTCGCGGACGACACTAGCCAACATACCCGCAACCTTGCCTCGGTAGCCTAGGTGTTATACTCTCCCATCGGCGAGCTTATCAGCTCAGGAAGAATGTTTCTAGGTTTTCGCAACCAACAATGCTGCGGAATATCAGCTATTCATTGGAACCCTAACCAACGCTCTTTCCTTGGGTATGGACCATTTTTTTATCTATTTGGATTCACGACTGGTGGTCTCTCATCTTAACCGGGTTTATGCCATCCGCGACCCTACCCTAATCCATCTTTTTTGACGAGTTCATCTTTTGTAAAGGTCCTTCAAATCCATTGAGTACCTGCACATTCCACGAGACATGAACATAGTTTCCGACTCCATGGCCAACTTCATTCTAGATTGGTACATTGCACACACATAGCATATTCATGAGCTGTAAAAGCAGACATAACATGTAAATAACTGATCACATAAGCAAACACATAAACAAGATCTCATGTGGAACACAAATGTATAAAGCCGCCAAAATGTCTGTATATATATAAATCGAGATAAAGTAGTGCTGATACAAAAACTGAAGCACGATGGTTTTCAGTGAGTCTATACAAAATCTAAAGCCTGATAGCTTTCAGTAGTACAAAATATGAGGCTCAAAAAGCTCCCAGTACATACATAATATCATAAGGCCTAACGCCTAGCCCGTGCACGCTCGGGTCTCGCAACCTTCGCCTGTTAGCCATGGAAACAATCAACCACCCTCGCTACCTTGCGGAGTAGCGCACTGAATCCCAAGGTCACACCAACTGTGTACCTTTGCATGGCCCCCGGTAAATCATGCACTGTCGGATCTAGAACGTATAATGTCAACCTATTAAGGTTCTCATAGACATATTCCATCTCTACGATGGCATCATGCATGGCTAGGGCTACAGCTGGTGCCTCTCCCCTCCTTGCAAGAAGTGAAACTCTGTCTGGTCGTGAAGGGCCCACATCTGCACACACATGTTATTAACTCATCAGCACTACCCAAAAAAATTATAAATACACAAAATGAAAAAGTACAATGGTCATTGTTCTTACCAATATCTCCCCACTCTGCTCCCTCAGGAAACACCAGGTCTAGATCCTCCCTGAAGTCCATACCACCGTACGGATAGTCCTCGATCATTAGCAGCTGGCCTTCCATCCAGGTGAAGAATCCGAAACCATATCCGATGATCGGACCCCCACCACCATGGCAGGACATCACCTCCATCCATCGAGCCATATGAGGATCCCTGGAATCCCTATCATCCAAGGTCACCTGCGGGCATAAGAGAGGTACCCGCTCCAGAAATAAAGAGATCACTATTGATCCGTAACCGAATTGCTTGAGTTCACCACGCTGACACTTAGTCAACTGAGCTCGAAGGTTGGTGAGGAGTCCCTCACACCAGTTAAACACCTTGGGAGAAATATACTCCTCTGCATATAACATTTGGGACTTGGTAGCCAGATGAGCTGCTTGGCTCCTTGCTATCCTCACTATAGTGAAGAGTATGATGCGCAATGGACATTCTTGAACCTCCTTAATGGGAATTTTCCTACTACAGGAAACGGTATGTGGAGTACAATGCTGGGCGATCAAGTCATCCACCGTCTGGTCACTCCCTCGTGATCCGGTGAGAGACACAATAACCCCCCTCCAGGACAGTCTTGTCAAAAAATAGATGTCGTCAACATCTATATTCAGCACGTGTTCCCTGATCATGAAATACTGCTGCGCTGCATCCCAACTCCGGAGCATGTGCTCTAGTAGTGGGACTTGGGCCCTCATGCCCTCGACCTGGAAGTACTTCAACAGTCCACATTTTCTCAATGCATCCACACACAATGGATCATTTTCCGCTTGTACATCTTCTAATTCGTGTTCACGTTCATGCCATTCAAGAACCATGGTGACAGCCACAAACCTGTCAAAGGAAGCATTTAAGCACTATTAGAACTCACCCAAACCATTGAAATTTTTTCTTGCGGACTAGGTTTTGATTTGGATATGGATGTTTCCTCCGTCGCACCCTGTCATTGCTGATAGTGCGATGTCGTCGCAAAGCTCCCTTACAGGTTTTGCGATGACCAGGGTTTGTCGTAATTCCAGTAAAGGAGGCTTGCGGCGACCCGAGGGCGCAAAATCCCCTCATAAATCGACCTAAAAACCTAAAAAATGAACAAAAAAAAATTGTAAACCACTAGAAATTTGTTGGCTGAGGTCTAGGTTTACCTGCTCCTAACGGTTCGAGAAATGCTCAATCGTAGCTCCGATAATCGATGAATGAAAATCAGCTCCCAATGACATTTCTTCTCCCCAAACGTGGCAAATGAAAATGGTAACTATCTTTGGTCATTTTCCTATTTTATAAACAAAAAGGGAATATTCTTTTTTCAAATTTAGATGCTTTATGGGTTATTTGCTATAGTTTGGATTATTTTACTGCATTTGAATACTCGATTGACTATTTGACCTAGTTTTCAAGCATGCAAGAGACGTTAAGTGTTTCATTTGTGCCATTCTCACATCGTAGCGATCATCTCATAAATGCCGTCAGGTATGAACAACCCGTTGAATATTTTTGTTGTTATTTTCGCCCATTAGAATTCAGTTATTTAATGATGATGAGCTAACTCTTTGTTCTTTCTTGTGCTCATAAAACCATGAGAATAAGTCATCGAGTTATGATTTATCACTTTTCCGGGCTCGTTAAACTCCTACGGAAAAGTAACCCCCCTGGAGTCTATCTCTAAGCTCTTTTCAAGCTCTCGAAATACGAAAAGATTGCCAAGCGAACTTGTCACATTCATGCTTTCTAAAGTATTTGAACAGTGGTCTTCCTGCTGATAGTTTACCCCTTTTTCGGACTAGGGGGATCTATTTATGAAAAAGGAATACTCCAACCAATCATGACTGGAAGAATCCTCTCTTGCATTGTTTTACCCTTTTTCGGGCGAAGAGGCTAACCTTACGAAAAAGGACCATTGGAGTCTTCTTTAGCTATTTTTTAGAATCTCTAAACATGAAATGATAACCGATTTTACCTTCTATGGACTCATTAAAATTTGACATTGAAGGGCCCGATATGGGACGAACCCCTCCTTTCCCAGGTTCAGGAAATATTTGGGATTGGACTCATCTATGAGATGAGCTATACTGAGCATTTGGTTACCCTCATCAAGCTCGTAAAAAACACATGACGCACTCATCATTCATGATGGGGAAAAAGGAAAGCTTTTATGATACACTTTTTACCTGTGGCAGTACCTAGTCGTTCTTGAACATGGCACTCATTTTCATCCGCATACCATACTTGGGTCATTCGTTTGTCCTCGAGTTTTACTTATTTCCTGAGTCTTGTTACTCCTTTGAGTCATCCAAAGAATAATTCCATCATCAGTTGCATTAGGCGTTAGCGTCATTCTCGCCATATCAATACTACCAAGTCATGCCATGCCCATATTCAAGAATACATTCATCGTTCATTATCTTCAATCAGTACACCTTCCACCATGTCAGGTCTACTCTGAGTCAGTCCTGCATGTTACTATACCATCTGATCTACTCCAAAAATCTGTAATCGAGTTTCATGTCGATGATGGGGGATTCATCATGGCCCTCCTTTGACAGATTCATCCTTGTCGACTTCAACACATCATCCGAGGATTGAATCTAGAAACCAATCGAGTACCTTGGGCCTAAATGCCTCAATGGCAGGTTACCTCCCTTTCAACATGAGTTTACATCATTGACTCTTGATTGAAAGATTTCATCATGCGTTTGACTTCAACTCATTTATTCACTCTTGGTGATATGTACTATGATACCTTGGGGGATCATTGACATTAATGATGATTTCCCTCGCACTTGTTAATGGTATACATCAATGACCGGTAATCAAGTGGTTTCTACCATGTTCGACGTCAAGAAATTTGTAATCACATGGATAAATTCATCATTGCGGGTTTGGCTTGAAGACCCTGGGGAGTCATGTTTTACCCAGGTTGCGATGGAGATTGTTTTGAGTCATGTTACACGGATCCACTTTTGTATTGGTCGTGTCTGTGTTATAATCTCATCATGGATCTACGCTTGTGTCTAGTAGCCATGATTATGTTTAGTCGGTCATTACTACCATGGATCTGCATTGTATTGGTCGGCAGCCATGTTGTGAATCGTATGAGACTGTGTACTCAGAGTTAGTTGTACTGCAGCAACATCCTTCGTCTGACAAGTCCATTGCCATTCATTCTGTCAAAGCATTTCACCTGTCAAGTTCCAATAGCTTCATGCTTTGGGGGGCAATCTGTTACACCTAAATCTTGCTACCATGAGACTCAGTGTGAACATCCCTGAAGTTTCCCATGACTAGAGGGATTAACTGAACCATTATTATAGGTCGTCGCAGTTCACCCTTGTGCAACCTGCGACGTCACGGGTTTTCCTAATGCAGCCTGCGACGATGTCAGTTAATTGGATAAAAGAGCATCTTTGAGCCCATTCTCAAAGTTGAGTGATGTGGATCCCTATCCCTAGCCTATAGGGGAGCTAGCATTCGGTTCCCTAGCCTTTTGGAAGGATCCCCTATCTCTCTCCTACCATATCTCAACCTATGTTATCCTCTTAGTCCTATATAAGTGAAGCTCATTCCCATTCCAAAGGGAGGAAGTCTATAGTACCTACATGCTTGTGAAATTAGCTTAGGAGATCTCTATTCATCTCTTGGGAGATCCATACTTCCTTTGGAGGCTTTGGCATTGGCTTGTTGGAGAAGGATTGCTAAGTCTTGGTTGTAATCACTTCCTTCTATGTACTTTCCCTTTTTATACAGTAATATAAATGCTTTCCACCAAATGTTGTTGCGTTGATGATGTTTGTGTAGTTTTCCTGCTTAACTGCTTACTTAGATCTGTTATTGTTTAGATGCATTTTACTACTTGTGTTGTTTTGTATGTCTTGACAAGTTTTGCAGCTGAGATCTGAAGACCATAGAGCTTGGGACAACATCAAGGAGAAAGGATCCGCGATCTGAAAAAGGTAAAGCATCTAGTCACTCGATCTCTAATTAGATATAGGAAAGTCATTTCATATTCTGTTTCATTTGTTCTAGGCTTGCATTAAGTCTAGGGAGATCACGTCTTGAGTCCACTCTTGGTAGATTGTTCGATAACAGAAACCAGTGTTGCTCAGGGTCTTCTATACCCTTTCCTTTGAATATAGGCAGCTTGATGTCGTCTGTCATTCTTCTTCTAGGAGGCGTAGTGTTCTGTGATGTGTTAGGTATACTACTACTTGGAACGTTCTGAGTACTTGCTCTTGCGGTGTTACTACTACTGTTGTTCTATGGGTTAGTAGTATTTATGTCGTCAACTGGAGGTTTCTGCGGAGTAATAGGACGATAGGCAGTTACTTTAGGCTCTGCTTCACTATTAGTCTCAACCTGATATGAGTCCCTATTACTTCCTAACTTAGTCTCTCGAGAGGTGCGAGGTTCATATCCATTAAACCTATTTCTGGTACTATACTTGTATCTTTTACCACTTTGTAATGTATAGATTTTTTCCTCATTGTCACTGTCTATGTTACTGAACATTACAGATTTAAATTTCTAGGAATATTATTGCATTCTTAAGACACCTTTCTCTACTAACAACATTTTAATGTATAGACTGGTGATTTGGGTGGTGGAAATGGAAGGAAAAGTGATGTTGGAAACTAATGGTGAGGAGGATGAAGTGGGAGGAGAAGTCAAGGTAACAATAACAGGGAGTGAAATAGGAACTAAGGTTACTGATGGTTGTGAATATATAGTTGGGACCTGGACTTCAGTAATTTGTGGTAATAAGGTGGGAAATGGAGTTACCAATGGTTCTTGTGAAGTGATAACAGGAATAAAAGGTGTTTCAACTATGGTGGATGATGGAAGGGTGGCATCAATTGATGAGATGGAAGGGAGTGTAGTGGAAGTAAGATGAGGTGTATACGTAGATGAAGTAGTCACTATGGTTACTTCTTGAAAGTGGAGATTTGGAAGAGGATCATCCATGACTATACCTTCTAAAAGATCAGCAGAATTTGGTGTAACAGTAACTTCCTGTAAAACAGGTACAACAAGTGGGAAAGAAGATGGAAGCCTTTCATCCTCTAGATCACTGTCATCAATCATGGTCACCACTATTACAGAGCTTGCAACCTTTTGTTTCTTCACTAGGGTTTTTGTTGTACTAACCTAAGTATCCACTACTGAACACATCTCTGCCAATTCTCTTTTCATCTCAGTAGCCAACTGAATCAAAGTATTAAGATTAGCCAAAGGCCTGGGCTGTGTTAATTCTTCAACATGGGCCTTGCCCTTGTCATCGACATGGTAAGTAAGCATCAAAGGGGTGCTTGCTTTCTGAGCTTCCTTCTCTGCCTTGTCCTTCTGCACTTTTTCATCAAGTGATAGCTCAAACTTTTTGTATTGCAAAACTTTAGCTTTGAGCTCATGTTGATACTGAAAAATAAAATTCTTTTCTTCGAGGGTGGAAGTCTTGTTCAGGACCTCGGCAAATGAATCAACAACCTAGTAAATAGAATCATCAGGGTCAGTCTGATGAGCATACTCACTCTTCATTTGCTCTTGTACAAAATGGTTCATCAGAAAAGACCTAGGATCATGCATCCTCTTTGGGGCTTTCCCAAGCTTGAGGGAAACAACCTTTTTTCCAAGTAACCGAGCATGGGTTGAATTTTGAATTATTAGAGGCCCAAGGTGAAGTAGGAACTTTGGCCATCCTCTTCTCTTGGCACCAGTGAGTTTTGGGAAGACACCATCTGTTACTGTCTCATAAGCAATCTCTTCCAACAACAGTCTATCTGGTACAATTCTGGGAAAAAGATGGGTTGTGTTGCTTCCCCAAATCCTGACATAGGAGAAATACTCTCCTACATACCAATCACCCATAGTGGAGACTATTGCCTTAGCATATTCAGAAAAAGTGGGAGCATGAAATTATCTTCCCATAGTGCTGATCAATAAATGTGAATAGGTGGTGCAGACATGGTCCAATTCCATCCCATGGAGGGAAATTGAAAATCCACACAGAATATATCCATAATGTAATCCAAATGAAAGAAACTGGGATTTCTGGAGGCTGGAGTATTTTGGTATTTCTTAATTTCCACCTTGATCTCTAGTGATAGAATTTGAGCCCAGTTGAAGGACTATTTTGTAGTGAGTACATGGTGAGCAAGGGGTGCCCACTCAGCCTTAGATACTGAGCAATCAGGTAATCCGTACAACCTACAGAGAATGGACGCCAACAGAGCGAATGACTCTTTAAACCAGGAAATGGGGTAGCATTTGTCAGGCTTAGGCGTGAAGCTTGCAGGGGTATTCATCCAATATTTTAGCATTTAATCAAAGTTGAATTGGGTCTTGGCAGAGTCCGGGAATTGAACATTCAACAACTAGTCGAGTTGTCTTAGGGAATAAGCTTTGGAGAAAGCTTCGGGCCGAAAAGAGGTTAGTTGTGCCCTAGACTTATCATTGAAGGAAAGGTCTTGAGTTTGGGAGTAATAAATTATCCACTTGATGACATCGGTATAGGGCATAAGGGTTGGTCTAGCAGCAATGGCATGTAACTGAGACGTGCTGATGTTCCTATAAAAGGATTGGTTTTGTTGGATTTCAGAAAGGTCATCATTGTCAAACAAAGAGTAAATATGGGCCCAATCCAGGTGAAGAGTTTTAGACACTCTTCTATTGGTATTAGAGAGGATTCCACTTTTCAGGTCTTTTTTCTTGAGTTCCCTAAGGGCCATTTTGGAGCAAGTGTTTTTTGGCATGGTTGGGTAGCTTAGAACTATGATAAAATAGAAACAACAATCAATTAAAACTAATTTAAACTCTGAATTATCACCAAAATGTAGACAAAGGTGTCAGAAAACCAACATTTGTTGAAAATGGAAGTAAAATGGCAATCCTGGTAAAAATCTGCAGTAAAAATCCTTCGCGCAAATGAAATTCGTAATTCGAAAAATTGTGAAAAAAATCGTAAAAAATGAAAATACTAAAGCAACAGCGGGATCAATCCAGTCCGTAAGATCAAAAGGAATCAACGGCTCAGATTAAATCGTGAAGAGCAAAAAATAAATTACAGGATCGACTTTTTGCAAAATTTTGACTATGGCTTCTACAGTCTGTAATCTGCAATGAAGGCTGCAGGTTGTGAAACTTCAAGTTTGGGCATAAGTTAATTTAATGTTTCTGCAATCCGCAATTTAATAACGAAACGGTGAGAAACAAAAATAAAAGTCAATCTTTCTGCAATCCGCAACTTCAATTGGTTTATTATGGTTTTCGCAATCCGCAAAATGCAGGTTGTGGGTTTTGGAACGTGAATGCTTATTTTCAACAATTACGTACTTTCCGCATTCCGCAATTTTCAATTTGCGGGTTGCGGATTCCAGATGTGCAAAACACAATTTTATTTTCTAAGTGCTTTTCTGCTTTCTACAATCTGTAATTTGCGGGTTGCAGAATGCAGAACGGAAAATTCGATTTTATTAAAAAGTTTCCCGACATCCGCAATCTGCAATTGTGGGTTGCGGGTTGCAGAAAGGAAAGATTTAAAACTCAAAAAATTTAAACATCTGCAATCCGCATTGCAGATTGCGGGTTGCGGAACAAGAGTTGCGGAAACGACGTAAATTCAAGAAAAAAACAAGTTTTCCGCAATTTTCAAAACACACAAAAGAAAGGTTTTTTCAGTAAACCTAATTAAATCAAAAGCATGGGAATAAGAAAAGATAAAGACAACAATCAAAAACACCCAAAAATGAGTAAAGGAATTCCAAGTTACCTTCAAAAATAATAGTGGGGCTCCCATTTTTATCAATAAAAAAGTATATGTTGTGCCTACAACAATCTCCCATAGTAGGATCCTTGGACTTGTGCTTGGTTGCAAATGGTTACCAACTTCTGTAGGTTTTTGTGTAACGACAAACCTTACAGTCATAGTAAAGGTTCCTCCCCTTTTACTTTTCATCTTTTAACTCTAAATTTTACAACCATTAATTCTTCCTTCCTTCCACTAGTACAAAATGAGAGATAAGTGACAAGGTGATCAAAACAATTGGTCACCATAGTTTTTTCAAGGGATAAATGACCAAAATTGAGAAATTTTAAGTGAACTAACTAAAAATGACCAAGATAAATGACCAATTTGGTCACGGGATTAGAACTAAAATAAAAATGGCCAAGATAAATGCCCAATTCGGTCACGGGATAAGAACTAAACTAAAAATGACCACATAACAATTGGTCATTTATTTGGTCATTTTTAGTTGTATCACTCAACAATAGAAAATTACAATTTTGACAATGTATGCGTACAATTTACTAAATTTTAACATTGCAGATGAATTTGTAGGGGGTCTCTGAATCCACCTGTAGTGTTAAAATTTAGTAAATTGTAAATGCCCTCATGTGTCACAACTCAACAATTGACCCCAAATTAGCTTATACATTCTATATTTATATAAAAATAAATTTATTATTATTAGACAAATTTATGATATGAAGCCCCATAACCATATAACAATGGTGAGTCACTAAAGAGTTTAACCATAAAATATAGGTTTTATGACCCAAATACCCCATGCCAATACTCATCATAGAGTTTCAAAGTTATGGCAACATTTAACAACAATACCCTTATTTTCCATCTTACACTTTAACCATGACAACCTTACAAACATAGGTTTCAATAGTTCAAGGCCCAAATGAAAGGTGCACCATTTCAAAGAGTAGCCAAAGTATATAAATACACTTCTCCAAGGGATTGATGCACAAATATTGGAGAGAGAAGAATGGGTGAAAAACGGAGAACGTAATGTATAATGTAAAAATGTATAGTTGATAATGTAGAAGATGATAACTGAATACAATGAGTTGGGCTTAAATAAGCCTGTCTTGCACCTTTTCACCAAAGGGCATGACTATTAATATTAATTATATTTTATTATTATTTTACTCTTACATTTCCTTCCCCTTAAGGGAAGCTTTGTCCTCAAAGCTTATTTGACGACAATGATTACGTGAACTGTCGCATCGTCTCTGATGTGGACACCTGTATGGTTTGCTACTGGTGGGTTTTGTCCGTGGTTCTATTTTGAATATGTGTTCAATTTTTCTGTTTGGTGGGAGCTCCATAGGTAGCTCTTGAAACACCTTACGATGTTTATGAATCGACTTTTGTATCTTTAGTTGTTTGTCGCTACTTTATTTGTTAGAAGCTTCATTTCTTGACATTGGAGTATGTACGTTGGTGCGTCCTTCCGAAGTAGCTTTTCTATCTAATGTGATGTAACCAGCTGTGTCGGAGGTGGTTGGAACCCGTATAATTTGTGTGTTTTCCCGAACGCATGGAATTCAATAAAATGTTCTTGGTGATTTGCGGAGTATGTAACCAAGGTTTGTAACCATTGTATTCCTAATACTACGTCGACTCCTCCCAACGGCACCACAAAGAAATCTGATTCTAAGTTATACTCTTGTATTGTAACTTGACTTGGTGACATTTCCCTACATTATCAATCTTCTTGCCATCTGCTACCATAACCCTCGTGTTAGGAACTGGAAAAACAAATAGGTTAAATACCTTAGCAAGGTTGACATTAATGAAGTTATGGGTGTTGCCAGAGTCGATGAGAACTGTGACGCTATTCTTTTTTATATGTCTTCTAAGCTTTAATGTTTGCGGTTGGGAGATTCCGGTAATAGCGTCTAATGATATTTGTGGGGTGTCGTCCTCAATTTTTGTGTGGTAGTCTTGTTGACTCTTTGCATCCTTTTCAATTGGTTCCTTGAATTCCAACTCTGCTTCATAGGCATACAATTTCTTTTGTAAG
This sequence comes from Larix kaempferi, assembly GCA_027924585.1. Taxonomy (NCBI): domain Eukaryota; kingdom Viridiplantae; phylum Streptophyta; class Pinopsida; order Pinales; family Pinaceae; genus Larix; species Larix kaempferi. The sequence goes on from BSBM01000142.1 coordinate 3,253,971, forward strand.
CATCTGTGCGTAGGATCCCATTTGTCTCCACAGAACTTACATTTCCCTTCTTTTATTCTCTGGGATTCACGCCTTCTCTAAGTTGAGGCGGTGTATATCTTGGATTTCCTGTGTATGCTGATTGGAGGGGGTTCTTTTTGGATTCGTCTTAGTTGAAATTTGTATGAACGGATTTGCTTTCAATAATCCTGGCTTTACGTCGTGCTTCCTCCATGGTAGCGATGTTATGTAACTCTATTTAATCACGGATGTGTTGTTTTAGGCCGTGTATGTAGGTCTGTAGTCGTTGGTCATCGGTTAACTCTGGAACTCGAGTCGACAGTGCTTCCCACTCACAAGTGTACTCATTGACACTGCTTTTCTGTTGTAACCTTGTGATTCTGGCAAAGAAGTCTTTTTCTTCAACGCCTTGGAATCTTTTAATGAGGTCGTTCTTGAAACTAACCCAGTCGTGAGAACAAATTCTTGCAGTTTTCTTCCACCATAAGTACCAATTGTAAGCGTTGCCTTCTAGATGCATGGAAGAATATTTAAGTTTATCCTCTTCGTAATGGATATTGTGGATGTCTAAGTATTCCTCGGCTTTGTTAATCCACACTATGCACTGTCGTTCGTCCCCATCGTATTTGGGTAGCTCGACTTTCACCCAAATTTGGCGTCCTTGTGTGTATGAGAATGATGACAATATGTTGAAAGGATCCAGCTGCTCCAGTGTTCTGGGAGAGTTGGGTTGCAGATCTTTTGGTACTGGTAATCTTTCCAAGATGGCTTTTAAAACTGCCTCATTTTTCTTTTGGTTGTCTTGTAGAGTGAAAATGGAATTCTCTATTCGCGACGTGATTTGTGTCCAAGTTGCTGCCAAATGGTCATTGGTTTGATTGATCTTTGCCTGGAGTTCCTCAAACTTCTCATTGATTGAATCGAATCGGGCGTTTAATTCACTCATTGATATGGTGATTGGTGGAATCCTCTCGGCGCTGAATGTGGATTTATTTTTATTTGCTGTACGAAGCCATCCCGCCACGATTTTTTTTTTTAACTAATTATAATAATAAAATAATAATGATGAAGACGCTCTGCAACTAGGAAGAGGCGACTTGATCTTGGCGGCCATGGTTCCTTCCATGGCTGCCAACCCATTTGTTTCCTGGTCTTAGCGGGCATCAGTGGAGGCGGCGGTGTTTTCCCTCTGTGGTGGCGCTCCCGGAGATGCCCCATACACTGCTCATTAACAGGGTGTCGGTATTCAGATCTCCTCAACGGGCTGCTGTTCTTGAATCGTCGACCCCTCTCACGCGGATGCATCTGCTCCAAATCGGTTTCTCTCTGCTGTTGTTCTGCGTCATCCACCGCCACATCAAGAAGTTCAAGTTTCTTGGATCAAGATCTTGCACACGGGCTTACTGCATTTCGATCCAGCGTCTATTGTTGGCGATTGCAGAGCCGTCAGTTTCAATGCTGTGGTCCGAGGCTTGGACGATTTCTTGACCGTGGCTGGGGGAGCCGAGTGGGGACAGAGCCAAGCGGAGGCACAACCTCTTCCATTTAAATGCAGCATATGCGAATGCGAGGGATTTCCTACTCTACGGGAATGTCGAACTGCGCATAGAGAATCCGCATTGTCTCTGCGAATATCAGCTCGCTGTGCAAATCGGGAGCCATAAATGGCAGCAGCCACTGAAGTGGAGGTTTTATGCCTTCAAAGTTATCACTCGCGGATGCATCTGCTCCAGATCGGTTCTCGTCCACCGCCACATCAAGACATTCAATCTTGTTCTTGATCAAGAACTTGCACACGGGCTGTATTACTGCAATCGATCCAGCGTTCGGCTAATGTTGGCGATTGCAGATGGGCGTCTCATCAATGCAGTGCACGAGGATGCCCGGAACAGGCTTGGACCGTGGCTGGAGTAGAGGCTGAGCCGAGTGGGGACAGAGCATGACGCATCGGCAGTTTGGCATGGAGACGCAGATTCAAGAACCTGAGCAGAGGATGATGGACGGCGTGCGGTGGAGGCATTGCTTAGGGTGTCTGGCCGATTTCTTCATCAGTAGTTGCTGGCTGTTCTCCAGTTTGGGAGATCCAGAGTTTGCTGCTTGTCCACAGACTTGGATCTGCTGTTCTACTGAGGGTTTCGGTTTGAAGACGTCTTTTGGGTTTATTGTTCAAGATTCATCTTCTAGTGGCGAAGTTTTATTGAATTTCTTTTTTGGTTCAGCTCTTTATAAGCTGTTTATCTGCTTATATGGGACAGAATATGTGAAAATGTAGGGATCCCTGTGATTCTACTACATCTGCAGAATGTAATTTTAATCATCTTTTTGAAATAAAATTACGGACTTTTTCCCAGGAAAAAAAATAAAATAATAATGATTATATAATATAGTTTTTTTCTAATTAATAATAATATTAATAAACAATAATATTAATAAATATTATAATATTAAATATTATTAATATTAAGGTATTAATATTAAAAAATTCTTGACAGCCGACCGTGGCGAATGGAGCTGGGCGAATGGTGGGTGGAAGAAGGAGGATGGCGGGGGCTGCGAGCAGCAACACAGGGGAATGGCGGAGGTGTAGGAGGGCACGGGGAATGGAGGGGGCGTGGATCACGTGGGGTGGTGGAGGAGGGTATGGCGAGCAGAGGCTCAAGGGTGGAGCAGCGGAGGGGTAGAGGATGGGGAGGTGATGGGGAGGTGGCAGCAGCCGTGGAGGTGGCAGCCGCGATGGCATTGTAGCGGAGGAGGGAGTAGGGAAGTCGAGAGCGGAGGAGGTGGGTTGATGGGGTGATGGCAGTGGTGATGGGGTGATGGCAGAGGAGTGGTGAAGTGGGAAAGGGCATGAAGAAGAAGATGGGGGATGGATCAGGTGGCAGGGGAGAAGACGGGGAATGGAGCGGGCAAATGCAGAGAGGTGGTAGCTGGTGGTGGGGGCGGCGTGAGTGCGTGAGGGAGGTGGCAACTGGTGGTGGAGGGAAGCGTGAGGGAGGTGGATGCAACGGAGGGATGTAATGTGGTGGGATGCTGCCGATATCCGAGAGGCTCTGATACCAATGGAGAGAGAAGAGTGGGTGAAAAACAGAGAACGTAATGTATAATGTAAAAATGTATAGTTGATAATGTAGAAGATGATAAATGAATACAATGAGTTGGGCTTAAATAAGCCTGTCTTGCACCTTTTCACCAAAGGGCATGACTATTAATATTAATTATATTTTATTATTATTTTACTGTTACAAATATTCACCAGTAGAATTTGGTGAATCTAAAAAAATTAGTCACAAAAGTGTTTTTAAGTATTTTTCTTTCAAAAAACATTTATTCAATCTAGTTTAAAATATTGGTATTTTTCTTTCAATCTGGTTTAAAATATTGGACTATCAAATTGATATACCTTTCAATACAATAATGAATTATGATTTAGGCTTTGCTGGAGGGGAAAGGAAAAGCAGCGCTCGAAGAACTAGAGGATTGGGAAAAGGGAATCCGAACCTACAACTTCTGGTGTGAAGGCTTTAGCAACTGGTAAATCCCTGTAAAACCATTTCTCACAATTTCTCGGTGCATATATCTCCTTGGTTACTTAAATTGAATGGAATATAAGGCAAGGAGGAAAAACCTCGCATGAAATATTAAACCTTGCAGACAGGTGGGATCACTCAGTAGATCGTCGTCGATTCAGAGGAAATGATTGGGAAGAAAGCATTGAAAGAGTTCAGGCCCGTAGCAAAATATCTCTATCTATCCCTCCAATAGTTTGATTCATTTTCGGATTCAGAGTGGGAAGCCCTTCTACAAACTCAACATTTGAGCTTTTTCATACCACCATACTTGTTTGATTTCTAAGCCTTGGACACTTGAGTTATTTATCATTCAACCCATTCCTCCATCCGAATATAATTATGCTTTGATTTTTGGACTCTGTTTGATAATGATAAAAAAATACCTCCACCCAACTATTAGATCTGCACTTGCCGGGTATGTCAGTCAATCAGTCAAAAAGATAGACAATTGATTCCCTCAATATTTAATTGCAGCGATGATTTACTACGAGAAAAACTATGGCTGAGATGTGCCTATTGAAAGTCCACAAGATCTTCTGATAGATTTTCATGCGAGATTGATTTTGGAAAGCATGAGCTCTCTAAGGCTCAAAAAAGGTTGGATGGTTAAATAATTGCAAAGTTCCACAAGAAGCCCAGATTCCCTAAGGAGAAAATGTCAAGAATACCCTCAGTGCCAGTGGTAGGGTTTCACGGCCTTGAAATAAAAGCAAGAACAATAAAGAAGGGTTTGCAGCAATGAGTGAGATCATTGCATTGGGGGATTCAATCTCAGTTAAAGAGGCCAATCTCTTCAACCTCATCGTGGTATTGTTTTCTAACTAAGCCGAATTAGAATCCAACGATTCCAAGTGACTCAAACAATTCTGAATAAACCATTTGGCATGTATGTTTATGAGAGGCTGTATCTGGCCAAGTTTAGTGAGCGTATCCTTTTTAGAGTTTACCTAGGTTGGCATCCATATATTTTTATGAAATTTTCCTTGCACATTGTGGTATTGGCAGAGACAAGAAGACATAAGAAAGTAGAAGAAGCTTTGAATCACATGCATAACTAGTGGAAAAATGGCAAAACATTCTCATCAGTTGGGTTTTCATTTCCATCCATGAGAATCAATTCAATGGCTTAGGATATGGGATTGGAATTCAATAATGAATTTGGTATACAACTTGTTGTTGCAATATTTGTAGCAGAAGCTATTAGGAGGGATTCAAAGTCAATAACATGCCACTTTGAGATTCTATAACTGGTCTGACTTGCTATTGTATGTATTCTCCCTTTTAGACATTTGTGATCCATCAGATGTTTTCATTATGCTCTTATTGCTAATTCAAAATTTTAGGTTCAGTAAATGCTCATTTTCCCCATTGCGAGGGTGTCCCGGACTCTAGTTTGCCTCGACAGTTGAGAAAATGAGACGATATCAAACTTACAGTGTTGACCAATTTTGTAGGTAATTCTTTTGTTGTTGGAATGTAGAGGGACCATATTAAGAATGATTGTATCTATATAGCTGAAATAAGGTCAAAATCATGCAAATAATATGCCATCTGGGTATATGTGGAAGTTGCATAATCCATATTGCAATTTTCCTATTTTGACTCCTTCAAATCAATTCTTAAAAATGGATTGCATAAATATTTGCTCATCATAAAAAAATATGAAACATTCAATTGGTTCTTATTTGACCTGGGTATACTTTTGTTCTTATAATGATATTTTTCTTTGTGTTAGTGAGAGTATTCTTCTCCTTTATTGTATAGTTTTGGTATTAATACATAGTGTTGGAGGTGTTTTTTTTTTCTACTACTATTTCTGGAAATGAATATACTAACTTGAGAAAGAGTAAAAGGCACTGATGTGGTTTACCATTTTAATTTTCAGAAAATGCAATAGAATGTCAAAACTTTCCTTTAGATCTGATCCATTGTATCCACAGAATTCATTCTTTGCATTGAATAAAATCTCATCCTTAACAAATCTGATCAACTTCCTAACATTTTAGCTTTAGTTCTAGTAAAATAATCAAAAAGACAAGATTCTATCTAATTTTACATCATGCCTCTCCTCACAACTGAGATTAATCAGAAATTTAAATTTCCAGGAGCACAAAACATTTGAAAAATAGATTGCATGTTGACAGTGGTATTTTTTTGGTTGGTTTTAAGTTAACATAGCGTGGTTGTATGCCTTGCGCAATGTAGGATAGCCAAATTCAAGCAGAATTTTGTAATGCCCTTTGTTGGCCCATTTTAGTGAAACAGAACAGTTTCAGGGGACATTTTGATGATCAAATAACATGGCAGAGAACTTTGGGGCACCATCTGGTTTGTAACTTTGTACATCTCTTGTATTTGTGGATAAGGAAATGAAAGGTTGCATTATAATTCACTAACACCTAGAGAAATATTTCATTTCAACGTCCAGTTAGCTGCTCAAAGCATAGCTAGGATAGGTATTTTTAGGAAATATGTTAATTTTCTAGAGGTTAGGGCTAAGGCTAGCATGCTGACTCTTCTTTTCCTAAGAAACGCCTTAGCCTCCTAAATCTCAAGTATCATTAGATAATTATTAATTAGTGTCACATCACATTAATAAATGGGGCCAAGACATGATAGCTAATGATAGTGATGTATGACTAGGACAATTGCTTCAGCTGGTCATCTCCTCTAACAGGTTATGTGATGTGTGCCTTTCATTTTATTTCTTATTGAATTGATGCATACTATCTCTCTCTCTCTGCAACGTTAATTCGGTGTATGTAATTTTATATGGTACAATAACCTGGTTATAGGCATCTAGGAGGGAACACATTTATATGGATCAAACTGAAAGATGCCTAGAACAATTCAGAACATCAAAATCATCAGAAATATGGAGAATTTCATAATGGACTTGCAACAGTCAAGCAATGTGGCTGATTTGTTACTAGGTTAAAAATATCAAAAAGAGGAGATCTATGGGTTGGAGGGAGACAAAATTTGCAAGCAAGAAGGATTACAGGTAGATTAGCATCTATGTGCATTTGCAGACATAGGATAGTGTGATATAATTTGAAAATGGGTTTAATTTTCATGTCATGAGATAGAACTCTAATAACTAAAGTTTGTTAAAAGTAGGAGGCTTGATCTTCTGTAATTCTGAATGTAAGTGATGTAATTTTCCTGTTTTATTTTTCTTTTTAGGAACGTACTCTTCAGAATCCTCACCATGTGACTCTTCATCATTGACGTCCATATTAAAGCTAGCAGAATTTCTTGGAGGTGTAGATTTGAACTTGGAATTTCTCTTAGTGATTGATTTTTCTACATGTTGTTCCTCCGATGTTGGGAGGTGAATGTTCTCCTTTTCTATCAGTTTTTGTAGCAGGATAGCATTAATTTCTCGCTGCTCTTCAAAATTCTTAATGTTGTCTTCTTTGATGCTCATTAATTTTGCTTTTAGACTTTTCACTTTTTCCAACAGCTTGTTGGATGGTGTAGCTCTTGGAGAATTTGGATTTCTCCAATGCCTGTTGTCCATCTCTCCATGTTGACTGGATGTTTCTAAAACCAGTTTGCCTTCTATTCTGCAGAATTAAATTCTGCCATTTAAATTTTCAGCTTCTCTGCTGTTTATGTGTCGCCAACCAGGTGTTTGTTAGACTTTAAAAACAACAGGTAAATAAATGAAAAAAAATTACAGGCAGTATGCTACGAGAAAAATAATTAAGCGTTTATTATAAACAAAGTAAAATCATTTTAAAAAAACAAAGCATACACGCAATGAGATTAAGGTCCTAGTGTAGTGATCATGCTTTGATACCAATTTGTCATGTCTCCTCCTACCGCAAAAATTTTTTTGCACGGGCCCACGGCCCTTCAATACTGTTTACTGTTACACCACTAGGTAATAATTATACTTAGAAAAACATAACAGAAGTATAGAAAATTACCTAAGCTGCCACACAATGCTAGTCGTGGTTCTTTACCGAAGTGCTATAGTCCTTCAGACTATATGCACCCTTATGTCTTAAGTGTGATGACACGGGCATACTAGAACAAACATGTGTGACTTAGAGGTACTTTGTGTCGACATGATGACACCTGCTACCTCTCGGTACCAACGGTGTAACACTCCATGACATGCCTAAGCAGTGTGCATACAACACTTAGTCTATGGTCTAGTGAGAGCATTAAAACATGACACCCCAGACCTGGTATCATTCCAGCTCACTCAGCCAACACCACAATCTGTATGAATTTAATGCTACACATGGGCATGCCATCCGGTACTATTATCGTCATTAATGCTTTAATGGACTTAGTCATAACTCTCCTCTTGGGAGTACATATATATATATACAGATAGATAGATAGATAGATAGATAGATAGATAGATAGATAGATAGATAGATATATTAATACTTTGCATAACCTATGACCAAAGCATACATATTATTACAACCATACTATGATGAACAAATGCACTACCATGCCATTCGAATTATACACATAACAACAATACTCATATTAAAAATCGGGCATAACATAACTTATGTATACAAGGGTTAGCAATATATATAAGGGTCGATGTAATTTGATATATGGTAAGGTGCTACTTACCAAATCTTAAAGTGCCACCCTACTATACACATAGTAAGAAATATTACATAATTAAAAGCATTATCCTTATGGCTAAATGCTCACACCGCATACACCAACATACCAATGTTAATGAACATGATAAACGGTCGCTAATGGAAGCCGACCCTACCACTTCGACGTGGCTCACTTCATAATTCCAACGCTTAATGTTTCATGCTTATTAACGATCAGCACATAACCATGTGGTATTAGTCATGCTGCCACGAGGGTAACGCTCGGAGCCTACGAATGAACGTACCTCGACTTGGCATATAATGTGGACAGACATAAGATTCATTTAAATGTAAGCCGGCTCACACCAACGTGTGGCCTGCGTGGTCTGTAGCTTACGCCACACAGGCTTCACCAAACCAAAGCAACATTTTAAACCCTCTCTTGGCTACCTTGTTGGCAGGTGACAGTGCTCACGTGGATGGGAAGTGGTACACACGCTGTGCTTAAAAAATTGGTCGACGTGGAGCATGCAGGGTCTCATCCCATTTATGGACTCTGTCAGTTGATAGTGATGCCGAAACGTACCCACCACCCAACTCTGCAATGCAATAACTCTCCCCGCGTTCTGCGTCATTGATCGTGATTCGGGACCATGCATGGGAGATAGTGATGCATGTAGCACCATTGATTCAGGCGTTGGTTTTTCACGCCCAGCCATCTCCATGCCTGCAATAACGCGTCCCTCCACCGGAACCCGAGGTCTCCACCTCTCTCTCCAGTATCCAACGTTGAAATACTATCACTTGGCACTTAGGTTCATTGTTGCTCAGCTGTGACGAGAGCTTAGGCTCTGTGCACAGTATGGTGGAGATATATGGCCAACCATCTCACTTCGCTTCCACAGATGCATGCTGCACCAGTTGTTCCCATACTCAGCGTGAACACAATACACGGTAAGTGCTACGTATTTTTGTTTGCACCAACGTTACGTTTTACAATGTCGTGCTTACTGCAATTTACATTTACATTAAAGTTTTCTTCAAGGTCCAGTTTTGAACTTTGTGATGCTGTGTTGACAGGTGCCAACGGAGTTGGGCTACGCTGCGAATCATTACTTGGTCATGTAATAACACAACACACTTTCAGTTTCGTCGTGCGTTAAGTTTCTTGCTTTGACAATTGTTATATGGTTAAGTTGTTAATCCCACAGTTTAACCCCTCGCCACATTGTGCTGTGCAGGAAAAAGACGGTGTGTGGTGGAGTGAAACACTCCTGCGAGCTCGTAACTAAAGTTGGGTTCGTGGCTGTTAGGATATTCCTATACTCCATCCTAGTCCCACCAGTATTTTGATCATTTACATTTTTAGTCATGCATGCACTTTTAGGGTTTGCATGCATTCTAGGGTTTGCATGCATCCCAGTCATCAGTCTAGCACCTAGCCCTCAATTAGCCAACCCCCAGGAGCTTCTCACTATTCAGTTTTAGCCCTCCAGTTGCTTAATGCACCCTTCTTCCTTGATTTTAGGGAGCAACTCGCCCTTCTTCACCTACCAGTACAATTGTCTTCAGTTTACACTCAGTTACACTTAGTTACACTCAGTTACACTCAGTTACAATCAGTTACAGTCAGTTATAGTCAGTGACACTCAGTTACACTTAGTTACACTCAGTTACACCTACCAGAGTTAGTTTGACTGATGGTTGATAGTTACTTGAGCATTGATGACTCCACTGATGATGATGAAGACTTCCAGTTGTGCTTTGATGATCATGAGGACACCTAGTTGTGCTCCGATGACACTCTATTGATCTTATGATCACTCTGAGAGGCTAATTCGAATTGCCACCTTAGGCATTTGAATCCTCTCTACCATTGTACTATTTATTTGTCCATACTGTGATTAATTAATTAGTGTGTGTGAATTATTATTGCTTCTATCTGAGTTCTATTGTACCATATTATTCTGTTGCTCATTATACTGTATTGTTCACTCTTCTTCTATTTTCCTGCTTAATCATAATTACTCTTGTGAGTTATACAACATCTCTTCGATCTGCTGTGAGGATTTTCACATGGTATCAGAGCATGTTGAGAGTATTGTTTATCTCCATTCTTGAGAGTTTTTTTTTCAGGTTATTACCAAGATTTCGAGTGCAGCAGTTTTTGCATTTTTGCAGCAGTAGCAGTTGCAGTTATTCTATATTGTTTTTGCAGGTCCTCTACAGCTTCTATGTATTCATCGGGAATTACTCTTCTTGATCCACTCAACTATGATGAATGGAAACCAAGAATGATAGTAGACTTGAAGATCCATGATCTTTTTTATTGTTATTTTGAAAGAGAGTTCGAATCCCCTGAAGAGAAGATTGACTGGTAAAATAAAAGTGACATGCACTTTCAAGCAATAATGTTTTCTTTGTTTGCACGCCAGAGATTCCAATTCAAATACCGTAATGGTGTTGAAACTCCAAAGGAGTTATGGACTCCAAAAGAGATATGGGCTCACCTGGATGAAAAATTTGGCAGAGAGAATGAAGGACTTGGTCCTAACCCATTCGAAAGCAAGCAAAGTGATGCATTCGCTCCTCTTGATGGTCTCTCAGATCATGAACTAGTGTCATCTCATATTGAAGTTGTTGACAAAGAACTTGCAGATTCTCCACTCATGCTCAAACTTTCTTCTCTTTATGTGCCAGCTCACACTCTAGATATTGCAGAAGGTCCTAAATCCTCTCTTGCACCAGAGTCTGTTGGTTTGCATCATGATCACATGATTATTTCAGAGGTCAAAACAGCTACTGAAGGTAATGCATTCGCTCCTCTCCAGCCATCTCCTCTTTTATACTACTATATGATCATAAATTCATGCTTTCAGAAGGTTATTGAAGATTATGGCCATTACCATTCGCTTGGGATAAATTCTCATGCAATTACTGGTTTTGATCTCACCTCTCATGGTTCAAAGGAGATCTCAAGAAACCATGATTCAAGTCTTGGATCTAATTTGGATTCTAAGCAATTACTGCTTGGGATAATTTCTCATGCATATGATAGTTTTGATCTCACCCCTTCTGGTTCAAAGGAGATCTCAAGAAACTGCTTTTTAAGTCTTAAATATGATTTTGATTTCAAGCAAACATGTAATAGTTATCTTTGGCATAATCTCACCCATGGTGGTTCAAAGGAAAAGACAAAAGACTATATGCACTTTCATAGATTTGATCCTACCTCAGCTGATTTGAATCACAGGTTCAAGGATCATTCTCATACTATTGGACTTGTTCTCATCACATTCGATCTGAAGAGCAAGTACAAGCACATGCTTTTTGAGCATGATCCACTTCTTCCTAAGAAGAAGATACCTCCAGACATATGACCAAGCATCACACCTGCTTGAGTTTGGAGCATTTATTTGTGTGTGTGCCTTATAGTCTGTTTTTTGAGGAGGGGGTATGTTTCCCATGAAATTTTCCCACTTCCTTGGTTTATTGATTGTTATTATTCATTATATTGGGTGACCTTTGGTCTTAGTTACCAAGGCTCAGGATGGATTAAGGGGGGGGTGTTAGGATATTCCTATACTCCATCCTAGTCCCACCAGTATTTTGATCATTTACATTTTCAGTCATGCATGCACTTTTAGGGTTTGCATGCATTCTAGGGTTTGCATGCATCCCAGTCATCAGTCTAGCACCTAGCCCTCAGTTAGCCATCCCCCGGGAGCTTCTCACTATTCAGTTTTAGCCCTCCAGTTGCTTAATGTGCCCTTCTTCCTTGATTTTAGGGAGCAACTCGCCCTTCTTCACCTACCAGTCTAGTTGTCTTCAGTTTACACTCAGTTACACTTAGTTACACTCATTTACACTCAGTTACAGTCAGTCACAGTCAGTTACAGTCAATTACACTCAGTTACACTTAGTTACACTCAATTACACTCAGTTACACCTACCAGAGTTAGTTTGACTGATGGTTGACAATTACTTGAGCATTGATGACTCCACTGATGATGATGAAGACTTCCAGTTGTGCTCCGATGATCATGAGGACACCTAGTTGTGCTCTGATGACACTCTATTGATCTTATGATCACTCTGAGAGACTAATTCGAATTGCCACCTTAGGCATTCGAATCCTCTCTACCATTGTACTATTTATTTGTCCATACTGTGATTAATTAATTAGTGTGTGTGAAGTATTATTGCTTCTATCTGAGTTCTACTGTACCATATTATTATGTTGCTCATTATACTGTATTGTTCACACTTCTTCTATTTTCCTGCTTAATCATAATTACTCTTGTGAGTTATACAACATCTCTTAGAACTGCTGTGAGGATTTTCAAAGTGGCGACTTGCTGGCTCACACAAGTAACTTGCCGATCCCACTCCCTCAGGTTTGGTTCACCCCGTTGGTGGGGGGCATATTTACTAAAACGCTTGTTCGATATGGTTAGGTTTACTCCTGTCTTCATCGGTATGTTTTTAAGGAGTTTAACCCTCGGCCGAGAGGATAGAGGCGTGAAGCCATCCTCTGAGAGCGTCACTGCGACCTCTATTTCGCTCTATTGTTGTTGCATGGTTAATGGGTGCTTAGCGAAATGAAGTGGGACTTCCCACAGTCATGTGTAGTTTGACAGTCTATCCAATGACACTCTTCCCCTGGCAGAGGCGTCGGGATTATGTACACGACTTCGCAGTAAATTAAAGTGGCCATGCCACAGCCCTTTTGATTCCAACTTTGTCTGTATATTATTTTAAATATATGAACTCGTGATGTAAACTCCCTTGCAAGCCCATATTGACTTTGTAAAACCCTCGACGATTCGCGTCGGGGTTGTGGATTAATTACTTGATATGCATTTTGGTTTGCACACTTTCAATGTACAGGTGCCTTCGACACTTGATATTAATATGCAATGAAATCGTTTTGTTTCCCCAATGTTTGTGCACATCCAATGAGGTTCGATGCATACAATATTAATGTTATAAATACAAACCAATTCTTAGCTTATCAGCATATCCTTGCATTTCTTGTTTAAATTCTCACTGGAAGGAATCAACCTCGTCGCATGCATATTCCATGATTCGTTTGCAGTCCAAAAATGATATACTAAAATGTAGTTTGGATTCATGTATTAAGAATGTTTAGGGTTGAGGTGTTTAGCCTTCCCATCGTATGTACAAATGAAAATGCAAAGCGTCGAAACACAGTCTCATTCTCCAGCAATGTTTATTATACAACCCGTGTTTACCTACTGCAATATTTGATATTTAATATGTGGCTTCGTTTATGCCCAGCATCGTTTTCATTTTAATGTATTCAAGATACTATTTAGCAATAGTTGAAAACGCTAGATTATCAACAAATGCACATGTGAATGTTCAATGTACAATATCATATATTAATAATAAAACATCCACGCTAAGGGTCAAACCCTTAGCCACTTGAATCATTTGCATTCAGCTTTTCGACACTTCAAACGCATTCAATCAATCTGTTTATACACAGGTTAGGCGACCTAAGTTATGTTTGGGTCGCATAAGGCCATCGACCAATAGATTCACATTGTATTAATAATTCATATATTATATTGTCCGCATAAGCATTAGCCATTTAATTCTGAATGATATTTAGACATATATTTAACTCAGAAATATGACAATGTGTAGTTTATTTCAATACTCAACAAATAAACTGAAATTCCATTTACATGCATAAGGTCGATTATGACCAGATCTGAATAAAGAAGAAATTCTGTCAACAACCATAGTAACTCAGAACTATAACAGGTTTGCATTCTAGCATTATCAGATTTTATCTTTTCTTCCATAAACTTTAGCATAGAAAAATGATTGATAAACATATGGGATAGACATGTAAACCTTCAGGTTTACCCACCTACCCTATTTACAACATTATGATGCAAGACATAAGATCTTATTTAAATACTGGAATATATTTAACATACAGCAACCTGCAATATGAAAACATGTCTCAACAAACCCTAGGTTAGCACGTGATTAATATTATTATTTCAGATGCTGCATACATTCATAACTATGTAGAGGTCCTACTACTGTAAATATACTGTCATCAGAATGCATATATTATTACAGCCAACCCATAACATAAATATTCCAGATGTGTAAAATGACCATAAGATAACTCATAACAGAGATCTAGTTATATAGCTGATATTCATGCTAAAAAATAATCAAGAACAATACATATATGGTCAGATATGATACATTTACATTTCAACAGTAAATCGGATATATTCAGAAACACATATATAAATACTGTCCAAAACAAATACTCTGCAAGTCAGATTATAAACACTTATATGAATCTGCTGACTAGTGGAACCAGGCACAAACCTCCCAGCCTTTGACCAACAAGTTCTCCTTGCTCTCAGGTCACCCCCGAGCTGAGTTCACAGTCCCCCAGGTAGAGTATTTATTTTAGTTACCCTTAACTTGTCATTTACCCAAGTTATTTAATATATTTCAAAGGCAATAGGCAACCCAACACCCAACTCAATACTCTTGAGCTCCAGGATGCTCCAGGGGATTTTAAGCCATAGCCATGGAGAGAATCACTATCACAGTCTATTCAGGTAAATGCAGTACTCCTGCAGCCTGGGGTAGTTCTCCTACCTGCACACAATTAAGTGGCCATGCTCATACCAAACTATATGATTCCTCCTGATATGAGTCAATTTGGTCCTCCCAAATCTGCACTCAATCACTTAGCTTCAGGACTAGTTTGGTTCTCCCAAATCTTTCCTCCCTCACCAGCATTCATTGTCTCGGGTTCAAGTTTTCCCATTCCCATTGCTCTTGTGTATTCATCTCTTGAGATTGTGAGTGATGCATAATCAATTTTAAGAGTTTCAATGAGTTTTCACCTTTTATTCTCTTAGGGGAATTTTGCTCATTATGTGAATTCTTTTAATTCATTAATCTCTCAATTCTTTTCTTTAGGGTTTTCCAATTGTCTCCAATAATAATTTCTTATTATTATTATTAAGTGGCATTTTCCCTCCAACCTTAGGAGATTGTGACTCCCTCTTTTATTGTGCTGGTCCACATGGTCAATAGAAACCTCTTTAGCATATTTCTAAACTTTCCTAAGTATAAATGAAATAATACTTAGCACAAATTATCATAGGAGTTCAAAGTCCAAAATAGTGGTATTGCATTTCCCCTCCCCTTAAGTTTTCACCGTCCTCGGTGTTAAACAGTTTTGCAAAACAACAAAAATTAACATAAAAAAAATTCAGTTTTTGTCATAGTCTTCATCGAATAGGAAGGGGTATGCTGCCTACATATCCCTTTCCATTTCCTAGGTAGCCTCATCAGGCTTGTAGTGATCCCATTACACTTTTACCTGAACGATGGTTCGATTCTGAAGTACCACCTCTTTCCGATCTAGTATGCATATAGGGTATGTATGGAAATCTCCTTTCGATTCCACTTGAATCACATGCCAGTTCACAATATGCTTAGGATCATATACATACTTTTTCAGCAATGAAACATGAAACACATCATGTACTTTAAAATGTGTTGGTAAAGATAACCGATAAGAAACAGGTCCTACTCTAGCAAGCATTTGGAAAGGACCACAAAATCTAGGTGCAAGCTTGGCAACTTTGCCCAAGCTCAAAGAACTCTTTTTGGCCTTCACTCTTAGAAAGTCGTGATCCCCAACTTCGAATTCTTTGTTTTCCCTATGCAGATCAACATAGCTCTTCTACCTATCTTGGGCAGTTTTTAGATTTGTTCTAAGTTTCTGCACAATGTTTTCTAACTCGGTTAACATTTCAAGACCCATCACA
Organism: Larix kaempferi; assembly: GCA_027924585.1. Lineage (NCBI taxonomy): Eukaryota > Viridiplantae > Streptophyta > Pinopsida > Pinales > Pinaceae > Larix > Larix kaempferi. Next base: position 3,269,964 of record BSBM01000142.1, read on the forward strand.
ATCCAATTTACCGGATTGTCCCAAGTCATAGGGGTTTTACACTTTCTACTATACAATACTTCGAATGGACTCATTCCTGCAGAAGTTTGGTGACCATAATTGTAGGCAAATTCAGATAAGTGTAGGTAGTTTTCCCACTGCTTCAGGTTGTCCATGACATACAAGCGAAGCATGTCCTCAAGGACTTGGTTCACCCTTTCTATCTACCCATCAGCTTGTGGATGGTAGGTTGTACTAAAACTCAGTTTAGTCCCCAAACCTGCAAACAGATCTTTCCAAAAGTGTGAGGTGAACTTGGTGTCTGTGAGAATGCCCACATAAGATCCAAAGAGATGTGTAAACCTCACAATGAAATAATTTAGGAATAATAGAAGAAGAGAGAAGCAATAGAACATAGATCCAAAGGAGCTCTGATAGAGACAGAATAATTACACATGTTGAGGATGAGGATTCGAATTCACTAGGTGTAATTCGAATTAGCCTTCCTACATAGATCCATAATCAATGGAGAGTCATCAAAACATAACTAGGAGTCCACCTTCTCATCAGTGAAGTCATTAATGCATAAGTAATGGTCAACCGGGAGTCAAACTGAGTCTAACTGAGTGTGGTTGGTGTAACTGGCACATGGAAGCACTAATGTAGTGAAGGAGGCTCAATGGAGGGTGCAGATGGAGCTAACTGGAGTCAGAATAGGATATCTAGTCACACTAGAGGTCCATCGGAGTGATAAGGTCAGTTAGGAGTCAGTTAATCCTTAAATCAAGGAAATAACTAAAGATAACTGAACTAAACTGGACTGGTAGGTGAAGAAAGGCACCCTTCTCATGCAGTAGGTTAAAGGAGGGCGCACTAAGCTCTAGGAGAGCTAAAACTAATCTAAAGGAAGCTTCAGGGGCTATTTTGCTGAGGACTAGGTGCTGGTACTGATGACTAGGATGCATGCAAACCCTAATTTTGCATGCATGAATGAAAATGAAAATGACAGAAATGCTAGAAGGACTAGGATGGAGTATAGGAATATCCTAATAGTGTCCCTATCAAATATAATCCCCTTGGGAATTCCATGAAGTTGAAATACTTCCTTCATGAAAACCTATGCAATATTTATTTCCTTAAAAGTGGATTTGATAGGTATGAAGTGTGTTGCCTTAGTCAGCTTATCCACAACAACCATGATTGCATCATGATGTTTAACATTTTTAGGCAATCCGGTGATAAAATCCATGGAAATGGTTTCCCACTTCCATTCTGGCATGGGTATGGGCTGCAACGAACCAACCGGATGCTGATGTTCTATTTGCACCTACTAACAATCCATACATTTAGCAATGTATTCAACAATTTCTGATTTCAGTCTTGGCCAATAATGTTGTTTTTTTTAACAACAGTCAGCGTTTTCTAGTGGCCAGGGTGACCAGAATATGGTCTTATGTGAAATTCATCCAAAATTAATTTCTTTAAGGATGGATGATCCGGTATGTAAAACCTGTTTTTGAACAGCAGCAGTCCATCCTTAGACATGCTGAAATCTATCGCTTGCTGTTCTGAATTTCCTGCAAGACATTTCTGTCTTATATTCAGATATTTTTTATCCTTTTCAGTTGTTGTTCGGATCTGCACTATTAAATTAGACTGAAAATTGTTAACTGATGATAGTTAGTAGATGCATGCATCTACTAAGTGCATCAGCAATTTTATTTTCCTTACCTTTGATGTGTTGAATTTCAAATTCAAACTCACTTATAAAGGCCAGCCACCTTGCTTGCCTTCCATTTAGATTTGGTTGTTCGAAAAGATACTTCTGCCCTATGTGGTCGATTTTCAGCACCAATATTTTTCCAAGAAGATAGTGTCGCCACATTTGCAAGGCATGAATGATAGCAGCCAACTCTAAATCATGCGTTGCATAATTCACTTCATGTGTTTTCAGTTTTCTTGATTCGTAACCAATCACTGCCCCATCTTGTGTAAGAACACCTCCCAATCCATCCTTGCATGCATCCGTGCATACAACAAAATCTCCACAAGGATCTGCCACTTCTAGGATAGGGGCGGAAGTGAGCAACTGTTTCAGCTTCGCGAAACTTTCTTCACACTTGGTTGTCCACAGAAATTTTACTTCCTTTAACTGAAGTGAAGTAATGGGATGGGCTACTTTGGAAAATCCTTCTATAAATTTCTGATAATACCCGGCCAATCCCATGAAAGAGCAGACATCGCTTATGTTCTGGGGTGTAAGCTAGCTCATAATGGCCTCTATCTTGTTGGGATCCACCGCAATACCCTCTGTTGATATAATATGACCCAAATATTGAATTTGGTCCTTATAAAAATAACACTTGGATAACTTGGCATAAAGTTGATCTTCTCTCAAGACTTGCAACACTAGTCTTAAGTGTTCCTCATACTCCTTTTCATTCTTCGAATAGATGAGGATGTCGTCAATAAACACCACAACAAATTTATCCAAGTACTTGCTGAAAGCATTGTTCATTAAGTACATAAATGTGGTTGGTGCATTCGTCAAACTGAATGGCATCACCACAAACTCGTAATGTCCATAATGAGTTTAGAAAGCTAATGTCAATAACGAGTTCAGAAAGTTGTTTTGCGCACATCTTCTTCCTTAATCTAGATTTTATGATAACCTGATCTCAAATCAATCTTAGAAAAGACAGTGGCACCCCCAACCTGATCGAACAAATCATCTATCCTTGGCAAAGGATATCGGTTCTTGATGGTTACCTTGTTCAACTGTCTATAGTCTATGCACAATTAGAATGTGCCATCCTTCTTTAGCACAAAGATTACCGGTGCTCCCCATGGGGACAAACTTCGGCAGATATAACCCTTCTCCAACAGTTCTTGCAATTGTGCTTTCAGCTCAATTAGTTCAGGTGTACTCATCCGATACGGTTCCTTAGAGTTTGTCACGGTTCCCGGTGACAGGTCAATGGTAAAATCCAGCTCTCATCTAGGAGGCAACTCTAGAATTTCCTCAGGAAATACATCCTTAAACTCAGCTAACACAGGATGCTTTAAGAAATATGCACTTTCAGTTTGCTGATTTTCTATCATGTGGACAACATACAGTTTGCACCCTTTTCGTGCATTCCTTTTTCTATGTTGTCTATGTGTTACCAACCAGCTATTTGTTATACTTTAAAAAAAACAGGTAAATAAATGAAAAAAAAATTACAGGCATTATGCTACGAGCAAAATAATTAAGCGTTTATTATAAACAAAGTAAAAGCATTTTAAAAAAACACAGCATACACGCAATGACCTTAAGGTCCTAGTGTAGTGATCGTGCTCTGATACCAATTTGTCATGTCTCCTCTTACCGCAAATTTTTTTTCGCACGGGCCCATGGCCCTTCAACACTGTTTATCGTTACACCACTAGGTAATAATTATACTTAGAAAAACATAACAGAAGTATAACAAATTACGTAAGCTGCCACACAATGCTCGTCATGGTTCTTTACCGAAGTGCTATAGTCCTTCAGACTATACGCACCCTTATGTCTTAAGTGTGATGACACGGGCGTACTAGAACAAATGTGTGTGACTTAGAGGTACTTTGTGCCAACATGATGACACCTTCTACCTCTCGGTACCAATGGTGTAACACTCTATGACATGCCTAAGTAGTGTGCATACAACACTTAGTCTATGGTCTAGTGCAAGCAATAAATCATGACACCCCGGACCTAGTATAATTCCAACTCACTCAGCCAACACCACAATCTGTATGAATTTAATGCTACACATGGGCATGCCATCCGATACTATTATTGTCATTAATGCTTTAATGGACTTAGCCATAATTCTCCTCTTGGGAGTACATATGTATAGATTATACACAAATCATTAATTAATACATCAGTTTATATTAATGCTATACATTAATATTATATTTTATAAGCCAAGGTCTAAGTTACAAAAGTCATTTATTAAACATTGAACAACTACATAATAAAGTGACCAAGGCTATTAATATATATATATAATTACATATATATATATATTAATACTTTGCATAACCTATGACCAAAGCATACATATTATTACAACCATACTATGATTAACAAATGCACTACCATGCCATTCGAATTATACACATAACAACAATACTCATATAAAAAATCGGGCATAACATAACTTATGTATACAAGGGTTAGAAATATATATAAGGGTCGATGTAATTTGATATATGGTAAGGCGCTACTTACCAAAGCTTAAAGCGCCACCTTACTATACACATTGTAAGTAATATTACATAATTAAAAGCATTAGCCTTACGGCTAAATGCTCACACCGCATACACCAACATACCAATGTTAATGAACATGATAAACGATCGCTAATGGAATCCGACCCTACCACTTCGACGTGGCTCACTTCATAATGCCAATGCTTAACGTTTCATGCTTATGACCGGTCAGCACATAACCATGTGGTATTAGTCATGATGCTATGAGGGTAACGCTCGGAGCCTACGAATGAAGGTAGCTCGACTTGGCATTTAACGTGGATAGACATAAGATTCGTTTGAATGTAATTCGGCTCACACCAACTTGTGGCCTACGTGGTTTGTGGCTTACGCCACACAAGCTTCACCAAACCAAAGCAACGTTTTAAACCCTATCCCGGCTGCCCTATTGGTAGGTGACGGTGCTCACGTGGATGGGAAGTGGTACACACACTGCGTTTAAAAACTTGGTCGACGTGGAGCACGTAGGGTCTCGTCCCATTTATGGACTTTGTCAGTTGATAGTGATGCCGAAACGTTATCCACCACCCAACTTTGCAATGCAATAACTCTCCATGCGTTCTGCGTCATTGATCGTGATCCGGGACCATGCATGGGAGATCGTGATGCGTGTAGGACCGTTGATCCAAGCATTCGGTTTTCGCGCCCAGCCATCTCCATGCCTACAATAACTCGTCCCTCCACCGGAAACCGAGGTCTCCACCTCTCTCTTTGGTATCTAGCGTTGAAAGACTATCACTTGGCACTTGGTTTCATTGTTTCTCGGCTGCGACGAGAGCTTTGGCTCTACGTAGGGTATGGTGGAGATCTACGGCCAACCATGGCACTTCGCTTCCACAGATGCATGTTGCACCAGTTGTTTCCATACTCAGCGTGAACACAATACAAGGTAAGTGCTACGTCTTTCTATTTGCACCAACATTACGTTTTACAATGCCGTGCTTACTAAAATTTACATTTACGTTAAAGTTTTGTTCAAGGTCCAGGTTTGACCTTTGTGCTGTTGTGTTGACAGGTGCCGACGGAGTCGGGCTACGTTGCGACTCATTACTTGGCCAGGTAATAACACAACACACTTTCAGTTTCTTCATGAATTAAGTTGATTTCTTTGACAGTCGTTATATGGTTAAGTTGTTAATCCCACAGTTTAACCCCTCACCATGTTTTGTTGTGCAGGAAAACGACGACGTGTGGTGGAGTGAAGCACTCCTGCAAGCTCGTAGCTAAAGTTGGGGTCGCATCCAATTGCTGGCTCACACAAGTAACTCACCAATCCCACTCCCTCGGGTTTGTTTCACCCCATTGGTGGGGGCAGAGTTACTAAAACGCTTGTTCGTTACGGTTAGGGTTACTCCTGTCTTCGTCAGTACGTTTTTAAGGAGTTTGGCCCTCGGTCGAGAGGATAGAGGTGTGAATCCATCCTCTGAGAGGGTCACTATGACCTCTATTTCTCTCTACTGTTGTTGCAGGGTTAATGGGTGCTCAATGAAATGAAGTGGGACTTCCCACGGTCATGTGTAGTTTGAAAGTCAATCCAACGACGCTCTACCCCTCGCAAAGACATTGGTATTATATACACGACTCCACAATAAATTAAAGTGGCCATGCCACAACCCTTTTGATTCCAACTCTGTTTGTATATTATTTTAAAGATATGAACTCGTGATGCAAACTCCTTTGCAATCCCAGCTTGACTTTGTAAAACCCTCGGCGATTCTCATCGGGGTTGTGGATTAATTACTTGATATGCATATTGGTATACACACTTTGAATGTACAAGTGCCCTCGGCACTTGATATTAATATGCAATGAAATCGTTTTGTTTCCCCAATGTTTGTGCACATCCAATGAGGTTTGATGCATACGATATTAATGTTATAAATACATACCAATTCTTAGCTTATCGGCATATGCTTGCATTCGCCTGTTTAAATGCTCACTGGAAGGAATCGACCTCATTGCATGCATCTTCCATGATTCGTTTGCATTCCAAAAATGATATATTGAAATGTAGTTTGGATTCATGTATTAAGAATGTTTACGGTTGAGGCGTTTAGCTTGCCCATCGTATGCACAAATGAAAATGCAAAGCGTCGAAACGCAGTCTCATTCTCCAACAATGTTTATTATACAACTTGTGTTTACCTACTACAATATTTGATTATTAATATGTGGCTTCATTTATGCCTAGCATTGTTTTCATTTTAATGTATTCAAGATACTATTTAGCAATAGTTGAAAACGCCAGATTATCAACAAATGCACAGGTGAATGTTCAATGTATAATATCATATATTAATAATAAAACATCCACACTAAGGGTCAAACCCTTAGCCACTTGAATCATTTGCATTCAGCCTTTCGGCACTTCAAACACATTCAATGTTTATACACAGGTTAGGCGACCTAGGTTATGTTTGGGTCGCATAAGGCCATCGGCCAATACATTCACATTGTATTAATAATGCATATATTATACTGTCTGCATAAGAGTTAGCCATTTAATTCTGAATGATATTTAAACATATATTTAACTCAGAAATATGACAATGTGTAGTTTATTTCAATACTCAACAATTAAACTGAAATGCCATTTACATGCATAAGGTCGATTATGACCAGATCTTAATAAAGTACAAATTCTGTCAACAACCATAGTAAGTCAGAACTATAACAGGTTTACATTCTAGCATTATCAGATTTTATCTTTTCTACCATAAACTTTAGCATAGAAAAATGATTGATAAACATATGGGCTAGGCATGTAAGCCTTCAAGTTTACCTGCCTACCCTATTTACAGCATTCTGATGCAAGACATAAGATCTTATTTAAATACTGGAATATATTTAACATACAACAACCTACAATATGAAAACATGTCTCAGCAAACCCTAGGTTAGCACATGATTCATATTATTATTGTTTCAGATGCTGCATACATTCATAACTGTGTAGAGGTCCTACTACTATAAATCTACTGCCATCAGAATGCAGATATTATTACAGCCAACCCATAACATAAATATTCCAAATCTGTAAAATGATCATAAGATAACTCATAACAGAGATATAGTTATCTAGATGAGATTCATGCTCAAAAATAATCAAGAACAATACATATATGGTTAGATCTGATACATTTACATTTCAACAATAAATTAGATATATTCAGAAACACATATATAAATACTATCCAAAACAAATACTTTCCAAGTCAAATTATAAACACTTATCTGAATCTGTTGACCAGTGGAACCAGGCACAAACCTCCCAGCCTTTGACCAGCAAGTTCTCCTTTCTCTCGGGTCACCCCCGAGCTGAGTTCACAATCTCCCAGGTAGAGTATTGATTTTCATTACCCTTAACTTGTCATTTACCCAAGTTATTCAAGATATTTCAAAGGCAATAGGCAACCCAACACCCAACTCAATACTCTTGAGCTCCAGGATGCTCCAGGGGATTTTAAGCCATAGCCATGGAGAGAATCACTATCATAGCCTATTCAGGTAAATGTAGTACTCCTGCAGCCTAGGGTAGTTCTCCTACCTGCACACAATTAAGTGGACAAGCTCATACCAAACTGTATGATTCCTCCTTATCTGAGTCAGTTTAGTTCTCCCAAATATGTCCTCCCTCACCAGCATTTATTGTCTCAGGTTCAGGTTTTCCCATTCGCATTTCTCTTGTGTATTCAACTCTTGAGACTGTGAATGATGCATAATCAATTCTAAGAGTTTCAATGAGTTTTCACCTTTTATGCTCTTAGGGGAATTTTGCTCATTATGTGAATTCTTTTAATTCATTAATCTCTCAATTCTTTTCTTTAGGGTTTGACAATTGTATCCAATAATAATTTCTTATTATTATTATTAAGTGGCATTTTCCCTCCAACCTTAGGATACTGTGACTCCCTCTTTTATTGTGTTGGTCCACATGGTCAATAGAAACCTCTTTAGCAAATTTCTAAACTTTCCTAAGTATAAATGAAATAATACTTAGCAGAAATTATCATAGGGGTTCAAAGTCCAAAATAGGGGTATTACAAGTGTGTACTTTTTCCATTGGATTGTAGTCTCCTGATCCAAGAAGAAGTCTAGGTCGAAAAACCTCAGAGTCTGGTGGACACAATAAAATTGGAAGGTGTGGGGACTGAGCTCAATTTTAGTAATAAGGGGTACAAGTTGAGAACACCACTCAATCAAAGGAGTAGATGTAGATATGGGCATGATTAATTAAAGGGTTATATTCTTCCTTGGAAGGAACATTCCCCAATGCATGTTCAAGCCATTCCTTCTTCTAAGGATTTGGAGGAAGGCTCCAATGAGAAGCTCTCCAATTGATTTGAGTAAAGGCTTCAAAATATGATCCCTCTACTCCTGATAATTCCACTGGGTTTGGGTCATGGCATGATGGGAATTTGGGGGAATCAATGGATTGGGGGAAGGTTGGTGCATTGTATGGATTACCTATACTTAATGAAAAATCCCATTTTTCTATTATTGTTGTGTCCAATGGCGATTCCTCTTATGAATCCTCCCTTGCCTCAGATTTGAGGATCTTAGGTCTCCCAAGAAAAGGTGTTCAAGGAAATTAAGGATGGTAAACATTGATCCTTGGATGTGGTTCTTAGAGAAACCAATACCCTAACAAATTGTGAAAGATGATTTGTCTATCTTTGAATTTCCAAGGGTTGGGAAAATCCTCAAAGAAATAGGCCCTTGAGAAGGTTGTGGAGACTCACAATCCAGAAATAATTTTACTCCAAGAGATTATGTCTAAGTGTGGGGTGGGGGGGGGGACATTGTGGTTAAGACAAATTATTTGGGGGTGGGAGTTTAGTTTCATATATGGTAGGGGAAGATTGAGTGGTTTGGTTACTAGTAGAAAGAAAAGATATCTATTATGTATTGATTGTTGGTCACTTTCATCAGACTTGGATACAACTCTCTTTTGCTAAGACATGGGAAAGGAGGTCACTATCTTGAAGTTTTATGGGCTTTATACATATTGGATTTTTTTTTTTGAACAAGTTCTTCAACTGAAATCAGACCAGTTAGGGTTATACCATTGTAGGAGAGGATCTTAACTTTTCCTTGGGCAATTTGGATATTTAAGGTCTATCAGCTCAAGTGGATCCACTCTCAAACTATTTTTTGAGAAAGTTGAAATATGTAGGGTTGTATGATGTTGATCCTACATAGAGGTACAAAGGGGTGGAAGATGAGATGATTGCAAAAAGGTTAGACAAATTTATGGTTTCATAATTGTGGCTTGAAGACCCTGTTAGCATTCAAAAAAGGGTTAGTTCAGGTGGTGAATAAGATCACTTCTCTATTTTACTTGAGTTGAACCCATTTAAGCCACTTCTCTAGTTTACTTGAGTAAGATCACTTCTCTATTTTACTCAATAAGCCTTAGAACTGGGGGGAAAAGCCCCTGCTCCATTTAAGTTTAATCCTAGGTGGATAGCATGGGGAATATGGATTGACAGACATTCCAGCCTCTTTGAGGGTAAGCACATTCCTCCATTGCACAATCCATCTCAAGGGATAAACATCCTAAAATGTTTTAGTAAATTAACAAAGATAAACCTGCCATGCAAATAATTGAACAACAAATAGACACTTCTAGGTCCTTGTGTTGTTGAGGATTTAATCTATCTGAAGGAAAGACATGTTAAAATTTAAAGCAAGATTGGGATAAGGATCAAACAACAATGTTGACTTGATGGACATTAAATTGGTTCTTACTCTTACTGCTCAAAAAGTTGTAACCAGATTGCAGGAATTTGATGACTCATTACTTGTAATTAAATGGCTTAATAAGAAATGTGAAGTGAGAACTTTTAAGTTGTAGCCTTTGTTGGGGAAGATCGATGGCATAGTTTCTGCTTTCAGTTCTATCCATTTCAACACAAAATACAGTGAAAAGAACCAGTAAGCTAATAGTTTTTCAAAGGAAGGTGTTCAAATGGATCATTGTTAATGAAAGATTGTGGTGGTCATCAAACAAAATACCTGCATCCATCATTTTATTAATAGATTACTCTCCAGATGAGTATGAATATTAGTGTTCTATTGTTGTACTTTTAATCCAAATTATGCACAAAAAACGTTTTTCATGTAATGTATAAGAGGACTTTTCCTATTTTGCAGTGATTTAGGTTATAAAACCTACACTCTTTAATGTTTGGAATTGACAGATGAGAGGTACATAGATATAGAAATTTAAAAGAATTTTTTCTGATATAGTCATAGAAGATAGTTCCAGGATGTAAGGAACATAGTCTGCTCATCAATGGCTTCAAAGAATGCTAAAAGGCATTTGCAATATGTAGTTTTGTACTTATTTGAAAAAAAAATACTGTTTTTTTTTTTGGAAAAAAAGACTAGCCTTTTAGTGAAATTAATGCATAATCAAAATAGCACTTGCATTAAATTGGGTTTAGTTGGATGCATATTCACTAGTTAGATTATTCAAATACAAAATTAAAAAAATTAGCAACGAATATTATTCCCAAGATGATACTCCAAAATTATTACATTGCAATTGATATTCCTCCCAATATCGTACAACTACAGGCACTCTCTTTTTCTGTTGAGATGAAGTCACTTTATCAAGGAAATATACATCTCCAAAGTATGAATCCTCAAACCTTCATTCATGAAATAGACCTCAATATTTGTTTTGCATCATCAATATGTAATCCATGTGAGATGAAACACAAACAAATAAAAGCTACATACCATTAGGACAAGGCAGCAACTTTACAACTATGTATGCCCCAATGGCCACCTCATACGAAAATCTGTGATTATCTGAAAAACAATCATCTTGGTCACATATCAAATATGTTGTAACACATCACATTGTGACTTGAACTTGATAATCAGTCATCCAACAAGGTATAACAGTCTTTGAAGGCTAAAGTTCAGTCTAGCTATATATTTGAAAGAATGGGAGGAAGTCTAAATTTCCCACCATCTACCCGTGAATGACAAGGATATAGTTGAAAGAAGGGGACAACATCCCACTTAGCCTTATGAAACTCACAAGTGAGACCATCCATTATCCTAAAGATTGATTTTGACAAATCTATGATTAGGTTGATTGGTCCTTTATTTCAGAGATGTTAACTTCCATAGGTTTTGAACCCCATTATGTTGATATGGTAAATACCCTCTTCATTAATGCTTCATCCTTTGTCTCTGTTAATAATGAACTATCCTCGTGGAATCTCTTGTTTTGGTCCATTCACAAGGGGTGTTCTTTGGCTCCATTTATGTATGTCTTGATTCTCGATGCTTTTGGTAGCTTGCCTGTATTGTGTGACACATCTATGGTATTTTTCTCCCGGATGCGTCAGAGATGGTTAATAATCATTAAGTTGATGATTGTCTCCTTTTAGTGAGGGTGGAGCAAGTCAGTTGATGGATCACTAGCTTCTTTGGAAACTTTTTGTTCTACCATCCACTGCATGGGAGCGCCCCCCACCCCCTAGCTCCCGCTCCCGAAGCTCACTTCCTTCGGAAGCTCGCTCCCAAAATGCTCCCTGTTTTGGGAGCACACTCCCAAGGTGCTCCCTACCCCTCCTACACTAAAAGCTCCTATACTAGGTTGATCATTTGATGATAATGTTATAAGTTATAGCTACTATATGTAGTTTTCCAAGCTCCTATAAATTTTTTTATGATTGATCATTTGATGATAATGTTATAAGTTATAGCTACTAGATGATTGATGTGATATGGTTTAATCCATGTTTTCTATAGCTAATTCAACATCCTACATGTTTTTTAGATATAAATCCATCAAAATATATTCAAATATATACCATATAAAAAACGCTCCCAGAACAAGAGCTTTTGAAAAAAAAAAATTTCGCTTCGCTCTCTCTCCCTGCTCCTGCTCCTTGCTCCCAACAGCATAAGTTCTACCTCATGTGGCATGGTTAGTGCTCATAACACTAACCTTTAGTTAGTGGGGTTGTATTCTCCTAATTGGATCCCTGCAACCTATTCTTATATTTTTCCGGGGGTCATTGTCCACTATTTGGGTATTTCATTTGGAGTTGAATTGCCTCCAATTTCTATGTGGGAGTTTCTTCAAAGGATTTAGAGCAAGTTGTTGTTAATTTTATCTAGATATCACTACTCCCTTTGGATTCCCTAAGAACTTAAGCGGTTTGAGTCTCTATAAATAAAAAATGCTATAATGACTTAAGATACAAACACAATAGTTCTCTTAACACTTCAACTAAAAAGCACAACAATCACACAACTCATGATGTACCTTGGAAACCCCAAAAGGGGAAAACCAGCTATTTGTGGGGATTTCTTCTATCTCGAGCCCAGAGAAAAATAAGTAGAATACAATTACATACAAGATATCTCAGAAGGAACAACTGAACCTGACAGGGTCAAAACCCTAGATCTGCATGCAACAAGTTGATGCGTGCACAGGGGAAATGTGCCATAACTGTCAACTGGATCTGGATCTGGATCTGTCTACAGGTAACCATTTGTCGGTACTATCTCCATCACAACACTACTTTGATCTGCTCATCCAAAGAAGAAGGCCAAATACTAGATTTGATGAATGCACCCCTCCTCTGCATGGAAAAGTGCACAATCCCTCAGGATGTCAGATACTTGTACAGAATCATATCTCAACAGATATGAGCTATGATTGTCATAGTCCTTCCTCAAACACCGAGGCAAGGATATTCGGAAAGTCTCAGTTGCTCAATCGGTCAATCAGATCCAGAATGAGATCCTCTCTCCTCTAGTAATGCGCCCCTCTCTCCTACGAAATTTTCCCTCCTCAATCTCTATAGAAACCACATTGTTGAGCTCTTTCTATCCTCAGTAACTAGGAACCAAGTGCCTCTGATCAAGTGAAGTATGATCCATCTTGGATTACCTCACTATCCCTAATGCAGAAGCTCCTCTCTCTCTCAAAAAATATCCCTCTTCATACACAATGTGCCCTCCTCACTCTAACTGATCTCTCTCTGATAATCCAACTGAGTAACCTCTTCCGAGGACCTCATGCCTCCTTATATCATCTCACTGATCAATTAAGTTTACCAAAAACCTAATAAAGTGCATGCAAAAAGTCACTTTTGCATGCATCTTTTAATTAACAACTGTACATACAAAACTCATGCATGCATGAGGCAAAACACCCCGGAAGGTCCGCATGCATCCGCCAATGGATTCATGCCACTGAGTAGAGTGCATCTCACTCTCTACTCCATACTGATTCCTATATTGCTGATGTACCTCCATGCAAGGAATATGAATCATGGAGGACATCTCGAGATACCACTATCTCTAACACTTCCTCTTATCGAGGGAAGTCCAACCACTAATGCTTGGATCCAACAAGTCCCTTGTCACTGCTTCTCTCTGGCCTGTAGTACCCTGATCAAACTCCATAAATGTAGCTCCAGAAGAAGCCCCTTGATCAGCCACTGAATCTGTCACTGAACTCTGATTCAGACTCCCTCTAAATCTCTATTGTAACCAATCACCCAATCTGTCATCAAGCGGGTCTACTTCCCTGTAGGCGATCTCTCTCTGTCTCCGAGCTAACTCAGCTCTCTCCTGAGCTAGTTCTATCTCAGTCGTCTCATACCAACTCAGTCTCCGACTGGTACCTATATGAGCATCATGCTCATCCATCTAATCTGAGTCCAAATACTCACTCCCCTGTGTCTCATCAACAACATGAGAATCCCGCTCATCCATTAGATAACAAGAATCACTCTGATCCTCATCATTAGGGTGAGCATCTCACTCACCCATCTGCTAAAAGGACTCACTCCTCTAAGCACCATCCCTATTGTGAGCATCTCTCTCTATATCCCCCTCTGACTCTGAAGAAGATGCACTCAACCAACCTGATGTGCTAGATGTGGGTTGTCCCCGAACCAAGTATTCACCGTCGATCCTGTGACCCATCAAGACTGGATCAACTCCCTCTGGATAAGTGAATATCAGATCCCTCTGGAACACCACTGAGTAACTAGAAGCACCCAATGCTACCACTGAGAGTATACTCCCTCTCAGTCCTGGAATGAACAATACTCCTGATACCTCCAGGAGTTCTCCAAGGTCAAGTAGAAAATGAACTCTACCCACTCCTGTGACCAAGTGATCAGTCCCCTGCACATTTTGAATCATCTGCATAGGTGTGTGCTGAAGAATGATGAATGCCTCTCGCATCCCGGTCATATGACTGCAATGCTTGCAATCAATCATCCACCTCTCAGTCTTCATGCACATGCACATGCAGCATGAATATCTCATGCACATGCATCATGCAATACCTCATGCACATGCATATATCATGCACATATTTGCAGTAACACTCCCTCTTAGCGAGGAAGGTACTTCTGGAGAAGCATCCACCATGATCAAACACATCATATGCTACTGCAGCTACTCCCTCTAAACTTGAATACTTCTTGGCTGCATTTGCTGCACTCTGATATGCATATCTGTGCTCCTCCTCTATCACTTTCATCTTGAGAAAAACATCATGCTCTCTCTCTGTCACTGATACTGAAAATGTATCCAAGGTCTCCCTGGACCCACATACAGACTTTCCCAACAACCTGTAGAACTGACCTTGTCTAATGCCATGCCTCATTGTTGCATCCAAGGTCACTCCCTCTGAACATAGAATCCTATGTCCATCCCGGAACAAAATACTATATCCCTCATCCTCCAAAGTTGATACTGAGGGTAAATATGTTTGCTCTAGTACATGCATCCCTCCTGCCATACTCTGTAGACTTTCTGACTCTGGTTGGAACATCATCAAACCAACCCTCCTCACTGCTAACCTCTCATAGAAATCTAAATCTGTCTCTGAAATACTGAGGAACACTTTTTGTATTCCCATCATACAGCTAGATGCATAACTATACAAAGTCTCTGAATCAAAACCAACCTATAGGTTTGTGCCTTGGTGAACAAGCTAACCCTCTCTTTCTTTGATCTAGGGTTTGCTCTCCCAAATATGATCTATGTTCTCACAGATCTGGTAGATCTGGTATCTATCCTAAGAGATCCGATAGATGCACTCATAGATCTCAACTCTGCTATTCAGATCTGGACTCTGCTCTCACAGCTCTGAACACTACTCTTCAGATCTGATATATCTGCCACACATCAGAAATATGCTCATGCCAGATCTGATAGATCTATCTCAGATCTATCCACCAAAATCATAGCTCCGATAGATTTGACCTCTACTACCACAGATTTGAGCTCCGCTATTCAGATCTGGTAGATTTGGACTCTATCTTCACTGATCTACTATATCTATCTCAAATCTAGTCTCCCTCTCCATAGATCTGACCTTTTACTAAGTTCACCACACAGATCTGGTGTACAGATCACATATCTCAATGTGATTGTTCTCCCTGACCCTTACCAGGAAACTGATACCATGTTAATTTTATCCAAATATCACTACTCCCTCTGGATTCCCTGAGAACTCAAGCAGTTTAAGTCTCTATAAATAAAAATGCTATGACTTAAGATACAAACACAACAATTCTCTTAACACTTCAACTATAAAGCACAACAATCACACAACTCAGGATGTACCCTAAAAACCCCAAGCGAGGAAAACCAGCTATTTGTGGGGCTTTCTTCTATCTCGAGCCCAGAGAAAAATAAGTAGAATACAAGTACATACAAGATGCCGCAGAAGGAACAACTGAACCTGACAAGGTCAAAACCCTAGATCTGCATGCAACAAGCTGATGCATGCATAGAGGAAATGTGCCCTAATCATCAACTGGATCTGGATCTGTCTGCAGGTAACTATTTGTCGATACTATCTCTCTCACAACACAGCTTTGATCTGCTCAACCAAAGAAGAAGGAAAAATGTTAGATCTGATGAATTAACCCCTCCTCTGCATGGAAAAGTGTGCCCTCCATCAGGATGTCAAATGCTCATATGGAATCAGATCTCAACAGATATGAGCTCTGATCGTCACAGTCCTTCCTCAAACACCGAGGCAAGGATACTTCGAAAGTATCAACTGCTCAATCAGTCAATCAGATCCAGAACGACCTCCTCTCTCCTCTGGTAATGCACCCCTCTCTCCTTTGAAATTCACCCTCCTCAATCTCTGCAGAAACCACACTGATGAGCTCTCTTTGTCCTCAGTAACTGGGAACCAAGTGCCTCTGATCAAGTGAGGTCTCATCCAGCTCAGATCACCTCACTCTCCCTACTGCAGAAGCTCCTCTCTCTCTCAGAAAGTTGCCCTCTGCATGCTATTAGTTTTTTTCATCATTTAATTCAATATGATCTAGGATCTTAACTGAGAGAACAACATGTACAGGATATCAAACATACGAGACAAGAGACAAGAGACATAAAACATTTCACCGGGGAAAACCAAGAAAGTGAAAACCCCGCAACTTCCTCAGAGATAGAATAAGCACCAATAAAAAAAGTTCACAAAGATGGAACCCCAAAACAAGAGATAGTCTCCTAGCAGCTCCTCCTCCTCCACTTGTGCTCACTCCTCCTCTCTCTCACTAATGCGAAGTGAGTGAGTGAATGAATGGATAAATAGAGAGGTGCTCCTCTCTATTTATACTTTACCTTTACTTTCTTGTTACTCTAACTGGACCGACCTCCCTTAGGAGAGTCTAATAACCCATTTTCCGCAACATACAGGAGCTTCACTACTCCTCTCTGCACCATATCCCTGATATAGTGATATTTGATCTCGATATGCTTCGACTTGTCATGGAACACCAGGTTCTCAGACAACTTCACACAACTCTGGTTGTCACAGAAGATACAAGTAGCATCCAACTAGAGATCAAACAAATCAGACAGTAGCTTCCTTAGCCATACTTCCTCACAACTAACCGAATAGGCTGCGACATACTCTGCTTCGTCTGTACTCAGTGCTACGCAGGATTGCTTCCCGCTAAACCAAAAGATCACACCTGATCCCATATTGAAGCAACACCACGAAGTTCTCTTCCTATCTGCAGCACTGCCTTCCCAATCTGAATCAACATAACCCTCCAGGTTAAACTTTTGATTTGCATCATACTTGAGCCCATAATCAACCGTACCCTTCAGGTACCTCAGAATATGCTTTACAGCAATCAAGTGAACATGTCTAGGATCTGTTAGGAACTGGCTCAAGGTGTTCATAGCAAAGCAAATATCTGGTCTTGTGTTCGTCAGGTACATCAAGGACCCAATCATCTGACGATACATCGTAGCATCAACCGACTTTGATGAAGCATCACTCAATAGCTTCAGGTTCGATGCCATAGGTGTGGCCATGGCCTTACAGTCCATCATCCCAAACCACTTCAGGATCTCTACTGCATACTTCCCTTGTCCAAGGAAGATTCCATTTTCACTCTGCCACACCTCCATACCTAAAAAGTAATGCATCATACCCAAGTCCTTCATCTCGAACTCGGCAGCAAGCTTCCTCTTCGTATAAGAAATCAACCCAATATCACCTGTCACAAACAGGTCATCTACATACAATAGGAGTATCACTGTATTGCCTTCCTCAACCTTGTAGTAAAGGTTGGAATCCGCTTTACTCTTGGTAAATCCCAAAATAGACAGAAAGTTGTCTATCCTGCCATACCAAGTCCTGGGTGTTTGTTTCAAACCGTACAAGGCTTTCTTCAATCTGCACACATATGACTCCCTATCATGTGTCTCAAAACCAAGTGGCTGCTCTGCATACACTTCCTCTTCAACTACACCATTCAAGAAAGTTGTCTTGACATCAATCTGGTGTATCTTCCACTTCATTACTGCAGCCGGAGCAAGTACTGTTCTGATGGAAGTGTATCTAGCTACAGGTGCAAAAATTCTCTTCATAATCTATCCCTTCTTTTTGGGAGAAGCCACGAGCCACAAACCTTGTCTTGTATTTCTCTATGCTACCATATGCAGCATGCTTGATCTTATAGATCCACTTTGAAGTCAAAACAGACTTCCCTTCTGGTCTTGGGACCACATCCCAAACATTATTCTTCATGATCGACTGGTACTCCTCGATCATGGCATCCTTCCATTACTGCATCCCTGATCCTGGGAACTTTGGATTCTTCAATAGGTAGTTTTCTTGAACTTCGTCGCTTGTTCTTTGGAACAAATGTCATTGTCTTTCTTTTGTAGGTGATTGTACACGATCTTTCCTACAAGTCAAATTCAATTGCATGATTAGAAACTTTTCATAGTTTTCAGAACAAAATCTTACACATAAGGACATATGTCATACAATCATGCAATTATCTTAGCCAATACTTCAATACAACATTTATCCATATCTTGTAAGTTTCTAGATGCCTTCCATCTCTACCAGAACATTGTTAAGAGTTTGCACTACTCCAACATGTCAACAAAGAGATTTCAATCTAGATAAGTAGCAATAGAGTGTTGTACAATACCATAGGCCACTTACCCATTATTTGCATATTAATAGTATCTTGTTCATTAATGCAACTTTTCTAACATGCATAATATACATCATAAATCTAAGAAAATAAGTATGTACATGATTGAACAACATCATTTAAGTAATCATATATACAATAAATGACAACTCAAATACTTATTTTTGTTTGGTTGTTGGGTGGACTCCCTCTCAGTCTTTGCTTCCTTGTAGGAACTATTGGAGTGTGCTCCCTCTTGATCTTTGCTTCCTTTATGATATCATCATGATGATATGTCTTTGAACTTCTATCCATCCTGGACCGCTATGCATGCTTAAGTGTGCACTAGTGTCATCATTGTGTCATCCTCAAGATCTCATACATAATCATACATTCATTAATATAATCTCAATACTATAATCTTAAACTTGTATGGTCATGGTCATTTCATACACAGGTAATTTATCACAAGCATTAGTATTCAAGGTTTCAGGGAGTACTTCTTTTACTCATGCATATTCTTATTTGACCATAGGACTCTTTCTAGTTTGTTATATCATTAATCAAAGTAAGAATCATAATATGCATAAGCCCATGATAAATCAAACTTAGAACTTCATGAATAATCATTATCAATCATACAAAAGTATACTTATATGAGATCCTAACACAAGGTAGGATTCTAATTTGATATAGGAAAAACATACCTGGATTATCATGTTTGCTAGTTATGTCTAACATACCCGAACAATGTCTTATCTTTTCTCTTCAATGATTTAGAGACCTTGTGCTAGTAACCTGCGTATCTCATAAGTTAAGCATTGTAGAACAAAATTATACATACCTTGTAAGTAGAGCTTCTATGTGATTAATGGCAATGGATGAGTCTTTTTCTTCATGTCACCGTGGTCATATGTTCTTGATCTAGAACTTGATTTGTCTTTCTTGATATACCTTTCATGTTAGCAGACAGCATCATCCTCATACAACACCATAGTGCATTAGTACAATCATAAGTGTCATAACCTTAATCAATGAATGTCTTCTATCATTAACATGCATTCATACTTTTACTAAGGTGATAAGACAAGTCTTAAAATTAATCAAGATTGTACTAACCTCAATAATATGAAGACAAACATATCATAAACTTAATCATGAACATATTTCAAAACATACTTGTATCTCCTTAAGTCATACCTGTCGAGATTGCTTGTACTCTTCTTATGTAATGCCTTAGTATCATCTCCCTCTGGAACTAAAACTTCTTCAATTATGTAGGTGTCCAATTCATTCTCTTCTAGGATTAACCCAATCCTATACACTTTGATTTGTTGAAACTGGATCTGGAGCTCGCTAGGATTTGTTAGAGAAACCCTAAAAACCCAAACTTGGAATTTCAAACTTTTGTCTGGACAGGGAGATGCAATTGACTGAGGCGATCAAGCTAGTGTGCTCAGATTTTGAAAACTCCAAAAATTGAACCTCCAAAAATGACCTACAAAATCCAGATTTGCAACTTCTATCAAAATCTGGTTTTCTGGTTTTCTAGTCCAAAACCCGAACTAGGGTTTGATAGATCCTGGGGTTCTACCCAACCAAAAAATTCGATATTGGTCTCTAAATTTTGATTTTGTTGAGGAGAGAAATCCTGTGCTGATATCACTCCAAAATTCCACTTATGTCAAACGCCCTAATTTCCCGCAGCAGTGACAAGCCAAAATGAAAGTGCTCAGAATCCAATTTTGTTTTCACATAAATATATGCCATATTGTTTCTGGTACATCTCTGAAACTTCAAATCCTAGGGGTCTGAAACTTCAATCTGTGGAAGAATGACCTGTCATATTTCCAACCCCACAAATCTGAGCTCAAATGGATTCTCCATCAGAGAGATATGCTAAGTGTTGCAACATAACCTGTTTATGGGATGAAACATCATAGTGAATTTGTACGGAGTGCCACGTGTCACTGTTTCAACGTCGGCCTCTGAAACTTGGATCTGTGAAACTACAGTCTGTTCCCTAACTGACACTTTTTACGAAATTCCATTTGGAGATTTCGAGCCCGAGATATGACCTATGTTCCTAGGTCACCTGTTTAGGGCTGCATTCTGGAAGAGGCATAAACCCTAACTTGTATGGATCATATCTCACAAAGTAGAACGAATATGAGGTTGAAATTTTTACACAGGGTACATCTGTGTCTGATATTCGGATTGTAAAAAATTCGGACCCTGAATCTTCGCCAAAATGTATTTATAGTGAAAGTGCTACAATGACTATTGTTTACTATACCAAGTCCTAGCTTCCAATTTGGCGCAAGTTCAACAAGTGTCATAAATTCCATACAATGCCTTCCTTCAGGCTAGCTCTGATACCATGTTAGTTGTTTTCATCATTTAATTCAATATGATCTAGGATCTTAACTGAGAGAACAACATGTACAACATATCAAACATAAGAGACAAGAGACAAGAGACACAAAGCATTTCACCGGGGAAAACCAAGAAGGTGAAAAACCCAGCAACTTCCTCAAAGATAGAATAAGCACCAATACAAAGATCACAAAGATGGAACCCCAAAACAAGAGATAGTCTCCTAGAAGCTTCTCCTCCTCCACTTGTGCACACTCCTCCTCTCTCTCACTAATGCGAAGTGAGTGAGTGAATGAATGGATAAATAAAGAGGTGCTCCTCTCTATTTATACTTTACCTTTACTTGCCTTTTACTCTAATTGGGCCGACCTCCCTTAGTAGAGTCTAATAACCCATTACCACTTGTCACTGGGCCGACCCCACTAGGGTGTTCTAATAACCCTTTAACCCATACTGGGCCAACCCCTCTAAGGTGGTCTAATAACCCATCAAATATAAGTTACGACACTTACAATGTAACTTGCGACACTTGCAAATACAAATGGTGACACTTCCAATCGGAGGAATAATACATCTCCGTTGGGGATACAATAAAGTACAATGTAATACATACAATATACAAGTGAATATCTTCCGAATTTACAAATACATCAACACATGCACAATGCGCCCTCCTCACTCTAACTGATCTCTCTCTGATAATCCAACTGAGTAACCTCTTTTGGGGACCTCCTTCCTCCTTATATCATCTCACTGATCAATTAGGTTTACCAAAAACCTAATATCAATGCATGCAAAAAGTCACTTTTGCCTGCATCTTTTAATTAACAATTGTACATGCAAAACTCATGCATGCATGAGGCAAAACACCTCGAAAGGTCTGCATGCATCCGCCAATATATTCATGCCACTAGGTAGAGTGCATCTCACCCTCTACTCCATCTCGATGCCTAAACTGTTGATGTACCTCCATGAAAGGCATCTGAATCATGGAGGGCATCCCGAGATACCAATATCTCTAGTAGTTGCATTATTGGAACCATAAGGAGCTCACCTTTGCAAGCAAGAAGACTATTGTTGGGTGGAATCTTCAAGCTTCCCACGTCTACAATGTGTCTTGTTGGTTCCCAACAGCACTCAGTTCAAGTTAATTGAGCATATTTTGAGGGCATACATGTGGTCCATGTATGGTGGGGAGTAGGGTCTTCCATTGGTTCTGTAGGATGTGTGCACCATGCCCAAGGATGAGGGGACCCTTGGTTTGATTGATGTTTCCGTGCAAGGTAGCATTCTTATGTAAAAAATAGGCGATTTGTTGTCTTGAGGGTTCAACACCTTGGCAGGTTTTGTTTCAACCTATGCTGCGTGGGAGCGCCCCCTACCCCCTCACTCCCGCTCCCGAAGCTCACTTCCTTCGGAATCTCGTGTTAGACACAATGACTCACTTAGAGGGGGGGTGAATGAGTGAGCTTAAACTTAATCCAAATTTCAACTTCAATCACAATCTCATATCATCATTCAACATTATATTCATCAATGTACTATCTAATTAAACACATCAACACATTGCACAAGAGACACAGGATATAGTTTTGTAATCTTTTGTATTTTGTTCAACGGCTACAATCGCGAGGCAATTCAGCACCAACTGAAATAAAAGAGCACC
Organism: Larix kaempferi; assembly: GCA_027924585.1. Lineage (NCBI taxonomy): Eukaryota > Viridiplantae > Streptophyta > Pinopsida > Pinales > Pinaceae > Larix > Larix kaempferi. The sequence continues at coordinate 3,292,737 of BSBM01000142.1, forward strand.
AACTCCTTATCTAGGACCCAACCTAGTTTTTCTTAGATCCTACTAAGAAAAGAATACAAGACCCTGCTTGTATTATGTGAACATACATTACATCAATCATATCGTTACATCTTTGTCCAATAATTCATCATTGTCATTATTCTGTTCATGTCATCAACATCTCAGCATATCCACGACATGTGATTTTTGCACTGTCATATCAACGCTTGTCTTTATCACATGCATCTTGTCATTGCTATAACCCTAGCACTAGCATGAAACTGTCTTCAAACTTCTACCAGCATCTTGTCTTACAACCACAAGCATCATCACCATGTCTTCATTAATCAACAGCAATCAACACCATCTTTGTCTGTGAGCTTTCAATATTGCTTCCCTACATCATTCAGCATTCTTCCCACAATCTTTCTAAGCATCATAAGCCATCATCATCTTCAGCATTCTTCAGCATAATAAGTCATCATCATCATCTAAGCATGCAATGTTGGTTACATCATGCACTTCAAATAATCATCACAATCAGTCTGTCCAAGCTTCATCATGCCCAGCATTTTCCATTCATATTATGCATATCAAATTACTCATACTGCAGCCCAGAAATCAGAGATAAAAGTTCTTCATCATGCTGCTGCTATATCATCAACCAAGCCAACCCAGAAATAAGAAATAAACAAGAATGTTTTGTTGCTGCTGCTGATTCTCTGCAGCTTGAGTCAAACCCAAAAATTCAAAGATAACAAAATTATTACTTCATCTGTTGTTCTTTCTTCATCTGCTGCCCCAAAACAAAGATAAAGGTAAATTGTAAAAATTGTTGTCCGATGTAGCTGCCTGCTACAGTACCTGGAAATCAGAGCTACTCCTTCCACCGAAAAATCCACACCAAAATGAATAACTCTTCATTTGTATTTATACTGGTTTTTCCATGTATTTTCTGGGCTGACCTGATCTATTTCACATTTTATATTTAATAAAAAAAGTTTTTTTTAAACTGAGCCGACCTCACCATATATATATTTCATTTTTTAGTTTATTTCTTTTAGCTGGCCGACTTGGCATTTTTATTTGTACTTGTTGATTTTAATCCACATCATGGATATTTTAATTCCATGTTATTAATTAATTTGTTCAAGATGTAAAGGCCAAGTCATTATTTTATTTGTTTAAGGGATCCATACATTCATCACAAAGTAATGGGTTTTTTTATTTTATGTAATGTATTTAAGGGCTTCAAGTGTATGGGCTTCAAAATTCACGTAAAGACTTCTTCAAACGTTTTAGGGCTCCTTCATTATGTGTGTGGGCTTCTTATGTCATCAAAGGTTCCATACATCATTGTCTTCAAGCACATGGGCTACATTAATAACATCATCTATCCTTCATTTAGCTTGTGGGATTCATGACCCCATCAAGCCACAAATGACCACAGAATGGGTCATTTGCCCACTTTGGTGTTCCAAATCCCAATCATGCCATGTCATTAATATTTATCACTTCTTTGTCATGTCATGGTTTGTTTGCCCAAGCTGTCATGTCCACGTATGTCATCCAATGCCCATATTACTTTTTCCATGTCAATGTTATCAAGCTTGCTTATCTTCATGCCATGTACATCTTTGTCATCTTCCTCAATGCTTGTGTTCTTTATGTCAAGTCCATCTTGGTTTATCTTCTCCAAGTCATCTTCAAATGACCACAGTATGGGTCATTTGAAGCTTGGCTCATTAGGTGTGCCAATGCCCATCACCTTCATGCCATGTGTGTTCTTCAAGATAGCCACGTCATCATCTTCTTTGCCATTCCTCAATCCTTTTTCATTAATGTTGTCATCAATGACAATCATATTCATCATCTTGCTCCCAAAACGCTCCTAGTTTTGGGATCACGCTCCCAAGGCGCTCCTGAGACGCTCCCTACCTCTCTTGTACTAAAAGATCCTTTACTAGGTTGATCATCTGATGACAATGTTATGGTACCTCCCTTATTTTCCAAGCTCCTATAAAAGTTGTTTTGGTTGATCATTTGATGATAATGTTATAATTTATAACTACTAGATGATTGATGTTATATGGTTTAATCCATGTTTTCTATAACTAATTGAACATCCTACATGTTTTTTAAATATAAATGCATCAAAATTTATTAAAATATATACTATATAAAAAATGCTCCTGAAACACTCCCAAAACGAGAGCTTTTGAAAATTTCACTTTTTGCTCTGCTCCCACTCCCCCCTTTTCGCTCCTGCTCCGCGCTCCCAACAGCATAGGTTTCAACATCAGTTGAGCACTATATAGTGTGTAGTATACAGGTCATATTCAAGAGGCTTTTGGACTATGTGATAACATCTCTTTGCCCCACTTATTTCAAGAGTCAATCTCTCTCATCTTCATTGGCATTGAGAGGGAAGTTAGGAAAGTTGGGATTTTTCCTATTGGCCATTTGGAGTTGGAAGACTCAAAGCTCTTGTGTCACTAAGTTGCCTCGGTTTCATGCTTGCCACCTGAGCCGAAAGCATCTTCCTCTAGGGAAATTTGTGGGATTTTGCATCTCAATAATGAAAGAAGTGCCATGCTCTTACTCAAAAGTATGGTCTTCTCGCCTATAACCATCTTTCAATTATGGAGTTTTGAAGACTTATTCCAAAGGCTGATTTGTTTAAAATGAAAATTGGGATCAGGGGTTAAATCTGACAGGCACCCTTACCCATCAACAAAAAAAAATTTGACGGTTTTGTTCACAAAACTGCCCTGCATATAACTTTTAATAAAAAAATTTACCCTTCAATTGAAATTTATTCCTGAGCAGCGAAGAAGTTGTGAAATTGGAAACTCCTATTAAGAATTCTGTCGAAATTTCCAATTCATTAAATTGTTGGTTCCAACACATTTGTAATCTCCATGCTGATCTAAACTATACTGAATGATTCAAATTGTCCAAGTGATCTAAGTTAGGTATGAGGAATATTTATTCAACTAAAGTTGCCTCTTGTTTTGTATTTATGTTTCCACTAAGTCCATGGAATTCATACCATGACTGCGCAGGAAATTACCCCACATAAATTTTTGGACCTCATTTTGAAAAGTCATCCCTTTCATACAAAAGAAAATGTGTTTCGTTTCCAGAGGGTATGTAGTATGTACAAGTACTCCTATGCAAATATACAATCCTAAGAACACTAAAACATGAAATTAAATTCTATTATTTATTAATTTCATCTGCCACATACTATTTTTCATGAAAAGAAAGCCTTGAACGTTATCCATCCTACTTCTTAAATAACATAATCCAAATTCACTGAGACTTTTTCCAAGGGTGTAAATAGCCTAAGAAAATCTTGGGTAGTGGATTATATAGAAAGTATTACGTGATATACACGAGTTACTACAAGTGGGTTTCAATTAATTGATATACACGAGTTACTACAATATGATTCTAAAGTGCCCTCTTTCAAGTCCCAGTTGCCTATTTTGATCTTCAGTGGAAACATATCTAAGTAACCATGATGCTTGAAAGGTTGAATTGGGTATTAGCTAATACATGTTTAGAAGTGTATTTGATCCGGATTTATGTGGGAACGAAACAAAAGATAGCATATACAGAATCATATACAGAGATATATTGCAAATAACACAGTGATACAGTAAACACATATTCTATTAAATAGCGGAAATAGAACAGACTGTAAAATACAATAGCTGGAATGGTGGTAGCTATCTCTGAGAAGAGATGTGGCCGCTATGCTCATTCGTGCCAAGATGAATACAAAGAGAGGCCGAAAGGGCCTATTTATCATAAGCATGAGGGAAAGAATCCCAATCATCCAAAAACCTAACCCTAGAAGATGAACCGTCATAACGTTTTCGGCCCCAAGGTGGTTAGTTGAACAGTCAACTTCCCGGGGTCATAACTTTTGCATACGATCTCCGTTTAGGGCGCTCGGTATCCCGTTGGAAAGATCTAACCGATATTTACAACTTTCGACTGGGACCAAATGAATGTCGTAGGCAACCATTTGGTCCCCCAAATTGCCAAAAAAATGTCGTTTAGGGCCTCAAAATGGCTCTGGAAGTTCAGGACCCGAAAAAATGCTAAAAATAGTAATTTACCAAAATTGCCAGAACACTGTTTTGAGCCAGTTGGAAGAGGTGGGCCACCACCGATATCCACCTGGATCAATCCTCCCTCCTTAGGAAGCAATGGTCTCCATTGTGTTAAATCCCTTATCATATGTCGAGCTGTGTGTCGAATTGAGCTCTTGGTGCGACATTTACTGAAGTGGAAAGGTTGCCTTACTTTGACATCTTTAGAGGGTTGTAATTGTTGTTGCTGGCTGAGCTGGAGCTGTTCAACAGTTTTGGTTGTTGTGGTATCCTTGGTATGCACCGGTGTGGATGGTTTCTTTTTGGAGGAGCACCTTGAATGCGTGGCCTTGCACTGTAGAGGTACCCGAATAGGCGATGCGGTACTAAATTTGCGTTCTTGTTTCTGCTGAGTAGAAGGATAATCTGCAGAGGTTGTGGATGTCTCCGCGATCTGATGTTCACCTTTAGTGGCAATTGCGAATAGGGAAAATTTCCCAGTGTGGGAGATTATCTTCCTTCCCTGCTCGTTTGGGGTAGGTGCAACTATATCTGGTATCCGATAGAGTTGTCCTCCCAAAGTGACAATGACACTGCGAGGTCGTGATTCATATACAGCATGATGCTTCCACATATATGGTTGTCCTAAGAGAACATCACATACTTCGAGTGGGGCCACATCACATAATACCTCATCTTTGAAGGGCTTGATGCCATATGTTACGCGACATTGGTGACTGACACGGATCCTTCGTCCTTGGCTTAACCATCCAATGGTGTATGGTTGCGGGTGTGGCGTTATTGGTAGCTCCAATCTCTTGATGACTTCTTCTGAGATCAGGTTCTTTTGGCTGCCACTATCCACAACAAAGTGTAGGGGAATTCCCTTCACCCACATCTGTGAGTGGAAAAGGCGCTCCTCTGCCTCCGACTCTTCAGGCTCCTCTGGCTGAATCTGTGTGGTGGCAACAACGGCACTGGGTTCTGCATCAATGATCTGCTTCCCTTTTTGCGCGGCTGTGAAATTAGGTTCCGAGTCAGAATCGGAACTGGGATCTGATTCTGAAGCTTTGATCTCAACCACCAATGACTGTTTTGAGCGACAATCATCAGTGTTGTGCCAGGGGCTTTTGTGGAACTCGCACCACTTCCCGGTGTCCTTCTTTGTCTTTTCTTTACCCTTCTTCGAATGTGGTTGGGACTGGTTGTCCTTTTCCTGCCCCGTGCTCTGCGAGCCAGAGTTTCCCTTGCCCTGCTTCTGTGCAGGTCCGAAGTCACGCTTGTTCTTTTGCTGAAATTTCTGCTCGATTTTTATAGCATATCGATAGGCGGATCCGAGTGAAGATATTTCTAGGAAATCCATCTCTGTTCGTATGTACCGGTGTAGGCCACCGCTATATTTCAGTACTAAGTGCCGCTCAGAGTCCTTGATACCTAGCTTTGTGCGCAAGGTATGAAATTTGTTGGTGTACTCTGACACCGTTTGGTCCCTCTCTTGATGCAGAATGGTCCATTTTGTGTACTAGTCATCATAGTTTCCAACAGGGTAATATTGTTCCTTGACGGCATCTATAAAAGAGGCCCAAGTGGGATTGGAATATTCAAACAATCCAGACTCGTCTGATGAGTTTTGCTCACAATAAGTTTCCCACCAATTTTTGACATGGGGGATGGCCTTAAGGAGCGCAAAGATGATCTTTTCCCTGTCGGAAAATTTGTGGACAGAGAAATACCCTTCTAGTAGATTCAACCATTTATCTAGGGCATCGGCATCGATTTGGCCTTCGAATAAAGGGATATCAAAATTAACTTGTACCTTGAAGGGAGTCGTATCTCCGAAATGGCTGCTCGTTGAAGGTGCATTTGCCGCTGTTGGCATGCGTTGAAGGATCTGGGAGAAATTATCCATCATCTCGTTCCTCTGTCGCGCAAGGGATTCCTCGAGCAACAACTTGATAGGATCTACTGCTCCGTCGTCTCTCTTTTCTTCCGCCATGGGAGGCCGTTTGGGGCGGCGAGAGTGGTCTTCCCCAAGTGAAACTAGTTCAAGACCCAACTCTCTGTATCCTGACCTCGTCGGGGACATGCACCGAGAAACAATCAAAGAGCAGACCGCTCTGATACCACTGATCCGGATTTATGTGGGAACGAAACAAAAGATAGCATATACAGAATCATATACAGAGATATATTGCAAATAACACAGTGATACAGTAAACACATATTCTATTAAATAGCGGAAATAGAACATACTGTAAAATACAATAGCTGGAATGGTGGTAGCTATCTCTGAGAAGAGATGTGGCCGCTATGCTCATTCGTGCCAAGATGAATACAAAGAGAGGCCGAAAGGGCCTATTTATCATAAGCATGAGGGAAAGAATCCCAATCATCCAAAAACCTAACCCTAGAAGATGAACCGTCATAAAGTTTGCGGCCCCAAGGTGGTTAGTTGAACAGTCAACTTCCCGGGGTCATAACTTTTGCATACGATCTCCGTTTAGGGCGCTCGGTATCCCGTTGGAAAGATCTAACCGAGATTTACAACTTTCGACTGGGCCCAAATGAATGTCATTGGCAACCATTTGGTCCCCCAAATTGCCAAAAAATGTCGTTTAGGGCCTCAAAATGGCTCCGGAAGTTCAGGACCCGAAAAACTGCTAAAAATAGTAATTTACCAAAATTGCCAGAACACTGTTTTGAGCCAGTTGGAAGAGGTGGGCCACCACCGATATCCACCTAGATCAGTATTAGAACTTTATTAGCAATAGTGTTGAGTCTTGACGACAGTCTGACATGCTTGTTATAACTATTGTTATCTTGGATTGAGATGAAAACTTCCCCAAAGCTTCCTTGTCTTTGTATATTGTTATGGAGACTACAATCATGAGTAAAACGTGGATGGCCAGCCCAATAGCCAATCTCTGTAGGATTGTTATGCCTTTGGGATTGCCCCCGAGGCATCTAAAAGTCCCACTAGCATTGTATCATAAACTACAATCGATACCAGCATTTACACGATGATGAATGATGTCGGGGAGCCTGGGGGATATCAAAGTTAGAACCCATATATGCATATTTAGTCTTGTTCCCTGCTGTACAAATAGTTGTTTACCTCGGCTATCATGGTGCTTGACATGAACAGGGCAACCCAAATTAGTAGCATTTATCTTTTGAATGACTAGTTCGAGCTCTCTTAAATCAAGCTGTATACTTCATTGTCTCGTTGTATTTTGAATTCTCTTATCTATTGATTTGTTGAGGTTAAAATAAATAAATTTCATCTAGAATGTTCTTATAAAAAATAAAATGCAATTAATAAATTTTATGTGGATTCATAAAATAAAAAAATTAAAACTAGTATAAATTTATCTTAAATTTATTAGTTTCTTCAATTTCGAGCCAGTTTTGTTCCAGATCAATATCTACATGTTTGCACATCTCTGGAAAGAAACCAGAGAAATTCAGGGCATATTTGTTGGAGGGAAGACTGCTGCATCAAACACAGTTGACAAATTTTATCAACTGCAGGTATCATTGTAATCCAGTAACATTAACATTTGGTCAAACATAGTTGACAAAGCTTAGTGACTGCATGCATCATTGTAATCTTGTAACCATTCATCAATTACATTCGTTGAGTCCATGTATTTATCACAAAGGACAGATTCATGAAGTATAGGTTGAGGTGCTAATAATGTTTAGCTGATGCCATAGTGCAAACCTAGCGAGGAAGGACTGTGAGATATCATCAAAATGCGGAAGAAACCAATTTGCAGGAGTCAGTTTAGGTCCTAGCCTGTGGACAAAGTTGGTTTTGTAAAGAACAAGGATTGGAAAAAGGTGAAGATGGTAACCAAAAAGACATTTAGCAGATGTTTTAGTTGAAACTAGAAAAAGGTGAATATGGCCAACCAAAAAGACATTTGACGCTAGATCTTTAGCTAAAAAGGCACTAGATCTTTAGTTGAAAAGATAAAAGATGATTTTTATTAGCTTAGAAGTTTTGATGTAAGGGGGAGCAAAGTTAACTAGACTTGGTGTGACTAATGACTTGACGATTCTAGTGTAAAAACTCCAAAAATATAAAATATTTAAAAATCTGATTAAGATGAATTTTTTAGAGGTATATACAATGCTAATACAAAATACAAATTACATACTCATATATGATATCATGATAATATTATTACAAAATACCATGGCAGGGTGTGAAATTCTTAAATTGATAATTCAAGGTCGGAGATTCAAGCATGGAAAGCTTTTGGCCACTCACATTTTTTGAATTTCTCTGACCTAGGATTCGACGTAGATTGACTTTTGGCCATTTATATTTCAATTTATTTTTCGTGAAGATCACCCCATTGCACAATCTATAACAAAAAAAAAAAAATTATGGATAACAGGAAGATAATTAGAAACGAAGACAACATTGGAATTACAGCCTATATGATAGAATTATCGCTCATTATTTGTGCCCTAAGTAGCCAGGGTACCCGTACCGAGGGGTTGGGCACCCGTACTAGTACCGGGTACCCGTACCAGTACCGGGTACCCATACCGCCGTATCAAGTACCGAAACTAGTACCTCTGGGAGTACCGTGTAAGTACCGGGTACTTGGTCACATATTTTAGGGTACTTCCAGGCATGAAATTGAAACGCGGGCTGGAAAATAAATTTAATTGTGGTTTTGCGGGCGAGGTGGATGGTGGGGACCATTCCCATAAGCATAAAACCAATTTGCCAAACCTAATACGAAGGTCAATCCACTGATGTTAGTTATTAAATATTAACTTATTTCATATTTGCAGTGTGTGTCCATCCGCGGGTGAAGATTGGAGGTTGCTGTGTGTTCATTGCTATCGGATTAGGTTGTTGTGTGTTCATCGTTGTCGGGTTGGAGGTCGACGGTGTTGTTTATTGCTATCACACTGTGTGTTCATCGCTGCCAGAGTTTGCAGGGTTGCCAGATTTTCCAGGGTCGAGACTTCACGGTTCGAGTTAGTGTTACAACTTACTGTTCACGGTTAGTGGTTAGTGTTCACTGTTACTGTTTACACTTCACGGTTATTAGTATTACTTATTACTTATTAACTTATTTTATTACTAATTAATAATTAGTAATACACTATACAGTAATGTAATATTGTAATACTAATAGTCTAATTTAAATTTTAAATTTTCTGTTTCATTGTTTTAAAGTTTTTCAATTTTAAATTTTTTCGTATTAATAATTATTAATTTTAATTTAGCTTAATTTTCAGTTTTATTAATTATATTTTACTTTGGCTCATAGCCTCAAACAATAAAGTTAAAACTTAAAACTTAAACTATAAGTATAATGTCTAATGATAATCATTAATGTTAAAAATTAAAAATTAAAATTAAATTATCAGTATAAAGTATAAACTATAAAGATTGCATTTTGATAGTGTCAATAGTATAATTCTGGGTTTTACTGTCATGACAACTAGCCTATAAATTTAAAAATTATAATTCAAATTAAACAGCAAACTTATCCAACTGCAAAAAAATTAAAAATTCAACAATGAACAAACTGTCAAACAAAGTTTTCAGTTTCTGTTGGGCGTTAATGGAAGGATGATCACGATTTTTTAATATTGGGCATTAATGGACCTCCTTGATGCTGATGCAGATGACAATGATGTTGCAGATGCTGCTGACCTAGCAGAGATGGCTTGAGGAAGCCAAATCAACTATTTTCATTTTGCTATTTTGTATTTCATGTTCAGAACTATGGAAAATGAGGCATGCCATTTGCCAAATTTTGGATGTAGTATGACAATGGACTCATGGAGTCATGGACATATATCATATTATCATGCTATTATGCTAATGATTCAAATTTCATATCAATATCAATGACAATATCATATATGTAATTTGAATTAAATACCAATGTGAAATGTGTGTCACTAGTTGAAAACTTATTAACTTAATAATAAAATTATTAATATATTAATAAAATTATTAATTATAAATTTATAAAATTATATATATATATATATATGTCTATCGTACCCCGACGTACCCAAGTACCCTATTTCAAAAAGTGGCTTGTACCCATCCCAGTACCCGAGTACCCTAGCAACTTAGTTTGTGCCAGAATACAGATGGAGAAAGACAATAATCGAAGGAAAAGTTAACCTGGCATTAGTCAAGCCTTGACACAATCTCAAATGACCAAATAATTAAGTGGACACAGGTGTAAAGGAATCACATAAGGAAACCTGAAGACATTGGGTTCTACAGGATGTTCTGTCAAACACATTTCGGCAGAAAAACGAGTTGCAAACTTGCATCAAAGGCAAAAGGGTGGCATAATTAGTCATAAGTTTAAAAACCCATCAATCCACTGGTCATGGTATGTTCGTAAAGAGCCAGTTTGGAACTCACAAATAGTTCAGACCTGTATCATCGCCATTCCAAAAAGGTAAAAAATTAGAAAGGGGTAATTCTCATTGCCACAACAGGATGGAGAGCATGTGTGGTAACTATGCAACGGATTTTAACCCACATAGATGAATGTGTATCATAGAACCCGATTTCATTTCTTCCCTCTTCAATGTCGTCCTCAGTTGCTAAGAGATGTAATCCAGACATAGTGAAATTTGCAATGTATAATAAGTATTCCCTCTTCAATGTTGTCCTCCGTTGGCTTGCAAAGAGATTTGGCTTACCTAATATGCAGGCACAGTGAAAGGTGCAATGCATAATAAACATAGGATGTTAACTATTTTTTACAATGTTATCAGTTATCTCGAGGTAACTTACAGATCAATATATGAATATTTACATATTTTGTATCTCAAATTATTAATATTATGTATATGGATATAACTTCCCTGTGTAAATGGATGGGCGGAAAGGGAAATAATCGTGGGCAAGCTTTGCTATTAGGTTTATTCCCGCAACCCGCTGCTAATAATACTAACTGTAATTTAAACTCTGCAATAAGAGTTCAAACGGGATGAATTGGTGACAGACACAGTCACAAGATAGTGGTCAAGACTCAAACTTTGCACCACAAACATTCATTTACACTACTAACCAGAACCTAGATGCGAAAATGGTGTACTAACCTTGGAAGGTTTGGTAAATCCTGAGGCCCTGAAGGAAGTTCCGGAGTCCCGAGTCACCACTCACACCATGTCTTTCTATCCATCCTTCCAGGCCTCAAGGATCAGGCCCTCCAGGAATTTCTGGAGTCCCAAGTCACCACTCACACCATGTCTTGCTGTCCAACGTTCCAGGCCTCAAGGCTCAGGCCGCAGGCTTCACGGCGTGTCCACTGCAGTCTGCCACTGCAATAGGGTATGTATCTGTCTGCTAGTGGACCGTGGTTATGGCGCAAGCACTGGAGTCTAGAAGTCTGGAATCTGGATCCTTCAGGCTCAAAGTTCATGTCACTGTGTACTGAATCCGCATTTGGTGTTCCATTTCTTGAATCTGCGTTGTGCATTTACAATGGCACCTACTGCCAACCTGGGCATTGAATGACACCAACAACCCTATACTGTAAGCTTGTAGCCAAGCTTCCAAGTTGTGCCAACCTCGTCTGGAGTCCTGAACGCTGAGCTAGCCACGGCCCACTAGATCGGCGCAGAATAACTCACGACTTCACGTCTAAGTCCATCATCCATGCTAATATGCTATAATATATAATTTATAATATATATAAAATTTACATACGGACATTTTTTGACAGTGCCCGTCAGTTTGACGGTTTTTAAAATTTAATAAACTTCATTGTTGACGTGGATATTCCACATCGACTAGTAATTTACGGGTAAAAACCCAAAAAATGGGTATACGGGTGTCAAATTTAACCCCTGATTGGGATTCTCAAACCATCTCAGAGGGATTGGGGCTAGTACTTTGGTCATCCACTTCTGCAATATGACTCCAAACATATATATTTCCATGCTTCCTCAAAGGCACCTGTCATGCCTAGTTCTTAATGATTTCTACCTTCCAAAAACCTAGAGTACAAATGGGTTTGGAGACAATGTTTAAACACTCAATGTGACTTTCTTATAAGATATGAGGTTCTGCTTGGTTGGTTTAGCTCATTGTTGCAAACCTCGTTGATAAATCGTTGATATTCCGAAAAATCAGACCATTTTTCAATGACCAATTTTTTGTGAAAAAATTGCCAATTTTTTCACCCGATTTTTTCCCGAGATATTCTCAATATTTTCTCGATATCTTAGTGATAAATCAAGAATCGATGAAGAAAAAAGTGGTTGGACTAGAATGGGGGTTTTGAAAGATGATTCTCACCTTTTTTTTGTCCATGTCGCTTGAAAATTTTGGGGGTGTGGTCTAGTTATTCTGATTCTCCGAACATGTGTTTTCCTATCCCTCTCGTCCTTTGTTCCAAACAACTGTTGAGTGTAGGATATCTCCCTTAGTTGCGACTGCAGCTGACCTATGTCTTACTGCCAGGGTGTGATTTCCTGCAAGTCAAAGAGCCTTCGAGCACATAAGGAGGACTCATGTTCTCTAGTGGGTCAACCGCTGCAACCCTTCTTTACTTAGACTACCACTGGCCATTAGTGGACACTGTCTATCGATGTGTTTCCCCTCGATGCATGTTTGTTGATGCCACAGTTGTGCTGACCGTTGATTTTCCAAACCTTAAAATTTCCAATCTACATTTTCTTGTCCTTTAATTTCCCAAGTTTAATACTTAGGCCCATTAAAAATTTAATGGTTCTTCTCTTTTAATTAATAAAAAACAATGATCCACCAAGTTTCTGGGACACAGGAGCGCGAGAGCGGGGATACACACATTGGGGACATGTGGAGACCAACCCTAAATTTAGGAAAATTTAGGGGACAGGGGGACATCGAGGTCCTTAAAATTATTAAAATATATATGATTTATATAAATCTTAACATTGTTGAAAAGTTAACCAGGGAAATTGTTCTCTGGAGGGCATGCAAAGTTTTGCATGCACAGTTGTTAATAAAAGATGCATGCAGAAGTGAGATTTTGCATACACTCACTTTAGGTTTTTGGTCAACCTGATTAGCCAGTGAGATATTATAAGAAGGAAGGAGGTCACCGGCAGAACTTACTAAGCAAACTTATCAAAGTTAGATATGTTTGAGAGGTGGGCGCATTCTCTGAGGAGAGAGAAGTTTGTTCTACATCCGATTGACTAATTGAGCAGCTGAGACTTTTAGGGTATCCTTTCCTCAGTGTTTGAGGAAGGACTGTGATGATCAAAGCTCAGATATGTTGAGATCTGATTTGGAGGGAGGTTGCACTTTTCCATACAGAGAGAGGGGCGCATTCTTCAAATCTAGCAGTTGGCCTTCTTCTATGGCTGAGCAGATCAGAGCAGTACTGTGAGAGAGACAGTACCGACAGACAGTTACCTACAAAAAGGTCCAGATCCAGTTGACAGTTAGGGCACATTTCCTCTGTGCATACATCAGCTTGTTGCATGCAGATCTAGGGTTTTTACCCTGTCAGGTTCGGTTGTTCTTTCTGAGGTATCTTGTATGCTCTGGGCTCGAGATAGAAGAAAGTTGTGTTGCCGCCTAATACACACCTTTGGGGGAACACGGAATGAAACCTTCAAGTCGCTCGGTGTGTCATTGGGGGCAAGTCAGATTCAAGTGTTGTCACCTGATAACTCGACTCCTCCATCTAGGCTTACTCCTAGCGAAGCCAAGGGGGGCGGTCCCTATAAGAGAACTAAGGCTTTTAAACTATAAAAAAAGAAATAAAAGCTATTCTAGGAGTTAATATGACAAAGCATCATTTGCAATTATAGTTTAAATAACACAACACATAAGATAAAGATGCATTCATGACATTTTGTAGATTAACTTAACCATAAAAGAAATAGATGACCAGTGCCGAGAATGAGTGCGATTGTCGTGTTTGTGTAGTGTCGTGAAAGTATTGCAAAGGCTTGTTGGTTTATTTTATATTTATTAATGGGTATTAAAGGAATGGGAAAATTCTTGGTTTGGCCCAACAAAATCTAACTTCTTCGACTGAGTGTTATAGCGGCTTAACCAAGTGTCCAACCAGGAGAGGATGAACCTTCTTATAGTAGCATGTTGACTCTATAGTGTACACCCACGCAACCTCTTGAATACGCAAAGGTAAATTAGATTGGATTTCTCTATTAAATCTAAGTGTCTTACACCTGTTTCTGATTGAACCAATCTGTTCAGACTATGCTACAGCGGCCAAGAGCATACTTTGGGCTTGGAGCATTCGTAAATTTTATTAAAAATAGTGGAGTGGATGATTAGACTAAACTAGACCCCAATAATATCTTTTCCACACACCAAAATGGTGCAGTACTTCGGTAAGGTAAGGGGGTAAATTTTATGAACAATGGTATTGTAGAAGCCACAAAGCACAAAATAATGAATCGATTGAAATAAGTCCCTTGAGGACGTTTGTGTGCTTCCATGATGTTATTTAATTACTAAGAACATAAAGAAACTAATCTAAACAAATAAAATTAAAAAAAATGCAAAAATGAAAAATATGAAAAATATGTGAATCCCCCTTGGGGGGATTGGGGCAGGCGTTGGAATAGCCTGAAGAGCTCTTTTTATTTTGAGTTACAAATTGGAACCTTGGAAGAAATATTGCTTTCCCTTTATCAATAGGGAAAAAGTCATTTTACAATAGTTTTGAGAAACAAAAGAAGTGGTGCTTTGAAATTGGTTCTCTTTATGGTTCAAGAAGTTTCCAAACGCTAATTTTATGAGTTTTATAGCTCCAACCTGCTAGAAAAACAAAACAGACCAGCAAGCTATGTTGGTTAGAAAAATAAAATCAGAACACTTTAAGAGTGTTCTGATAATGCTACAAAATTGTAAAAATGAAACTAGTTAAACTAGTATGCAAAAAACTAGTTTTTTGGGTAATTTTATGTCTCTAAATGATTTTAATTGAACTTTTAATTTGAAAAATGATATGCATGCAATAAAAACCAACGAGCTAAAAACTTATAAAAATGCCTAACAACTCTAAACTAGCCTTACTTCTAAATGCAAACTATACTTAAAATTACTCTTTGAATTATGAAACAAAAGGAGGAAAAATTAACTAATAAGACAAGCTAGAAAGCTTGCCTTGCTAAGATCTTTGGCTGCCCTCTTTCAAGTTGCAAGCCAAATCACACGAGCCTAAAGAGCTAGATATTTCTTTATAATTACTCTTCCTTAACTAATCTAGATCTTTCAACTTTTTAGATGCAAACTTAAGGAAAAGATTTTCACTAATGAACAATGAGATTTAGACTTTTAAAATTATATATCAGTAATGAACAATGATAGATCTACTTCTTTCAAATCAGATCTAATAGAGAATAGAACAAGTAACCGAGAAAATTTTGAGAGAGAGATTGAACGAAGGTGATATAACCCGTTTTGAGTGAGAAAGATTGGGCAAATGGAGACCACATGCAAGTGAACACACAAGGGACTACGCTTCCTTTTAGACGATTCCAAAGATCAACAAAACTACCATGTATGCCTTCTCTATGGGATCCGGTTACCTGCAGGAACACTTCACAACAAACCCTGTACAAGCAGATTAAATGATATCGATAGAAATCATATAAAATATTCTAAAACATGGACATTCAAACAAGACATGCACAAAGTTCAAGATATGCTTCATATAATTTATAATGAGAAATAAAATGTAAATTATATTCCTTACCCTACTAAAATAATAAATTTCCTTCAAAGGTCAGCACGAATCCGAACAATAAACAGGGTTTTATGAAGAGACACAGATTACCTCCATGGGATTTGAAACATTAAACATCCACACATTCGATATGAGTCCACAACATAGCCTCCAAAGCCTTCTCTTTATTCTCAAGAACACAAAAAAAGATTTACAATACAGGAGTAGAGGTTCCACCTTCAGATCCTGAACAATGGACCAAAGGCTTGCTTAAATAGCACAATACATGCAAGAGGGCGCACTTGTTTGATTGAAAAGTTAATGTGAAGTGCCAAGCTTTGATTTTGGCTTGATTGGATTACAAACCCAAGGGAGTGTGCCACCTCTCCATGAGGTAGGCACCTCCCTCCTTGAAACTATCACCACCACTAACTCGATGCTGCGTGGAGAGAGCTGCCCACGTGAAGAGGGCGCACAATAGGTTGAGGAAGTTCACGCTAAACCCAAGGCGTTGATTGAATGCACTGACTCGGAGCCAAATAAATGGGGATGCACCACCTCTCAATGAGGTAGGCACCCCCTACCTTGGTATTATCACACTCCAACCAAGCTTTGCCATGTCACGATGAGTCCACGTGAGGGATGGGCGCACTTATGAAATGATATATTCAATGTTTGACTTCCAAATGAATTAAAAAATGACGTTTTAACCTAGGGATATATTCGCCCTTCCAAATGGATAAGATGCCAACTCAAATGGCACATGCTTAATTCCTTTTTAATATTTTATTTTTTTGATACTTGTGCATTTTGTTGCATTTTTAGCATTAAAATGCCACTTTGTAGCCTTCATAAGAAAAACTGCTCCACGAGATGATTTAATCGTCTGAAACATAGGAAGACTGGTACCAAGGTAAAGAGGATTCTCTGAGCGTGAAAACGAGCATCCCTACACCAAATTCCGCCTCTGGATTACACTTTTATCAGCATTTGAATTTTTCCATTTAAACCATTAAAGATGGCCTAATTTTGCGGAAAATTTATTTTTCTCGGAACTGACTCAAACTCCTGGGGGACCTAGTACATGACCATACGACTTCATTTTAGTGTCTAGCATGTTTATATATGTTATCAAATGGACTCTAATAACCTCCCAAGGCCTAACCACCACTTTGGGCATTCCAGCTTTGGAGGTGTAGGAGAAAAACTCATCAATTATACTCGGCTACAGGCAAAGCATAATTGACAAGGGAAAAAACTCATTGGAATACCTTCTTTAGTTTTCAAGTCCTAGGGAACTGAGTCACTCAAAGACCACCATGCTACCACACTTTATTACAAACCCTGTGGGACATGGTCATGTATTACAAAAATTAAAAAAAGGGGGCCCCTGAAAGGCCTGGTTTGGAACTTTTGAACTCTGAAAAAGCACAAGTAATTGTGCAACACTAGCAGCTCTCTACAAGTCCAACTGAGTGCAACTCAGGAGGTAACAAACCCCATAGATAGTTGGTTTTCCCTTTTAAGGTTTCCAGGGTACATCCTGAGTTGTGTGATTGTTGTGGTTTATTGTTGAAGTGTTAAGAGAACTGTTGTGTTTGTATCATAATTCATTATTGCATTTTTTATTTATACAGACTCAAACCGCTTGAGTTCTTAGGGCATCCAGAGGGAGTAGTGATCTCTAGATAAATTAACATGGTATCAGAGCCCTGGTAAGGGTCAGGGAGAATAATCACACTCAGATCTGTGATCTGTACACCATATCTGTGTGGTGATCTCAGTTGGATATCAGATCTGTGGAGATGGTAACCAGATCGATCATATATGAAGTGCAGAGCTCAGATCTGCAGTTGCAGAAGTTAGATCTATGCTTTCAGGTACGTTTTGAGATCAGAAGACCATGACTACAAGTATGAGGGATGATCAAGTTGTTTGCACCTCATGCTCTTCAACAGATGTAGATAAGCATTCTACTAAAGAGATTGACAAAGAGTTGGCTCTTAACACATGTCAATCTTTAAATGCTTCTACTTCTAGTGTATGGTATATAGACAGCGTAGCCTCCATCCACACGACAGGTGTTCGTGGGTACTTTACAGATCTTGCCGAGGATGGGCTAGATCTTGAGATTGTACTTGGAGGCAATTCTATTGTCAAAGCAATAGGACATGGAACAGTCTCTTACCAGGAAGAATCAAGAGATTCTATGAAAGTTCGTGATGTTCTGTATGTCCCGGGTCTAAAGAAGAACTTGATCTATGTTTCTACAATTGAAGATCGGGGATTGTGGGTGATGTTCAGAGATGGAAATGTTCTAGTTCATCCCAAGGGATCCAGCGATACCTCTGCTGTGAGGATTGGAGTCCGCAGCAGAAAACTTTACAGGCTCAACTTTTAGCTTCATCATGCCTTGACTCATAGTAGTTGGGATGATGATTGTGATCCCTGTGAGCTTTGGCACAGGAGGATGGCTCATCTACATCATCCAGCTTTGAAGATCCTGAAGGAGATTGTGACTGGAGTGCATGTTTTTAGCACGAAACACAGTGATGTGTGCAAAGGATCTGGTAAGTATGTCAAGACAGTTTTTCCCAAGAGTGACAGCAGATCTACAGCACTTGATTTGATTCATTTCGACCTTTGTGGTTTGATGTCCACCACATCTTTGAAAGGATACAAGTACTGTGTATCCTTCGTTGACAACTACTCCAGGAAGACCTGGATTTATTTTTTAAATAGTAGAGAATCAAAAGAAGTATTGCAGATTCAAAGCACTTATGGAAAATCAGACAGAAAGGAAGATCAAAATCTTCAAATCAGATAATGGAGGTGAGTATACCTCCAAACAGTTCAATGAGTTTTGTATTTAGGGGGCCATCAAGAGGCAGTTAATAGTTCCCTATACACCTCAACAGAATGGGGTTGCTGAGAGGAAAAACAGGGCTATTGTTGGTGCTGCTAGATCTATGTTGCATGACCAGGGTTTGCTATTTTTCCTTTCGGCTGAGGCATGTAACATTATTGCTTATACTCATAACAGGAGTCCTCATAAGGTCTTGGGGAACAAAAATCCAGAAGAATCTTTCTCTAGAAAGAAACCTGAGGTTGGGCATTTCAGGATTTTTGGATGCCTGACCTACTCGCATGTTGCTTCAGAGAAAAGGTCAAAGCTGGAACCTACAATCGAGAGGAGGATTCTTGTTGGATATGATGATACTTTGAAAGCCTATCGCATTTACATTCATGCTCTCAAGAAAACTGTTGTGAGCCGGGATGTGAAATTTGAGGAGGATCGGGCTTCCCGGAAGTCATGTGAGTTGGAGAAGGGAAAAAAACAAGTCGTTACATCTCAGCATGACATAGGTCAAAGTGCTACTCGTTAGCTAATAGGATCCCAAGTATCTGGGGTGAAAGATTCTCATATGACAGGTTCCACAGGAACATAAACAAGAACTGGTACAGGATCTCAAGTTGGTGGTCAACTAGGATCGGGGTCTCAGGTTACAGGTTCGCGGGCTACAGGTTCGACAACTACACGTACCTCTACTACAGGCATTCATGCTCATACAGTTGATTGGGACGAGGATGAGGATTTCTCCTCATAGGAGGTTACTTCAGAGAAGAGGAATCCCAAGTGGCTTCAAGATACCTTGAAGGAATCCCAAGCAGTGGGAACTCCCAAGAAGAGTGTAAGAGAGAGGAAGGCATGGTTCTGTAGTTACTTGGCTATGGTGAGCAGTATCAGTGAGTCAGAGCCATCCTCCTATGAGCAGGAAACAGGTGAGCCTATGGGAAGTTTGGATATGATATGATGATAATAGGTGAGCCTATGGGAAGTTTGGATATGATATGATGATGGGCAGCCTATGGGAAGTTTGGATATGATGATACTTTGAAAGCCTATCGCATTTACATTCATGCTCTCAAGAAAACTGTTGTGAGCCGGGATGTGAAATTTGAGGAGGATCGGGCTTCCCGGAAGTCATGTGAGTTGGAGAAGGGAAAAAAACAAGTCGTTACATCTCAGCATGACATAGGTCAAAGTGCTACTCGTTAGCTAATAGGATCCCAAGTATCTGGGGTGATAGATTCTCATATGACAGGTTCCACAGGAACATAAACAAGAACTGGTACAGGATCTCAAGTTGGTGGTCAACTATGATCGGGGTCTCAGGTTACAGGTTCGCGGGCTACAAGTTCGACAACTACACGTACCTCTACTACAGGCATTCATGCTCATACAGTTGATTGGGACGAGGATGAGGATTTCTCCTCATAGGAGGTTACTTCAGGGAATAGGAATCCCAAGTGGCTTCAAGATACCTTGAAGGAATCCCAAGCAGTGGGAACTCCCAAGAAGAGTGTAAGAGAGAGGAAGGCATGGTTCTGTAGTTACTTGGCTATGGTGAGCAGTATCAGTGAGTCAGAGCCATCCTCCTATGAGCAGGCAACAGGTGAGCAGGCTTGGAGAGATGCCATGTTGGAAGAGTATGCTTCCATCATGAAGAATGATGTCTAGGAAGTTGTGCCCAGACCAGAGGGAAAGTCAGTTGTGACCTCTAGATGGCTCTATAAAATTAAACATGCTGCAGATGGCAACATTGAGAAATACAAAGCTAGATTTGTGGCTAGAGGATTCTCACAGATAGAGGGAGTTGACTATGATGAGACGTTTGCTCATATGGACCAATATACTTCCATTAGGATTGTGATCTTTGTAGCAGCAAAGATGGGATGGAAGATTCACCAGATGGATGCAAAGACAACATTTCTCAACAGACTCATAGAGGAGGAGGTGTACATTGAGAAACCAGAGAGCTTTGAGGTCCTTGAGAGAGAGTCTCATGTATGTAGACTAAAGAAAGCTCTATACGGCTTGAAACAAGCTCCTTGAGCTTGGTATTCTAGGATAGATACTTGCAGTAGTTGGGTTTTCAAAAGAGTGAAGTTGATCCCAATCTCTACTTCATTGTAGTGAATGGGGATCCGCTTATTTTTGTGTTGTATATAGATGACTTGTTCATTATAGGGGCAGAAAAACTTATCAGTGGTTGCAAGAAAGATCTTGCTTCAGAATTTGAAATGAAATACATAGGTTTGATGCACTACTTCTTAGGCATGGAAGTTTGGCAAAAGGATGGGCATATCTTTCTAGGTCAGGGCAAGTATGCAATGGACATACTGAAGAGATTTCAAATGCAGGATTGCAAGCCCATGACTACATCGATGACAATCAACTAGAAGAAGTTAGTGGCTTCTGAGGGTAAGTTGGTTGATCCCACCAGGTACCGATAGCTTATTGGATCCTTGATGTACTTGGTCAACACCAAGCTAGATTTGAGTTTTGTTGTCAATACCTTGAGTCAGTACATGGTAGAGCCTAAAGATGTTCACTCGTTGGCAGCAAAGTATGTACTTAGGTATGTTAATGGAACAGCAGAGTATGGCTTGAACTATGTGAGGAAGGGTGGAGTGCAGCTAGTTGGTTTTACTGATTCTAACTGGACAGGCGGTACAAGTGACAAGAAAAGCACCTCCGGGTGTCGTTTCAGTTTGGGTTCGGCAGTAATATCATGGTTCAACGGGAAGTAGAAGTCTGTAGAACTAAGCTCTATAGAGGCGGAATATATGGCGGCTAGTTTAGCCAGTTGCGAGGCCATTTGGCTTCGCAAGATGTTGGTGAGCCCTGTTACCTCCTAATTTGTACATTAGGTGGATTTCTTGCGAGCCGCTAGAGTTGTGAACATGTTCAATGTTCATCGTCAATGTTTAGAAGTTCATCTGGTCAAATTTTTGGCCCTTTGTAAAATTTGCATGTCCAGACCCCCTTGGGGGGATTGTAATAAGTTGGTCTAAGCATGGTCATTTTGTAAAAGACTTGGCTTACCTTAGGTTTGGCTATCAGGGGGATACTCTAGAGTGTTTTTTCCTTAGGAATTATGCGTTGCTCTTCAGTGGCGTATAATTCTTAAGCTTTTCACTCACACCTCCAAAGCTAGAGTATTTACCATAGTGGTCGAAGATAGGGAGGTTATTAAAGTCTATGTGTCTATGTATTTTTTACATGCTAGCCATCAATAATAAGTCATATGGACATGCACTAGGTCCCCTAGGAGTTTGAATCAATTCCGGCAAAAATATTTTTTTTATAAACTTAGACCATTTTTTAATGGTTGAATTGGAAATTTTCAAAGTGTAAAAGAAGCTTGATCTAGAGGCGAAATTTGGCGTGGGGATGCTCCTTTTCACACTCAGAACATCATCTTTAACCTAGGACCCACTTTCCCTAGGTTTCAAGCGACTAAATTGTCATTTGTGGCAATTTTTCCTAAAGATGCTACAAAATGGCATTTAAATGCTAAAATGCCACAAAATGCACAAAATGCACAAAAGTCAAAAGAGTAAAAAATGATTAAAAAAATATTTGGAAAGGGATGGCATAATAGTTTATCATGGAGGGTGAATATATCCCCATGCTAAAGCGTCACTTTAGTTTTCAATTAAAGGTCAAATTTGAATATTAAATTAGAGAGTGGCGCCCTCCTTCCTCACATGTGGGTGTCACTATCATTGGTGGCTCGCAACGATTGGGAGAAGGTTCCAAAGTTGAGAGGGGCGCCCCTCTTGTGAGGTGGCTGCCACCTCTTCCTTTACACACCAACCATGATGGAGTTAAGTGGTAGTTCCATCCACGAATCACTCCATCATTTAAGGATGAGCACCCCTCTCTCAACTGATTCTTAACTCGCCCTCTCTTCTCTTCTTTGCTATTTAAGCGAGGCAATCCTTCTCCATAATGATGGATGGTGGAACCTCTGCCCATTGTAACACTGTTGTATCTAATGAATAATATTGAAAGACTTTGGAGGTCCATGTTGTGCCATTTGATGATGTTGTGTTATTGAGGTGATATTGTACCACATATTTTCTCTTGTTTCAATATTGGTAATGGATCTAGCTTAGAGGTTGTTCATAAGCATAGAGTAACCATTTACAGTTGTTAAGTTATTTATTTGTGCTTTGTTTTCAAGAGACACGGGAGTAGCCAACCGTACTCAGTTGTACTGGGGCTCTCTTGATCTCCTTTTTGCATGCACACTATATCTAATCCACCATTGGCAAGTGTTTCTTATAGTTGTGCAGGATTATAGATCTGAAGGAGGAGTTGAGCTCGATTGCATCCTCTCCCCTCTTCAGCACTTTCGAGCTAATACTTTTGTTTGCAGGCACTCCAAAGTCTCTGATAAAGATCAAGCTTGAGGCGTGAAGTCCTCTTTCCATCCTTTCAAAAAACTCTAAAATCTTATTTTCTCGGTTACCTTTTCAATACAAGTAAATTAGATCTAAGAAAGTTTCATCATTAGTTATTTACTTGTTTACATGTTAGATCTAAAAAATGCTTTAAATTTGTTATCTCGTGCTTAGATCTAGTCATGAATCTTTAGTACATGAACTAGTAAATTATTTTTTATCATTTGCAAGTACTAAATATTGTATTTTATTGTAATTTTAACTAATCTCTTAACATTTTAATAAATTTGTTGTTCGCTTATTTTTTGTCTTTTTGTCATAGAAAAGCGAAGGACTTGAGCAAATTTGGGAAGTTTGAACCTTGAAGAGGACATATTTCAACCCCTTGCATTTACTTAGCTTTTTCAAGCTTTTTTTAAAGTCTCTTGAATCTCATTTTTACGGATCAAGAGCGCTCTCTGTCGGAGAGTTAAAACTTGTAATAATTGAATTAAAGGCAAGTGGGATTACGGCTCCCACACCCCCTTCCCCCATTTCGGGTAAGCTTGTACATGTCCCCTTTATTTTCTGCTTTAGATTAGTTTTTTCTTGCTAGATTAGTTTCTTTCAATTATTGCAACTAGATCTAGATTTTTCTTTCAGTTTTTACTTTACTTTATTTTGGAAATAAATTGAATACGAACCCCCTTGCTCTCCCGAGTACGGTCTTCCGACCTGAAAGAGATTCTTGGATAGATAATTAGAAAACCTTCAATCTTTTGCATCATTAGTTTTTTGGTTAGTTTTTACTGTTAGGATATTCCTATACTCCATCCTAGTCCTACCAGCATTTCCATTATTTGCATTTTCAGTCATGCATGCATTTTGCATACATGCATGCATGCAAACTGCATGCATCCCAGTCATCATGATGGTGTCTCCCAGCACCTAGAGCTCAGTTTACTAGCCCCGGGAGCCTGTTTCCACTCAGTTCTAGCCCTCCTAGTCAGTGAGGCGCCCTAGTTTCACCTACCACTTGAGAAAGGAACCCTCCCTCACCTACCACTTGAGAAAGGCACCCTCCCTCACCTACCACTCAGTTACATTTCAGTTAGTTGAGTTATTTATGGATCTTTCCTTGATTTAAGGACAGATTGACTAGTTTACTGTCACTGACACTCCGATGGACCTCCAATTAGCCTAGACAACCAGTTCTCACTCCAATTAACTCCCCATGCCCCTCCCTTGAGCGTCCTTTCACTCCTTTGCATGTGTTACACCTACATACACTCAGTTAGACTTAGTTTGACACCTAGTTGACAGTCACTTGTGTATTTATGACACTCCACCGATGATGATCATGACTCCTAGTGGCATACTATTGACACTCCACTGATGATGATGATGACTCCTAGTGCAATTTAACCATGCCCATGCAGGTTAATTCGAATTGCCACCTTAGCATTCGAATCCTCACCATTGTATTATTTATTTGTCCATATTGTGATTAATGAATTAGTGTGTGATGTTATTCTGCTTCTATCAGAGTTCTACTGTATCATAATTATGTTGCTCTTTTACACTGCATTGTTCACTCTTCTTCTATTTTCCTGCTTAATCTTTTTTGTGAGGTATACATCATCTCTTAGATCTGCTGTGAGGATTTTCACATGGTATCAGAGCATGTTGAGAGTATAGTCTATCTCCATTCCTGAGATTTTTTTGCAAGTTATTAACAAGATTTCGAGTGCAACAGTTCTAAACTTTTGCAACAGTGGCAGTTGCAGACATTTTCTATTGTTTTTTGCAGTTCTTCTGAAACAACTTCCATGAATCCGGAGGGAATTACTCCTCTTTTTCCATTCAACTATGATGAATAGAAACCAAAGATGATAGCACATTTGAAGAGACATGGTCTCTTTGATTATTGTTTTGAAAGAGAGTTCGAATCCTCTGAAAAAGAATGACCGGTTAGATGAAGGTGGTGACAGAGCCTATGCAGCCATGATGTATGCTATGTCTCATTGCATGGTACCCCACTTCCTTTCTGCTAAATCTTCAAAAGAGCTATGGGCCCATCTGGATGAAAGATTTGGCAAACAAAATGAAGGGATTGGTCCAAAGCATTTTGAGAGCAAGCCCACCATTGCATTCGCCCTCCTTGATGGTCTCTTTGATCATGAATCAGTATCAAACATATCTCATAATGAAGTTGTCCACAAAGAAGAAGAACTTGCAGATTCTACACTCATGCTCCAAATTTCTTCTATTTCGAATTTTGTGCCAGCTCACACTTTAGAAACTGCAGAGGTTCTTAAATCCTCTCTTGCACAAGAGTCTGTTGGTTTGCATAATGATGATCTCATGAATGTTTCGGAGGTTTAATCAGCAATTGGAGGTAATGTATTCGCTCTCCTTGATCACTCACCTCTTATGTACTACTCTAAGATCATTTGTACATGCTCTCAGAAGTTTATTGAAGATGTAGGGCATTGCCATTCGCTTGGGATAATTTCTCATACATTTCATGGTTTTGATCTCACCTCTAATGGTTCAAAGGAGATCTCAAGAAACCATTTTTCAAGTCTTGGATCTGATTTGGATTCCAAGCAATTACTATCATGTGATAGTTCTTTTGGGCATAATCTCACCTATGATGGTTCAAAGGAGAAAACAAAAGACTATCTACACATTCATGGATTTGATCCTACCTCAGCTGATTCGAATCACAGGTTCCAGGATCATCCTCATACTTTTGGATTTGTTCTCATCACATTCGATCTGAAGAGCAAGTACAAGCACATGCTTTTTTAGCATGATCCACTTCTTCCCAAGAAGAAGATACCTCCAGACATATGACCAAGCATCACACCTGCTTGAGTTTGGAGCATTTATTTTGGTGTGCCCTACAGTCTATTTTGAGGGGGGCTTATTTTTCTCATGAGGTTTTTCCCCATTTCCTTGTTTCATGGAATGTTCTTTATCATTTATTTGATTGTATTGGGTGACCTTTGGTCTCAGTTACCAAGGGCCAGGATGGATTAAGGGGGTGTGTTAGGATAGATCTATATTCCATCCTAGTCCTACCAACATTTCCATTATTTGCATTTTCAGTCATGCATGCATGCATGCAAACTGCATGCATCCCAGTCATCAGGATGGTGTTTCCTAGCACCTAGAGCTCAATTTACTAGCCCCGAGAGCCTGTTTCCACTCAGTTCTAGCCCTCCTAATCAATGAGGCGCCCTACTTTCACCTACCACTTGAGAAATGCGCCCTCCCTCACCTACCACTCAGTTACATTTCAGTTAGTTGAGTTATTTATGGATCTTTCCTTGATTTAAGGACAGATTGACTAGTTTACGGTCTCTGACACTTCGATGAACCTCCAGTTCACCTAGCCAGCTAGTTTTTACTCTAGTTAGCTCCCCATGCGCCTCCCTTGAGCCTCCTTTCACTCCTTTGCATGTGTTACACCAACATACACTCAATTAGACTCAGTTTGACACCTGGTTGACAATCACTTGTGTATTGATGACACTCCACCGATGATGATCAGGACTCCTAGTGGCGTATTGTTGACACTCCACTGATGATGATGATGACTCCTAGTACAGTTTAGCCATGCCCATGCAGGCCTATTCGAATTGCCACCTTGGCATTCAAATCCTCACCATTGTATTATTTATTTGTCCATATTGTGATTAATGAATTAGTGTGATGTTATTCTGCTTCTATAAGAGTTCTACTGTATCATAATTCTGCTACTCTTTTACACTGCATTGTTCACTCTTCTTCTATTTTTCTGCTTAATCCTTTTTGTGAGGTGTACATCATCTCTTAGATCTGCTGTGAGGATTTTCACATTTACATCTTTTTTTCCTTCTTTTTTTCGCAATCAAACAAGCCGACTCGTTGCTACGAAGTATGCTCTCACTACCACCTAAAGGCTTTATCGATTACTGGTGGATGATCAAAAAGTTGACACATAGTTGTTAATAATTAGTGTAACATCTTATTTGTAAAAACTTGAATAAACATTTTCGCTCTTTTCCATCCACAGCTGGAGCTGTAGCACTTAATAAATTTTCACATTTAATTAAATTAACTCATTAATAAAAGTAAGTCCCGTCAAACCAACGAAAATCCGGCGTCACCTCGCTGTGATCAAAAGTGGGGAAATTATGACTAAGGAAGCGAGAACCACTGGGAGGTGACCTCAGAGCACAGTTAGACTACATCCTTGTTGGTGTAGTGTTGAACACCACTCTTGAGACTCCGTCCCAACCCACATGTCCTTGTACGAAGCCACCTAGATCACATTCCGGACATATTCCTCGTACCGCAAGGCATATCGAGAATCCCCATTTCCCCCCTAATCATTTTCACCCTATCTAAAATTGACCAAGAGCATTGCAAAACAATTTTCTTTACAATAGCAAGGAATATCTTGTGTTGATTATTAGTCATCATTATAAAACTCCTAAAAACAACTTGCGTTCATCTGTAACAACCAAATAAATTTAAGAGCCTTAGAAACTCTTTATTAGGGTCTACCCCCCTTGGTTTCGTTAGGAGTTTGCCTAAACGGGGGAGTCGGGATCAAGTGACAACACCTGACTCGAGACTTTCCCCCAAGGCCACACCTAGCAGCTTCGAAATAGATCTGCTGTGAGGATTTTCACATTTACATCTTTTTTTCCTTCTTTTTTTCGCAATCAAACAAGCCGACTCGTTGCTACGAAGTATGCTCTCACTACCACCTAAAGGCTTTATCGATTACTGGTGGATGATCAAAAAGTTGACACATAGTTGTTAATAATTAGTGTAACATCTTATTTGTACAAACTTGAATAAACATTTTCGCTCTTTTCCATCCACAGCTGGAGCTGTAGCACTTAATAAATTTTCACATTTAATTAAATTAACTCATTAATAAAAGTAAGTCCCGTCAAACCAACGAAAATCCGGCGTCACCTCGCTGTGATCAAAAGTGGGGAAATTATGACTAAGGAAGCGAGAACCACTGGGAGGTGACCTCAGAGCACAGTTAGACTACATCCTTGTTGGTGTAATGTTGAACACCACTCTTGAGACTCCGTCCCAACCCACATGTCCTTGTACGGAGCCACCTAGATCACATTCCAGACATATTCCTCGTACCGCAAGGCATATCGAGAATCCCCATTTCCCCCCTAATCATTTTCACCCTATCTAAAATTGACCAAGAGCATTGCAAAACAATTTTCTTTACAATAGCAAGGAATATCTTGTGTTGATTATTAGTCATCATTATAAAACTCCTAAAAACAACTTGCGTTCATCTGTAACAACCAAATAAATTTAAGAGCCTTAGAAACTCTTTATTAGGGTCTACCCCCCTTGGTTTCGTTAGGAGTTTTCCTAAACGGGGGAGTCGGGATCAAGTGACAACACCTGACTCGAAACTTTCCCCCAAGGCCACACCTAGCAGCTTCGAAATAGATCTGCTGTGAGGATTTTCACATTTACATCTTTTTTTCCTTCTTTTTTTCACAATCAAACAAGCCGACTCGTTGCTACGAAGTATGCTCTCACTACCACCTAAAGGCTTTATCGATTACTGGTGGATGATCAAAAAGTTGACACATAGTTGTTAATAATTAGTGTAACATCTTATTTGTACAAACTTGAATAAACATTTTCGCTCTTTTCCATCCACAGCTGGAGCTGTAGCACTTAATAAATTTTCACATTTAATTAAATTAACTCATTAATAAAAGTAAGTCCCGTCAAACCAACGAAAATCCGGCGTCACCTCGCTGTGATCAAAAGTGGGGAAATTATGACTAAGGAAGCGAGAACCACTGGGAGGTGACCTCAGAGCACAGTTAGACTACATCCTTGTTGGTGTAGTGTTGAACACCACTCTTGAGACTCCGTCCCAACCCACATGTCCTTGTACGAAGCCACCTAGATCACATTCCGGACATATTCCTCGTACCGCAAGGCATATCGAGAATCCCCATTTCCCCCCTAATCATTTTCACCCTATCTAAAATTGACCAAGAGCATTGCAAAACAATTTTCTTTACAATAGCAAGGAATATCTTGTGTTGATTATTAGTCATCATTATAAAACTCCTAAAAACAACTTGCGTTCATCTGTAACAACCAAATAAATTTAAGAGCCTTAGAAACTCTTTATTAGGGTCTACCCCCCTTGGTTTCGTTAGGAGTTTGCCTAAACGGGGGAGTCGGGATCAAGTAACAACACCTGACTCGAGACTTTCCCCCAAGGCCACACCTAGCAGCTTCGAAATAGATCTGCTGTGAGGATTTTCACATTTACATCTTTTTTTCCTTCTTTTTTTCGCAATCAAACAAGCCGACTCGTTGCTACGAAGTATGCTCTCACTACCACCTAAAGGCTTTATCGATTACTGGTGGATGATCAAAAAGTTGACACATAGTTGTTAATAATTAGTGTAACATCTTATTTGTACAAACTTGAATAAACATTTTCGCTCTTTTCCATCCACAGCTGGAGCTGTAGCACTTAATAAATTTTCACATTTAATTAAATTAACTCATTAATAAAAGTAAGTCCCGTCAAACCAACGAAAATCCGGCGTCACCTCGCTGTGATCAAAAGTGGGGAAATTATGACTAAGGAAGCGAGAACCACTGGGAGGTGACCTCAGAGCACAGTTAGACTACATCCTTGTTGGTGTAGTGTTGAACACCACTCTTGAGACTCCGTCCCAACCCACATGTCCTTGTACGGAGCCACCTAGATCACATTCCGGACATATTCCTCGTACCGCAAGGCATATCGAGAATCCCCATTTCCCCCCTAATCATTTTCACCCTATCTAAAATTGACCAAGAGCATTGCAAAACAATTTTCTTTACAATAGCAAGGAATATCTTGTGTTGATTATTAGTCATCATTATAAAACTCCTAAAAACAACTTGCGTTCATCTGTAACAACCAAATAAATTTAAGAGCCTTAGAAACTCTTTATTATGGTCTACCCCCCTTGGTTTCGTTAGGAGTTTTCCTAAACGGGGGAGTCGGGATCAAGTGACAACACCTGACTCGAGAATTTCCCCCAAGGCCACACCTAGTAGCTTCGAAATATTTCTATTGCGCTTCCCCCCAGGTGTGCATCTCGGCGGAAACAAGCCTATCAACAGTTGGAGCCTATCGTGATTCACTGTGATAATCAAAGTTGCATCAAACTCTCGGAGAATCCAGTATTTCATGATAGATCCAAACATATAGAGATTAGATATCATTTCATTCGAGATCATGTTCATAGAGGAGCAGTTGAGCTTCAGTACATACCTACATATGAGCAGGTTGTAGACATTCTCAAAGTCCTTGATGAGAAACAAGTTTGTGTACTTCAGAGAGAAGATGGGAGTGGTTTAGAATACTTTCCTGGTTAAGAGGGAGTGTTGAAAAGTTAACCATGGAAGTTGTTCTTTGGAGGGCATGCATAGTTGTTAATAAAAGATGCATGCAAAACTGAGTTTTTGCATACACTCACTTTATGTTTTTGGTCAACCTAATTAGCTGGTGAGATATTATAAGAAGGTAGGAGGTCACCGACAGAACTTACTAAGCAAACTTATCAGAGTTAGATCTGTTTGAGAGGTGGGCGACTTTCCTATGAAAGGAGGGCACATTCTTCGAGGAGAGAGAAGTTTGTTTTGCATCTGATTGACCGATTGAGCAGCTGAGACTTTCAGGGTATCATTTCCTCAGTGTTTGAGGAAGGATTGTGATGATCAGAGCTCAAATCTATTGAGATCTAATTTCGTATGAGCATTTGACACTTGGAGGGAGGGCACACTTTTCCATGCAAAAAGAGGGGTGCATTCTTCATATCTAGTAGTTGGCCTTCTTCTATGGCTAAGCAGATCAGAGCAGTACTGTAAGAGAGACAGTACCGAGAGAGAGTTGCTTGCAGACAGATCCAGGTCCAGTTGACAGTTAGGGCACATTTCCTCTATGCATGCATCAGCTTGTTGTATTCTACTTACTTTGCTCTGGGCTCGAGATAGAAGAAAGCCCCACAAATAGCTGGTTTTCCTCGTTTGGGGTTTCCAAGGTACATCCTGAGTTGTGTAATTGTTGTGGTTTATTGTTGAAGTCTTAAGAGAACTATTGTGTTTGTATCTTAAGTCATTATTGCATTTTTTATTTATAGAGACTGAAGCCGCTTGAGTTATCAGGGCATCCAGAGGGAGTAGTGATCTCTCGATAAATTAACAAACATATTAACATATAAATCCCTCATCCCAGCGGCATTTACATACTAAAACTTAAACAATAAATACAAAATAGTAAATTCATCATAGTAAACACAGTCATCAATTCATCATTGATTTATGAATCATTTATCATTTGAGTATTTGAATTTCACATTGATAAATTCTACATTTATACTACATGCACATCTTCCATTATAAATTTGAATTATAAACATAAACAGTAGATGAAAATTTAAAATATTAAAATCATAAAACTAAGTCATAAACATATCACATAAAGTCTTAAACACCTTCAATTTTAAGGAGTCAAAAGACTGATGAGACAAAGACTCGGTATGAGGTCATCAATGACAATATCTACTTCTTGAGTCACAAGTTAAACTAAAAATTAACAATGGACAATGAACACTAAAAACAAAAGTAGTAAAAAGAAAGTTGAAAGCATCAAAAGAGCATCAAGGAGGTAAGTTCATGGACTGGTCCTCCCCATGCATCCACTGCGTGAAGCCATCAGGACCATCAATGGGAGTGTCACTATCTGAGCCAAGGTCACTCTCGTGAGTGACCAATGGCACACCAACCAAACCATGTTTTTCTATTTTTTAAGTTAAGAAAAAAAAATTGAAAAACATGAGTGGCATCTAGGCAACCCCCTTTTTCATGAGGGGACGCCCAGAAGCCCCCCACCTCTCTACGACGTTCCTTGTGCATTTCCTCGAGTTTCCGGGAAAAGGGGATGCGAGGAAACGTTTCCCAAAGAGTCCCCAAGCCCCCGAGGCATGGAAAACGAGGGGATCACGCCCCCGGCCCTAGGGGGTGTGGGGGTGTGTCCCTGTGGAACACTGATAAAAAATAAATGACTTATCTCTTTCATCGTGGGTTCCTTTACTACGCTGTTGTTCTATGCTTCATCGTGTGCCAAATGCCTTGGCCTCATTCTGTGTCATGTGCTCACATGATTCGTTGGCCCCTTTGGACCTTCATTGTGCCTACTAGATGCCAACACTATGTGGCTTTGGTACCATGTCAGATGATGCACATACACCATAGTAGAATTGTAAAAAGAGAGAAGACAAGTCCAGAATTATGCAGGGAGAGAGAAAAGAGAGATATTACTTGATGTTATTCGTTATGGTAAATGTCAAAACTTAAAAGATGTCACATGAGAGAAACAAGCCCCGTACAACCAGCTTATTACATTAAGAAAAAATTCGATTTCATTGTTGATGATTCTTGAGTCATGATGATGATCATGAGATACATTTATTATACTTTTTTATGACTCGGGATTAAGGACACGATTCATTTTTTATGTGTGATATATCACTAGACATCTTATATATCTTATATATCAGTTTTCTGTCCATTATCATGTGGCAATGTGTTTATTTGATGTTGTTGCTTTAGATGTTTAAAAATTGGAAGAAAAAAACGAATATTTTTGTATTTTTTAAGTTTGCCGATATATTGCCGATGTGTTCCTGAGATATTCCGAAACGATTTTTT
The DNA here is from genome assembly GCA_027924585.1 of Larix kaempferi. NCBI lineage: Eukaryota > Viridiplantae > Streptophyta > Pinopsida > Pinales > Pinaceae > Larix > Larix kaempferi. The sequence continues at coordinate 3,325,516 of BSBM01000142.1, forward strand.
CTAGACCCTGCCAATTTTTTCGCCGAGAATTTTTGCAACTTTGGTTTAGCTATCAAGGGATTCTGTCCATGGCCAGGTTGGCCAAGAGTAGACTCCAATGGCTTTTGTCTAGTTTGTCACAGACCTGAGGCAAAGCACATTTTTTGGGAGTGTTTGTTTTCCAAGCAATGTTGAAAGTACCTTGAGGATCAATGTTTAGTGTTTCTCTCAGGCAGGATTCCATAGTACTCTGCAGTGTTTGGAGACTCACTCCCAGGTTAGTCGTGTGTTTGCAGGGATTTGACATTGTCTATGGATTTCAATGTTTTTTATTCTTAGGAAGCTTAGGTGCACAACAGTTTTTGATCACGAGGTCAGCTCTTTGTCTTGTTTCTGTCCTATGTCATGAGATCAGCCATGGAAGGATGGGGTACGCCATGAGCTCTGTGTCGAGGGTGCTCTACTAATAAAAAATGCTCAATCTTTGGATCCTAAAGCATACTCTAATTTTATTTCAGCGTTAGTCACTCTAGGGAAGAGGTTATGATGTTCTTTGTACATACCCTTCCACTGTTGTACAGCTTTTTGTAAATATTTTTCTGTAAACATAAGCTGTATTTTAAAAAAAAGGGGGGACAGCAGCCAAATATCCAATCTGTTGCATAGTCTGCCTAGCAAATGAGAAGAGGTGTGAATGACAAATAGAAATTTCTGTTGTAAATACATAATAGCAGAACACAGTTACTGGCAATTTGTAGAAGTGTGTTTCCTTCATAACCATTCAAACAGCTATCTCTCTGAAAGCTAAGAGCTGAACCCATATGGTCTTAATGTATGAACGGCTTCTTTATATAAAATGAATGTAAATTGTAAACTTGTCACCCATATACAATTAGAAGAAAATGGAACATAGTTATTCATAATCTCGGGAAGTTATAAACACATAATCTATAAATAATATTCATTATAAACAAGATATACTTTCTAAGCTAAACATTGCTTTAGACCAAGTCTCTCCTCTGTGCAGAATAGATGGAGGGTTGCACCTCGAACCCACTCACCATGTAAGTGATCTCTAGATAGCCAGGGAATATTGTCATTTGGTCCTCCTTGAAAATAATCTCGAGAGGATCACAGATTTCATGTCTTCAGGACTGATCCAAAGATGGTAATCTCCCTATAGAGAGCAATAACACCTTTCAGACTATGGATCACCTCAAAATGTGCAATTGTGATAATCACAAAAGATCAATAATATGAAGGCAGTATCTAAATAACCTTTCAGCACAATTATTAGATACTCATTTAGTTGAAGTAAAGGAGAACATTAATCAAGTTCAATAAGATTAAACAATCAAAGGGAGAATATGGTAGACTTATAGGCCCAGGCTCACTCTCTATTCACTCCAACTACCACTTGTGCTTTGGTCCACAAACTCTCCTAAAAATTTATCATTGCATTTGTATGTGAAGAGGCATCATAGTTTACCTCATCTCCATTCTCATCCATTAGTCTAGCTGAAATTCTTGAATATTCTTTCAACCTCTAATGGCACCAAAACAATACCAAATGCAAGAAGCTTCGCCGTCTTCTCTAACTCTGATTCTGGGGTCTTTTGTTTGACATCTCTTGCATTCACTTTTGCTTCTTTTACCTCCTTTCATAAAACCCTTTCTACTATAGCATATTGGAATTTTAAATTCCAGATCCATAATTATAACAACAATAGATAATTAAGAGGTATCTTCTTCAGGTTCTCCCTAAAAGTGTCAGTCATTCAAACCACTAAAAGATTCTTCTGCAGGTAGATTGAAATTAGCTGCAATGAGAAAATATCGTTAGTGAGTTGAACAACACACTCTGGAGCTTTATTGCTACTCAAAGAGTTACCATCAGCAAATACACATGGTTTTGGACCTAGAAAGCTAGGAAGGCATGAAATTCTAGATGTTAACAATGATATACAACAATGTAGTAAAGTACACCATAGCAAAGAATTTAAAAAGTGAACCAAGCTATTAAAATGACTACTGATCTATACAAGGAATTGATTGTTACATACCTCATTGAATGAATTGACACATTTAAATACTGAAATAATCTATCATGTCTTCTCTGAACATTCCTTGTTTACCAGCCCTTATAACCTTTACTTGGTCACCAATGATTTCTAAAACCTGTCAAAATACATTTGAGCTTTTATAAGTATACATGTCAAATCAAAAGAGCACTAATTTGTAAAAAACAAAATAAACAAGGTTCGAGTCTGATTGGGTATAGATCTTAAAAAAGGGAACTGTTATCGCATCCATAGTAGCCGGGCTACCATGATTACAGAGCAGTTCAGTATATATTTTTGAGCTTTGCCATTACACAGTTCTAGTGAGATCAGCTATGATGAGCAGTATTATTTATGATCACTCACCCATCAGAGCAGTCCCAAATCAGACATGCAGTAGACCTTATGCCAAAGCTGAGCCTCTTTACCTCAGATTTGATGACTGAGATTACCTTTTATCCCATACAGAGCAGTGTTTCAGTGGTTACAGGTGATCCAGATAGCAGATACAGGTATATGGCCCAGCAGGTATATGATGTACATTGGTTTTATTATCTTTCTCTTTTGGTCGTTTTGATAGCTTGACTTAGTGTTTAGTAATCATGATTTGGCAGTATATCTATATGAAATGAATATGGTTTTTATTGATTATCTAGATGGTTACATTACTTACATTTAGAAGCTCTTGTTTTATACTCATTGGATTTATCCTCCTAGGAGTGTGTACATGATCATTCCAACCTGTATGGCTTGCTAGCTTAGGCATCACTTTCACTTTCCCCATCCATCCGTTATCTTTCCCACTGTTGATTTTAACCCTGACTTACACCTCAGCCTATGATATGGAGGACCTCCCCACTTTTGCCTCTATGTTGGATAGCATCCTTGTTAGTTTGTGTCTCGGCTCTGAGTTGGCAACAAAACTTGCCTTTGGTGAGTTGGATTTGATACCTTGATCACTCTAGTCGGTTGCCCCCATGTTTGGTCTTGATTGTGGAAAGTCCCCATAGTTGCTTGAGTTGTGTTGGCTAAAACCTGAAGCAAATTGTACTACCATCATTACATAATGGAAATTATTGTTATATCTTTTGTGAAAGCCCATGGAAACATCTTTGAAACTGTGCTTCTCAGCACAATGAAAGCGGGCTGTGGAAACTTAAATGAAAAACACCCTGGATGAAAGCTTGAGTAGTTGTGCTTCTCAGCACATGCAAAATCCCCAAAAGGGTTGTTAAATGAAATGAAATGGAAACTTAAAGCACCCTGGATGAAAGCTTTAGTAGTTGTGTTTATCAGCAAGGGTTATATAGGCCTAATGAAAGCAGCAGTTAAACAAATAAGACTGTTGGCCAAGGAATTTGAAATGTAATGATAAATTCCTCACAGAGCCCACGGGTTGTGATGTGAGATGGAGTAAGAGACAACTAATTCTAAGTGTCCCCTAGAACCTCAAGTTACGGTTAGTTGGGCACCTAGTCCACGGCGGTTCTAGAAAAGATCCTCACGGAGCTGATGCAGCGTGGATATGAGTTGCAGACATTTGCCAAGGTTGAATAAACACTTCTCTAAACAACTTATCCCATTTGTGAGACGCTGCCATTCCCTGTGTGTTTATTATCCGACGTTTGCTTAAGTGTGTATTCCCTTTCCCCTAGCCAAAATATCACAGTGTTGAATCAGTTAAGTCATCCCCTTTGTCCTAGCCTTCCATTCTTCACCCTCACCCTTCTGCTAGCAAAATGATCATGTCTACAGAATGAGTATATCCTTGAGGTTCTTTTATAAGTAAATGATTATTTGAACTTATGCTTGATTATAATTATCTATTAACTCCCAGTGAAATGATGCTTAATACTTTAAGTCTTGCTATGAGAATGATTAAAAGAGTGGGTCTTAACCATTTGCACTTGCAGCAGCAAGCTCTTTTAGCATGGGTCATATTTTGATCAGTTTGACCAAGTCAACCTTGGGATCCGTGATGAGTTGGACCAGTGATGTTATATGATGTTGATTTATGGTCCTTTGATACACCTTTGATGGTTCTATACAGTGGACACAGGTTTCGGATGATGGTTGATGTCTTTTTTTTTTGTTATTAATGTTTCCAGACCATTATATTTTTATTGTCCGGGTATGGCTGAGGCTATAGATGATCTTACAGGTTGCCACAAGGTGTATGGGTACTCATCTCTAGTATATTTGGGTCTTATGGATCCATTGAGACACTCAGTATTCAGTTTCAGGCACTTTCAGTGATGATATGATCAGTTTTCCACTTGTTGACCAGTTTGGCCATGCAGAGATGGCCTGTCCAGTAGTTGCACTAAGCTAGCACGTTTACCTAGGGTGCTACAGAGGAGAGGGGTGGTCCAGCCCCTTGTTATTACCATATTACCCCCTCTCCGGACTTGATGGTATAGTCAGATTTTGTGCCCAGGCACCAGGCAATGAGATACAGGTAGTTTGATGGTATTTCAGGTGGGATAAAAATGGGATAAAAAGGTCATTAAGGAAATCGATTTGGGCTATTGAGGCAATCTTTTGGCATGTTGTCTATTTAGAGGTCATTTGTGATGTATCCCACTCCTTCCAGATTGGCTTGCAGCATTCAGTGGGATCCTCACACTCTCCGAGTGGTCATTTGATGTATTTTTCTCTCAGTTAGGGGGGCCACAATTTGATCATTTAGTCACTTGGACATGTCATTGAGTTATATCTTATATTATTGTGCCATGCGGTGATGCTAGGGAAGGATAATAAGACCTCCTAGCCCCACCATGTGCTCCTAGTCACTTTATGTGGTACACACATGTTTTAGTCATCTCTATGTGGTGCGCACCCCTCTAGGGCTTCTTTTAGTGAGTGTGCACCCCCTCTAGTGAGTGGATCCATGTTATATTGTACCGGCTCATCTTAGCCATTGATTGTATCATTTTATCTTTTGATCTCCACCACTCGTTTGAAAAGTGGTTAGGGTTTTGGTCTCTCTCCTCCTATTTAAGGAAGAGCCCCCCCTATTGTAAAGGCATCTTGAGACTTTTCGCTCTTGGCTATTGGAATAGAAGAAATATCTTTTGAGTAAATGCTTGGATCTTGAGATGAATGCTTGGCTATGATGATTGTAAATGCTCTTCCATTGCACTAAGGGATTTTGGTAGCTATTTTGTACTTTTGTTCCACTATATCGATTTACAAGTCAAGAAGAAGATTTGGGAGTGCGCATTGGTGGGGAGGCTTACACTGCAAGCTTCTGTCAAATTTTGGTTCAAACAGGGAGTGATTTTGTCTTTGTACCAATTATTCTCTAACATTTGCTTCTTACTTGCATCTACCCTCATTTTTGTTAGCTAATTGGACTTTGTCTCCTTGGTTTTGCAGGAAGAGAGGGGCGCACTAGTGGACTTGGGAAAAACGCATAAGCAAGAGAAACTACCAAATCTTTCATTTGATCTTTGCGGGAGTAATACAAGTCATAATCGGCATCCATTTTCATTATCTAGGTCCGCTTGAGAGGTACGTAATTTTACTCTTCTAACCTATCCATTGGTTCTCTTGATCTCAAACCCTCATATTTCAAAACCCTAATTTTTTTTATTTTTCAGATTTGTGAAGATCTAGCGATTGCATGGGCTTAATAGATAAAACCCACCTAAACAATAATTAATGAACCTTGGATCTAAAATTTGGTCGGCATCCGACTCCATTTACCCCCCGATCTAAGGCACTGGGTCTCTCCAAGGGAGGTCGCACTTCTTGGATAGGTGGGCTATTGCTAGATCCATCACATGATATTGCTTATTCCTCATCAAATCCAGGGTTCTATTGAGTATCCACCCTCCTAGTGCCATTTCAATTTGATTTTCACCTTGTGGGCCCCATTTGGACCATTTTCCATAATTTAAGGGTGGGCCCGACTTGGGTATTTTTATGTGGCATTAGATCTATCTAGATCTACCATTTTAAACTCATAAGTGGCTAAATCTTTCCTTGGTTGAACATTTGTCCATTTTATAAGCCTCTTCAACCAAGCCCTAACTCCTTGGGTCCACTTATCTTTCCTAGATCTAGATCCATTGCCTCTTGATCTCTTCCTTCTTCACTTTCACATTTCCCTAGTAGGTCTTGAGTAGGTTCGCTAGCCTTCATAGGTTAACTAGGGTCTCCCCCTTGGTCTTGCTTAGGCTAGATCTAAAGCGAAGAGTGCCTCAGTTAGCGTGACAACCAATTGCATTGGGAATCGTGGCATCTCTTGGGTCACCACTTTAGTCGTCCAACGCCTCTACCATCCTGGATAGGATCATCTATTGGGACAACTACAAGTTGTGTGATTACAGGAACATCAAGAAAACCCTTGGTGAAGCAAAAGCAACTTCATCCACAAAGAGTTTAGTTGATGATCTAAAACTCTTACTTCAAACAATTCAGACAAAAACAAAATAGATGAGAAACCTCCACCACTTTTTGAAACACATCAAAGAGAAACTACAGAAGCATCTAGAATTCACTACATCTTAGACAAAAATAGACAAGGAAGCTCCACCTCTAGCAAGTTAAATTATAGCTAGTGTCAAATGGTATAGATAACATGGTTCTAAAGTCTCCAAGCAAAGAGAAAATGGAGAAGCACCTTTCTTGAACATAGGAGATCGCCATGGAAAACTTGACTTTTGTTGGGCAAGTCTCAAGCTTCAACATGTTGCACTAAATCACCACCAAGAACCTCGCCAACATTTGAACTGAAAACATACACTTCCATCCAAAGTGATTTTCAAGGCACAACCTTCTAAAGGATTTGTTAGTATGATGTTTTTGGTATTTTCTATATCTGGTTTCTGAAAAATGGAAATGGTCTATCTACTTCAAATGAGACTTGTTGCTATTATTATCTTAATTTTCCAAACATGTACTATCTTGTTATAAAGGCTAATGAATAATCTGTGTGAGAGAAATCAAAGAGCAAGGGGATTGATGAAACACTTGGCATAGGTATGTTGTATCGCACAAGCATTCTTGGATTCAAGCAAGTGTTGTTCACCTGGATTCTTCTGTTAGAGTAGTTATGCCTTGTGCATTCAAATTTGTTGTCCAAGTCAAAGTTGATATCTCAAGAACTAGGGGAAAGGCCTACCACCCTTAGATATCTAAGTTGCACTGAAACGGATATGGATATGGTGTTGATGTTCTCCATGGTTCCAGCATCGAGCAAACATTATGCAGATCATTCTCCTAGATGGGTCATGACCCAGGTAGAGGATGGCTTTGTTGTAAGCCTAATTAGTCATGTGTATTGACTATGTGTCTTGAGGCTTGGATGCTTAGCCTTTGTCCAGTCCTACGGATTGGATGGAGCGATAGAAGGCTAGAGGTCACATTGCATTCCTCGTGAAGGAGTGCTTGTGACGAGTGATCTATTCTTATAGAGTGAGAAGACTTGTCTATGTTACAAGGGATCTTATCTTTTTGTATCTTAGACAAAGTCTAGTCTAAGGTTGAATTTGACATTAGCTCTAAGAAGTGTTCGGGACTTCTTAGAGTATGGTCAAATCAACATTAGAGCTCTATGGAAGAATTTGATCTGCATGTGATGAGACATCAACAAGGAGAACTTTTATATGATGAAGAAATATCCATGAAGTCAAGACAAACCATTGAAGAAGTTCCAAAGAACATTGAAGAAGCTTCAGAAGAAAATGAAGACGAGAAGTCAAGTCAGCTTGAAGATAAATAAAAGTTGGTGGGAAAAAGACAAGTCGTCCCCATTGAGGAAAGTTCTAGTGACTTTATGAATACAAATAAAGAAATTCACATTTCATTTGTTCACTCAACACACACTTCTCTCTCTCCACTTGTGCGCATCACCTAGGAAAGCCTAGCAAAGACAAGAAGCATAATTTTCGGGTTATCTTATTCTCTTGGAAGATTCGCTACCCTTACTAGGGTTTCCTGTGAAGGAGAGCAAACCTCTCTTGTACTCAGGCTCATCTTCATGATTGGTATTGTTCTTGTATTGGATTGATTTCTTCTGAGAAAAGTTTGTCGGGTTTCTCCCTATTGGGTTTCCCAAGATAAAATCTTTTGTCTCTTGTGCATGGTTATCTTTCAGTGATCCTTGTTTTTATTTCCGCTGCAAATGAATGATGTTATAATTGTCGGGTGAAATGAATTATGAATTAAAAGTTGAAAGAGATGAAAATTATACTGCTAAGTTAAAATTCAACATATGGAAATGGGGAGAGAAATAGATACAACAAATTTTCAAAAAAGTTGGATACCATACAATGGGGAAACGATACACACACACACACACATTTATTCAAAAACGCCATGAGACATACATAATTCAAATTTTAGATTACCATTCATCAATTAGATTTAGAGGCATTCATGTCATTTTTAAAATTGAAATTAGCAAACTCAAAGATTGTCATAGATAATATTCTTCTATTCCAAGTGCCATAGATAAGCCAATCCCTATTAAGCATTTAATCAGTAACATGTCAACTACTTCTAAACATGAACTTCCAAATCCTAAAATTACGCAGGTTGAATCCAATTGTTAGCATCTAACAAAAGAATACACCAATTGCACCTCTAGAAGAAGTGTTGGAATTTGTGATTAAACACAATTTTGGAGGTCAGTTAGCGACTTGACTAGGCGTATTGGGTTGGTCCACTGACTGATTGGACAATCAACTAGGCACTATGAGGGTCAGTCGAATAATCGACCAACACATAAAGGGCCAAAATTCACATGATTGTCTACTTGTTTGGTACCAATTTGGATGATCAAAGTCAACTTAATCGGTCATGTTTTAAGGGGATTGGTTAGGCACTCTAATATAAATAAGTAAGCTATCACGATGCAAAGAAGACCAGATCTGAGATAGGGTTTTGATTTTTCTTAGCTACAATCACTAGACCGTACTGAAGCTTTAGGAGGGGGGAGCGATGCTCCCTCCTAACACTATATGCTTCTCCAAGACCAGACAGGAACCAAGAAGACAAGAGTAAACCTCGACGGAGGCAAAGCAATCAAGAGCAAAAGTGGTAGGAAACTCACTCTCTTCAATGGAATTACCAAGGAATGAGTTTGACCTACAACCATCAAAACGCAGCCCAAACTAGAGGCAAATGCATTTCCAAGACAAATACCAAGGTACGAAGTAAATTCACGCATGGTAAATGCTTACAGTTCATGCAAGATCATGCCCTAATAGGGAAATTTATGGGCCTATGGCCCTTAAAGAAATCTCTCACTCACTGGATAGGAACAAAATGGAAACCAAAGGGACAAATAGATTTGAAATTAGAGGCCAAAGGGTTTTTCACAACAATTTTAACCAATATGGAAGACAAAGTGTGGGTTTTTGAGGGATGTCCATAATTTTTCAACTAAGCAGATCTATTTCTTAGGCATTGAAAGGAGAAGTTCATCCCAGACAAGGAGGACTTCTCTATTGCCCTAGTTTGGAGATGGATGTACTCTCTGCCCCAAGAATTCTAGAATGAGGAAATATTCAACAGAATAGGAAACATAGGCACTTTTATCAAAACATAGGAAGTCACTAAACAAGGGCGCTACACCTCCTATGCAAGAATCTGTGCATATTTGAATTCCTTACAACCCCTTCCTGAGTCAAGATGTCTTAATCATCAGGACAATGATTGGTTGTAGACCCTTGATTACGAACATGTTCCTTCCCGTTGTCGTATGCACCATTTCAATGATTCTCCTTGATGTAACAATGTAACCTTGTTGTTGTATTCAACATGGAAAGTCCTTCATGGTTTCACCAAACACTGTCGTCGTGGAAATCCCTTCACCAAACACTGTCGCTGCTGAATGAAATGATTATGAGATGTTTGAATGGAAAATTATGATGTTTGAAGAGTTTGGGGGTCGTAATTTTAGGTTTGGGTGGGGGGGCACCTTTCCCCCCTTCCTTTTATTTATTGCACTGCTTAAAAAATCAGGGTACGTCGTCCCCTCTAAGCCAAACAAACCCATTTTTTCAAGCCGACGTCTTGGGTTCTTCAGTCAAGAACCCGGTTCGTATGGGTTCGCCAACTAAGAACCTGAACCCGAACCCGAATCAGAGATGTGATCGGGCAAATTAGCAGGGCTAATTCCCAGTAAACACTAATAAGAAGAGTGACCCAATGTCACTGTTATCACATATATAGTAGTCGGGCTACCATACATTCTTTTTTTTTAGATTCCAGAGCACTATTCAGCCAGTTCCTTTGCATTTGAGATGCTGAGATGAGCATCTATTATGGATCATTATCAGATTATGGACAGCAGATATATTCCCCATGCCATGACTGAGTTTCAGGACACTCAGAGAGAGGACTGATGTATCCATTTAGCGATTTATACAAAGCAGTTAGTAGTGCCCAGAGTTACAGCAGCAGTTTCAGAGGACAGATTTTGGTTCAGATGATGAGCATTCAAGTATATGACTCAGTAGGTATATTGTGGTGTTATGGTTATATTGCTTTTATATTCATTCTTATAGCATGTCTTAGTATTTAGCATCATGATATGGCAATCATATAGATATCTGGACCTGGTTGTACTTTATATATATATCATATTGTCCCTACTCATACTTAGAATTTCTTGGCCTATACTCATTGATTTTATCCCTTTTTGGGCAAAGTCGCACTTCTTGGGTGATTGAGTTGTCCCACTTTGAGAAACTGGGTGGTTGAGATCCCATTGGATTCGGAAAGAGCATACCTGGAAACCTACATCTAGTGTCTCACTTAGTGAAGTTCTGCCTTGGGGGTCGCATTCCTTGTTTTGGGGAAAGTTGTCCACTTGGGTCACTTAGTGAAATATTAGATCTAGTAAGATCCAACCATCACATCTCAAGTAGCCCACTTGATTTGCATCCTAGGTGTCCCGATCTACAAGTTGATATCCTTTTGACTCCATTGGCCCATCTATTTCAAGGCACTAATCAACCTAGGGCAATTTGCACTTCTCAGGAATTGTGTCAAGTACTAGATCCCACATGTGGGTATCTCTACTTTCATCTTAGATCCATAGATCTATCTCTTGTATACCCCTTGGTACCATTTGCACCCCTAACTTCACCTTGTGGTTCTCATTTAGAACCATTTCCATATCCCAAGGAAGTGGGTCCCACTTGTGTATTTCATGGTACTAGATCTATCCTTTTTTGGTCTTCATAGATGGCCCATACCATTCTTTGGTTGAAACATTTGTCACTCCTTAAGCCTTTTCAACCACTATCTAAACTCTTGGGTCCACCTAACCTTGCATTGGTTTTCGTAACTTGGCATTTGCACATCCCTAGGAACCATTGTCTTGGTCCAATCACTTTTGAGTGATCATAGGGTCTCCCCCTTGATCTTGATTCATCGTGATCTAAAGTGAAGAGTGCCTCGGTTGTCGTGACTCCCAGCGTGCATTGGGAACCATGGCATCTCTTGGGTCACCTCTTTCGTTGTCCATCTCCTCTACTGTCCCAGATGGGATACCTTTGGGGACAACTACAAGTTGTGTGATAACAGTCACCTCGGTCATCGTTCTAACTTCTTCGGAAGTCGAAACCTCCAAGGAGAAGTATCCTTATGGAACCCTGTAAAGACACTAGAACAACCAACAAACTATATTCTATGCAATCTTGTACTTAGACCAGTGCTTAAATGGAGTCAATTGTGTTTCTAAGTGCTAATACGAGGTAATGTCCAACAATGATGTATATCATTTAGATCATTCAATAAGATGTAAACTTGATGTAAGTCAATAATGAACCAAAAGATAATAACCATTCACCAAATGTAGATTCAAGACCATTTACCACAAGTATTACGATAATCAATATTGGATCAAAAGACTATATTGCCAATACACTCCAACCACTAGCCAAACATGCATTAAGTTTGTTCTTTCGATGTCATTCACTAATCAATTATAAGTATTAACTAATGAAATGTAAGAGGTCAAATGTCTATCTTAGATATGCCCAAGTGAGTGTAGCAGTATGTGTTGCAAGATATCGATAGACTTGAATACTAAAGTATCAACCTTGCCAACGATCATATGTAAAACCGAAGTTCAACTTTCAGATCTGTATGTGATTTACAGTTACCATAGCAGCATGAGTCATTAATAGATAAACCATATATCAGTTTTAGCAGGCAGTTCTGAGATGAAATAAAGCATTAATGATCAATAGCTAACTAGCAATATGAAGTAAATAACCAAGGTTGCAACGTGAATTTCCAAAGACTAATCATTCAATGTGGAAAGAGTTTGCATGTAATATTAGTAATGAAGCAAAGAAACACTTTCCAGCCATAAACAAATCAGAAATTTAAGAACCACTCATATCTGATTTTCTGTTCTTTGTTTTGTATGTCCTAACAATAAATTGTGCAAAAGTACTCAGTAAAAAGTATTTGTATCAGATCCTAGATATGTCATTCATTAGGTAGGTAAAAAGACAAGTAAATCCAACCTCATTCAATGTTCAACATTAACTAGGTTTTGTCACATAGATAACCCAAACACTTTCACTACTAATCAATAATCGTCCACCAATTGATATGCAAGTGAGATTTGACAAATGATAGCTTTCAGATCTGTAGATTTAATTATTTACAAATCTGTATTGATACATTAGCATACAAATTTCAGATCTGTAAATGTAATTCTGCATTGAGTTTTAAACAATAAATCACTTGAAAATAACCAAATGCTAACTGACTAAAGTTTTCTGTTGTATGTGTGCAGGGAAGGAAGGAAGGGTGAAACACACAAGGTCTGCAATTTGTAATTGCAGACCTGTGTAAGATGTAGGAGAGGCTTGGATAGTGGGAAATAGATGGGACAAGGCCGTGGATATGGCAGCAAAGAATGAGTTAGGGCTGCGGATTAGGGCAGTAGAGATGGAGAAGGATAGAGCTGCAGATGGGATGGAGAGGAAGGGAGGATGTGGACTGTGGAAGGAAGCAGAGAAGAGGTGCAGTTAGGGCAGCAGCGGGGAAGGGACGCCGAGGCGGAGAAGGTGAGAACTGAGCTGATGAGGAGGAAGAGGGAGTTAGGGCGAGCAGGAAGGGAGGTGGGCCGAAATTTTAGGGCCCGAAAATTTCGGGAGGCCCTAAAATGGCCAAAAAAGGGGATTTTTGAAATTCTGTGAATTTTCAGGGTTTTAGGGTTTTGTTTTTTAACATTTAGAAACAAAATTAACTCAGAAAATTAAATAAATTAAACTAGCTAACATAATATGTACAACATATAACTCAGAAAAAACTAATAATCAAACCTAATAATTACAAAACAAACTCAGAATTTAGGTTTTGAAGAGTAAATGAACAACTGGGGTTTCAAAATACAACTACTCACCAAACCTAGGGCATCAATGAGAGGAGTAACCCTCCTTGAGATGGTACTTGGCAAGCTTAGCCAACTAGGGCTCACATCTACAATCTCTAGGATTCATAGAGGAAGCCTAGCTTAAGCAAAACTTGAACACCTAAAGCTCAAGCTTGAATGCAATGGTGATCAATGACGAAAATGACATGCAAATCAAGACAAAATGAAACAACAATGGCTTCCATCCAACCCTAACAAGCATCACTTTCATACAATTGACAGAGAGACATCAAACAAAAAGCATAGATACCTCCAAGTCCATGTGTTAAACAAACAACTCTAGCCTCACCTTAGCAATGGCATGAACAAAAGTAAAACTTCCAAGAAATGTTTCAAGCTTGCAAAATTCATCAAGGAGAGTGCATCCCTTCAAAGAGCCCTAGTTAGGGAAAATAGCAGACATAATGATTTATCCCAAAAGTTGTTGTCTAAAAACGAAGTGAGGAGATTGTATTTATATGATCGCACACTCACTTTTACATAAAATAAGGTCAATTTAATATTTAAAATGTCAACTTAAAATTAGAATAAATATAATATAAAATAATCAAAGTAGTGGGTAAATCGGGGTGTTTTCCCCAGATCTGACCCTTACTTGAGCAAAATGGCTAAACAAGGCCAATTTTGACGAAACTGAAGGCCAGACTGTGTAAGGGGGGGTCATCATGCCCCAACTAACCCCAACAGTGATGAAAATCCCTCAACGCCCCCCCCCCCCCTTTATCAAGCAAACAATCTGCCCAAGAGGATGACGCCATCCTCTGAAGGAGGGCCCAAAGAGAGGGCGCTGCTGAACTAGAGGGCCAGGAGGGTGTTGGAGGTGCTTTGGAAGATAAGAGCATGTCTCAGTGCTAAAGCAACTGCTACTGGAGTGATAAAACAGGGTCGGGGTTATGTGACCCAGTGATCCACCCTTGGAAGACCCGAACACCAACCGCAAGGTTTCAAACCCTTTCGTGAGGCAGTCAACAATGCCATTAAGCCATAGCACTTCCAAAGGAGAAACCAGAGGGTCTGGCCATGCCCCTACCTCAGAATACGCTGGCTAAACACCCCTCCTGGTTAGGGAAAGGGACACCCTCTCCCTAGGGCACCTATGCAGGTACGTTGGTGCTGGTACCATCGTAACACCCCCCTTCATTTTATTTATTTCACTGCTTAAAAAATCAAGGTACGTCGTCACCTCTAAGCCAAAAGAACCCATTTTTTCAAGCCGACGTCTCGGGCTCTTTAGTCAAAAACCTGGTTCGTATCGGTTCGCCAACCAAGAACCCGAACCCGAATCGGAGACATGGGTTCGTGAACCCGATGCGGTATTTTATCATTCTAGAAGACAAGTCGGCCCAAACAAAATAGACTAGTCAGCCCCAGTGAAAATGCCAGCCAAAAATCAAGTATAAATAAAGGTGACACCCTCCTCATTTGACACACTCAAGCAAGTTCGCTCAAGGAAGAAGTCCACTCAAGGGTTGTAGAAGACTAATTTCTGGGGTTCTTTCTTTGGCATCATATTTCCATTTGATCTCGAGATCTTTTCATAGATCGTTTTTATATCTAATGTACTTGTACTTTGTACTAAATCTTTGAATAAGAAAGGTTGGGTTTTTCCCGAGTTTGGGTCTTCCCAGGGTAAATTTTTTGTGTTCTTGTGTTTCTGTGCATGGCTATTCTTTCAGTGATCTTATTTGTTGTTAAAGTTGAAAGAGATGAAAATTATATCTTAAATCTAACATGGTATCAGAGGGGTGTTAAAAGAGACCATTGCTGAAAACTAGGGCCTCTTGATTCTAGGGTTTCCAACCACAGATTTGATCCGGAGAGACCACCTTGGAACTTTCCCTAGGAGGGCGCATCTTTCTGTGGAGGGAAATTCTATATCGGTGAAGTTTCAGTTTTGACCTAAATTCTACAGAAACTGCATAAATTAGGGTTTCAGGTTGTGAGTTGCTATGTCCACAGATCCAGAAGAAAAGGACGGCTACTCAACTCACCCTAGGAAGGCCATACATCTGTGGAAGGAGATTTCAGATCCGAAAAGTTTTAGTTTTTGACCTATTTCTGAATCAGGGTCAAGATGGTTGTTGGACTCGGAGTAGAAGACATATTGGAGGGAGTTTCAAACTTTCGATCTTGGAAGAGGAGGATGTTCATGCTCCTAAATGAACATGATCTCAAGGACCATATACTCAAAGATATTCCAGAGCCAAAGGAATCCCGAGAGAAAGCAAGACACAAGAAGAGTGAAGCCATAGCCATCAGGATTTTGATGGACTCAGTGAAAGATCATCTTGTGCCGCATATCGCAAGTCAGAACACTGCTAAGAAGATGTATGAGCCTTGAAGAAACTTTAAGAGTGTTATTACCTCTAAGAAATCCCCCACAATGGAAGGAAAGGACACCCCCTACCGAAACCCCAAGCTTTCCCATTGACCTTTTGCACCAAAGGAAGAGTCAAAAAACCCAGAAAATGGCTAAGGGTCAAGCTAATCCAAGCCAAATGATCGAGCCATGGTGAGAAAGATGAGAAAAACAAGGCAGAGAGGTTCTTCTACAACCTAAACAGATCGGCCGATCGGGATCGAAGAATAGAGCCAAATCAACGATTGGGAAGTGATCCATAGCGCACCAGATGCAAGTTTCCGGGTTCCGCAATCCGCATTGCGGAATGCAGATTGCGGGAGCCCGATTTTTCCAAAGGCGTAGGTTCAACTTTACGAGTTCTGAGTTCCGCAACCCGCATTGCGGAATGCGAAATGCGGATTGCGGGAGCATGTTTTTTCCCAGGGGCACGAATGTGGGTTTCTGATTTCCACAACCCGCATTGCGGAGGCATAATTTTCCAGAGGGCGCAGATTCAGGTTTCCGATATCCGCAACCCGCATTGCAGAATGCGAATTGCGGGAGCATGTTTTTTCCTAGGGGCGCGGATGTGGGTTTCCAATTTCCACAACCTGCATTGCGGAATGGGGATTGCGGAGGCATAATTTTCCAGAGGGCGCAGATTCATGTTTCTGATATCCGCAACCTGCATTGCTAAATGCGGATTGCGGAAGTGATATTTGCCAGAGGCATAAAATTGGCTTCCCACTTCCTGAAACCCGTATTGCGGTTTGCGGGAGGATAATTGCGGATTACATATTGCAGGAGGATAATTGCGTATTGGGCATTGCAGATCGAAGAGTGTTTAGCAGAAACAGGGCAAATTTCGTCCGTGGAAAATGAAGATTTTCACAGGGAAATGGCACGTTTGGAAGCCGATTTGGAAGTCAAAGAAAAGCATAGTCTGGTTACCTGTCCAAAGCAACCTAAAACGACCCAAGCCGAAGGGTAACAGGTGGCTCTAACGGCCTGAGATTCGCCATGATAGCACATGGAGGTGTCCCCATCGACGTGCCTAACAGATCATGAGTCTGTTGCATTTTACCGATTTCACAAACGGCCACACCTGGCCGAAGTGCTCTAGAAGTTTCAGATGTTTTGTAAGCCTATAAAAGCAGGTTCTGAAGAGGACCAACAGGTTGGATGTTTTGGATTCTAAGAGAAAAACGCTCTGCGTATTGTACTGAACTTGGCCTTTCAATTAATGTGAAGACCTGATTCTGGAGCAGAGATTCATGTGATGAGTGTTTTGATGTCTGTTATTTCCTGTGCATGTGTTCTTCATTTGTATTTCCATTGATTGTTTACTTCTGCAATATCTAGACCAAGATTACATGGTCTGAAATTCATATTTTATGCTTCAGATGCATATGACTAGGTATTCCACCCTTTTCCCCTTGAAGTTGCAAGTTAGAATTCATTTGCAAATGCTCTAGCTCTGTGATGGAATTTGTTTCCCTTTCTGCCTTCATCTACTGATATCTTTGACTTGAAAAAACCTCATCTACCTTGCCTCTGCCTCTTAAATTGTTGTCTAAATCAATCATTTGTGACTATAAATCGCTTGAAGTTTGACTCCATGCCCAATGGTGCTCTTGTCCTTAACCCCAACCAGCTGAAAAAACCCCCACAAATCCTTATCTGAAGGCCTAGCCACCACTTTTATCCATAGCCAGCCCATGCAAATAATATCCTAAGCGCTGAGTAAATTGTGAAAGAGAGAGCCCTCTCTGTGGTTGGAAAGGATAGTTTCCATCCACCAAAGCTTGGTTTGAAACAGTTACCTCATGATCCCTTCTGCTGCAACCCAGGAGAATCTTGAGTGATAACATTCTGGCGACTCCGCTGGGGACCCGAAATACTTCTTCTCCCAGAGCAAGAATTATCAAGATTTGAATCAGATCTTCTGAGGGCAAACAGAGGATCAGATACAGTAAGGTTGTGATATTTGCCTTAGCGACTCCAACGTTAAAAATTACAGTCCCACAAGAGACTAGATCTGATTTCTGAAGGTGAACAAAGGTCAGACATATAGTGGTTGTACATTATTCACCTGGCGGCTCTACTGTTAATAGAATCCAGAATTCAAAGCGTCACTGGAGACTCTACTGTCTGAAGATGGTTTCCATGGAAACATACAGATATGCAAGGTATGCTCCTATGAATCGTTCACATATTCCAAGTTTTCCAAATCATATGCCTTGTATAGATTGGCAGACATATTTGCCCAAATTTAAAGATGAGGAAGGAGCTGATGCTACTCTGCATTTAATCAAATTCTATATGCATATGTGTAAGCTAAGGGTGAAATTTCATGAAGATTGCCTTATGAAATGTTCATGGCTACTTTGGAAGGAAAGGCAAAGGCCTGGTATGAAAAGTTACCAGCTGCTAGTTTGTATTCCCTAGAAGATTTTCATTCAGCATTCTATAGAAATTATAAAAAAAGTTACCCATCTTTATCATTGTTTGAAAATTGTTGTAGAGTAAATCTTGAAAATTTTATTCAACACATGGAAAATTATTATGGTAATGAAGAATTAATGGATGAAGAGGTCAAAGAATTTTATGAAGATCACTTTCAACATCAGGAAGAGATATAGATAATAGTTTCCATGATATTCATCAAGATCTTTAGCAGACAATACTTTCTTCTTTGATTATAAATCAAGAAAATCAAGGCCTTAGTGTTCAAATTCCCTCTCCTGAAAATGATGGGAAAATTTAGCATCCTTTAGAAGTTTCAGAGGATACAAGGGAAGTCATTCAGGGTTCAAAAACTCTTAAGATTCATCCATATGAAAAGTTGAATGAAACAAATCAGGGTGTTAATGTTGAAATTCATGTTCCTTTCCCTGAGTTGGTTGAAGATATTCAGTTTTTAAGTGATCAAGAGAAGAATATGGGTAGCCAATCAGTGTTTTCTACAGTTATTCTACTTTCTGAATCAGCCATTGAGGAAGGGCAGGTTGTGTATGATCACTCTGATAATGAAGGTATTGCTTTCCTTGGTTCTTTAAAGAACCAAAATGATATTCTTGTTGAATCACATGAAGGGTCACTCTTTGATATTCCTGTTAAGCTGCATGAAGAGTTAAGCATAAGTCTTTTGATTAATAAGGATGATAGTTCACAAGTTCAACAAAATGATAATCTAGAGTTGCAGGAAAATGGTGAAAAGGAAATTTTCCATATTCAAAAGGTGGTCGTTGCATTTGAAATTTTCCAAAGGTCTACAGAGGGTTTTCCTGCTATGAATGTTAAAGAAGATAAGCAAATGGCTACTATTTCTTTGAAGTATGATCTTGAATTTAATGAAATAGAACAACAACCAGTAGTTAAGAGTGAAAGCATCCTAATTCTTTTTTCTAATCATCAACAAAAGGAAATAGTTCATGGTTTTGAAGATCCTTTTGCAAGGATATTGCAATCATCAGGGAAAGAGAATTTTGTAGAATTCATGGACACACGAATCAATGTTGGATGGTGGGTTAAATTGTTACATTTGCAATTTATCCTTATTTTTTAGGAAAGTCCAAGCAAAGTACATTCAAGTGGTCATTTGATGGATTGGCTACATTGGATCTCTCATATCACCTGATCCAGCAATTGTGTTCAGCAAAGTAGGGTAGGGTAGACTGTGTACAATAAGCTTGGATATCAAGCATCTTTTCCAGTTTGATTTTAGTACCGAGCAGTTGCGTTTTAGTTCTATTTTACAAAAGAGAAAAAAAAGAGGTCATAAGGTCACTAGTCTACTGTTCTTGCTACCTCACAGGGAGGATAGCATCCCTGGTTGGAGTTGTTGTTATCACCTCTAAGAAAACCCCTGCGAGGGAAGGAAAGGACACACCCCTACCGAAACCCCAAGCTTTCCCATTGACCTTTTGCACCGAAGGAAGAGTCAAAAAACCCAGAAAATGGCTAAGGGTCAAGCTAATCCAAGCCAAATGATCGAGCCACAATGAGAAAGATGAGAAAAACAAGGCAGGGAGGTTCTTCCACAACCTAAAGATATCCAACAGTCGGGATCGAAGAACAGAGCCAAATCAATGGCTGGGAAGTGATCTGCAACGCACCAGATGCGAGTTTCCGAGTTCAGCAATCTGCATTGCGGAATACAGATTGTGGGAGCCCGATTTTTCCAAAGGGGCAGTTTCGACTTTCCAAGTTCCAAGTTCCGCAACCCGCATTGCGGAATGTGGATTGCGGGAGCATGTTTTTTACTAGGGGCACGGATGTGGGTTTCCGATTTCCGCAACTCGCATTGCAGAATGCGGATTGTGGAGGCATAATTTTCCAGAGGGCGCAGATTCAAGTTTCTGATATCCGCAACCCACATTGCGAAATGTGGATTGCGGAAGTGATATTTTCCAGAGCCATAAAATTGGCTTTCCTATTCCCGAAACCCGTATTGCGGATTGCGGGAGGATAATTGCGGATTGTGGATTGCGGGAGGATAATTGCGGATTGAGCATTGCGGATCGAAGAGTGTTTCGCAAAAACAGGGCAAATTTCGGCCGCGAAAAATGAAGATTTTCACAAGGAAATGGCACGTTTAGAAGTCGATTTGGAAGCCAAAGAGAAGCGCAGTCTGGTTACCTGTCCAAATCAACCTAAAACAACCCAAGCCGAAGGGTAACAAGTGGCTCTAACGGCCTGAGATTTGCCATGATAGCGCATGGAGGTGTCCCCATCGGCATGCCCAACAGATCATGAGTCTGTTGCATTTTACCGGTTTCACAAATGGCCACATCTGGCCGAAGTGATCTAGAAGTTTCAGATGTTTTGTAAGCCTATAAAAGCAGGTTCTGAAGAGGACCAACAAGTTGGATGTTTCGGATTCTGAGAGAAAAAAGTTGTGCGTATTGTATTGAACTCGGCCTTTCAATTAATGTGAAGACCTAATTCTGAAGCAGAGATTCATGTGATGAGTGTTTTGATGTCTATTATTTCTTGTGCATGTGTTCTTCATTTGTATTTCCATAGATTGTTTACTTCTGCGATATCTAGATCAAGATTACATGGTCTGAAATTCATATTTTATGCTTCAGATGCATATGACTAGGTATTCCACCCTTTTCCCCTTGAAGTTGCAGGTTAGAATTCATTTGCAAATGCTCTAGCTCTGTGATGGAATTTGTTTCCCTTTCTGCCTTCATCTACTGATATCTTTGACTTGAAAAAACCTCATCTACCTTGCCTCTGCCTCTTAAATTGTTGTCTAAATCAATCATTTGTGACTATAAATCGCTTGAAGTTTGACTCCATGCCCAATGGTGCTCTTGTCCTTAACCCCAACCAGCTGAAAAAACCCCCACAAATCCTTATCTGAAGGCCTAGCCACCACTTTTATCCATAGCCATCCCATGCAAATGATATCCTAAGCGCCGAGTAAATTGTGAAAGAGAGAGCCCTCTCTGTGGTTGGAAAGGCTAGTTTCCATCCACCAAAGCTTAGTTTGAAACAGTTACCTCATGATCCCTTCTGCTGCAACCCAGGAGAATCTTGAATTATTACAAAGAGAATGAGAATCCTAGCACAATTTTGGCCCTAAAAGACCAACTTCGTCAAGTAAAGTTCACAAAGGATGATACAATTTCTTCTTATTTCTTGAAGATTGCTCAAATCAGAGATCAGCTAGCAGCTATTGATGAAAGTGTCCCTGACAGAGATCTTGTGTTGACATCTATGGGTGGACTTCCTCCAGAATAGAAGCCATTTGTGAAAGGAATATGTTCTCGTGGTCAATTACCCAGTTTTGATTAGTTTTGGTCCGAATGCATCCAATAGGAAACAAGGGAGATTGCCTCTACCTCAAAGGAAAAGGAAGAAGAACTAGTCTTGCAGCCAGGATTGGAAAGAGGAGAGGAAAGTGGAACAAGGGAAAGAAAGGCATCAAGTCAGTTCAAAATCCAAAGATCAAGAATGGTAAATCCAAGCTCAAATGTTTAAATTGTGGCAAGCTAGGTCACTTTGCTGCAGAATGCTGGAAGAAAGGAAAAGGCAAGCATGATGACTCTACAGCTAAAGAAAAGCATGCACCAAAAGAAAAAGAAAAAAAAAAGAAGCAAAAATTCAAAAATATTACTTTCTTGTTACTGCTCTCTCATGTTCTATTTCGGACAATGATGTATGGCTGATAGATAGTGGTGCATCTGGGCACATGACAGGTTCTCACAACCCTCTCTCAAGGTTGTCAAATAAGCATGTCTCTCTTCAGGTTGAACTTGGTGACAATACCAAGTATGAAGCAAATGGAGTTGGTTCAGCATCCTTCCAGCTAGACTCAGGTGATTCTTTACATTTGGGAAAGGTGCTTCTTGTACCAGGTATGAAGAAGAATCTTATCTCCATTTCAGCCTTGGAAGATAAGGGTATGAGAGTTTCATTTGTGGATGGACAAGTCCTCATGTGGACTACATACTCAAGCATTGATTCAGCCAGAGTTATTGGTACTAGATTTGGGGGTCTTTATAGATTGACAGGACATCCAGCTCAAGCTCTTGTTCATGATTCTTACAGTTTGAGTTAGCTATGGCATCATAGATTTGCTCACTTACATTATAGGGCTCTTCCATCCTTGAGAAATATGGTCTCAGGTCTTCCAGATCTTCCAAATGATCATGAAGGTGTATGCAAGGGATGTGCACTTGGAAAGAAATCCAAGCATTCTTTTCCATCCGGTGACAAAAGATGCAAGGGAAACATGGACCTGGCTCACTCAGATATTTGTGGACCTATGCCAGTACCATCCTTGGGAGGATACTTGTATTTTACTACTTTCAATGGTGACTTCTCCCAAAAGACATGGATCTATTTCTTGAAGAGCAAGGATGAAGTCTTCTCCAAGTTCCAAGAATTCAAGGCTCAAGTAGAAAACTTGATAGACAAGAAGATCAAGGTCTTCAAATCAGATAATGGAGGAGAATACACTTCCAAGGATTTCAACAATCTCTGCAAGAATGCAAGAATTAATAGGGAGCTCTCAGTACCTTATAATCCCCAACAGAATGGGGTTGTTGAAAGAAAGAACAGATCGATTATTGAATCTACTAAAGCATTGATCCATGATCAAGGGGCTCCTATGTTTCTATTGGCTGAAGCAACCAACACTACAGTGTATGTTCAGAATAGATGTCCTCACCAATCTTTAAAGGACAAAACACCTGAAGAAACTTTCATAGGTGTGAAACCAGAAGTTGGATATTTGAGGAGTTTTGGTTGTCCGGCCTACATCCAATCTTTGTTGGGTACAATAAGAATTCAAAGGCATATCGAGTATATATTTTGGGGCATCGTCATATTGATATCAGTAGAGATGTGACCTTTGATGAGGAGGTGGCTCTTTGAAGATATCGAGAATCTCATATGGATTATGATACTGAGGAGCAGGAGGCTCCTATTCTTGAGGACCATGATTCAGATCATCAGGAGATGTGTTTAGAGCCCATCTCAGAACCAGAACTTCCTAGAGATGTTGGCTGGAAGAGGCCAAGATGGATTCTTGATACCTTACAGGATGCAAAATGACATGTAGCTCCTCAAGGTACATTCAAATTTCAGAGAGAGCAAAAAACCATAGAGATACTCAGGATATTCAACCTTGATGAGTCACATCAGTGATGCAAAGCCTTCTAGTTTTGAGGAGGCAGTTGGACATCAAGTCTGGAGAGATGCCATGATGGATGAGTATTAATCCATCGTGAAGAATTGTTAGAGATAGTGGTATCTCCGGATGTCCTCCATGTTCAGATGCCTGGCATGGAGGTACACTTACTGGATAGGCATCAGGAGGAGGTAGAGGATGAGATGCACTCTACCAGCTAGCATGAATCCATTGGCGGATGCAAGCAGACTTTTCAGGGTGATTTTCCTCATGCATGCAAATTTTTGCATGCAGACGTTTTAATTAAAATGCATGCAAAATGAGATCTTTGCATGCACTCATATTAGGTTTTTGGTAAACCTATTTGATCAGTGAGATGTTATAAGGAGGAAGGAGGTCACCGACAGAGGTTACTCATCAGACTTATCAGAGAGAGATTAGTTTGGAGTGAGGACGACTTGTGCATGCAGAGTGGGCGACTTTCTGAGAGAGAGGAGCTTCTGCAGGAGGGAGAGTGAGCGGATCTAAGCTAGATCAGTCATCACTTGATCAGAAGCACATGTCTGTTATTGACTATGGGCTGAGAGAGCATCACAGATGAGATTCTTCAGTTTTTTTAGTTTGGGCGACTTTCCGGAGAGAGGGGAGCGCACTTTCTGAGGAGAGGAGGTCGTTGTGGATCCAGATTGAGGATTGAGCAGTTGAGACTTCCGGAGTAGGTCTTCCTAAGTGATTGAGGAAGAACTGTGACGATTAGAGATTAAATCGACTAAGATCTTACTGAGGGCGACTTTCTAGTGTTGGAGGAGGGGCGCACTTTTCCATGCAGAGACAAGGGCGATTTATTCAGATCTAGACTGCAGGCCTTCATCTTTGACAAAGCAAATCGGGGTTGTGGGGTGAGAGAGGTAGTACAGGAAGAGATAGACTTGCAGAGTGATCCAGATCTGGACAGACAACAAGGGCGCATTTCCCATGTGCATGCATCAGCTTTTGGCATGCAAATCTAGGATTTTGATACCCATCAGGTTCGGTTGTATTCTTCTGAAGTTTTGTATGTACCTATCTTCTTCTTACATTGCTCTAGGATCAAGAAAGAAGAAAGCCCCCATCAGAGTTGGTTTTCCCCATTGGGGTTTCCAAGGCATATTGTGAGTTCACGCGTGTTTGTTGTTTTATTGGTTGAAGTCTTAAGAGATCTGGTAGTATTTTTGTCTTAAGTCTTTATTGTTTATTTGGGCTTATAGAGACTCAAATCATTGAGATCTCAAGGTTTCCAAAGCGAGTAGTGACCTCTAGATAATATTAACAAGAATAATGTTTGGGATATTGTTCTAAGACCTGAAGGGAAGTCAGTAGTGACTTCCAAGTGGATCTTCAAGATCAAGCATGCAGCAGATGGCAACATCGAGAAGCACAAAGCCAGATTTGTAGCATGAGGTTTCTCTCAAAAAGAGGGAATTGATTATGTTGAGACATTTGCTCCAGTTGCCAGGTACTCTACTATCAGGTCCATTATTTCTCTTGATTTTGTCATGGGTTGGAAATTACATTAGATGGATGCAAAGAATGCTTCCTCAATGGTATAATTGAGGAAGAGGTATATATGGAGCAACCTGAGGGTTTTGTTATACATGAGGAGTCTCATGTTTGCGGGTTGAAGAAATCTCTTCATGGGCTTAAGTAGGTACCCTGGACTTAGTACTATATGTTGATGATCTCTTTCTCACTAGGGATGAGAGTCTGATTGTTAGGTGCAAGAAGGAGTTTACTCGTGAACTTGCGATGAAAGGCCTGGGGTTGATGCATTATTTCTTGGGATTAGAGGTGTGGCAATGAACTGATGAGATCTTCCTTGGACAAGGGAAGTATGCCATTGAGATCTTGCACAGATTTGGGATGATGGACTGTAAGTCCATGGCTAAACCCATGGAGGCATATTTGAAGAAGTTACATGATTCCAACGTTGAAAAAGTCGGACTCGGCAAAAAGTTGGCAAGGGTCCCGAAAACAATTTCTCGGCAACATCGGCGAAAAAATCGGAAAAAGTCGGAAAAAGTCGACAAACATTAAAAAATACAAAATACATTCATTTTTTTTCAGAATTTTAAACATATAAAGCAACAATAACATCAGATAAACACATTGGAACATAAATATGGAGAAAGCACTAATATATATCATCATCATGTAGTCATGTCAAATATAAAATGATACATCAAAGTCCATACTGAATCCTGAAAGTCTGAAAGTTTGAAACACTATAGTTGTCCAATCAAGGACTCAAAACTCAAAAGTAGATAACCAATACAAAATGACATCACATATATAAATGTATCTCAGGAAAACTAGTAGCTATCTATCTAATATCAATGCCCTCTTCCCCTTTTACGGGAAAAGGTCATGGGTCGTTTGTCAGGCCTGCCCCTAGCACTAGAAGTAGCAGCAGAAGACCCTGCCCCTGCATCTAACATCGGACGACCAGTGACGGATGGAGGACTAGATGTATCAATCGGTGTAGGCGGTGGTGGCGATGCTAGCACATCACCCTCCGTGGTGGTTCTGACCTCCTCCTCCTCCTCCTGCCCTTCCTCTCCCTCTAGCCATGTAGGTTCCTCCTCCATGATAGGAGTCTCAATCTCCACCCTCCAATCAGACAAAATATCAATATTGTCTAAGACGATGGCATCAGCATTTGGTGTTTTATTTATCTGTGTCATCCATAAGCGGAGATTATAATGGACGTAGACCAAATCATTGAGACGTGTGAACTCCATCCTGTAAGAGGAAAATAATTTTTTTGTACGAGTCTAGAGGTTCAAGTTTAAAAAATTAATGAAACATAATTATAATATGTGAGGATGATAGATTCACAAATTATATTAAATGAAATTGATTTGTTGAAAATTTAAAGTCTAAGACTCTAACCTTCTGCGTCTCTTTGCGTGTACTTTTTCAAACACACTCTAATTCCGCTCACATCCTGAAGCGGTACATGTTTGGCTAAGAATCTTGATGGCAAATTTCCGTAAATTTGGTGTCCTTACACCATAGGTTCGCCACCAAGTAGCTACAACAAATAAGGAAATAAATAAATCATAATTCAAAATTTCAAATTTCAACTTGCAAATAAAAGTTAAACACTTTAATAACTTACCTGGCATGAAACTGGTCCTGTCACGAATAGCATCAGCAAAGCTAAATACTCCAGTACCATCCTGATACACCTCTAACTCGCGATTGATTGCATTGCGAGTCTCATAATCAGGTACCATCCTCTGAATACAAGTGAAGAGCCCCTCCAACACCTCAGCATCAAAATCAAATTTGCATTTGTAGGAAAATGCAAGGTTGAGGAAGAGTGTTGCTGCATGAATGGGTCTATGAAGCATCCCGGTCCATCGACTATCAATCAACTCCCATAAAAACATGTGCCTCTCGTGCCCCGGGGTACCCTTGCCCACATAATAATTCCGGATGGACTCTTTGGCCCTATCCATGGCCTCATACAAATAGCCCATTGCGGGCTTATCACCATCAACAAGTCTCAAAACCCTTACCAAAGGTTCAGTCACCGAGCACACTTCCCCCACTCCTTCCCAGAAGGAGTCAGTGTATACCAACTTGGCAATGGTTCTCCCATCCTCTCTCCTGCTGTAAGCACAATCACGCCAATCATCAGAAACAAACATTTGCTTCAACTCAAACTGACATCGAAGCAAGGACTGAAGAGTAATGAAGGTGGTGGCAAAGCGTGTGATTGCGGGACGCCTCAAGTCCCTGTTTTTGGTGTGCCTCCTCATGAGGCTGAGAACAAAAGTATGGTTGTAAATAAACTTGGGGATGCTCTTAGCTTGATCAATCACCACCTTGATAAAGGGAACTTTCCCCATATCCTCCAGCATCAAATCAATACAATGAGCAGCGCATGGAGTCCAAAACAAAGCGGGGTGCCTCTCCATAAGCATCCTGCCAGCAGCCACATAATTAGTTGCATTATCCGTAATAACTTGCGCAACATTGTGCACCCCAATGTCCTGTAGGAACCCATCTAACAACTCACATAAGAGCGCTGCATCTTTTACATATGCCGATGCATTGACTGATTTCACAAACAAGGTGCCTCTAGGACAATGTACCAAAAAGTTGATAAGGGATCTACCCTTACCATCTGACATGATTGTGCATCCAGTGGTCTCCCATGACTGCTTGAGCTCCTCCAACCTAGCACCGATGTCCTTCTTTTCTGCTTGAAGGATTGGACCCCGCAACTCATCAAAGGTGGCACTTTTATACCCCGAGCCAAATGATGCAATGGCATCACACATCGGCTGCCAAAATGGATTGTTTTTTACGATGCTGAGAGGTATGTGACTCCAGTAAAGACACCTCCCCATCACCCTGTCCACTTCTACCTTGTCATTTTTCTTTATCAATGCCTTGATAGAAGGTTGTGATCCACCTCCTGTTCGTGGACCAAAATGGTGTGAGGCCCCCGCCATGGCTGTGGAACCCCTCACACTACCCTCACTGAAAGTGGCAGATCCTGTTGCCCCCACACTTCTTGCTAGGCCAAAAGCTGCAATCTCAGCTCTGTTTGCGGCGATCTCATCCTTCTTTTTATTCTTTTCATGGATTGCGTCATGGGCAGATCTCATGATCTCTGGGGTCACTGCAGTACAAACGCCAACATCATGCCCAGGGAGTTTAGCTAGATGGTATTTCAACCTGTTAACCCCTCTTGACATGTGATGCCCACACAATTTGCAACTCAAATTTTGCCTGTTTCCATCATCCTCGGGCTCACCATACTGCCAAAACGGATCCAATGGATTTGGCATCTTGGAAAATGGAATGGCAGCCTCAAAATGCAAACCTAGGGCACAAAAATACAAAAACAAGAAATTAAACCCCATTTGAAAAAATTGCAACAATTTGGCTTAAAAAATCAGACCTCTAAATTTATATTTTTGGCCATGAAAAAATGATAACAAGAGGGTGGCTAAATATCTAAGAAAGAAAACATGCTATTCCATTCTAAGAATCTAAAACCCCCTTACATTTTGACTCTTTTTTATATTTATAATTTTATGGACACGGAAATCATTGGAAAAATGGCAAAAAAAAAATAAAAGAATAGAGGAAAGAATATAGGCAAGCAAACACGCAAAAAAATCATAAAACAAATACAAGAAAATGAACCACTACATACCTGTGAGACGAATTGGTTGATTGGCAAAGTTTTGACTCTTGAAATTGAACCCCTTCTCCACAAAAATTCACATTGGTGAGCTTGGATGTTGTTTGGAGTTTTGGATGCCTCCAAAGTAGTTGATGGTGCCCTCTTGCCCTTCACACTCCTTCTCCAACAGTCAAACAAAACAAATGACCAAAAAAAATTCACTTTTGACCTTTTAAACCGCGGCCGTGACTGCCTAGGCGCTTTTTTCCTTCGACTCGCGAGTTTTTACAAAAAGTCGGGAATCGGCGATTTTTTGAAAAATCGCGAATTTTACTCGCCGATTTTTCGGCAAGGGTTTGACCGCGCGACTTTTTCAAAAAAGCGCGATTTTTCGCCGATTTTTTCAACGCTGCATGATTCTACCATATCTTCAGCTCCATGTACTTTATGTTGAGCTCATCTCAACCGTAGATTATCACTATTGTATCTTTTAATCTTAGCCACTCATTAAAAAGGTGGTTAGGGTTTTGGTCTCTCTCATAGCTATATATCCGAGAGAGCCTCTCATTGTAAAGGGACTTTTGGCTCTTGGCTTTTGGAATAAAATATATCCTTGCAAATACTTGTCTTATGGTTTTGGATGTTACTGGTGTTGATTGAAACTATTCTTCCTCTACACTGAGGATCTTGGTGGTTATTTTGCACATCATTTTTCCACATTTTTATCTACAGGTGAAGAAGTCGATTTGGTGAGGAGGGTGCATTGGCTAGGGAGACTCACCCTGCTCCTTTCTTTTCTCTTTGCCGGTTATAGAGAGTATCATTGTCTTCGTACCTCTTACTCTTTGTTATCATGTTCGTCATTTGTATTTCCTTCATTCTTGCTTGAACTGATTGATCATATTTGTCCTTGGTTCAACAGGAAGAGGAGGGCGCACTTGTGGAGCTGGGAAATTCGTGAGGGCAAGAGAAAGCACCAAATTCTCATTTGATCTTTGCGGGAACAATCCTCAACATCATAGCAATCATCTCCATGAATCAGGTACACTTGCAAGGTATGTAGTTTATTCTTCTAACCTACCCATCTATCATTTCTTGTTAAAACCCTCATTAAATTTCTTTGAAAAAATCCCTGGCTCAAACGACTTGGTTTACTGGAAAACCATTTTGGGGTTTTCTGTATCTTGCATATCCCTAGGTGGGTTCTCCTAGACGTCACAGTTGGAGGACTCCATTGGCCCATATCCCGAGGCACTGGTCATTAAACCCAAGCGCACTTCCTGAAGAAGCCTGTTTGCCTGTTGTTTGATCCTTTTTCTTGAGCTTGCCTGCTCTAACATTGTCAGATCTATCAAACAAGCTGTGCTAGAAAGCCTTAATTCTCAGATCCACTCGTTGGGACATTTTCCCTATTTTAAGGGTCGCATTTCCCATGGAAATTGAATTTGATCATCTATACTAGCACCTGAATCCTGGAATCACTTTTAATTGTTGAATCACTGTATCTAAACATTATCCATTGCATCACATCTTTCCCAAGCCTCCACAGTGGTTTTATTTCCTTAAATCTAGGGTTCCATACCTGTCACCTTACGTACCCTATCCTGATAGCTTGATCTAGTGATTTGGTTAGATCTCTCCTGTCGGGAGTAGATCCGGGTCTCCCCCTTTGTTGTCTTTGGCTCTGATAACATAAAGTGAAGGGTGCCTTGATTGGCGTAAAAACCAATCCTTTGGGAATCGAGGCTCTCGTGGTTCACCTCTTTAGTTGCCTATTCCCTCTACCATCCTGCTGGATCTATCATTTGGGGCAACTACAAGTTTGGTGATAACAGGTCCCCCCTTACATATTTTTTGAGTTATAACTTGATTTAGATGTTTTTATTTTGGTTGATTTGCTCAAATTTACCCGAAGGAAATGAAATGCATGTCGAGCCCATTAGAGATGCCAACTTGAGACTCTGATACTTGGGTATTGGTAGGAAAATTATTTTAGGACCTAAGTCGCCAATTTTTGCAAAATGCCAATATCTGAAATACT
Source organism: Larix kaempferi (assembly GCA_027924585.1). Classification (NCBI taxonomy): domain Eukaryota; kingdom Viridiplantae; phylum Streptophyta; class Pinopsida; order Pinales; family Pinaceae; genus Larix; species Larix kaempferi. The sequence goes on from BSBM01000142.1 coordinate 3,356,177, forward strand.
GTTAAACTTAGGCATTTTTTAAATTTAACTTTAGGAACATAGTTAATAAATTAACATTAATTATATCTTGGCTTTCCCTTGGTCAATACTGAAATCTGATGCCACGGATGGATTCTTTAACCCTCAAAAACATAATGTGGATCAAATTCATGCCGAAAACCAATCTAAAATGTGATCTGTAGACTTAGGCTAAACTACTGAAACTTAGAAAAATTAAGCCATAGGGTCCTATTCTATAACCTGTGATCACCATGTGGCCCATTGCATAACATGTCTTCATAACACAAAATCATAACAAAACAGAGTAAAAGTAAGTGAGTTATATATATATATATAGATATATATATATATATATATATATTATCCTCTGAAATATCATCACAAAGTATTGCAAAGATCAACCTTCCTCACTGGGTGGAGTGGATGGTAAAGCAGTGAATAGGCTAGTCAAGTGAGTTTTTTATCAATGGAAAGCTTGAGTTACTCTTGGATATTGGGGAGAAAGGAAATCTATGTGACATTTATTTGTTTGGTAAACACTAGGGAGCAAGGTGTCTCACAGATGGATGATGTTCTAGAAGGTATCCCCTTGACTTTAGCAAGGCCCCCTTTTATTTCATTGACATTGCATTTCACTTTGATTTGACATTTGAAGCATTTCTTTCTTTCTTTTGATATTTCTTTGCAGCACCTTATTTATTTGCATCCTTTAATTAGCTAAAGTTTGAAAGGTACTGGCCCTTGATTTCGCACCAGTTATGACACAACCTTAGCTCCGCTACCAACCACCATCCATAGGTGCAACGGAGTTGCCACAGTAATGTCTTTTTAGAGCAAGTAGGATTAACCTTCCTAATTCAAGGAATACCTACCCTTCCAGTCAATAGCCAATTTCAAAGATAGGGAAACTTGTTTCGAGGGTAAGCCAACTTGTCACATACACTTTTGGTGATTAAGCCAACCTCACTTTGCACTCAATACACATGGATCTACAAGCAGAAGGAAATCAACGGGGTCAAAAGGCTTTGGCACATGCCAAGACACCAGAGGTATACATGGAGGCCATCCTAACAAAGAGGTCACAAAGGGGAATGTCCTTGAGTTAGCCATATCCAAATCAAATGGGATTTATATCAAGCAATGTGAATGGGTAGAATGTGGGAAAAGCATATATGTGGAACCAAGGGTCAGGTGATGATCAGTGCAATACTCTGGAGACCTGCCGTAGAACAACATGTATATAACACACAAAATAACACTAAATGTAATTTTATGCAACTGTCCTACTCATCATATTTATCAGATAATCAAAAAGTCATAAGATAAGTCCTGCTACCAGTCAGTTTATCAATACCAAACATTATCATCTATAAAATGTCCTCTGGACACAACATCTGATACACAACTGCAACTATAGAATACATCATAGGCGCATATGTGAAAAAGTGGCAACCAATACCCAAGCCCAGAAATCTCAAGGCATCACTATGTAACTTTCCTACTCAACAAAATGCTCCAGCTCTAATATATTCATAGAATGATCACAGCCATCAAAGATACTTGAAGAATCTCTGATGCTCACTGTAAAGGACTGAACAAAATCCGCTTTGCTCTGGCAAATAAAAATGAGGAGTAATCCTCCCCTACAGAATCTGTGATAACATAGCTGACACTATACATCTCTTGAACAAGTGATTCATTTCTAGTTCTTCCTCTTTCAGAAGTTAATGCATAAATTTTCTTTATAATTTTTATTCAGACACAAAATATGCATTTTTTATATACGAAAGTAACTTATTCAAAACAATTCACTGATTTCAATCAAACTATTGCACAAATGATGTTCAATTAAAAACCAACGCATAAAATATCAGTGATAATTGCAATGCATTGTGACAAAAGACCATTTTCAAAATCAACAAAAAGCTGTCCTCGCACATGCATTCATAAATTTATTAGAGGAAATTCATACACTAACGTCTATCTTAAAGGTAACAGTGAGTTACGACATTATTCAGTGAAATGGGATGTTAACAAAAACAAAACATTTATTTAGTGCACCTTTGCATACTATGTCCGTATTAATAACTTTATCAAATTCAACTTACAAATTTCTGAAAGTTCAACTTTAATGACATCTAAAACAACTGTCAACATAAGAGTGATCTTTGGCATATAACCTAATCTCAAACAATTAATAAAGGAGATTTTTTACCTCTGGAATGGCATCTAAAACTCCACTTGACATCCCAACATCAATACGCCATATCTTGTTGTTGCATTTACTGCATTCACAGTGACATGAATCAATATTGTACTACCCCTGTCCAGATTTATACTTCACAGATAGCTTACAATACCATGTGTTAAATTAAGCTGATCATAGCAACATCAAAACATCTTTATCTACAATACAAGTTTAAATTCTTGTATTGTTTAAACTGCTTTCTAGAACATACCTGTTTGCACCCACTGTTTGAGGAGTATGACCAACCACCATGCCCTTGGCATTTACTGAGTCTAAAACTGCTTCTAAAATGTCACATATCTGTATAGGAATGTTTTGTTAGCATTGATATCCTCCATTCACCCAAACTGATTTCAAGGAAGCTTATAAAAGGATGCTGTAACAAATGCATAAACGTTGTTTTATCTATGGATAAATTTTTGATAGATCTCTCCACAAGTTTTGATCTATGTCAGTACATGTCTAATGCATTTCTATATTGTGAGTGATGAAAAACTCACCTCATAACTCTCGCTCTCATCATCAAGTATTTCTTGTGAATACAGACGACTCCAAACAACACTATCATAACCTCGGGTTGCTATAAATGGCATTTCTTCTAGCATACCATTTTTGTTATTGTCCCCTCGCATCCACCTTGCGACTTCATTGTTCATTTGTTTTATTCCATAATTCACTGAAAATAAGCAAATTAGTGCCATTTTTAATATGATTGTTTCAAAGGCAAATATAAGTCGAAGGCAACGTTTCAAAAGTGTAAAAATGCTAGATCTAAGATAGTAATATAGTATGAAAATGGATGTGTGTGCATGCATGTGTTTGTGTGTATCAAATGGAAATGAATATCTTTTATCATCCTTAACCATTGCCATGACATTCTCTATTAGAATATAAGGTTTATTATGTAATAAAGCCACTTTGACTTTAGGTATGGGCTAATATTCACTTTATGTGTAAAGCAATTTATCGCACATTCATAAGTGGAAATTGATAGACACAATGGCTCACTGAGAGGGGGGGTGAATCAATGAGCCAGCACTTAATTCCAATTTTTCAACTTCTTCTAACCCTTAAACATATATCATTTATACTTTATTTAAACACTTTCATCATTCACTAAGCTATACATCAAACTTCATCAAATTAAACATATTATCATCAACACATCACAAAAGACACAAGATAAGCTTTGTAATCTTTTTATATTTTGATTCAACCGGCTACAACCATTAGGCATTATCAGCTACAACTGAATCAGAAGCACCAACTCCTATTCCAAGACTCAGCTTGGTCTTTTTCTCATATCCAACTAAAAAAACTAGTACAAGGCCCAGCTTGTAGTTACATACAAATTACATCTCATCAATCATGTCATATGTCATCACTGTCATAAAATAACCTGCTGCCAATTCTGCCATTGCTGCCATATCATCAGTCATAAGCATGTGGGTCATATCCTTAATATGTCTTCAATTTGTTCAACAAGATCACCATCATTCTGCACACCTCATCTTTCTGTCCATCACCATGTCCTCATTCTGTCCCCAAGCAAACTGTCATCAATCATTACTGCTGCCCTAGAACATTATCAAATTTCTTTGTCAAGTCAACTATCATGGTATTGTCTTTAGCCACCTGAACATAAAGGAGAAAATAGAAGAACTTCAATCATTTGCTGCTCCTTCTGCTGCTGCTGCTAACCCCCGAAATTCTCCTCAGGCATCTCTTCTAACCCCGAAAATCAGAGCTCCCTGTTCCTCCGAAATCTTCCACCAAATCCACACCCTTCACATAAACATTTGTCCTTTATTTATACTTCTCTTTTCCAGAATTTTTGGAGGCCGACATGTCATTTTTTAATTTTCATTTTATCAAATAATATTTTTTACTTCCATATTATCCTCATCAAATATATATATATATATATATATATATATATATTAACTTCTTTTCCACATCATCAAACTGACCCTCAAATATGCCCACGGGGGCCAATAAAATACCCGCAAGGGCATATAAAATATGCCTGCAGGGCTACATAAAAATGTCTGCATGGTCTCAACAAAATGCCCGCAGAGGTACTTTGAAATGCCCACAGGGGGGCTTCAAGAATGCCCGCAAGGGCTTCTGAAATGCCCGCAGGGGGGCTCCTTATAGCTCCCATAAAATGCCCACAAGGGGCTCCACAAAATGCCCGCAGAGGCCTTATACAATGCCCGCAAGGGGCTGCTGTGATGCCCGCAAGGGCTCACACAGATGCCGGCATGGGTCTCAAATTATGCCCGCAGGAGCCTTAATAAAATGCACACAGAGGGCTTCTTGAAATGCCCGCAGTGAGCCTTCTCCATATGCCCGCAGGCTCCTCCATCTAATGCCCGCAAAGGGCTTAAGAAATGCCCGCAATGGGCCTTGAAGATGCCCGCAGCTGTCCTCCTTAGGATGCCCACAAGCCTTGTCATGTCCTCAAACTTTCTGCCATGTCATCATCCTTTGCCAAGTCCTCATTCTTTGTCATGTCATCACCAAACAGAAAGATGAAAAATCTAATGAGTTGAATGTTTGGGCATTATCAATTGTTATTGTTGAAATGTTACCAAGGAAGTGTTTGTTCACCCTTGTGTTTCCTTGGGGTGGACACGGACACTTTAAAAGGTAACCCCCCCTAGTCATTAATTAATAAAGTGAGAAGTACTTTATAATTTTAAAGTCACTTTATTAAAAGGTAAGTCATGGTTTATCCTAAGTTCACATTTAATGAAAAGTCAAGTGAGTGATTCATTAAAAGGGGTGTTCACTTTATTAAATGGCATGAAGTGCACTAAATGTTATTTATTATTTTATTGAGCATTTATTGTGAACCCTTCATCTAATCTAATCTAGACCGTTAGATTGAAAAGAGGAAGTTGCCATGAACAAAAAGGCTTGGGAGAAGGAAATCTAATTTATTATTCACATCCGAGAGAGAAGTTTTGGAGAGAAGAAGAAAAGGAGAGAGGTCGATTTTTTTTAGGAGAGCATAAACCCTAGCACAGAAATCGAGAAGATTTGGCTGGGCACAATTCCCAAGGAGTGGGCACACTTTCCAAGGCAAATTCGTACAAGGAATCTGTACAACAGTTCTGCACAGTTTTCGAGGAGCAGGTCATACAGTTCAGCATTTATTTCAGTCTGTATTGACACAGAAATCAAGGCAGATTTCTGACAGGTCCGTACAACAGTCATTAATGAGGCCGTACAGCATTTAATTCGTGTCTGATAGGCACATTTTTCAAGGCAGAAAATTCATGTAGCAGTTGGCACGAATTTCGAGGTCCGTAGAGTCACGTGTGAGACTGTACAGTTCTGGAATTTTTGCAGTCCGTACAGCAGGCATTAAACTTGATTCTGGCACATTTTTCGAGAAGGAAAATTAAAGGAGATAAGTATTGTTGTGTTTCTTTTTAAAATTTGTTGAAAAAATAAAATCTCTCTCTCAGTCAGGTTTCCCTTCGGGGTTTTGTCCTGGACCAATTTGGTCAAAAATCCAGTGTTAAATTTTTATGTGGTTGGCTGATTTAAATTTATGAGTTTATTGGCTGCAAATTAAATTTCTGAGTTGTTTATGTTGAAAAAGAATGTCATGTGTTTCAAGTTAAAGTCATTTTTATGAAAGAAAATGTGCATACTGGGGTTTGGGCATTAAACCATATGCAGAGAAGTTTCTAAGCTTGAAACCGGGTTGGGGTTCTAAAACTTTCATGGTATCGGAGCGTTGGTAAAGATCAGAAATTTAAACACTCGGAAATATTTCAGACTTGTGAAAAATTTCAGATTTGAAGAAAAAAACAAGGGTTTGTGAAAAATTTCAGATTTGAAGAAAAACAAGGGTTTTGTGAAAAACAGGTTCTTGAACAGTTTGCTTGAGAAGAATAGGTACAAGTTGTAGTCATGGTGATTGGACTTAGTGTAGAAGACAGATTGGATGGGGCTACAAATTTTAGTCCATGGAAGGCTAGGATTATGTTGATAATTGAGGAGAATGAACTATGGGATATAGTCAATAGTACAATAACAAATCCTGTGATTGTTCCTACCGATGCTACTAATAAGCCATCTTTCATGAAGATAGATGTGAAGGCAAGAAGGATCATTCTTGATGCCGTGAAGGATCATGTGATCCCACATATTTCAACGAAGACACGTGCTTTTCAGATGTGGACAGCTTTGACTAGTCTTCACCAAAGTTCAAATGAAAACAGGAAGATGGTGATGAAGGAAAAGTTGAAGAATGTGCACATGGGTAAGAATGAAGGCGTGGCTTCCCACCTTACCAGGATTACTCAGGTCAGAGATGAGCTTGCAGTTGTTGGGGAGGTTATACAGGGTAATGAGTTGGTGCGTACAGCCTTAAATGGCGTGACACCACCTTGGAGTGTGTTCATTCAGACCATTGTTGGTCGTGAGAACATGCCTTCTTGGGATCGTCTTTGGGATGATTTCATACATGAGGAGACACGTAGAGGATACCTACAGGGCAGTTCATCACATCACAGGGATGATGAGGAAAATGTGGCATTGGCAGCTAAGGGCAAGAAGAAGAAGTTCAAGAAGGGTCCTAAGGGTGGGGCCAAACAGCATACAAGTGAGCAAAAGAAAGACTTGAGTAAAATCAAGTGTTTTGCATTTCAGAAGTTTGGACACTGTGCTGGATAGTGTCCGAAAAAGAAGAAGAAAGGACAGTAGACAGCAGCTACAGCAGATATGGATGACTTTCCATCTCAGTTTGAGGGAGAGTTTTCTCTCTATGCTGGGTGTACAGAGAGGACACCAGCAATGATATGGAGAGTGATATGGGGGATCAGGTTCAATGTTCTTTATTGGTTGGCCATTGTTTGAGTGCTTCCACCACTACTTCCACTTGGTACATTGATAGTGGGGCTTCGAGCCATATGGTAGGTGTTCGAGATGTGTTCACTGAGATTACTGAGACAGGCTTGAGTCTCGAGGTAGTGTTGGGTGATGACACGATTATGAGAGTGATTGGGCAAGGGACTGTTACCTTTCAGAGGGAGTCTATGCGGTCTATGACATTGAGGGATGTCTTGTATGTCCCCGAGCTGAAGAAGAATCTTGTTTCAGTTTCCACTATTGAAGACAGGGGTTTTGGAGGATGTGTCCTAGATGGGAAAGTGCATATTTTTCCCAGAGCAGCAGGACCATCTACTTCATGTGCCATTGGAGTTAGATGTGGGAAACTGTAGAAGCTTCTCTTCCAGCCTCATCATGATTTAGCCCATACTAGCAGTAGTATTGAGATGTGTGAGTTGTGGCACAGGAGGATGGGCCACCTTCATCATTCATCTTTGAGATTGCTGAGGGAGATGTCTATAAGTTTACCACAGTTCAGCACAGAGCAGAGTGGTGTGTGTAGAGGGTGTGCTTTGGGAAAGTACACCAAAACTGCTTTTCCAAGCAGTGACACTAGCTTTAGATGGAGTACTGGATTTGATTCATTCTGATTTATGTGGACCGATGTCTTCTGCTTCAGCGACGGGATTTGAGTACTATATCAGTTTCATTGATGACCACTCCAGGAAGACCTAGATCTACTTTCTAAGAAGTAAACAATCTCAGGAATTCTTGCAGAGGTTTCAAGAGCTCAAAGCTCTTGTGGAGAACCAAACAGGGAGGAAGATTCGAGCACTCAGGTCAAACAATGGGGGTGAGTATACCTCCAAGGAGTTTGATGAGTTTTGCAAACAGGAGGGCATCAGGAGGCAGTTGACAGTTCCATATACTCCACAGCAGAATGGAATTGTCAAAAGGAAGAATAGAGCGCTAATGGGAGCAGCTTGAGCCATGCTGCATGATCAGAGTCTTCCTTTCTTTCTATGGGCAGAAGCATGTAGTACCGTTGTTTATGTTCAGAACAGGAGTCCACACCGAGCATTGGGGTGTAAAAATCTTGAGGAGATGTTCACCGGGGAGAGACCTAAGATAGGTCACTTCTGCATATTTGGATGCCTTACATATTCTCATGTCCCTTCTAAGAAGAGGACAAAGTTAGAGCCTACAGCAGAGAAAGGAATCTTTGTCGGTTATGATGAGACTTCGAAGGCTTTTCGCATATACCTTCCTACACAAAGGAAAGTTGTGGTGAGGAGGGAGGTCAAATTTGAGGAGGAGAAAGCCTTCAGGAAGTCTTATGATTCAAAGATGATGGAGCAACAGCAGAGTACTACTCCACAGCCGACAACATCTCAGAGTTCAGCGGGTACAGGGTCACAAGTTTCAGGAGTGACTGGGTCACAGGTTACAGGTTCATCAGTTTCAGGGACTCAGTCTACAGGGACTTCTGGTACAGGGACAGGTTCACAAGTTTCACCTTCATGTGATTTGGGTGGTACAGGTTCAGGATCACCAGGTACAGGATCTCAGGCCACAGGTACTTCTTTAGGGAGACAGTTGTCAGATGAGGAGGTTCTGGAGGAGCGCCTACAACAGGAAGCTACTTCCAAGAAACGTAATCCAAGTTGGCTTAAGGATCTTGTGAAGGAAGCTGAGGAGTCTGTGGGACCACTCAAGAGGGAGGTCAGAGAGAGTAGAGCACTAGAGAGATTTTCTAGTTATATGGCGATGGTGACTAGCTTGAGTGATTCCGAGCCTACTACATTTGAGGAGGCTAGCCCACATCAGGTTTGGAGAGATGCCATGATGGAAGAGTACAATTCCATCATGAAGAATGACATGCGAGAGGTTGTTCCGAGACCAGAGGGGAAATTAGTGGTGACTTCCAAGTGGCTCTATAAAATCAAGCATGCTGCAGATGGCAGCATCGACAAGTACAAAGCTCGGTTTGTGGCACGAGGGTTCTCACAGGTAGAGGAAGTTGATTACTATGAGACCTTTGCACCGGTTGCTATATTTTCTTCAATCAGAGCAGTGATCTCCATTGTTGCAGAGATGAGTTGGAGGATTCATCAGATGGATGTGAAAACCGCTTTTCTGAACGATTTTCTACAGGAGGAGGTATATCTAGAGCAACCTCAGGGCTTTGAGATTCATGGGAGAGATTCACATGTGTGCAAGATGAAAAAGGCCTTGTATGGTCTGAAACAAGCCCCTTGAGCTTGGTATCCCAGGATTGATTCTTATTTGCTTTCGATTGGGTTTCAAAAGAGTGAGGCTGATCCCAACCTATACTTCATTGTGGTCGATGGTGTTTTGCTCATTCTTCTGCTATATGTTAATGATTTGTTCATTACTGGAGCAGAGAACCTAATTGAAGCATGTAAGAAATATCTTGCTTCAGAGTTTGAGATAACTGACCTTGGGCTAATGCATTACTATTTGGGTATGGAGATTTGGCAGGAGGATCAACATGTTTTCCTGGGGCGAGGAAAATATGTTGCAGATGTTCTTAAGAAATTTCGGATGGAGGATTGCAGACCCATGTCCACACCCATGACCACCAACTGGACGAAGCTTCATGCTTCTGAGGGAGAGTTAGTGGATCCTACTTTGTATCGTCAGTTGATTGGTTCTTTGATGTATCTGGTCAACACCAGACCAGATTTGAGTTTTGCGGTTAACACTCTCAATCAGATCATGGTGGAGCCCCGGAGAGTGCATTGGACTGTGGCAAAACACATATTGAGATATTATGGTTTGGACTACAGGAGATCTGATGGAGTGGGATTGGTTGGCTTCACGGATTCAGATTGGGCAGGTAGTGTTTCGGAATGGAAGAGCACTTCCGGTTGTTGCTTCAGTTTGGGCTCAGTAGTTGTGTCGTGGTTCAGTCGGATGCAAAAGTCTGTTGCATTGAGTTCTGCAAAGGCTGAGTACATGGCAGCCAGTTAGGCTAGTTGAGAAGCTTTGTGGATTCGCAAGTTGATGGTAGACTTATTCGGTCAGGAGCTGAGACCCACAATTATACATTGTGACAATCAGAGTTGCATCAAGCTCTCTGAGAATCCGGTATTTCATGACCAGTCAAAGCACATTGAGATCAGATATCACTTCATCACAAATTATGTTCAGAGAGGAGTTGTACAGTTGCAGTATGTTTCTACTAATGAGCAGGTGGCAGACATTCTCACGAAGTCTTTGGGTAAAGGGAAGCATGTCTATTTTAGAGACAAGTTGAGAGTGGTGAAGAACACCTTCCTCGATAAGAGGGAGTGTTGAAATGTTACCAAGGAAGTGTTTGTTCACCCTTGTGTTGCCTTGGAGTGGACAAGGACACTTTAAAAGGTAACCCCCCTAGTCATTAATTAATAAAGTGAGAAGTACTTTATAATTTTAAAATCACTTTATTAAAAGGTAAAGTCATGGTTTATCCTAAGTTCACATTTAATGAAAAGTCAAGTGAGTGATTAATTAAAAGGGGTGTTCACTGTATTAAATGACATGAAGTGCATTAAATGTCATTTATTATTTTTTTGAGCATTTATTGTGAACCCTTCATCTAATCTAATCTAGACCATTAGATTGAAAAGAGGAAGTTGCCATGAACAAAAAGGCTTGGGGGAAGGAAATCTAATTTATTATTCACATCCAAGAGAGGAGCTTTAAAGAGAAGAAGAAGAGGAGAAAGGTCAATTTTTTTTTAGAAGGAGAGAGCATAAACCCTAGCACAGAAATCGAGAAGATTTGGCTGGGCACAATTCCCAAGGAGTGGGCACACTTTCCAAGGAAAATCCGTACAGCAGTTCTGCATAGTTTTTGAGGAGCAGGTCGTACAGTTCAACATTTCTTTCAGTCCGTACTGACATAGAAATCGAGGCAGATTTCTGATAGGTCCGTACAGCATTCATTAATGAGGTCGTACAACATTTAATTCGGGTCTGACAGGCACAGTTTTCGAGGCAGAAAATTCCTGTAGCAACTGACACGAATTTCGAGGTTCGTACAGGTCCGTACAGTCACGCATGTGAGACCGTACAATTCTGGAATTTTTGCAGTCCGTACAGCAGGCATTAAACTTGATTCTAGCATGTTTTTCGAGAAGGAAAATTAAAGGAGATAAGTACTGTTGTGTTTCTTTGTAAAATTTGTTGAAGAAATAAAATCTCTCTCTCAGTCAGGTTTTCCCTTCAGTGTTTTGTCCTGGACCAATTTGGTCAAAAATCCAGTGTTAAATTTTTATGTGGTTGGCTGATTTAAATTTCCGAGTATGAATTTATTGGCTGCAAATTAAATTTTTGAGTTGTTTATGTTGAAAAAGAATGTCATGTGTTTCAAGTTAAAGTCATTTTTATGAATGAAAATGTGCATACTGGGGTTTGGGCATTAAACCATATGCAGAGAAGCTTATAAGCTTGAAACCAGGTTGGGGTTCTAAAACTTCAGTTATTTTAGCTGGAACCCTGAATCTAGTTATGATTTGATATTCTAATAAATTCATAACTACTTTATTAGTTGCAGTTTTTGTGGGGATGGCCTCCACCCACTTGGTGAAATAATCGGTGGCAGTAAGGATCCAAGTATGATGATTGCTTGAATTTTCCTTGAACTGACCGATGAAGTCAAGACCCCATGGCCGGAAAGGGGCTTGAACCACTACAGGCATTAAAGGTAAGGCTGACAACTTTTGCTTCCCGGTGAACAACTGACACTGGAGGAAAGATCTGACAAACTTATGTACATCTACAAACAAAGTAGGCCAATAGTAACCTGCTCTGAGGATTTTGTGGGCTATCGTATCTGTTGCATAATGCCCTACACAAAATATTGAATGAAACTCTGCCAAAAGCTTTCTAGAATCCGGCTTGTCGACACATCTAAGAATCAAGCCATCAGGGTTCCTCCACCCCAATCCATCATGAGTGATGTAGTATCTGGTAGCTTTTAGCCTTAGGGCCCTTCTTTTATGACCCATTAGATGTTCTGGGCATCAAAGTTAATGAGAAGATGTATTATATCTGCATACCACTGTTGTTGACTTAAACGTTGAAGCTCCTCTAGCATGATTGGTTCTGAAATGTTGGTCTGGCGCACCATCCCTAAGACTTCTTCGTTACTCTGAGTTGGCATTTTGGCTAGTCCTTGTCCCTTTATTAACTTCGTGGGTCTGATCTCTAAGTTATACTCTTGGATTTTAGAGACCCATTTTCCCCTTATTCCTAGGCAATCTTGCTGAGATAAGATATCCTTAATTGCGGAATAAGGGACATAGCCAATTATTCTTGAGTAGCCAACATACATCTTGAAATGCTTTAGGGATTTGACGAGAGCGTAAGCTTGCTTCTCCATAGATATATACTTTAACTCGGAGTTTTGCAATGCTCTACTCATAAAGGCTATTAGCTTCTCATGACCGTCATTATTCTTCTGGAGTAATATTCCAGTAATTGTGTTTTCTGATGCAAATGAGAAAATCTAAAACTCCTTGGAGTAATTGGGGTTGATTAGCACAAGGGATCTAGAGATATTATCTTTGGTACACTTAAAGGCTTCATTTCTTTCCCTTGTCCATTGAAACTTAGCATCCTTTTTTAGCAATTCTTGTAATGGCTTCATTAATTCCACTAAGTTAGGAATAAACCTCTTGATAAAGTTTGTATGACCATTAAAAGACTGGAGGGCTTTCACATTTTGGGGAATAGGCACTTTCTTTATGGCTTCAACTCTTTCAAGATCTATCTTCACACCATCTTTGGAAATTATGTGTCCCAACAACTTTCCCTCGTCAACTCTTAAGACCGACTTGGCTGGATTCTGTTATATAAAAAAATATACAACATAATAAGATATATAAATATATATAAACATTAAATATCAATATTAATTATTAATATTAATATATATTAATATTAATAATTAACAATTAATAAATACAAATAATTAATTAAATAATTACGAAAAGTCAAGGGACGTGCCCTTATGTTCGAAAAGGCATGAATTGGCTTATATAAAGCCCTAACATTGTAATTGTAAAACATAATCATATATCTTATCAAATATATATTTTTATTATTCTTTTATGGAGTATTTGGCATATTTACGTTGGAAGTTTTTCTAGGAAACGAATTATACGTTTCATTGGTATCAGAGCCCCTTCCTTGAGTTGCCCCTGATCCGGTCAGTGGCCATAATTCTCAGACCTTATCTTATCAAACCTAGTGTTTCTCTAAATCGTGTTTCGTGAGCAAAAGGAAAGAAGAAGAAAAAAAGGGGAGCTCGCCTAGCACCTCCTTCGACCAGCTCTCCCATCCTTCCTCCATGCCAGCACTACACCCACTCCCTTCTCCCAAATAGACCCGCGCGTCCAATCATCCTGCTCACCCCTTCACTACGCGTCCACCCACGTCGGCCAACTCGTCTCCACGCCACTATATATTTTCCATGTCGCTCTGCGCCCTCCTCCCCTTTTGCCAGTCCACACCAACGCCAACCCTCGCATAGCTCCCTCCAACGTCGTCCCATCTCTCGTCCACCATCCCTTTCTTCCCATGCCCTTCACGTCATAGCTCTCCCCGCTTGCACTCGCTCCCACTCCCGCCCTCTTCCTTCCCTCACAACGCCCCCTTACCTCCTGCTCGCACTGCCAGCTCCTCACATCTGAGCACGCATTGCTGCATCCTCGTACCTCTCACTTATGTGCCCCACTGCACAACCCTTGGAACAACATTTGTCCCGTCTACCTCTCTTCCTACCCCGCTTGCCCATCCCCTTGTCTCCACCACTATGCTCTCTCACGCTCATGTCCCTCACTGCACCGTCCACCCTGCTCCCTATTCCACGACCTGCGCCTCCCATTGTGGCTATTCCACTAGTCCATCTTCCATACTCCTTCACCATCCCCTTCACACCATTCTCACGCTCAATACCTATTCACAAACAACAATAATCATAATATTAGTATTTATAATAATATATTATTGCTACTATATTTAAAACCCTAAATTATTTCATTCAAACAAAAATTCAATAATAATATTATTATTAAAAATAATAATTATTATTATTTTTTTAAAAGGCCCTACTTATACATTTTGGAAAAGATTATAATAATAATCCAAAAAAATCAATATTATAATAATTATTATTATCTGAAGAAATAATAATAATAGTAATTATATAATTCTATTTCTATTAAAAAAATAGAAGGGGCATACAAAAAAAAAGTCAAAATTAAAAGAAGAATTCCTTTCAAAAGGAACTACATTAGGGTCATTACACTTTTTGTGTGTCCACCTGTTATAGAAGGGAAGAAGACTATTTATCGCCAAAGAAAAAAGTTCAAAGAAGATGTAAGGACCACATCAGGTTCCTTACACCGTTGTGCCCAATTATTGTTGAAGAAGTTTAAAGGATAGAAGTCGTGAATTATGGTGCTTACAAAATCAGAATTGCAGACGCAGTTACAAGCAGTATTGGCTTAGTTAGAACATTACAAAGCGACCATTACTTATCTCCGATTCAAGATTTATAAGCAGAAATTGCTTAATATGTTTAAAGAGCAAGAGAATCATAGCTTAGTAGATCAAAATCAAAGATTGGAAAAAGCTAATGAAGAATTTAAGAAAATGTTATCAGATAAGGATGAGAAAATACCACATTTAAAAAGTCACAATCAAAACCTTGAAGACCAGATTAAAAAGTCAAAGAATCACCTTATAGAAGCGATAACGATTTAGAAATAAAGCGTTTAAACCAGCTCATCATGGACAAAGATAGTAAATCAGCGCAAGTCCAGAGAAAGTTAGAAAGTCAAGAATCAAAGACATGTCGACATCAGCAACAGAAGAAAGAACTCCAGCAGAAGTACGACGACACTAAAAAGATGCACAAGTTGGAAATTACGAAAATCAATAACACTTTAGCAAGCAATACCAAAGAACTATTTCAACTAAGAAATCATAACGAGACATTAATTACTAAGATCAAAAAATTGAAAAATAGTTGGAAGACAGAACATTCTAATGAAGACTTCGAAGGAAGAATACTAGAAAAGCAAGAAGAAAACCATCGCTTGAGAAATCTTAATCAAGAACTAGAGGAACAAATCAAGAAGTTAAAAGAGGACAAAAAGTCTCAAGAAGAGAGGTTCGAGAAGATCCAAACTTCAAATTAACAACAATCTTTTAAAGAACAAATCAGAGCAAATCCAGAAGGAAGCATCCAGACTTTCTGAAAAACAAATTCAAATTGAGAAACTAGAAACAAATATACACTCAATTGAATTATTGTCAACAAATAAATTTCTAGAAGCACAAAAAGTTGAAGTTCCTCGAGTACCATATCACCATCCCAATCACAAGAGTCGTTATGATCAACGACAAGGACAAGAGAAAAATAAACAGTATTATTCCTATAGAGAGCAAAGACAAACTCAACAACTCCAAACAAATCGACCAGAAAACAGTTCCAATGAAGGTAGATCTCGAATGGATCACTTCCCAGGAAATCCAACATCTCAGTTCAGGAATTTGA
The DNA here is from genome assembly GCA_027924585.1 of Larix kaempferi. Taxonomy (NCBI): domain Eukaryota; kingdom Viridiplantae; phylum Streptophyta; class Pinopsida; order Pinales; family Pinaceae; genus Larix; species Larix kaempferi. The sequence goes on from BSBM01000142.1 coordinate 3,371,844, forward strand.
AAATTATATCGCCTTGTTTCGTCAAGTATCAGAGTTACAAGTTCAGAAGATCATGAGAAGAAGTTACAAGTAAGAACAAAAGATAAGAGTCTTCTATAATTATACTTTGAGGACAAAGCATCTTTAAGAGGAAGGCAATGTTATATAAAAAATTATATAACATAATAAGATATATAAATATATATAAACATTAAATATCAACATTAATTATTAATATTAATATATATTAATATTAATAATTAATAAATAGAAATAATTAATTAAATAATTAGGAAAAGTCAAGAGACGTGCCCTTATGTTCGAAAAGGCATGAATTGGCTTATATAAAGCCCTACCATTGTAATTGTAAAACATAATCATGTATCTTATCAAATATATATTTTTATTAATCTTTTATGGAGTATTTGGCATATTTACGTTGGAAGTTTTTCTAGGAAACGAATTATACGTTTCAGATTCAATGATATGTCATACTTACGGCACCTTTCAAAACCCCACTTTAGATGATTAACATGGTCACATCTTTCCTTAGAAAATACTATTAAATCATCTTGATAGATTTCAATGATCTTATGAATTAGTTCCTTAAAAGCATAATCCATAGCCCTCTGAAAAGTAGCACCCGCATTCAATACGCCAAACAGCATTCTCAGATACTCAAAAGTTCCCCATGGAGTGGTGAAAGTGGTCTTATGTTGATCTTCCTTGTTGATCAACACCTAGTTGTATCCGGAGAATCCATCCAACATGGACATCATTTGTGAACTTGTCACCCTCTGAAGAAGGGTTTCCATATTCGGCAAAGCATAATTGTCTTTTAGGCATGTCGTATTAAGATTTTGGAAATCTATGCATATTCTGATCGAACCATTCTTCTTTCTCAAAACCACCAAATTAGAACACCCTGTTGAATGCCTTGTTGGCGCGATGATTCCAACGGCCAACATCTTTTCTAATTCCTTTTTTACAATTGATGTTACTTTGGGATTTATCTATCTAAGTTTTTGCCGGAAAGGTTTTACTTCTTTCATTTCTTGTTTCAGGGGTATAGTGTGCTAAAATACATCTACTCGGTAGGCTTTCAACTCATATTATGTGAAAGAAAACACATCTCTATACTCCCCAACAAGGTTAATCAAATCCTTCATTTCCTTTTCTGATGTGCCTTTACCGATTTTTATAATTTTTTGTTCTTTATCCGTTCCAATGTTTATTTCAATATAATTCCCTGGTTTTATTGATTCCTTTTTATTTCTATGTATGTCCTGCTTGTCCAAGATGTTCTCTAAAGAAACGAGGCCCCAAGGGATCTGATTCCCACCATTTTCTTCCTCTTCATGTTACTCTTTTCCCTCCTGCTGATATCTGATTTTACAATCTAAAAACTCCTAAACATTATGGATAAATCTTAAGACCTGCTCATCATTATTGAACACCTGCCAATGATCTACATTATCGGGTACTAAAGGTCTGAAGTTGATTTCAAGTTTGCCATCACCATTTATCATTTTGTCCGTAGGCTGAAGGGTGGACACTGCTACTGCTAACTTATCGGCCAAGCTATTATGTTCTCTAGGAATTGTTTCAAGGTTTAATGCATCAAACCACTCCATAGTGTCCCAAATAGCATTCCTATACTTCTTTAATCTTTGACATTTGCATGCAAATTTATTCTTTAGCTGTAAAATTACCAAGTCAGAATCACCCTTTATGCTTAACATTTTGATACCCATATCCCTAGCAGTTTCTAGACCAAGTAAGAGTGCTTCATACTCTGCTACATTGTTGGATGCATCAAACTCCAATCTGGAAGCAAAGTTGAAGGTTTGCTTAGATGGAGAGATGAACACTATTCCTGTCCCTTTTCCAGACTTAGAATATGCACCATCAAAGCATAACTTCCATACTTGATCTATCTTTTCGTCTTTTATCTTTGCTCTTATGGGAGCGATGAAGTTAGGTAGGATAGCATAGTTTTCGAAACTATATGATTTGACAATAAATTCATTATAAGGATTCTTAGGGTTTTCGACATGGTGCTTTCTTTCAACTTCCCTATGGATCTTAACTTGAGTGTTCTCTCATGCAGGTACTGTTGCATAAGTCTAATCCATTTGGATGTGCCCTCCTAGAGTTGCAGCCCATTTTCTCGACAAAAGCATTCCCCAAGTATCTGGCACATCAACGACTAACACATCCATAGTTAAATGTATTCCCGGATACTGTGCTAGTCTTACTTGAAGGTTCGTGATTATTCCTACCACCTTGATCTCCCTTGCATCCATGGCACAAACATTATGGTATGGCCTTGTGATTTTTAAATGTAACTGATCCATAACCTTTTGGATGATGATATTAGATGATGCTCCCGAGTCTAACATGCAATTGTGAAGGTAGAAGTCATTTATCAACAATAAAAAATAAAAGGGGAGGTGATCTTCTCTTCTTGGATCCATACTATTCAAGATCACTGGGGCATCTTCAAAAGTATTTATTTCCTCCACAATTTTGCCTTTAATTTCATCATGGAACTCATTTTTAGGGGAAGCTTTAACTTTGGGACGAGTATCATAGATCTTATCCTAAGGTCTTTCTAGAGCTTTTGTGAACTTATCTTTTTGTTCTGAAATTCTAAGCATGTCAGTTTCAGGTACATTTACTTTAGCATGTGTCAACCAATCACCCATATCTATGCTCAAATTATTTACTATGGGAGGATTTGGTACTATTATCACACCATAGTAGCTGGGCTACTATTCTTGCTTAGCAGATATCTGCACTTTCCAGAGCTTTGCCTTTACAGAGATCAGCTATGATGAGCAACATTGTTTGAGATCACTTACAGATCAGAGCAGTATATATTAGACATGAGTAGACCTTGTGCCAAGGCTGAGCCTTGAGAGCTTAGATTTGATGATCGATATGACCTTTTGTTCCATGCAGTTTCAGTTCAGTGCCTAGAGTTCCGGATGTTATTATTGCAGCAGCGTTTCAGTTGGTTCTAGATGATGATTATTTAAGCAGTGATATGACCATTAGACTTATGATCGTTATCATGATTATTATCTTGTTGTTTTAGCCATCTTCATAGCATTGACTTGGTATATAACTCATGATGTGGCAGTATTATTTAATAAATGAAATGAAATATCTTGGTTGTATTAAAATAACGAATTGGATGTATTACTTGCACTTAAAGGTTCACTGACTATACCCATTGGTTTCACTACCCTCCTTTGAGCATGAACATGGTCTTTCATGACATCTTTTGTCTACTAGCTTAGGCTTCATATTCACCTAACTCCATCCATCCATGACCTTCCTTATTTTTGGCTTTCATCCTGATTTGCCTTTTTTACTATTGATATGGAGGACTTCCCCTTTTCTACCACTGTGTTGGATTGCATCCATGTTTGTTTTGTGCCTCTGCTCTAAGTTGGTGACAGAACTTGCCCCTGGCGAGTTGGATTTTATGCCTAGATCATTCTAGTCGATTGCCCCGATGTGTGGCTTAGCGCGGAATTCCCTCTAGTCACATGAGATGTTGTTGGCTAAAACCTGAAGCACTTGTACTATTATGGAAATTATTGGAAATCTCTTATGAAAGCCTATGAACCTAAAATTCTAGAATGTGTTTCTCGACACACGATGAATAAAGGCTAAAGCAATGAAATGCTAAAATACCCCATGAAGGGTATAGAAAGGTCTAAAAAGCAATGGTTAAACAAATGCCTATATCTAAATATTGTTGACCTCATAAATGTAAATATGCCTCAGATGCAAGCTACGATTAGTTGTGCTTTTTAGCGCATGTGAAATCCCAGAGGAGTCATATAGGACAAAAAGGCCATGGAAATTAAATGAATGATCCCAATGAACTTGGATCAACTTGATATAGACATGATGCCAAGGTTGAATAAGCACTCTCTAAACAACTTATCCATTTGTGAGGCACTGCCATTCCCTTTGTTATCTTGTCCAGCACAGTGTGTAGCTCCCCTCTTTCCCCGTCCAAAGTATCTCTTAGTTGAATTGGTCAAGTCATCCCTTTTACCTAACCTTGTTCTTAGCCTTCACCCTATCTTAGCAGTTAGACCGTGTCCATTGATGAGTATGTCTTTAAAGCTTTGGTGCAAGTAAATTATAAACAACACTAAATATCTATGGATTAACTGCCACTTGATTGATGTTTATACTTTAAGTTAAGCTGTGAATATGGTTAAAGGAACATGTCTTAGTCTTTTGTTATAATCTAGTCCTTGGTTGTATTTTGACCTAGTCAAACATAGTTTGACCATGGTCATTCTTGGGATCCATGATGAGATGGACCTGTTATCACACCATAGTAGCAGGGCTACTATTCTTGTACAGCAGATACCTGCACATTCCAGAGCTTACATTATTCCAGAGCATGGCTATATATTATGGATCACTCATGATCAGAGCAGTATATTATTCAGATTTGTATATGACCTTGTGTCAAGGCTGAGCCTTGAGAGTTCAGATTTGATGACTGATGTGACCACTTATCCCATTACAGTTTCAGTTCAGTGCCTAGAGATGTACTTCAGCAGTGTTTCAGATGATGCATGATGATTGCTATTATGATGATGTTGTATGATCTATGGATATTGTTCTCACTGACTGTGGACTATTAGCTTGTTGATTTAGTCATGATTATAGCATGTGCTTGGTATATTATTCCTGATGTGGCAAAATATTTAAAATGAACTGTAAACCTTAAAATGGACAATTGCTTGCACTCTTAGGTCATCTAACAAAACTTACTGGTATTTCACCTTACATAGACATGGTCTTTCCCGACACCTTTTGTCTGCTAGTGTAGGCTCCATATCCACTTGTCTCCATCCATACATGACCTTCCTGTTTGACTTTAAACCCTGACTTGTCTTATTTGACTTTCTGATGCTGAGGACTTCCCCATTTTTCTACCTCTGTGTTTGGACCGCATCCCTGTTTTTTCAGTGTCTCGGCTCTGAGTTGGTGACAGAACTTGCCTTTGGTGAGTTGGATTGTAGGCCTTGGCTCGAACTCCCCCTAGTCACTTGAGATGTTGTTGGCTAAAACTCAAAGCTCATGTTCTACCTGTGGAAACTAAATAAATTCGCCCATGGAAACAAAAAAGGGCAAGAGCAATGAAAAGCTAAAAATACTCCTCGAAGAGTATAAGAAAGGTCCAAAAAGCAATAGTTCTTAAAAGCTATATCTAAACAATTGCTGACCTTGTGAAAATATGAAAAACATGCCCTGGATGCAAGCTGCAACTAGTTGTGCTTCTCAGCACATCTGAAATCCGAAGGGTTATGTAGGCCAAAAAGGCCATGGAAATAAATTGAATGATCCTAATGAACTTGGATCAACTTGATGTAGACATGATGCCTAAGTTGAATAAGCACTCTCTAAACAACTTATCCATCTGTGAGGCACAGCCATTCCCCGTGTTCTTTTGTCCAACACAGAGTTTGTAGCTTCCCCCTCTCCCAGTCCAAAGTATTTTTGAGTTGAGTTAGACAAGTCACACCCTTGGCCCAACCTTGCTGCCTAGCCTTCATCCTTCACTAGCAGTTTGACCATGTCCAATGGGTGAGTTTGTCATTTGAACTATGGTGCAAGTAATTTATTATAACAACGGAATATGTTAATATAATTAATGCCACTGAATGGAATTTGTACTTTGAGCTTAGCTATGGAATGATTAAAAAAAAGCATTGTCTTAGTCTACTGATGTGATTTATCCTTGATTATATATATTCTTGGGATCCGTGATGATGTGGACCATGTATGGATGATTATTGATGATGATTTATGGTCCCACATGTTTGATGATGATATCATATGATGGACATATGATACAGATGATGTTTGATCCAGTTCAGCAGGTTATTATCATTACAGATCAGCAGATTATACATTGTCCATATATGGTGGACCCTACAGCTGGCCCATTAGGGCAACCCAGGGTGTATGAGTACTCATTCCTAGTGGATTTGGGTCTTCTGGATCCATTGAGACACTTATCTTTCAGATCCGGGCACTTCTGACAGTGATTGATGCAGTTTTACACTTGTTGACCAGATTTGGGGCTGATTTCCCAGCCTGAGCAACAGGGGCCCCGAGAGGCCGGTTCACCTAGGGCGCTGATGATAAAGGGGGTCGTCCAGCCACTTGTTATTACCATTTATCCCCCCTCCCGGAGAACCTGGTGGGCTCAGTTTGACAGCGCTAGCACCCTAGGAGGCAGTTTTGGCACTTTCACAGTTCCCGAGGCAGTTAAAAAATGGGATAAAGTGGTCACTGAGGAAATCGATTTGGGCAATTGAGGCAAGGTTTTGGCATTTGGTTTTCACAGAGGTCTTCCAGGGTGATCTCACTATCTTCCAGTCAGTTTTCACCATGTGGGTATCTCCAGATTGATCACAGGAGGACATTTACTGCTTGACTGTCATGGATTCTGAGGACAGTTTTGGTCATTATTATTACATTGGACATATTTTATTATTTTATTGTGCCTTGGGGTGAGCTAGCAAGGATTTATACCTCCTAGCCCCACCATGTGCTTATTTTATCATGTCCTAGTCATCATGAGGTGGATTGTTGTACTTTTTACCCCTCTAGTGGGATGACGTCACCCTCATTGTACCATTTGTGAGGGCGCTATTGTTATGTTGAGTGATCCATGTGATATTATGTTATGGATTCATCCTAGCCATTGATTGTATGATGAGATCTTATAATCTCAACCACTCATTTGATGTAGTATTATGAAGTGGTATAGGGTTTTGGTCTTTATTATCCTATATAAGGAGGAGACCCCCCATTGTAAAGCTCACCTTTGGAGCTCTGGAATATTGGAATAGAAGATTTTTTGTGGAGCACATCTCTCTTGGCTTGTGGATTCTCTTGCATGTTGAATATAAAGTATCTCTTCTATGTATCATTGTGGATCTATGTGTTTTTGCTAACCTTTTGACAGGAAAGTCGAATTGGAGAGAGGAGGGCGACTTTTGGAGGGTTATTGTTGGAGGGATCCACATATTCTCTCTTGGGTTGATCTTGTGACAGGGAGTATCATTATTGTATCTTCGTGACATAGTTGATGCTTTCTATTACATCTTTCTACCATTTTCATAATCATCTTGCTTGACTTGTTTCTTTGATCTTGTCTTGTAGGAGGAGGACGATTTGGCTATCTTGGAGAAGGGAGATTTGGTTGGAGCACTTGGATCTCACTCTTGAATATAAACATAGGAGAATGCTATCAACTTGCAAGGTGGCCATAAGCAAATTGAGGTAAGATCTACAAGGTATGTGCCTCTTTCATCCATTCTATCTCCATTGGTCATAAAACCCTAATTAAATCAAAACCCCAATTTTGGTATTTCTTAGATCTACTTAGATCTAGCCCTCATTTTGAAAAGATATTGAAAACCCACCTCTATAGCATCCACCCCTAGTTGGATCTATAGTTTGGTGGTGATTGGCTAAGAATTGACCCATTTTCTAAGACAAAAAGCTCTCCTTGACCTAAAGCGCACTTCCTTGAGGGAGGCTTGTTGGGCTAGATCTAGCACATGGGTATGTGAGATCCCGCTTGATTTGACAACTAGACACTTGATTACACATACCCATATCCTTACTTTGGTGAAAACTACCTTGTGGACATCTCTCCATGTTTTGAGGGGTTGAAACCCCCCTTTTGACCTCATTGGTAACTTAAAACTTAGATCTACTAAGATCTACCCATTGGATTCACTTGAAACTTTGAACATGCATAGATCGGGGTACTAGCATCCCGGATCTACATTTTGGTGGCCATTGGACTTGGTTTGGTCCACCAAACCCCCCTTTTGCCTCTCCTTGAGAAAGTCGCACCCCTTGGGAGTTTTGAGTTGGACCACTTCTAGGATGTGGGTGTTGGTTATTTTTGTGGATTTGGAATGCCCATGCCTTGAAACCTAGGTCTAGACTATCCTTTTGTCCCGATCCACCTTGGGGATTGCATTCCTTGTTTTAAGGAATTGTGGTCCACCTTTTGGTCTTTACCTAAAAACCTAGATCTAGTAAGATCCGCCCATTGGATCTCATCCAAACCACTTGACTTGGCTTCTAGGTGTCCCGATCTACACTTTGACATCTTTCTTGACCCCATTAGCCCATCCAACAAGGCACTAGTCCTTCTCCAAGCAAGGCGCACTTCTTGGGATTAGTGTCAAACCCTAGATCTAACACATGGGTAACCCTAGAACCAACTCTAACTTGTAGATCTAACCTAGATCTAGCCTATAGTACCATCTTCACACTTAGCTTCACCTTGTGGGCCCACCTAAAACCATCTCACACTTCCCAAGGCAATAAGACCCACTTGTGTAAACACATGGTACTATACTTAATAATCATACCCCATCAAGTGGCCTAAACCATACATAGGTTGAAACACTAACTATCCTTGATACCACCTTCAACCATGCCCTAAACATTAGGTCCATTTAGACTTGCATTGGTTTCCGTAACTTATCATTTATTCACCCTTTAAAACCTTTGCTTGGGTCCAATCAACTGTGATTGGGGTATAGGGTCTCCCCCTTGGTCTAATTATACCTTGACTTAAAGCGAAGAGTGCCTCGGTTGACGTGACTCCCAACTGCATTGGGAACCGTGGCATCTCTTAGGTCACCTCTTTAGTTGCCTAACTCCTCTACCGTCCCGGATGGGATACCTCTAGGGGCAACTACAAGTTGTGTGATAACAGGACCGCTTGTGCTTTATGATGTTGATGTATGGTCCCACATGCACCTATTGATGATTCCATATGTTGGACATATGCTCCAAATGATGATTGATGCAGTTGGTCATTTTTAATATTATTTCCAGATCATCATATTTTACAATGTTCGGGTATGGTGGACCCTACAAATGACCCCACAGGTTATCATGAGGTGTATGACTACTCATCTCTAGTGGATTTGAGTCTTTTGGATCCATTAAGACACATATTTTAGTTATGAGCAATTATGGGCATGATTTTAGCAATTTTCCACCTGTTGACCAGTTTGGGCATGTTGATGAGGCATGTCCAGCAGGGGCATTAGAGGCCAGTCGTTGCCTAGGGCGCTACAGAGGAAGGGGGTGATCCAACCACTTGTTTTTACCATTATACCCCCCTTCCAGTCAACCTAGTACACTCAGTTTGACAGCGCAGCCACCCTGGATAGCAGTTTTGGTCAGTTTTAGGGTTTTCGGGAGGATTAAAAAATGGAATAAAAAGGTCATTGAGGAATTTGATTTGGGAAATTGAGGCAGGGTTTTGGCACTTGGTCTGCTCAGAGGTCATCCATGGTGTATCCCCCTTCTTCCAGATCAGTTGGCATCAGTCAGTGGGGTCCACAGTGGCTACAGGAGGTCTTTTACGGCATGTCTCTCTCAGATTATGGGGACAGGATTTGATCATATATCTACTTGGACATGTCATAGAGTCATTTATCTTGTTATTGTGCCATGGGGTCATGCTAGTGAAGGAGATTAATGCCTCCTAGCCCCACCATGTGCTCCTAGTCACTTGTCCATGTCTTATGTTGTGGCTCCATGCTATCTAGCCACCCCCCCATGTATGACGTCACCCTCCTTAGAGACATTTTATGTATGACGTCACCCTCTTTTTGAGTGATCCATGTGATATATTGTATTGGCTCATCTTAGCCATTGATTAGATTGTTGTATCTTTTGATCTCAACCACTAGTTTTCAAAAGTGGTTTAGGGTTTTGGTCTTCCTCATCCTATAAAAGGAGGAGACCGCCCTGTTGTAAAAGGCATCTAGAGATTTTTGGCTCTTGGCTATTGGAATAAAAATATTTTCTTGGGCATCTTTGTTATTTTTTCATCATTTAATTCAATATGATCTAGGATCTTATCTGAGAGAACAACATGTACAGCATATCAAACATAAAAGACAAGAGACACAAAGCATTTCACCAGGGAAACCATAAAGGAGAAAACCCCACAACTTCCTCAGAGATAGGATGAGCAATAATACAAAACCCCAAAACAAGTAGATGATCTCCAGCAGCTTCCTCCTCCTCCACTTGTGCAAACTCCTCCTCTCTCTCACTAATGCGAAGTGAGTGAGTGTGTGAATGATCAAATAGAGAGGATCACCCTCTCTATTTATACTTTACCTTTCACTTAGCCTTAACCCCAACTAGGTCGGCCCCTAAGTGTAACTGACTGGGTCGTCTTCTCTAGGAGAGTCTACTAAACCATTAATAACTTAACTCTGGGGTCTAATGCCCCGACATACATGGGAGGATTGACCTCAATGACTTTACATGACCCAAGTACAATAATGACTTCTCCGACCAGAGGGATAAACATCTCCGTCGGAGGTACAATAACAAAATACAAATACAATATACAAGTGAATACATTCTGAAGTTACAAATACATCAACAATCTTGGATCTTGGAGTTGAAATGCTTGTGGTGATTGTAAATGCTTTTTCCTCTGTACTGACAGACATTGGTGGCCATCTTGGATTTTATCTTCACTAACACGATTTGCAGACAAAGAAGACGTTTTGGAGGAGTGGGTATTGGTGGGGAGGCCTACCCTACTATCTTCATCAAGTCATTTTGGGTTACAGGGAGTTGTTTTGTCTTTGTACCAACAATTTCATGTTATTCATCTCTTTTGCTTGCATCTACTTCCATTTTTGTTGATTGATTGATCTTTGTGTCCTTGATTGACAGGAATAGGGAGGCCGAATTGGTTGAAGGAGGCAAAACGTTGCCAAGAAGGGATTCATCAAGTTTGGCATTTGATCTTTGTGGGAAGTAATCCTCGTAACAAGCAAGCTTCATCTTCATTTTCCAGGTACGCTCAAGGAAGTATGCTATTCTTCTACCTTAGCCATTTATTCTCTTAGATCATAAAACCCTCATAATCAAAACCCTTGTAATTTTTATTTTTTTAGATATACTTGGATCTAGCTTGGCTTTGGGTATAAAATTTAAAACCCACCTTAATAATAATCACGGCAATCCTGATCTAAAATTTGGTGGTAATTGGCCCTCATTTGACCCATTTCCCAAGGCAATTCGCATTCCCTTGAAGAAGCTAGTTTGGATAGTTCCCAAACATGGATAGCTGAGATTTTCATTGCATTGAATAGATCTACCTTGAAAACCTACCCCTAGTGTTTCACTTTGGTGATTTTCACCTTGTGGGCCCCATTCCTCATTTTGAGGGTTGTGCCCCACTTGGGTCACTTTGTGATGCATTAGATCTAGTGAGATCTAGCCATGGCATGCTCTTGATCTTGAAAACCCACCTTGTTTTGCACCTTGACTATCCCGATCTACAATTTGGTGGACATCCGACTCCATTTGCCCCTCCATCCAAGGCACTAGTCATCCTTGAGTCAATTTGCACTCCTTGGGTAGGTGGCCTTTTGCTAGATCCCACACTTGGGTATTGCTAATCCTTGGCCAAATCCATAGATCCATGCCATAGCATACCCCTAGTACCATTCCTCTTCAACTTTGACCTAGTGGACCCTACTTGGACCAATTTTCCACTTTTTAAGGAGTGGGTCCCACTTGGCTAATTTTCATGGTACTAAGTCATCTTTAGATCTATTAAACGAACCTATTAAGTGGTCCTTGTCATTCATTGGTTGAATCATTTGTCACTCTTTAAGCCTCTTCAACCACACCTTAACCCTTGGGTCCACTTAACCTTCCTAGATCTAACTCACCATTGATCTCCTTGTTTCATCTTACACATTTCCCTAGGAATCTTTGGGTTAGCTAGTCTTCATTGATTGGCTAGGGTCTCCCCCTTGATCTTGATTAGTCTTGATCTAAAGTGACAAGTGCCTCGGTTATCGTGACACCCAGCTTGCATTGGGAACCGTGGCATCTCTTGAGTCACCTCTTTAGTTGTCTACACCTCTACCGTCCTAGATGGGATACCTTTAGAGACAACTACAAGTTGTGTGATAACAGGTACCTTACGAATGTATTGCTTTGCTTTGGTTGAAGCAGGACTATCTCTTCTTTGATAAGTAGCTCCATTGAACCTGGCATTAACCATCTCCTGGACTTGGTCTGGTGTAGGATTTTCTCCATAATGCTTAGTGATAAAGTCTTTCTCTTGACTATATTCTGTAGCATGTTGCCAATGTTGATCAGACAAAGGGTAAGTATGGCCTACAGTGTTGATGAATTCAGGCTCTCTTGAATGTGCTTCCTAGCTACTTGTTTCCGGTAAACCTTGTTCCATGACTTGACAGGCAAAATAGCAGGTAGATTCCTCATGGAACTCTTTGCAAGGTCTACAAAAGGGAGTTACTTCCTCAACCATGTTGGCTGAATCTAACTGGTTGGGTGGCCTCTGCTCATAAGGAGGAGCCTTCTCCTGCCATCTATCTTGGTTTCCTTTATGGGGAAACTTTTGCAATTGTGAAATTTGAGCAGCATGTACTTTTTCCATAGTAACAAACCGATTTTGCATGGCATTCATTTGAGCAGTATGGTTTGCCACTAAGGTATTTATAGTATCAATCATTTCCTTCATTGCATCTTTTGAGGAATCTTTGGCTTTTGTTTCAATGGCTTTTTACTTATCCCGTTGCTTTAGCCAGCATGCATTCCTCTTGTGAAGCCTGGTATATTAGATTTTCCTGGGGATTGCATGTTTTCATCAATTTTAATAGCTAGATCCTGGGCAGCTTTTAAGATTGTAGGATCTTTATCTCTTAACATAAATTTCATTTCACCACTTAAGGCCTCCACGTAATAAACAAGGATGGACTTGTCTGGTGGCTTGAAATCAGCTTGAATGCTGGCCACTATTGTCATGAACTTTTTGTTGAACTCCTCCATGGATTCATTCTCATTTCTCTTAATTGAATGGAGGGAAGCTAATTGATAACGGGGCTCTTTCTTATCACCCCATCTTGCCATGAAACCCTTTGTGAAGGCATCATATGTTTCATATGTGTTGTCGTCCAAGCCTACAAACCAGTCGTAAGCATCTTCCTCTAAAGATAGTGCAAAGAGCCTCCTATAAACATCCTCTTGTTTTTGAGCAGTTGTTTGGCACCATACTAAGTTTCTTGCAAATTTGGTGAGGTGAGCTGAAGCAGTGACAGCATTATTTCCCTGGAAGGTTTGGTAACTTCTCGATAGCCTTATCAGGTAAGCCATGTGGATAACCTGCTATCTGAGTAAAGTCGGGGGGTTTGAAAAATGTTTCCATTGGATCTAAGTTATTATTACTAGGGTTGTTGTTTTCAAACAAACAATGAATGTCTTCAACAGACTTGGCTCCTAAATTTTCAAGGAATGTCTTCAACAGGTCATTAATGTACTTATTGATGTAATCTTATGTTATCATTGCAATATAAGATTCATTTTTTAAAGAGAAAAAAATGCCTATTGAATTTGTTGCATAGGATAAAATTTGTCAGTAAAGATATTGTTGTACTCACCATGATGAGGGAGAAGACCACCATGACAGAATATCCAATCGTTCACCTTCAACACAACTCCATGACGTGCCAATTCGCATGCCAAATGACCACCAGGCCTGAAAAGTGAACTTCTTGCCATTGTTCGTTTTTGCATCTATTCCCCAGAGCCATATAAAGACATTAAGAAAAATTTACTAGAAAATGTGTTCTCTTCATAAATAAATTAAAAACATACATCGCTTACACATTTGAACCATATACAAATTTATCTCTATCTACTGCTATTACTCTTCTATTTATTTACCTTTTTAAGAAGTCTCATCCAAGTCAAAGAATTTGATTCTGCTAAAAGAACTCTATTTTTTCATGTATGAAACACTTTCAAAATCAATTTGAATTGGCACAACAATATTTAACAACTTAAATTGATTGAAGAGAACTCAACTCAAACTTCATTCTCTATTAGGTATATAGGGTACACAGTCATTACAAAATTTTAGGTGCTTCACCAAAAAGGTATATAGGGGATATAGTAATCACAAAATTCTTGTGGTATACCGTATTATATAGCATTGTACAGGAATGATATAGTATTGTACCACAACCACAAAACAACTGCTAAGTGCAACAAAGGGGAAACCCCGAGGGCAGTGCTTCTAGAACCCTGATCATGATTGGTGATCTAGAAAGGTCCATGCCAGCAAAATGACATAATCGTGCAAAGGCAAAAGCCAAAACTCTTAATCTCCTATAAAAACAACATATCTAGCTTTTGAGTCAAAACAAAATCCATAACTAAAAACTGTATTTAGGCTAGAGCCATTCCCTACATTCCAAGAACAAATGGAAATATTCACCTAAAACATTGCCAGCACACTCCAATGCCTCAAAAGGTATCGCTAACCAACAACTCTTCAGTGCCACCTTGAATGTATGGTGGGTTACTAGATACCGCATCCTTATAAGAACTGATATTTTCATCCTAACCCCTTGGATAATTTGGGAGGACAAATGATGTTCTTCCTCACATCTTTGCAGCCTTTCCTTTTCCCACTTTGTTGCACCCTCTAGCAATCTGAATCACCAATGGAATTAGGCTTACTCTCTATTGCTTGGTATATGGTTGTGTTCATAGCGTTTTAATTGTCTACAGAAACTTCTTGAGATAGTCCTGTGCCCTTACCTACAGATATTTTGGAGTTAGATTCACCAAAATTTGGCACTCTTCTTTGAGGGCAATCTTAAAAATGATGATCCAATGCCTAACACACAAAACAAGCATTTGGAAGAGTCATATAGCTTAGATGTCGAGTAAACATATTACCATTGTCCATAAGCTTAATAGAATGGGGAAGTTGTTTTGACAAATGTACACCATGGAACAACCTCGGATGAGTCCTACCCACAAATATAATAAACCTATAATAATATTAAATAATAGTTATAATCATAAAAAAACAGTATTAAACATGTCTAACAGCATGTTTATTCAAGTAGAAGACCATTCAGTGTATATTTATACACAATGTCACATGCTATTGTAACCTTCTCTCATATTTAAATATTCAATATATTATATGTATCCTATTTGGATTCTCAATGTTGTCCTATTTCTTTTGTTTCATTGGTACTAGAGCCTGTCTGATATGTCCTTTGGCCACATTATTTAGAACTTTTCTGATTCCGTCCTTTGGCCAAACATTATTCAGAGACAATTTGAAACTCGTCCTTTGGCCACTTCATTGCTGGCTTGTAGCCAAATTCATTTCCAAAA
Source organism: Larix kaempferi (assembly GCA_027924585.1). Taxonomy (NCBI): domain Eukaryota; kingdom Viridiplantae; phylum Streptophyta; class Pinopsida; order Pinales; family Pinaceae; genus Larix; species Larix kaempferi. The sequence goes on from BSBM01000142.1 coordinate 3,387,108, forward strand.
TAGTATAACCTCCACTGCAACTTTGAAGAGCCACAGGGATCACTAGATCAGAACCATCATGAATAACTTCTGCAAACTGTATTGCTGTCTCAAGCACAGCATAGTCATTATCCCTTGCTTTTTCTTAACAAAACAGTTTCCATATACAAAATGAATATATATATATATAATCCTCATTGAAGTTGTACTTCATCACTGGGATGATTAATCTGTAATAAGATAGTTGGCCATGTTGAAAAGTTTGAAGGTCCTTTCATGTTTTTGGTGTGAGTGTGATGAAAGGACTAAGATTTTTGTCCTTATGTATTTATGTAGCAATGTGACATTGTATATAAAGAAAGTGAATGTTTTTATACTTTAGAAAAAGTGGGTCTCACTTAAAATGTATTTAATAATTAAAGTGTTTAATTATTAAAAGTGAGATAAGTTGCAGACCCTTGATTTTGTAAATGGTTTTCAACCCTAGATTAGGTAGTTGATGAAAGTGGTTACAAAATTTAAGTATAAAACAATGAGAGAGGGTAAATGAAAGGCACTCACCATTATTGAGGAGAGAGAGAGGCTGAAGACCAAAGGAGAGAAAGAAACCCTTGGTACAATTTCCAATGCAAGCAGCAGCATTTAATGCAGAATTATAGCAGCATTAATTACAGTCTGAAGCAGTCCGTACAGCCACATGTGGGCACATTTCCCGAGGCAGAAAGTACAGAAAAAGACCAGCAGGCTGTACAGAATTTATTGCTGACTGTAACACAAGTTTTGAAGCAGCAGAAAGTACAGAAACCGTACTGCAGAAAGTACAGTCCATACTGCAGAGAAAGTACAGTGCGTACTGCAGAGAAAGTACAGTATTGCTGGCACGTATTTTAAGGCATTTTGCTGTTAATGTAATTCTGGAAATTTTGCCTGTAAGGGACAGAAGAATAATTTTTCTGAGTTGTTGGAAAATTTCTGAGATTTTCTCCTTTAATGAAAAATTTCTTTCTAGGGTTTTCCCCAAGCAGTGGGGTTTTGCCCAGTCATTAGACCAAAATTATTGTGTCCATCTGCTTGAAAGTTATTTCAGTATTTGACAGAATTTGGATTCATTTTCAGAAGTGTGATTTTATTTATCAGTAATTTAAATTAAAACCCTAGGTTCTGAAAATGTTTGACAGAACGTGTATATGAATAATTCCATCTAAACAGTCAGATTTTCTTCAGGCCACTCACTGGGAAGTATCAGATAAGCCACCATTTCCAACACTACATTCAGTTAAAACAATCTTCATTCAAAAGAAAATTACAAAAAAGATGCAACAGAAGAAAATAGAACCCAATCCACATCATAACCATCAGTGAAGGTAGTCACACCTTACCAGCTTCACCCACACACCGTCTCCATCAAGTACAGACAAAAAGAACTTCCACGTCAATTAATGCCCCCCTCATTAACTGTAGAAGGATAACTATCACACAACAAATGCATAGAGTGTCAAGAGTCAACAAGGTAAGCACCTATTGATAGCACAAGAATACCTCATTGCAGAAATGGGTAGGAAAAACTTGGATTAAAATTTTAAGTCGTCAAAGTTAAAAACACTACGACATCAATACAAGGGCTGGTTTAAAGCCATCTTTGCTACCACAACACGAGAACTTCCACGATTGGAAAAGCCACATCATTCTCACACAGTGGCACAAATTTGTTGTCAAGACTCAAGAGCCCATCTAAATCACCAGAGAAAGTATACCATTGATATCTTGAGGAGATTTGGTATGCTGGACTGCAAGTCCATGAACACACCCATGGAGACAAACCTAAAGAAGTTGAGTGACTCAGCTTCCGAGTCAGACCTGATAGATCCCACCATGTACAGACAGTTGATCGGTTCATTGATGTATCTAGTTAACACTAGACCAGATATCTGCTTTGCAATGACTGCTCTCGGTCAGTTTATGTGTGAACCGAGATAGGTATATTGGGTTGCTGTAAAGCATTCGCTGCGATACTTATGTGGCACTGTGAGATATGGACTCAGATATGCTTCTGGTAGTGATATGAGATTGCATGGATACTCAAATTTTGATTGGACGGGAAGGGTTGTGGACAAGAAGAGCACCTCTGGGTGTTGCTTCAGTTTGGGTTCTGTAGTGATTTTTTGGTAGCATTGTAGCATTGAGCAAAGTAGAGGCAGAGTATATTGCAGTGTGTTGCAGCACGAGAAGCAGTATAGCTTCGGAATCTCTTTGCAGGATTGTCCGAACAGACATTTGAGCCCTACCGTGATTCACTGTGATAATCAAAGTTGTGTGAAGCTTTCAATGAACCCTGTATCTCATGACAGATCGAAGCATGTGGAGATTAAGTACCACTATATCAGAGACATGGTACAAAGAGGAGCATTTTATCTCCAGTATATTCCGACTAATGATCGAATTGCCGACATTCTCACCAAGCCTCTTTCCAAAGTGAAGTTTGCATACTTCCGTGAAAGACTTGGAGTATTGGAGAATGCTTCCCTCAGTGAGAGGGAGTGCTCTTAGTCCAGTTAGGACAGGTGGTCCATGTAAACTGAGAAGAGCTCAGTCCAATTAGGACAGGTGGTTCGTGTAGACCGAGAAGAGCTCAGTCCAGTTAGGATAGGCGGTCCATGTAGACTGAGAAGAGCTTAGTCCAGTTAGGACAGGTAGTCCGTGTAGACCGAGAAGAGCTCAGTCCAGTTAGGACAGGCAGTCCATGTAGACCGAGAAGAGCTCAGCCCAGTTAGGACAAGCGGTCTGTGTAGGGCAGGAAGAGCTTAGTCCAGTTAGGATAGGCGATCCATGTAGACCGAGAAGAGCTCAGTCCAGTTAGGACGTTCCACTTGGATGTTTGGGCATGGTTAGGATTCATTTTCTATTCTCCGTATCTTTCATTTCCTATCCTTTTACTTAAATTTTAACATTACCATTAATTGTTTCAGGATGTTTGAGAGTGGTTCCAACCTCATCAGACTTCGTATGCAAAAAGTAGAATTTAGATGCAATTCAGAATTCAACAAACTTGGATGTTTGGGCATGGTTAGGATTCATTTTCTATTCTCTTTATCCCTCATTTTCTATCCTTTTCCTTAAATTTTTAACATTACCATTAATTGTTTCAGGATGTTTGAGAGTGGTTCCAACTTCATAGGATTTCATATACAAAAAGTGAAATTTTAGATCCCATCCAAAATTCAATAGGCTTAATAGATTTCAGGATTTCATGATATTTCCATTGGATTTTATCATGTATGAGAGTAAGGGATTAGAATTTAATCAAGCATATCAACCTCTCTAAGTACCTTGATGTTGGTAGTGTTGATGGCTAATTGTTGAAGTTGATTGAACTCCTCTATTATGACCTTAATAAAAATTGTACCCTTCAATCACGCAAAATCACTTATTCTTCATCTTGGTTGGCCCAACTAGCACCTAGGGGTGGAGTTAGAAGAAAACCACACAAAGATCCAGAGATGCAGAATGGGTATATGCTTGCATTAGACAAGTTGGTCTCTAATAAGGAGGAGTGTGCTCAAGTACAAAGTGAATTTTTGAGCAAATACATCGGTGAACATGGAGTCTTTGGTAACTTGCATACAACCAAAGATCGAGATAGGTTGAGTACTATCGAATGGTGGAAAATGTATTGCTCCTCTATGTTGTTGTAAATGTAACTTCGGAAGATATTCATTTGTATTTTATATTGATATTATTATTGTATTTTACTTATACCTCTGACAAAGATGTTTTTCCTCCATTCGGGGATGTCATTATTATGTTTGGTCATGCTAGGTCATTGAGGTAAAACCTCCATTGTAAGTTGGGGCAATAGCACCCCAAAGAATAAATGTAAAATGTATTATTGAGTCTCCCTAGGACAAGTCGGCCCAGTCAAGTTAGTCAAGCTGAACTAATTAGGAAAAAGGTCACCCAAACATAAAGTATAAATAGAGAGCATGCTCTCTCATTTGGACACACGCTCTCTCATTTGGACACAACTCTCAGTCACTCAAGTTCGCATAAGCAAAGAGAGAAGACAAGTTCGATGGAGGAGAAAGAGAGAGAGCTGCAGAAGACAATCTTATTTTTGGGTTTTCCATTTTGTGATATTCTATGTAAATATTAGATCCAAAGATCACTACTCCCTCTGGATCACTCTAAGATCTCAAGCAGTATGAGTCTCAATATCGAATACAACATTAATATAAACTCATACAACTAGATCTCATTTACCAACTGAAAATATAAGTGCAATCATACATGAACAATAGATGTACCCTAGAAACCTTACGGGAAAAACCAGCAAACTATGGGGCTATCTTCTCTCTCGAGCCCAGAGCATATAGGAAAAGAGACAAGTACAATACAGGGTTACCTCAGCAATCTCATCAGGCAAACTCTAGATTTGCATGCATCCAACTAATGCGTGCACAAAAGAGATGAGTACTAACTGCAAAATTGGATCTGAATATCCTTGCATCCGCCTCTGCCTGATCTATCTGTCTCTATCCTCTGTTCTACTCTGCTCGCTCTGAAGACTACCCTCTGACTGACAACGTCCTCCTCTGCATGCACAAGTGCGGCCTCCCTCCAACAATGAATGACTCGTACTGAATCAGATCTCAGCGGATCTGAGCTCTGATCGTCACTGATCTTCCTCAATCTCTAAGACAAAGATACTCTGCAAGTTATAGACACTCAATCGCTCTACCGGATACGGTACGAACTTCTTCCTCCTTGGGGAATACGCCCTTCTACTCAAGGGAAGTCGTCCTCCTCTCTAGTGACCTATCTCAGATCAATAGCCTCTCTAATGAAGATAGTCACCTCCTATCTTCCTTATAACATCTCATTGTGAAGTTAGGTTTACCAAAAACCTAAAACAGTTGCATGCAAACCTTTGCATGCATGCATTTCTCTCCAATCATTTTCCTGGTTTTTAACACTCCCTCTTAACCATGAAAGGATTTTGTACCACTCCCATCTTCTTCCTGAAGAACTCAAACTTAGTCTTCATCAAAGACTTCGTCAGAATGTCTGCGACCTACTCATCTGTAGAAATGTACTGTAGTTCAATTGCTCCCTTCTGAACGTGATCACGATTGAAGTGATATATGATCTCAACGTGTTTGGATCGATCATGAGACACTGGATTCTCAGAGAGTTTGATGCAACTCTGATTGTAACAGTGGATCACCGTAGGCTCCAACTGTTGATCAAATAGACTCACCAACATCTTGCGAAGGCAGATGGCTTCACAACTGGCTAAGCTAGCCGCCATATATTCTGCCTCAACAGAGCTCAATGCAACGGACTTCTGCTTCCTGCTGAACCATGACACAACTGTCGAACCTAAGCTGAAGCAACACTCGGAGGTGCTTTTCCTGTCACCTACATTCCCTGCCCAGTCTGAATCTGTGAACCCTACACGCTGGACTTCTCCCTGCCTCACATAGTTCAGTCCATACTCTGTTGTTCCCCTAATGTATCTCAAAACATGCTTTACTGCCACCTAGTGCACATCTCTGGGTTCTACCATGTACTGACTCAAGGTGTTGACTGCAAAGCTCAAATCTGGTCTGGTGTTGACCAAATACATCAAGGATCTGATGAGTTGTCGATACTTCATGGAATCGGCCAACTTACTCTCAGAAGTCACTTGCTTCTTCCAATTGGTCGTCATAGGAGTAGTCATAGGCTTGCAATCCTGGATCTGAAATCTCTTCAGAATGTCCATTGCATACTTGCCCTGACTGAGAAACATATGCCCATCCTTTTGCCAGACTTCCATCCCTAGGAAGTAATGCATCAGTCCTATATCCTTCATCTCAAACTCAGATGTAAGGTCCGTCTTGCAATCACTGATGAGTTTTTCTGCCCCTGTGATAAACAGATCATCTACATAAAGCACAAGGATAAGAGGATCGCCTTTCACTACGATGAAGTAGAGATTTGGATCAGCTTCACTCTTCTGAAACCCTAGCTGCTGCAAATAGGTATCTATCCTAGACTACCAAGCTCTGGGTGCTTGCTTCAAGCCATATAGAGCTTTCTCAATCTGCACACATGAGACTCCCTCTCAAGTACCTCAAAGCCCTCAGGCTGCTCAGTGTAAACCTCCTCCTCTATGAGTCCATTTAGGAAGGTTGTCTTGACATCTATTTGATGAATCTTCCATCCCATTTCTGCTGCAACAGAAATCACTGTCCTGATGGAAGAATACCTAGCCACGGAAGCAAATGTCTCCTCATAATCAACTCCCTCTATCTGTGAGAACCCTCTGGCCACAAACCTGGCTTTGTATTTCTCAATGTTGCCATCTGCTACATACTTGATCTTATAGAGCCATCTGGAGGTGACTACTGATTTTCCTTCTAGTCTGGGTACCACTTCCCAGACATCATTCTTCATGATGGAAGCATACTCTTCCAACATGGCATCTCTCCAGGGCTGCTTCCCTGCTGCTTGTTTCGTATGAGGAAGGTTCTGACTCACTGATACTGCTCACTAGCGCTAAGTAACTGCAGAATCTCTTTGGAGCCTTTCTTTCCCTCACATCCTTCTTGGGAGTTCCTACTGCCTGAGCGTCCTTCAATGTATCCTGAAGCCACATGGGCTTCCTCTTCCCTGAAGTGACATCATGTGAGGAGAACTCCTCATCCTCATCCCAATATCTTGTATGTGAGTGAGTACCTCCAGTAGAGGTGCCAGCAGCCGTTGATCTTGTAGCTCGAGAACCTGTAATCTAGGACCCTGATCTCAGTTGATCACCAACCTGAGATCCTGTGCCAGTTCCTGCTCCTGTGCCCGTGGAAGCCGTATCCTGTGCATCTGTCACTCCAGACACTTGGGACCCTGTTGACTGCTAAGTAGTGCTCTGTCCTGTGTCATGTAGGGATATAGCAACTGGCTGCTTTCCCTTCTCTGATTCACATGATTTCCGAAAGGCCCGATCCTCCTTGAACTTCACATCCCGTCTCACAACAGTCTTTTTGAGAGCAGGAATGCAAATGCGATAGGCCTTTGACGTCTCATCATACCCAACCAGAATTCCTCTTCTCCAGTGGGTTCCAGCTTTGTCCTTTTCTCCGAAGGAACATGAGAGTAGGTGAGGCATCCAAAAATCCTGAAGTGCCCAACTTCAGGTTTCTTCCCAGAGAAGGCCTCCTCGGGGGTCCTGTCCCCCAAAACCTTATGGGGGCTCTTGTTCTGAATGTAAGTTGCAGTGTTGCATGCTTCAGCCCAAAGGAAAAATGGCAATCCGTGATCATGCAACATGGATCTCACAGCTCCAATAATGGCCCTGTTCTTTCTCTCAGCAACCCCATTCTGTTGAGGTGTATAAGGAACAGTCAACTGCCTCTTGATGCTTCCTGAGTGCATAATTGATTAAACTCAGTGGAGGTGTACTCTCCCCGATTATCTAATCTGAAGATCTTAATCTTCCTTTCTGTCTGTTTTTCCACAAGAGCCTTGAACTACTGAAACTTCTGCAAAACTTCCTTAGACTCTTTGCTCTTCAAGAAGTAGAACCAGGTCTTCCTGGAATAGTAATCAATGAAAGACACATAGTACTTGTATCCTTTTAGAGATGTGGTAGACATCGGACCACAAAGGTCAGAATGAATCAAATCAAGAGCTCCTGTAGCTCTAGTGTCGCTCTTGGGAAATGCAGTCTTGACGTACTTTCTGAGAGCACACCCCTTACACACGTCAGTGTGCTCCGTGCTGAACTCAGGTACTCCTATCACAATCTCCCTCAGAATCTTTAGAGCCGGATGGTGCAGATCAGCCATCCTTCTGTGCTAAAGCTCACAAGGATCACATCCCTCATCCTTACTGCTATAACTTAGGGCATGATGAAGTTGGAAGCTCAATTTATATAGCTTCCCACAGCGGACTCCAATCCTCTCAGCTGAGGCAACCTTGGATCCCTTTGGATGAACTAGCACATTCCCATCTCTGAACATCACCCATAGTCCTCTATCTTCAATGGTAGAAATGGAGATCAGGTTCTTCTTAAGACCTAGAACATATAGAACATCTCGAACTCTCATCTGTTCTCCAGAGTCTTTCTGGAAAGACACAGTTCCTCGTCCTATAGCCTTGACGGTAGAGTTGTCTCCCAAGACAATCTCAAGATCTATCCCATCCTCTGCTGGGTCAGAAAAATATCCGCGAACACCTGTCATATGACTCGAAGCTCCACTGTCTATGTACCATACACTAGAAGTGGAGGCCATCAATGATTGACAGGAGTTAAGAGCCATCTCCCTGTCAATCCCATCGGTAGTACACTCATCAATACCCATAGCGGAGCAAGAAGTGCAAACAAGTTGCTCTTCCTCCATGATGTAGATCTGATGCCGCAACAGAAGATCTGAGTATGAAAGCACTCCCTGACCCTTACCAGGGCTCTGATACCATGTAAATATTACATCCGGAGATCACTACTCCCTCTGGATCGCCCTGAGATCTCAAGCAGTATGAGTCTCAATATCAAATACAACATTAATATAAACTCATACAACTAGATCTCATTTACCAACTGAAAATATAAGTGCAATCATACATGAACAGCAGATGTACCCTAGAAACCTTACGGGAAAAACCAGCAAACTATGGGGCTATCTTCTCTCTCGAGCCCAGAGCATATAGGAAAAGAGACAAGTACAATACAGGGTTACCTCAGCAATCTCGTCAGGCAAACTCTAGATTTGCATGCATCCAGGTGATGCATGCACAGAAGAGATGAGCCCTAACTGCAAAACTGGATCTGAATATCCCTACATCCGCCTCTGCCTGATTTATCTGTTTCTATCCTCTGTTCTGCTCTGCTCGCTCTGAAGACTGCCCTCTGACTGACAACGTCCTCCTCTGCATGCACAAGTGCGCCCTCCCTCCAACAATTAATGACTCGTACTGAATCAGATCTCAGCAGATCTGAGCTTTGATCGTCACTGATCTTCCTCAATCTCTAAGACGAAGATACTCTGCAAGTTACAGACACTCAATCGCTCTACCGGATGCGGTAAAAGCTTCTTCCTCCTTAGGGAATGCGCCCTTCTACTCAAGGGAAGTCGTCCTCCTCTCTAGTGACCTATCTCAGATCAATAACCTCTCTAATGAAGACAGTCACCTCCTATCTTCCTTATAACATCTCATTGTGAAGTTAGGTTTACCAAAAACCTAAAACAATTGCATGCAAAACTCACTTTTGCAAGCATGCATGCAAACCTTTGCATGCATTTCTCTCCAATCATTTTCCTGGTTAGTATTTTAACATTGTATTAGTGACGAATCTATCTTTGAGGAAGTTGCGAGGTTTTCTCCTTTATGGTTTCCCTGAGGAAAATGATTGTGTTTTGTTGTGCTTGTCTTTCTTTCAGCTAAAGGTCCTAGTTACATTGAATTAAAGTGCAAACTATAACATGGTATCAGAGCTAAGCTGAAAAGAAGGCATTGTGCAGCAGCGGGAAACTAGGGCTTTCTAGTTCAAGGTCTTCTCTCCACAGATCATCTGAAAAAGAGGGCTAGGCTAACTCAACCCAGGAGGGAGCATCTTCTGGAGGAAGCATAATCAAATTTGGAGAATTTTCATTTTGGACCCAGACATTGGTGCTGGGAGAAAAATAGGGCATCAAACTTTTAGGGTTCTCCTCCATCAATTTGGAAAAAGGAGTACATTGGACAAATTGCCTTGAGGAGGCGCATCTTCCTGTCCAATCAGAAGTTCAAAATTCCAAATTTGGAAAATTAGGGTTTCTTTGACAAACCCTAGGCCAGCCAGCTCGAGAACCAGGTTGGGCATCTCAAATTGGTAAGACCTAAATATCTGCTATTTCCATTGGAGGTTCTCATTTCAAAATGACTCACCACACCAAGCTTGAGGATAAGCTTGAGGGAGCTGACAACTTCCGAGCATGGAAGTATAGGATATCTCTTGTCCTTGAAGAAAATGATTTGGACAAATATGTTAGTGAGGAGGTTCCAGCACCAGAGGGAGATGAAGCAAAGGCTATCCACAAGAAGAACTTGGTCAAGGCCAAGAGAATTATTGCAGACTCCATTAAAGATCATCTCATCCCCCATGTGTCATCCTTGAAGACACCCAAGAAGATGTTCGATGCTTTGACGAAGTTATTCGAAGGAAAGAACATCAATCGGAAGATGACCTTAAGGAACCAGCTCAGGAATGTGAAGATCCTAAACTCAAAGACCATACAATCCTACTTCACAAGGGTCTCTCAAATCAAGGAACAACTTGAAGCAGTTGAAGAAAAGGTAGAAGAAGGAGAGATTGTTATGACCACCTTGAATGGTCTCCCAAGATCATGGGACTCATTCATTCAAGGAATATGTATCAGAAAGAAGTTGATCACCTTCAGTAGACTATGGAAACAATGCACTCAAGAAGAAGCTCGGCTAGTGGCAAGAGAAGAGAAGATGGGAGCAAATGATTATCAAGCTCTTACAGCTCACACCAGAAGACACAGAAAATCCATCAAAGATCTATCCAGTATTAGATGCTACACATGTGATGAGAACGAACATTACTCAAGAAACTGTCCCAGAAACCAAAGATCCTCCAAGAAGACTAACAAGAAGAGACATCATACTCACACCGCTGAAGACAATGAACCAGCAAGGAAAAGAACTAGAGAAGAAAGAGATGATTCTTCAAGTGATGAAGAGTATGTCTTAATCTTAGCACTCACGGGCACTATCACACATGGGAGTAATGATTGGCTTGTAGACAATGGAAAATCCAAGCACATGATGGGATACAAAGAATCATTCATCAATCTATCTAAGCATGAGTCACCTCACAAGGTGAAACTTGGGGATGATTATCAATACCCCACCAAAGGAAGTGGAGAATCTTCCTACAAGCTAGACTCCGGCAAGTCTTTGAAGATGCAAGATGTTCTATATGTTCCAAGATTAAAGAAGAATCTTCTCTCCATATCAGCACTGGATGCTAAGGGAATGAGGGTTGCATTTGTCGATGGCCAAATCCTAATGTGGCCAAAAGGAAAGACAATAGATGATCCAACAGTAATTGGAGAGCAAGAGGGAGGCTTGTATAAGTTGAAGGGACAACCTGAACAAGCATTGGTTCATGACTCCATGAAACCAAGTGAACTATGGCACAAAAGGCTTGCACATGTGCACTATAGAGCATTACCTATTGCAAGCAAAGTAGTTTCAGGACTACCAGAAATCTAGACAAAACATGAAGGCATTTGCAAGGGATGTGCACAAGGAAAGAATGTAAAGAAGGCCTCTCCCAGTAGTGAAAGCAAAGAAAAGGAATATTGGAGATAATCCACTCAGATGTATGCGGTCCCATGTCATCCAGCTCACTAAGCGGGTATGTATATTATGTTTCTTTTATAGATGAATTTTCCCATAAGACTTGGATTTATTTCTTGAAAAGTAAAGATGAGGTATTTAGCAAGTTCAAGAAATTCAAAGCCTTGGTCGAGAATCACACTGAGAAAAAGATCAAGACCCTACGATCGGAAAATGGCAAAGAATTCACTTCGGAAGAATTCAAGGACCTATGCAGAGAATTTGGGATTAAGAGGGAGTTGAGCACTCCTTATAATCCTCAACAGAATGGCGTTGTAGAACGAAAGAACAGAACGATAATGGAAGCAGTAAAAGCGATGCTACATGATCAGGATCTTCAGATGCACTTATGGGCAGAAGCAGCAAGGACAGTTGTGTATGTACAGAACTGTACACCTCACCGAGTATTAAGCAACAAGACTCCCAAAGAAGCTTTCTCAGGTGAGAAACCAGAAGTCAGCCATCTCAAGATATTTGGCTGCCAGTGTACATACTACATACACATCCCGAAGGAAAAGAGAACCAAGCTAGATCCTTCAGGAAAGAAGGGAATATTCGTGGGATACAGCGACACTTCAAAATCCTACCGAATATACTTCCCAGGATTCAAGAAGATCGACATCAGTAGAGACGTAACTTTTGACGAAGACTCAGCATATATCAAATCAAGGAAACTACCTATTGAAGAAAATGAAGAACCTGAAGTTCCCAAAATTAGAGACTTGGTAATGGAAGAAACGATTCAAGAAAACCATGAAGACCACGATATGACAGAACCACAAGAACCAGTAGAACCACCTCGTGAGAAGAACTCCCACGAGAGAAGACCAACAAGGGCACGAGAAGCAATACAAGATGCAGAGAAGTATGGCGCTCCAGAGGGGATGCACAGAGAAAGCAAGAGACCCAAACCATAATCCAGCTATGTGGCCCTACTATGTGACATCATTGAGAAAGAACCTTCCAACTATGAAGAAGCAACAGAGAAGAAGGAATGGAAGGATGCCATGATCGAGGAGTATTAGTCGATTATGAAGAATGATGTTTGGGAGATATTTCTTAGACCAAAAGGGAAGTCTATTGTGACTTTGGAGTGGATCTACAAGATCAAGCATGTTGCAGATGGTAGCATTGAAAAACACAAGGCAAGATTTGTGGCACGTGGCTTGTCCCAAAAGGAAGACATAGACTACGAGGAGACATTTTCACCTGTAGCAAGATACAGTTCCATCAGATCTATACTTGCATTAGCTGCAGTAATAAAATGGAAGGTACACCAGATGGACGTCAAGACAACATTCTTGAATGGTGTAGTAGTGTTAGTTTTTCAACATTTAATTCAATATGATCTAGGATCTTATCTGAGAGAATAACAAGCACAGCAAAACAATCACAAGAGACAATAGACACAAAGCATTTCACCGGGGAAACCATAAAGGAGAAAACCCCACAACTTCCTCAGAGATAGAATGAGCAATAGTACGGAACCCCAAAACAAAGAGATAGACTCCAGCAGCTCCTCCTCCTCCACTTGTGCGAACTTGTCTCTCTCTCACTTATGCGAATGAGTGAGTGAGTGAGTGAATAAATGAGAGAGTCCACACTCTCTATTTATACTTTACTTCACTTGCCTTTTTACCCTACTAGGCCGACTTCTCCTAAGAGAGTCTAATAACCCATTAACCCCTAACTCTGGGCCGACCCCACAAGAGGAGTCTAATAATCCATCAAATAATAATAATGACTCTTCTGATCGGAGGAATATAACCTCTCCGTCGGGTGTACAATAACAATCTAAAATATACAAGTGAAATACATTATGAAGTTACAAATACATCAACACTCCCTCTTAACTAGGAAGGTATTCTCTTGACACAATTCATCGGCACAAGTCTTTATCACTGGATCATCATCGTCACTGTTCCTGCTATCTCGATCATCAATCTCCAATCTACTCGTCATAAGAAGTTCTACAGAGCCAACCCTTTGTCATGTTGGATGTAGGCCTAGCTTCCATGTAAGTCTTCATCATCTCTGTGAGCAAGCCATCAAGTAGGTACATCTCAGGACTGATTACACTGCCTCTGCAAAACCTGCAAGATCTCCCAGGACTGATTATATGCCACTGCAAAACTGTGTACCCTACTGTCACCTCATCATCTTTAGATCATCTCGTCGTCAACGGAGCACAGCCCAGATGCACACAACACAACACTTACTATCACTGGCATGGAAGGACTTTCCTCTGACCATCTAGGAAAGGCTCAGCAATTACATCAACGACCATGGAAGGACTTTCCTCTGACCATGTCGGAAAAGCTCAGCAATTACATCAACGACCATGGAAGGACTTTCCTCTGACCATGTCGGAAAAGCCTCGGCAATTACAACAACGACCATGGAAGGACTAACCTCTGACCATGTCGGAAAAGCCACGCCCAGCCCTTACATCTGCACCATGGGAGGACTTTCCTACAACCAAGTGAGAATGGCCCAACCCTTACATCTGCACCATGGGAGGACTTTCCTACCACCATGTGAGAATGGCCCCAGCCCTTGCATCTACACCATAGGAGGACTTTCCTGCCACTATGTGAGAATGGCTCGTGTGCATCTGCGTCTTCCAGACTCATCACTTCCCCTTGGAAGGAACCTCGATCTGAAGTACACCAAGCTTCTCTCTGAAGTACTCGAACTTTACTCTGGCTAGCGGCTTGGTCAACACATCGACTATCTGTTCGTCCGTCGCAACATACTAGAGCTTCACTGCTCCTCTCTGCACCATATCCCTGATATAATGGAACTTGATCTCAATGTCCTTCGACTTGTCATGGAACACTGGGTTCTCCGACAACTTCACACAACTCTGGTTGTCGCAATATATAGAAGTAGCATCCAATTGGAGATCAAATAAGTCAGACAGTAACTTCCTTAGCCATACTACCTCACAACTAGCCGAACAAGCTGCGACATACTCTGCTTCGGCTGTACTCAGTGCCATGCAGGACTGCTTCTTGCTAAACCAAGAGATCACATCTGATCCCATACTGAAGAAGCACCTCAAAGTGCTCTTCCTATCAATGGCACTGCCTTCCCAATCTGAATCAACATAACCCTCCAGGCTAATCTTCTGATTCGCATCATACTTGAGCCCATAATCAACCGTACCCTTCAGGTACCTCAGAATATGCTTTGCAGCAATCAAGTGAACATGTCTCGGATCCGTGAGGAACTGGCTCAATGTGTTCACAGCAAAGCAAATATATGGTCTCGTATTCGCCAGGTACATCAAGGACCCAATCATCTAACAATACATCGTGGCATCAACCGACTCTGATGAAGCATCACTCAATAGCTTCAGGTTCGATGCCATAGGTGTGGCCATGGCCTTGTAGTCCATCATCCCGAACCACTTCAGGATCTCTACTACATACTTCCCTTGTCCAAGGAAGATTCCATCCGCACTCTGCCACACCTCCATGCCTAGAAAATAGTGCATCATACTCAAGTCCTTCATCTCGAACTCGGCAACAAGCTTCCTCGTCGTATCAACAATCAATCCATCCTCACCTATCACAAACAGGTCATCCACATATAGTAGGAGTATCACTGGATTGCCTTCCTCAACCTTGTAGTAAAGGTTGGAATCCACTTTACTCTTGGTAAAGCCCAAATTGGTTAGGAAGTTGTCTATCTTGTCGTACCACGTCCTGGGTGCCTGTTTCAAACCGTACAAGGCTTTCTTCAGTTTGCACACATGAGTCTCCTTGTCATGTGTCTCAAACCCGAGTGGTTGCTCCACATATACTTCCTCTTCCACTACACCATTCAAGAACATTGTCTTGACATCCATCTGGTGTATCTTCCACTTCCTCATTGCAGCCAGAGCAAGTACTGATCTGATGGAAGTATATATGGCTACAGGTGCAAATACCTCCTCATAGTCTATTCCTTCTTTCTAGGAGAAGCCACGTGCCACAAATCGTGCCTTGTATTTCTCTATACTGCCATCTGCAACATGCTTGATCTTGTAGATCCACTTGGAAGCCACAACAAACTTCCCTCTTGGTCTCGAGACCACATCCCAGACATCATTCTTCACGATCGATTGGTACTCCTCGATCATGGCATCCTTCCATTCTTTCTTGTCAGTTGCTTCCTCAAAGTTGGAAGGTTCTTTGTCAATGATGTCACATAGCAGGGCTACATAACTAGAGAATGATCTCGACCTCTTGCTTTCTCTATGCATTCCTTCTGGAGCACCATATCGCTCTGCATCTTGAATTGCTTCTCGTACCCATGCTGGTTTCCTTTTGTGAGAATTCTTCTCACGTGGTGGATCTACAGGTTCCTATGGATCTTCTATCTCACGATCTTCTTCTGGATATACTTCATTCATTGTTGTATCTCGTATCCTAGGTGCTTCTGGTTCTTCAATGTCTTCAACGGGTAGCTTTCTGGAATTGTATGTTGAGTCTTCAAAACAAAACTCTCTTGTAGGTAATGGTACAAGGTATTTCCTACAAGACAAGTTCAATTGCATGATTAGAAACATCTCATAGTTTTCAGAACAAATTCTTACACATAAAGACATATGTCATACAGTCATGCAATTATCTTAGCCAATGATTCAATACAACATTCATCCATATCCCGTAACTTTCTAGATGCCTTCCATCTCTACCAGAACATTGTTAAGAGTGTGCACTACTCCCAACATGTCGGCAAAAAGGTTTCATACTAGATAAGTAGCAATGGAATGTTGTACAGTGCCATAGGGCACTTACCCATTACTTTCACATTAGTAGTATCTTGTTCATTAATGCAACTTTTCTAGCATGCATGATATACATCCTAAATCTAGGAACATAAGTATATACATGATTGAACAATATCATTTAAATAATCAGACATACAAGAAATGACAATTCAAATACTTATCTTTGTTTGGTTGTTGGGTGGACTCCCTCTCAATATTTGCTTCTTTGCAAGAACTACTGGACTCTCCAACAGAGTGTTCTTCTTCATCGTCTGAGTCTCAGGTCATGTGCCTTTTTGATTTATTCATCAATGCTTGTCCAGGTTGTCCCTTCAACTTGTACAAGCCTCCCTCTTGCTCTCCAATCACAACTGCATCATCTATGGTCTTTCCTTTAGGCCACATAAGAACTTGGCCATCTACAAATGCAACCCTCATACCTTTTGCATCCAATGCAAATATGGAGAGAAAGTTCTTCTTTAGTCCTTGTACAAACAAGACATCCTTCATCTTCATAGACTTTCCAGAGTCTAGCTTATAAGAGGCTTCACCACTTCCTTTTATAGGATATTGGTAGTCATCCCCAAGTTTCACTTTGTGGGGTGATTCATGTTCAGATAGGTTCATAAAGGATTCCTTGAATCCCGTCATATGCTTGGAAGCCCCACTATCTATAATCCAATCATTGCTTCCATGAGTAATAGTTCCTATGAGGGCAAAAATCAAAACATACTCTTCATCGCTTGAAGAATCTTCACTTTCTTCTCTGGCTCTCTTCCTGGGAGGTTCATCGTCCTCTGCAGTGTGAGCATGATGCCTTCTTTTGTTGCTCTTCTTCTTGTGAGAGCCACCTTTATTATTTCTGGGACAATCCCTGGAGTAGTGTCCCCTCTCATCACATGTATAGCATCGAATGGTGGACATATCTCTTCGGGGTTTAAAGTTACCCCTCTGATTCTGGCAGTGTTTCTTACTGTGTTGGTGCACCCTTTTGTCATCATGCCTTTTTGGAGTGTGTTGTAAGAGCTTGGTCTTCATTACCCATCTTCTCTTCTCGAGCCACGAGTCGAGCTTCTTCTTGTGAGCATTCCTCCCACAACCTATTGAATGAGATGAGCTTCCTCCTAGCACAAATTCCTTGAATGAAGGAATCCCATGACCTAGGGAGACCATTCAAGGTGGTCATCACAATTTCAAGTTGTTCTTTTATCTGAGAGACGCTTGTGAAGTAGGATGGCATGGTCTCTGCATTTTGTACCTTAACATTCTTCAATTGGTTCCGCAAAGTCATTTTCCGATTTATGTTCTTCCCTTCAAATAGCTTGGTCAAGGAATCAAACATCTCCTTGGGTGTCTTTAGACAAGACACATGAGGTATGAGATGGTCTTTGATAGAATCCGCAATAATCCTCTTGACCTTGACCAAGTTCTTCTTATGTAAGGCCTTAGCCTCATCTCCCTCTGGGACTGGAACCTCTTCACTTATGTAGGTGTCCAATTCATTCTCTTCTAGGATTAACCCAATCCTATACTTCCATGATCGAAATTTATCAGCTCCTTCAATCTTATCCTCAAGCTTGGTGTGGTGAGACATCTTAATGAGAAACTCAAATGGAAATAAAAGATTTAGATCTTACCACTTGAATTGCTGAAACTTGATCTGGAGCTGGCTAGGGTTTGACAGAGAAACCCTAAAAATCCAAATTTGGAATTTCAAACTTCTGACTAGATAGGGAGATGCAATTGACTGAGGCGAGCAAGCTGGTGTGCTCAGATTCTGAAAAATCCAAAAATTTACCCCTCAAAAGTGACCTGCGAATTTCGGAACTGCAATTTTTGTTAAATTCCGGTTTTCTGGTTTTTCTGGTCCAAAACCCAAACTAGGGTTTGATAGATCCCGGGGTTCTGCCCAACCAAAAAATTCGATCTTGGTCTCTAAACTTCGATTTTGATGAGGAGAGCAATCCTATGCTGAGAGCGCTCCAAAAATCCACTTCTATCAAAAGCCTTAATTTCCCGCAATAGTGACGGGCCAAAAACTGAAAATGCTCGGAATCAAATTTTGTCTCGACAGAAAGATGCGCCTTCTTTAGGAGAGTCCTAGCCTCCTTCCTTTGATGATCTGTTGAAAGAGACCCAAAAATTAAGAAGCCCTAGCTTCCGCAGCTGTATAGTGTCTTCTTCTCAGGTTAGCTCTGATACCATGTTAGTTTTTCAACATTTAATTCAATATGATCTAGGATCTTATCTGAGAGAATAGCAAGCACAACAAATCAATCACAAGAGACAATAGACACAAAGCATTTCACCGGGGAAACCATAAAGGAGAAAACCCCGCAACTTCCTCAGAGATAGAATGAGCAATAGTACAAAACCCCAAAACAAAGAGATAGACTCCAGCAGCTCCTCCTCCTCCACTTGTGCGAACTTGTCTCTCTCTCACTTATGCGAATGATTGAGTGATTGAGTTAATAAATGAGAGAGTCACACTCTATTTATACTTTACTTCACTTGCCTTTTTACCCTACTGGGCCGACTTCTCCTAAGAGAGTCTAATAACCCATTAACCTCTAACTCTAGGCCGACCCCACAAGAGGAGTCTAATAACCCATCAAATAATAATAATGACTCTTCCGGTCGAAGGAATATAACCTCTCCGTCGGGTGTACAATAACAATATAAAATATACAAGTGAAATACATTCTGAAGTTACAAATACATCAACAAGTAGAAGTGTACGTGGAGCAGCCACTAGGATTTGAGACACATGATAGACAGACTCATGTGTGCAAGTTAAAGAAATCCTTGTATGGATTGAAGAAGGCACCCAGGACATGGTACCACAGGATGGACAGCTTCCTGATGAGCTTAGGATTTACCAAGAGTAAAGCAGATTCCAACCTTTACTTCAAGGTAGAAGGCGGAAGACCAGTGATACTTCTGCTATATGTGGATGTCATATTTTTGATAGGTGAGGATGAGCTCATTGCAGATGCAAGAGGAGGCTTGCCACATAGTTTGAGATGAAGGACCTGGGAATGATGCATTACTTCTTAGGCATGGAGGTGTGGCAGAGTGCGGGTGGGATCTTCCTTGGTCAAGGAAAGTATGTAGTAGAGATTCTGAAAAGGTTCGGAATGATGGACTGCAAGGAAATGGCCACACCAATGGCATCAAACTTGAAGATACTGTGTGATGCTTCATCAGCGACAGTTGATGCCACGATGTACCGGCAAATGATTGATTCGTTGATGTACTTGACGAACACAAGACCAGACATATGTTTTGCTATGAACACTCTGAGCTAGTTCTTGACGGATCCTAGACATGTTCACTTGATGACTACAAAATATATATTGAGGTACCTGAAGGATGCAGTTGAGTATGGGCTCAAGTATGAGGCGAATCAGAAGATTAACCGGCATGGTTATGTTGATTCGGATTGGGCAGGCAATACCACAGATAGGAAGAGCACTTCAAGATGTTGCTTCAGTATGGGATCCGGTATGATCTGCTGGTTTAGCAGGAAGCAGTCATGTGTGGCACTGAGTACAGCCGAAGCAGAGTATGTTGCAACTTGTTCGGCTAGTTGTGAGGCAGTATGGCTTCAAAAGCTACTGACGGATTTGTTTGATCTCGAGCTCAAGGCGACTTGTATCTTCTGTGACAACCAGAGTTGCGTGAAGTTGTCTGAGAATCCAGTGTTCCACGACAAGTTGAAGCATATTGAGATCAAGTACCACTATATCCAGGATATGGTGCAGAGAGGAGCAATGAAGCTCCAGTATGTGGTGACAGACGAGCAGATAGCCGATGTGTTGACCAAGCCATTAGCCTGAGTGAAGTTTGAATACTTCAGAGAGAGGCTTGGTGTTATCCAGATCGAGGTTCCTCGAAAGAGGGAGTGATGAGACCAGAAGACGCAGATTTACTAGAGTTGGTTCTCGCATGGTGGAGGAAGCAGGTGGTCCTTGGGACGTAATGCACCTGGGGTGCTCCTAGGCTGTACTCCCATGCTGGAGACGCTGAGAGGTCCACCGGTCACAAAGACACTTTGTGTGCGCCTAGGCTTCTCACATGGTGGAGAGATGCAGGTAGTCCTTGGGACGTAATGCACCTGGGGTGCTCCTGGGTTGTACCCACATGTTGTAGAAGCGGGTTGACCGTTGAGAGACGTAATGCACCTGGGGTTCTCTTGGGTTGTACCCACTGGGTGGGAGACACAGGTGGTCTGTTGGCCATAAGGTGTGCATCTGGGCTGCTCTCCATGTGTGATGATCAGATGATCTGGATACAATGAGATGATAGTAGGAGACGTTGGTGATTGTTGTGGAAATGTAATATGTGGTCCTGAGTCGTACCTACTTGATGGTTTGCTCGCAGAGATGATGAAGACCTAGATGAGAGTTAGGCCTACATCCAGCATGAAAAAGGGTTGGCTCTGTAGAACTTCTTATGACGGATAGATTCGAGAGATGTCACTAATCAATGATCAACGAGATGAGGATTACTGCAGCTGCGACGATGATGATCCAGTGTTGATGATGATCTTCCAGCATTGAAGATGATTCAGCGATAATGACATTGTCCAGAATTTGTGTCCAGAGTGATGATGACTGTGGCAAGAGAATACCTTCCTAGTTAAGAGAGAGTGTTGTAAATGTAATTTTGGAAGATATTCATTTTTATTTTATATTCATATTATTATTGTATTTTACTTGTACCTCTGACGAAGATGTTTTCCTCCGTTCGGGGATTGCATTATTATGTTTGATCATGCTAGGTCATTGAGGTAAAACCTCCATTTTAAGTCGAGGCAATAGCACCCCAAAGAATAAATGTAAAATGTATTATTGAGTCTCCCTAGGACGAGTCGGCATAGTCAAGTTAGTCAAGCCGACCTAATTAGGAAAAAGGTCAACCAAACATAAAGTATAAATAGAGAGCTTGCTCTCTCATTTGAGCACACCTCTCACTCACTCAAGTTCGCATAAGCAGAGAGAGAAGACAAGTTTGCTAGAGGAGAAAGAGAGAGAGTTGCAGAAGGCAATCTTATTTTTGGGTTTTCCATTTTGTGATATTGTATTAGTGACGAATCTATCTTTGAGGAAGTTGCGGGGTTTTCTCCTTTATGGTTTCCCTAAGGAAACCTATTGTGTCTATCGTGTTTTGTTGTGCTTGTCTTTCTTTCAGTTAAAGATCCTAGTTAAATTGAATTAAAGTGCAAACTCTAACACTCTACTGCATATCTACATAAATTGGCAGTGAGGGTGCTTTCATAGGTTGTTAACATTTCTTTTGTAGAGAGGTGTTGGAGCACCTAACACTCTACTGCATATCTACATAAAATTGGCAGTGAGGATGCTTTCATAGGCTGTTAACATCTCTTTTGTAGAGAGGTGTTGGAGCACCTACAACTTCATCCACAAAGTGAAGAGAAACAATTTGAATGTAGATCGGGCATAGGAGAAGTGTGCTCAAGTACGAAGTGAATTCAGCAAATACATCAATGAACATGGAGTCTTAGGTAACCCAAAGATCGAGATAGGTTGATTCCTATCGAATGGTAGAACATGTATTGCTCCTCTACCACATATCTGCAAAAAATGGTCGTGAGGATGCTTTCATAGGTCGTTAACACTTCTTCTACAGAGAGATATTGGAGCACCTACGACTTCATCCACAATGTGAAGAGAAATAGTTTGAATATAGATCGAGCAGAAAGCTTGGTTTATGTGCACTACAACTTGACATTGTTGTCCCATCATTGTGATGCAGCCAAGAATGATAGAACATATTTGACTTGGGACAACAATCCAGAGGAGGCTAATTTGGAGGATGGAGCCCTAGCATTAGAGTGCTTGGAAGATAAACTATTGGGCGATCAAGATGGTGACCAAAGTCATACAACAAAGATGCCACACCGCCAACCACCAGTAGGTTTTCAGATGTAGAAGCTTTGCCTTTATCTGAATATGATCATTTGTTTCATTTCATGCTTGATGTTATCTATTAGAATTTTTTGATTGCAAATATTATATGTTGAAACTTCAAGGTTGATGTTGTTGACGATTGATCATTTGATGACAATGTTATAAGTTATGGCTCCTAAATGATTGATGTTATGTGTACTTAATGATTTATATATATGCTTCCATGTTTTCTATAGCTAATTTGGCATTCTACATGCTTTTTTTAAATATATGCATCAAAATATATTAAAATATGTATTATATAAAAAAACGCTCCCAAAACAGAAGCTTTTGAAATTTCTGCTTCCCGCTCCCACTCCCCACTCCCAACATCCTTGCTTCTTAATTCCTTCCTTAGCCACGAGTTATTACAACCATTCTTAGGATCAACCTTGCAAGATAGCATAAGCCCTAGAAAATTAACCATTCATCACAAGCCAAAGAGAGAGATGTGCATCACTCAAAAGCTCCAATAGACCAAGATAAAAGGGAAAAAGTGCATATTAGAACCCTTGTCGATGTTTACAAATAAAAGTTAGAAGCCTTATTTATATGAGGCTTCCTTGACTTTTTGCAGTTGTAGAGCCTACCTTGCTAAAAAGTAAAAATAACTTAAAACTAGGGCTTGTCACCCACAAGCAGGGGACTAAGCCATAAAAGACTAAAAATAATTATAAAAATGATGCAAATGGTTTCAACCGATGAGTGGAGTGGCAAGCCGGAGGAGGACATCAGGCCCCAATAAACCCCAACAATGTAGAAGATCCCTCAACGTCCTCCCCTTTAGCAAGGTAAAGCTCTCTAGATGAGGATGACATCATGGTGATGTGAGCATATATGTACCAAGAGGAGGGGGTCCGACAATGAAGAAGGTCCATGTGGGCATAAAGGAGGTCTATTAAACTGGGTATGACAACCCTTACATGCACAATCACGTCATACATAGCAAAAAATAAGCGTGGCTAGGGGGCCCCTAAGCCATGTGTCCTAATGGACCAATCTCAAGAAGCACCAGACACCAACCCAGTGCCCAAATGGCCCAAGAAGACAGGGTATTTCTGCCCATCAAGAGGAAGTCAACAATGCCACTAAGCCAACACTTCCTGGAATGAAAACCAAGAGGACCTGCCATGACCAGACCATGGGTCTTGAGCCCCACTAAACCAACACTTTTACATAACCAGACTTGGCCTTTTAAAATGGCAAAAGAACCCCTCGCTCTGGTATATCCTGGTGTTAAGATTTCTATATGCTAAGATAGATAACATCAGTATTACATTCAATTTCACAACAATAGCATATACAGGATCACTGAAAGAACAACAAGCACAGCATAAACACAAGAGACACAATTTATCCTGGGAAACCCTCATGGGGTAGAAAACCCAGCAAAGCTTCCTCAATATAGATGATCAGCAAATACAAAGATATAATCCCCAAACATGAGCTCCTTCTCCTCCATTGCAGATCTCTCTCTCTCCTATGCGATTTTTCCCAAGTGTGTGTGTGTTAAATGAGGAACACAGCTCCTCTATTTATACACTACTTCATTTGTCTTTTAACCTTGACTAGGTTGACCCCAACTTAACCACTCAACATAATGCTAACTAGGTTGACCCCACTAGGGGACTTAAACACCCCATACAACTGACTCTAGGCCGACCCCACCAGGGAAGTCTAATAACCCAAGTTACAACATTCCGACGGAGGAATAAACATCTCCGGATATACAATAAAGTCCGGACGGAGGAATGAAACATCTCCGGAATAATAAAGTACAAATATAATATTCTTAGAAGTTACAATATTTCAACACTCCCCCTTAACGAGAAGGATATTATAACAACATCTGCAGGAACAAGGAGTCATCAACATCATACATGAAACATCTATAAATCATTGGAAGCTTTCTTTAATTAACATCAGTAACTCAAACAGTTACTAGAACATCTTCAAGATCTTCAATACTGGAACATCAACATCTTCAGTACCAAGTCTTCATCTTCTGCAGCACTTGATCAGCTACAGCATCATCATTTCATCTTCTGCAGCACTTGATCAGCTACAGCATCATCATCATTTGGATCTCCGATCAACAACATCATCTGGATCTCCGATCAACAGCATCATCTGGATCTCTCGATCAACAGCCTCATCGTCTGGATCTTCCGATCAACACCATCATCATCTGGATCTCTCAATCAACAGCCTCATCGTCTGGATCTTCCGATCAACAATATCATAGCAGCATACCCTGCAACACACATGATCTATTTATGGGATGATCAATCCCTATCCATTTAAGACACCATATCTTGTCTAGGGACGATGCAGTCCACTCATCAATTTAGACAAAGTCTAAAGACCTCTTTTCGGAGACATCTGTCTACGGATCAATTCAGGGACCGAAGTCCAGGGATGATACAATCCTCTTGTCCACTAGGGACCACTTCTTGGAGACATCTGTCTACGGATCAATTCAGGGACCGAAGTCCAGGGATGATACAATCCTCTCGTCCACTAGGGACCACTTCTCGGAGACATCTGTCTACGGATCAATTCAGGGACCGAAGTCCAGGGATGATACAATCCTCTCGTCCACTAGCGACCACTTCTCGAAGACATCTGTCTACGGATCAATTCAAGGACCGAAGTCCGAGGATGATACAATCTCCTCTCGTCCACTAGGGACCACTTCTCGGAGACATCTGTCTATGGATCAATTCATGGACCGAAGTCCGGGGATGATACAATCCCCTCTCGTCCACTAGGGACCACTTCTCGGAGACCTCTGTATCCACATCATCGATACAAGTATCCACATCATCAATACATGTATCCTCAACATTGATACAAGTATCCACATCATCAATACAGGTATCCTCATCATCGATACAAGTATCCACATCATCCATACAGTTATCCATATCAATACCAGTATCCAAGTATCATCATCGACCATATCACTCCCCCTTTCAAGGAGGGTCCTTCTGAACTACACCAAGCTTGTCTCGAAAATACTCAAACTTTACTCGAGACAGAGGTTTGGTCAATACATCAACAACTTGTTCGTTAGTACTCACATACTCCAGCTTTATAGCTCCTTTCTGCACCACATCCCGTATATAGAAATATCGGATCTCTATGTGCTTTGACTTGTCATGGAACACTGGATTCTCTGTCATCTTGATACAACTCTGGTTGTCACACAAGATCACAGTGGAGTCCATCTAAGTCAAACAATCCTGATAACAACTTCTGAAGCCATATCGCTTCACAACTAGCAGAGCAAGCAGCTATATATTCCGCTTCAGTTGTGCTAAGAGCCACACTAGACTGCTTCCTGTTAAACCACGAGATCATGGCAAATCCCAGACAATAACATCCACCCGATGTGCTCTTCCTGTCTGATACACTTCCTGCCCAATCAGCATCTGTGTAGCCATACAATCTGAAGTCATGATCTCTAAGATAATATAGACCAAAGTCTATTGTACCCTTTAGGTACCTCATCACATGCTTTGCAGCTATCAGGTGAACACGTCTAGGTTCCACTAGATACTGACTCAAGGTGTTCACGGCAAAGCATATATCTAGCCTGGTATTCGTCAGATACATCAATGACCCAATAATCTTGTCTGTACAGAGTTACATCCACTAAATCTGATGAGTCATCAACTAACAGCTTCAAGTTGGAATCCATGAGAGTGGCCATGGTTGTACATTCCAATATATCAAATCTTTTCAAGATTTCCACAGCATACTTTCCCTGGTTGAGAAAGATTCCTTCTGAGCCTTGCCATACTTCCAGACCTAGGAAGTAATGCATCAATCCAAGATCTTCCATCTCATATTCTGTAGCTAGCTTCTCCTTGCCTTCCATGATTTGTTTCTCATTTCCTGTCAGAAATAGATCATCCACATACAGTAATAGTATGACAGGTTCATCATCCATAACCTTAAGTTAAAGATTAGGATCAGCTTTACTTTTGATAAAGCCCAAGCTTGTCAAGAAGCTATCAATTCTCCCTCTGTGACTGAACATCATTCACACTCTGCATTGAGTGATATTCTGCATATCTATCTGTGCCATCTCCCGTCAGATGGGTCTACTGATATGAGCCTCAAGATCATTCGAACTCTATGGTGAGTTCCTTCTTGCATTCATCTAAGAGAAGAATGTCATCTGTATATAGAAACCATCTTCCACCTTGTAGCAAAGGTTGAAATCTGCATCACCCGTGGTGATCATCAAGCTCATCAAATGACTATCGATCCTGGGTACCTGTTGAACCCGTACAAAGCTTCTTCTATCGAATCATGGGAGTTTGCTCGATATGCACTTCTTCTTCAATTACACCATTGAAGAGAACGGTCTTGTCTAGCCACTTGAAGCAAACATCTCGTCGTGATCCTTTTCCTCTTTCTAAGAGAATCTTCTAGCCACGAGCCTTCTATAGTATGTTTGATTTGTAAGTCTTCTTGTTGAACATCCATCACTTGTTCGGTGTTCATCATTCTTCATGATCTTTCCTACAAATCAAAGTTAATTACATGATTAGTAATACTTCATAATCATCAAATCATGTTGACATGATAACCTATTATGCATACTGATATGATTCACATAGTCATGCAACTATCTTGACCAGTACTTTGGCACAACACTTTTCCATATCCTGTATGCATACAGTGGTTATCTAGATGCCTTCCATCTCTACCAGAACATACTGTCAAGAGCGTGCACAGCTCTCAGCATGTCAGCAAAGAGGTTTCATTCTAAATAAGCAACAATGGAATGTTTGTCCAACTTACCCATCACATGCATATTAGTAGTATATTGTTTCAATGCTATATGAATGCTTATCCTATGCATGATACATTTCCCGATTCTAGGAATACAAATATGCATACAACTATTACGAGCAATATCATTAACTACAAGAAGTAATTCAAATACTTATCTTTTTATGTCTTGTGAGGTTGCTTCCTTCTTGATCTCTAATTCCCTTCCATGTCATGATAGTCTTATGAACTTGTGTCTTTGAGCTTCTATCCATCCTGGACCACTATGCATGCTTAAGTGTGCACTGGTGTCATCATCATGATCTCATACATAATCATACATTCATCAGTATAGTATCAATATTATCAAAGCATTATGATTTAAGCATGTATGTTCATGATCATTTCATGCATAGGTATACTTATCTAAGATCCTAACATAAGGTAGGATTCTAACTTGATATAGGAAAACATACCTAGATTAGTATACATGCTGAGTTATGTCTAACATACCCAAACAATATCTTCTTTGTTCTCTTCAATGATTTAGAGACCTTGTGCTAGTAACCTGCATACCTCATAAGTTAAGCATAGTAGAAACAAATCATACATACCTCGTAAGTAGATCTTCTATGTGATCAAATACTATGGATGAGTCTTTATCTTCATGTCATCATGGTCATATGGATTTGTCTTTCTTGAAGTATCTTTCATGTTAGCATACAACATTATTCTCATACAACACCACAAGTGCATTAGTACAATCATAAGAGTCGTAACCCTAATCAATGAATCTATTCTATTATTCACATGCATTCATTATCAAACAATCATAATTGTACTAACCTGAAATAACATGAAGACAAACATATTATGAACTTAATCAAGAATCAGATTTCAAAACATACCTGTGTCTTCTCAAGTCATACCTGACCAGTGGCCTTCTCTATAGGGGTAAAACCCTAACCATCCAAGGTAGATTACTTGTAAAACATCTTGTATAGGTTCATGGTGCTAGGATGATAAATATCAGTGCCATTTAAACTTCCTTTATTGCTGCCCTATGAGTCTCCCAACTTTGCTAGGGTTTCTTCTTACTTGGAAACCCTAATTTTCAATCTCCTTTCTCCCACAACATTTGATGGAGGATCAATATCTATGATGAATGGATTCCAAATCCATTATCAAAGCTTCCTATGTTGTATCAAGTGTCTCCAACATTGTATCAGGTCCTTCAAGACCTAAAAATGAGAAACCCTAAGTGAGAGCTTCTTCCTCCTCTTCTTAGATTTCCTTCGTTGAGCCATTTCAGATGTGTCGTATTGTTTATGGTGCATCTCTAAAATTTCGGATCTGCAGGGTTTGTAACTTCGGTCTGTGGTAGCCTAACCTGTCATCTTTCCAACCCCACAGGTCTGAGCTTTAATGGATTCTCTGAGAGAGAGTTATGCCAAGTGTCGCAACATGACCTGTTTATGGGATGAAACAGCATAGCGAACTTGTACGAAGTGCCACGTGTCACTGTTTCAACTTCGACCTCTGAAAAGCGGACGTGTCAAACTACAGTCCATGCCCTAACTACCACTTTTTGCAGAATTTCATTTGGAGCTTCCTAGCCCAAGATATGACCTTTTTCCCTAGGTCACTTGTTTAGGACTACATTCTGGAAGAGGCAGAAACCCTAACTTGTATGGATCATAAATCACAAAGTACAACGAATTTGAGGTTGAGCTTCGGACACAAGGTACAGGGGGATGTTATCTTCGGCCTGTAAAAGTTTCCGATCTTGAACCTTCGCCAAAATGGATTTATAGCGAAAGTTCCACGATGACTAGGTTTCGCTATACAAAACCCTAACTTTCAAATTGTCGCAAGTGAGACAAGTGTCGTAAGTGCCATACATTGCCTTCCTTCAGGCTAGCTTTGATACCATGTTAAGATTTCTATATGCTAAGATAGATAACATCAGTATTACATTCAATTTCACAACAATAGCATATACAGGATCACTAAAAGAACAACAAGCACAGCATAAACACAAGAGACACAATTTATCCTGGGAAACCTTCATGGGATAGAAAACCCGGCAAAGCTTCCTCAATATAGATGGCCAGGAAATACAAAGATGTAAACCCCAAACATGAGGTCCTTCTCCTCCATTGCAGATCTCTCTCTCTCCTATGCGAGTTTTCCCAAGTGTGTGTGTGTTAAATGAGGAACACACCTCCTCTATTTATACACTACTTCACTTGTCTTTTAACCTTGACTAGGTCGGCCCCAACTTAACCACTCAACATAATGTTGACTGGGCCGACCCCACTAAGGGACTTAAACACCCCATACAACTGACTCTGGGCCGACCCCACCAGGGAAGTCTAATAACCCAAGTTACCACATTCCGACGGAGGAATAAACATCTCTAGATATACAATAAAGTCTGGACGGAGGAATGAAACATCTCCGGAATAATAAAGTACAAATATAGTATTCTTCGAAGTTACAATATTTCAACACCTGGAAAGCATGCTACGGACAATATGGGTTGTAACAAAGCCCATACTCAGCAAATACGCATTGATCCTGGAATACAATGCTCTTGATGCCTATTTGAGTCCATACAAGATCTTTTTCAACATTCGAACATGGGACTCGTTCCCACTGATCTCAAATACTTGAGGTTGCTCTATGTATACTTCTTCCTCAATTATCCGATTGGGGATAGTTGTCTTCACATCTATGTGATGAATCCTCCATCCCATAATGGAAACTAAGGACATAACTGCTCTAATTGAAGTGTACCTAGCGATTGGAGCAAAAGTATCGTCATAGTCCACTCCCTCTTTTTAGGAGAACCCTCTCACCACAAACCTCGATTTGTATTTCTCAATACTACCATCTAACACATTCTTGAACTTGCAAAGCCACTCGGAACTCACTACAAATTTCCCCACCGGTCTTGGCACTATGTCCCATACATCATTCTTCATCATGGAGGTAAAGCCCTCAACCATGGCATCCCTCCAAACCTGTTGGTCTATTGCTTCCTAAAAACTAGAAGGCTTGAAATCTATGACACTTTTCATCAATGGCATGTAGTTTGGAAACTTCTTCGAAGGTCTACTCTCCCAAAATGTGTTCCTAGGAGCCACAACATGCTTTGAGACATCCCTCAATGTCTGAGTATGTTACATCATGAGCTCTTTTCCAACTTGAGGGGGGGTTCCCTAGATAGGATTTCTAGGCTATGGAAATGAGGGCACAAAGTTGATTTGAAGAGTTAGCCTTAGCAAAACTTGAGGTCTTCTTAGTAGTATAGGTGATGGGAGGGTTTTGAAGACTAGTGCCAATCCCTACGGCATATGGAATCTCAGGATGAATCCCCCTCAGGCCTTGTTCATTTGTGTGTTATAAATATAACAAGACAAGAATAATAATAAAATTACAATTTAATAATAAAGTAGAAGTTAAATAATAAATACTTAATATATATATATATATACATATCAAAGAGACATAATTCTTCATAAAAGGGCACCTAAGCACCCTTTACGAGATATATATTTTCGGGCCCTCCTTGTAATAAATCATCTATTGTTCAAGCAATTATTTCATACTTCAAAAATTATTTCTGTCATTCAATTGAGCAAACTTTACGCTCTAGTTGGTCTCAGTGTGAGGAGAGCCAAAGTCTTTCGTACAACCAGTCGTCACCATCCATACAACCATTGTTTATTCGATCCGTACAACCACCAACTGTAGCACCCAAAGCCACCATCTCTTTCAGTGCCGTCGACAGCCTGTACAGTTTAGAACAACGCATGTACACTTCCAATCACCTCCATACACAATCACACGCTACAATTCCATACAAATTTCATGTCAGCATCCCTGATTTCATATAATAAAACCGTACCTACAATTTCTGTGATTTCCATACAGGTGATCCCTATACAATCTGTACAGATGATTTCCGTACATGTGATTTTTGTACGGTCGGAAAATTTAAGAACTCTCGTACAAGAATTTACTCACAATTACAGCCACAATTATTGTTGTTTGTACAGAGATTAATTAGCACGCTCTGCAGTTACAACTTGCTAAAGAGAAATTAAGCCTAGACAGAAGTTGAGGAACTGTTGAACGCATGTACGGCCCTATCCATACACCTGTAGAGATTATACTGTACATTAGTACAACAAATCTATACAAACATGTCCCTATAACTATATAGACTGTTGTTGTGCGTGCAGTCTTCAACTTACAAATCTGTTGGTTGAGCCTCTTCCTGTGGATCTGCTTCCTCTCTTCCAGTCATTGTCCCAGTCTGACCAAACTTGTGCCTAAACTCTCTATCTTGACCTGCCTTTATACTTGAGTTGAAACACTAATCTCTCAATGAGATATACGATTGAAATTAGTCTAAATCACTAATGTATAACAATACACTTTATTAGACTCAACAACTAAATATAAGACTTTCACCTTATTGATAAAGTGAATTACAAAAAAAAATTAACTCGAACTACTTCCAACATGTTCACAGTGAACTTGTGCTTAAGTTCCTATCCAACCTACATTCTTCAAGCTACATACTTCAACCTTGATAAAGTGACTTATCTTCCTTAATGGTTTGATTTTTCAAGGACCTTAATCCACACCTTTTGGCAATCCAAAACCCTAGTTCGTGTTGCTATGTTTAGTGGTCATTCTTACCAAGCTTGACTTTCCAAACCTTGATTCCATATGCTAAATTTCACCACTCCAAAGCCTAGTTTGACCTCTTGGGTATATATGGCATTCTTCATGGTTTGTTAAAACCCTAAAAGCTTGATTTTGACTTTGGAATATCTATCCTTGCATGCAAAGAAAGGATAAAAGGTATAAAGTTGTTGTTGTTAAAAGGAAAGCAGGAATGTCACCAAGAATAGCAAAAGAGTCAAACAGCAAGGGAAAAAACATTCCAAAAGCAAAACAGGAGATCATGCCTAGTGTGCATGCTAACATTTTGCCTTAGTGACTCTATCTCAAGCAACTAAAGCAAATTGTTCCTTATTCATTGGGATTCTATATCAGGATACGAAGAATACATTGAAAGGGTTGGATATTGTATTCTTTAGACAGTTGGTAGCAACAGACAATTCTTCACTCTTCCATCCTCTAAACCTTAGACCACTAACTACATTGCAAGCAAGGAGATCAATGGCAGCCTGTCACCTATGACTCAATATGATGCAATCAATCTCTTGGGCAATATGTGATTTGGTATGATTATTCTTTGTACTAGCTCTTTGAACCTATTGGTTGCCATTGATTAAGTTGTTTGCAGTGTTATGCTAATTTATGGTTCACTTTGTACTTTGTAGTGTTCTGGTAGTTTATGGTGCACTTACTTTCACGTTTCTTTACTTAAGGAACACACTCACCCCACTCATTTCTATTAATTTGTTGTTGCAACTATCTCTAGTATTTGATCCCAACCACTTGAAAATGTTATATGAAACTTACCCACTCTTGATTACTTACGGACAGCCCAAGAGGGAGACTTTTGTGTGCTGATCATCTTGGACTTTTTGCAGATTATTTATTAGATGGCAACATACACCATTTAGGAACACCCCCCTAAGACTGGAAAAGAACCAGTCTGAATGGAGAGGCATCTAGCAGTGACAGGGCTAGGTGGCCTGTAATTATTACGCGCATCTGCTGGTGCAGATTTGCATGATAACACCCCCAACACTGATTCGGCATGGTATATAAAAGCAAAGTGTTAACAGGGAATATAAATGAAATAACACATCTATAAATGTCTGCAAGAAGATATAAGTTATAACCGATCTTCAGAAATTATCTGTAAATGGAACATAACGATTGCCTGCTTTAGAGGTTCCAAAGAGGGGCCGATAAGAAACATACTAGACCTCTCAGTTCAGAGGTCAAACTTCAAACTAGTGATGTCACATGATAGCATATAATTGTCTTCTGATTTAGCTGTTAAATTTAGAGGAAACTCATAGACAAATATGACATTACAGCTAACCACTTAGAATATGCATCAGGAAATCCAACCATAGTTGGTTTGATATAATAGAGAATCTCAAGAAACTAAATTCAGTAATAGTCTGTAGTGTTCGTTCTAGAAATTTTCTCAATGATATTCTTGTCTGCACAATAAGTGTTCAATCATCTGTTTAAGCCTTAAGCCTTAAGTTTCTGTCATGTTTCTTCTAGGAATTTCCTCAATGAATTTCCAGCAATGTTTTAAGCATAGCTGAAAAAATCACCTAGTCTTCCAAGTACAACTAAGTCAAACTCTGCCCGTTCGTGCTACTGAACTGAGTTACCTCAGTCCCAAGTCTGACTCTCTTCCAGAGAGCCAACCTTTCTGACTCTCTTCCAGAGAGCCAACCTTACCAACAAGTCAAACCCGCAAGCACTCATTGGTCCGACCCTTACAAGTGAGTAATATTGGCTGCTCTACAAGTCCAACTTGCAGGTGGATGGAAAACGCATCAAATATAAATGCCAAAAAGGAATAGAAAGCCTCCAATTTTGACCAATTTATGCCGTCATGTTTTTGACAAATTAGAATTGAACTCTTCCACTCTGGCCTCAAGAATCGTTCATCAAGCCATGTTTTTCAACATAATAGGAGAACACTAAACACTTTAGAAGTAGACCTTGACAGCTAAGTGCAGATGGTGACACTCGGTGGAAATGTATGACTTCTTACAAAAGCAATAACTAAAGCCACCTTTAAGACAAACATTACTCAAATCCTAGCAAAAGAACAATGAATTTTGGCTGGTCGCCTCAGTCAGATATAACTAAAGTCACCTTGAAGACAAACATTACCCAAAGGCTAGCAAAATAATAAAGAATTTTGGCTGTTCACCTCAATCAGATTCCAAGGAGTCCAGCCACTGGCAGGTCTTTTCCTTCTTGCCTTCCACTTCTGACATTCTTTAATCCATTCAATGAAAGCTGTGTGCCAGTCACCTCTATGCTCATTACTATATTCTATGAAGTCTTCTGCCTCATCAAATGCCCCAATATCAGCAAAACGAAAATCTCCTTCCACGTTCATAGTTTCGTGATTCCCATTTACCTGTCAAATACAACATAAACATAAGCTTAAATGCATGTAATATGGGGAAAAAGAATTCAAAGGTTCTTTATTCTGTAGAATAATACTCTTGAAAATATCCTAGAACTTTTGCAGTGAAGAAAAGATAAATTACCACCATCTTTATAGTATCGCATGCAGACAATTTTTGCCATTGTTAACCTTGAAAATATTGTCCAACCAAATTTATTTGGAGAGTATAATCATGCACTCATTCATGCAATATAAAACATTAAACAGTCCATTTATTGCTGTCTCAATTAGACTACGGAAAAAAAAAGCAAATTGGGATGATTATTGTGACAACGATAACTTAAATTCAGTGTTGCACAAATCGGCGATATATCGCCGACATTTTCCCTTGTCCGATATATCGGATTGAAAATATCACAAGATTTCCGATTTATTGAATGTATCGCGACACAATCACGAGATTTCCAACATATTCGAAAAAATCGCGAGTTAAACGTATATATCAGACTGCTGACCAAAATTGCAAAAAAGTCGCCCAGAATTGCATTTTAAGTCCACGGGTTGGGTTTTTGGGGTTCATTGTTTGATTTCAAAAGTGTGAGAGAGCTAGAGAGGTACCCTCGACAGTGGTTAATAGAGACAGCTACCCACAAAATTGAGGGCAATCATTTGAAATTTTGTTTAATTTAATCTTTGAATACTATGCTTCCTGTGTAATTCAATCGAATGGTAGCTTGATTGGAAACTGTGACTGCTGTAATGGAGAGATGCAGGGAATATTACAACAATGGCAGCATGCTGTAGTGTATGCAGTATCAAAATAGATAACCATGAATGCTAAATCGACACACAAAAGTGACAAAACCATTGAATAAGAGGAACAAACCCTAATAAATTTGGCAAGTATCCTTCCATGACTCTTTTATGGTCAGTAGTCTGTGTTTAGAATTGTGGCTTTAGACCTACACTCAAACCCTTCTTTATTATATTGTAGTTAGCGGTTCCTAGCGTTTGATGATTTTGCTATGGTGGTGCAATGAATATACTAAGCTGGAGTTTCCACTCCAAGCTCACCCCAAGTACCTCCACAACCACCTACTGCTTCCAGAGGAAGAGTGGTGCCCTTTACCTGTAAAAGGGGTAGAGGGAATCGATGATTAAAATTCCTATGATGTATCATTTTCAGTGTATTATGTACTATTTAGTATCTAGATGCCTCATGATGATTCATCTCGTGAGCTACATTTATTTTGAGCATTTTATGTGATTTTGTATCATCCTATCAGGAACTTGTTTCAGAATTTTCAGTTTAGTAACGATATGTGACCACTTGACATCTTATGCATCTTATTTATTAGTTGTATCATCATATTTATGTAGCAATGTGTCTATTTGGTGGTGTTGTTGCTTTAGATGTTTAAAAAATTGAAAAAAAAAAATGAGTATTTTTGTATTTTTTTTAGGTCTTGCGACATTTTCCAATATTTTCCGCCGATACCACCAAGAAGTTATATTCCGGACCCTCGCCGATACTTTCCCCAGGACGATATATGCAACAGTGCTTAAATTTGGTACCATAAATCATAGTAGAGAGCGAAGAGGATCTAAAAGCTCTTTTTTTATCATATAGTGGAATTACTTGAAACAAAATCAGTTGGGGGATCAAAGAATAAATAAAAATTGCTACAGCAGTTTCATATAACAAATTTCCCTTTTTCCCAATCTCAACATGGATATGTCTTGGTACATTTCCATTTAAAGGATATGGCTAAGATGAGGCTCTTGAAAGAATGAATTGAGGATATTTAAATGTCTATTATTTAAAAAAAAAACTTTTATCAAATCATTCATTTCATTTTGTAACAAGGGGATATGGTGATAAGATACAAAGTGGCAGGCATACCCCTGCAAAAACATAAGAACAATGACTCACAACCCTAGCACTTGAGAGAAATACCAATAGCATATATTAATGACAAAAAGTAACAAAATCTCATAATAGCATAATCCAACACCCCACTGTAGAGTTGCATTAGTAGTATCAAAGAAGACAAAATTTTCAAGGAAACCTATTGCATAATTGATAATTGTTCCAGTAATTACTGGGACAACAACAAAAAGAAATCCCATAGCTATCCCCACCAAGACTAACCAATACTCAAGTATTCCCCAAATTGATAATTTGGATGATGCAAAGAAAGCATGGATAAGGAGTGTGGAACCACACTTTT
Organism: Larix kaempferi; assembly: GCA_027924585.1. NCBI lineage: Eukaryota > Viridiplantae > Streptophyta > Pinopsida > Pinales > Pinaceae > Larix > Larix kaempferi. The sequence continues at coordinate 3,423,309 of BSBM01000142.1, forward strand.
AAACTCAATAAAAGTTCATAGACCCTTAGACAATCACAATTTTTATGTTACATGGATGATCAACACTTGAGTTGGTGGCAAGCCCATCTCTAACACCAAGTGATCATCAAACAACAACAGAATTGTAGGAGGGATTTGTTTAAAACATCTATATGAAGAGGATTCTAACCCTTTGATGGTCATGAGAAAATAACTAAGCAATGGCTAAACCTCCATCAAGCAATTAGTCAAACCGTCTACCAATATATTGAAAGAGTCAACAAGTTATTCATTAAGTTTAAGTTGAGTTATCCAGTATACCCAAGATGAAATTCATTGGAGGATTGTTCATTGAGATATAGCTAAGATAACACAAGATAATTTGATTAATATCCAACAAATGACCACAAATGTAATCAACCTCCTCAATACTTCCTCATTGAAGTAGGCTTACCAATACACCTCCTTACCCGCTGACATGTATGGGATGACTTGATCATTATTTCCTATGTGATCTTCCATCACATCTAGCTATTCCATAGATGAGATCTGTGGTTTGCCCATAGATACTTGACAGAGACAAACTAGCAGCCTAGATCATGGACAAGCTAAATCGGTCGCTAATCCAACACAACTATGAACCCCCAACCCAACCTGTCACTAACGGAAGGGGATTCGTCGCTTTAGGCTTCCTAGGTCCAACAATGAACGAACCTAGACTATCCAATTGGGAGACCCTGGCAAAGCTTTTGCTTAGGATTATGTATGGTCAGCCCTAAGTATACACCTAGCACTACTTTTTAGAGAGTGTCTAAAGGATATTACGTTAATAATGGATAGAGAAACTTAGATTTAAGGTGATTATTTTATTATTAATCACTGAGGACTGCCAATCACCCTAAACCATTCATTAAAGCATTACTTGTAATAAAATACACAAAGTACAAGACTAGCATTTAAGCATGAGCATGATATGAAAATTAAAAGCATGCAAAACAATAACATCAAATAAAAATGAATGGCATTAACAAACATATACTCAATATATCATTACTATCCAATCTAAGCTAGGAGAGATGGGCTTCAAAACATAGTGATGGAGGAAACACTAGATGTAAATAAGATCAAATAGGCACCGACATGCACAGCGGTGGTGGTACAAGGCATCTAGTTGTCCATAAACAACCAAGTACGCTCTCAGCTTGAGGGCTATCTAACTAGTCTGTACATAAGGGTGTGATCCCAATTGAAAGCACCACACACTAGTGAATCTCCATTACAAGTCTTTTGCCCAGGCCCCAAACAACCCCTTAAATCTTCGTTGCAATACACATGGGCTATTGAGTAACAAGATTTTCACATGTCAAATTCATAGAAAGATAAATATCTAAATACTGTGTGAAATGATGCAAATTGCAATGATGAAATAGATATACATACAAGTCTCAGCTTATGCCATAATATGTTGGTCATCAAGATTGTTACCCTTCAAACTACCAGTCTAGGATTAGCAGCACAATGTGGTTTGTATGCTAGTGAATGGTAAGCATGTGGGAGAGGTATAGGCCCAACTGTCACCACAGCCTAGCCTCTCAACTACTTTTGGTAACTCAACCCAGGGGAGAGCCCTCTAAAGGTACCTGCAAACACCAAGCAAATACTATCCTACAACCTTTATAGCAGAGATCAAAGCCTTATATGGAGTCAAACAAACTAATGATGAAGACACTGAAATCAAATCAATAGTTATTTCAATGTACAATCAGCTTCCTATCAACAAACATTTTAGAACTTAAAAGACAATTGACAGGTCTGATCTGTTGAGTATGGTTGTCATTGATGACAAGCCATTAATGACAAAGGAGTAACAAGGTTGATGACATGGCAAGCACGACATGGGTGGTTTGGGCATTCAGACAATAGGTGGTCCAAATGACCCATTCTATGGTCATTTGTGGCTTGATGGGGTAATGGCACTTGGACATTATATGATCATGATGGAGCTTGTATATAGCTTGAAAAAGAAGTCTTTAATGTCTTCTTGAATGTGGTAACTATGGTAAAAAAGGCTTGGTACTTGTAACTGTTGGCTTTTGTGCAACTTCGGAAGATATTATTCATTGTATTTTATTGTACTTTTATTGTACTTGATTGTACCTCCTAAGGGAGATGAAATGGATGTAATTATTTATGTAATCACATGAAAGAGTCAATGTAAACCTTGGGGTGCAAATAAACAAAAGAAAATTATTAAAAATAAATTATTTATTGCCCCCAGGTGAAGTCGGCCCAATTAGGGAATTTCTGGTTTTTGCACTTGTATAAATAAGAGGCTAGTGCACCTCATTATCTCATTCTCACACTTAACATTTGCGCATCACTTAGAGAGAGCTGATTTCGCATCACTTCGAGGAGGTAGTTGTTTTTGGGGTTTCTACTTGTGGAAGACATTTCCACATTTTATCTTTCCATATTTGTACTCTGATCTCAGGATTATCTTCTCTATGCGAAGGTTGCTAGGATTTTCCCGAGGTAAACTCTGTGTTGTTGTTTTGTGCTTTGTCTTGCTTCTAGTGATCTTGGTTATGCATTTATATTATTATGCTATGAATGAATGAAATCTAACATGGTATCAAAGCAGTTCTAGAAGAAGCCATTGCCAAAGCATTGTCGGAACCCTACCGGAATTAGGGTTTCATCTTGTGAAATCTTCACCCATCATTTTGAAGGAAAAGAGCCATGGGAATTTCGTTTTTGGCAAGGCGAATCTATTGGTGAAGACGGAATTCAATTCCGAGAAATTTCAATTTTTGACCTAACTCTGTGGCTACAACAGAATTAGGGTTTCAGTTTTAACTCATTTCTCTCCACAGATTTGGACCATCCCACCCTCTATTCAACTCTCCTTGGCAAGGCGAATTTATCTGTGGGTTCAGTTTTTCAAATTATTAACTTTCATTTTTGATCTAGCTCCTGCTAGGGTTTCTGAACCAAATCTGCAATCAAGATGATTGGGATGAAGGTTGAAGATTGTTTGGAAGGACCCTCCAACTTTATCTCCTGGAAGTCTAGGGTTCTTCTACTCCTAGAAGAAAATGATCTCTTGCTATACGTAAACGAGAAGGTCCCGTTATCACATATATAGTAGCCAAGCTACCATACATTATTTTTCTGATTCCAGCACACTATTCAGCCAGTTCCCTTGCATTGAGATGCTGAGATGAGCATCTACTATGGATCACTATCAGATTGTGGACAGCAGTTTTATTCCCCATGCCATGACTAAGTCTCAGGACACTCAGAGAGATGATCGATGTAGCTATTTAGCCATTTGTACAAAGCAGTCAATAATGCCCAGAGTTACAGCAGCAGTTTCAGAGGACAGATGTTGGCTCAGATGATGAGCATTCAGGTATATGACTCATCAGGTATATTATGGTGTTATGGTTATATTGCTTTTATTTTCATTCTTATAGCATGACTTAGCATTTAGTATCATGATCTGGCGATCATATAGATATGTGGACCTGGTTGTACTACTATATATATATATCATATTTGTCCCTACTTAGACTTAGAAGTTATTGGCCTATAATCATTGGTTTTACCCTCCCTAGGGAGAATAGAAATGATCATCCCCGCCATACTTTGGCTTGCTAGTGTTGGTTTCATTATTCACTGTCTTCATCCATCCATGACTTACCCTGTTTGTTCACTATCCTGACTTACTACTTAACTAGTGGCATGGAGGACCTTTCCCCACTGTAGCCTCTGTATTGGATAAGCTTCCCTGTTTATTGTGTTTCGGCTCTGAGTTGGTGACAAAACTTACCTTTGGTGAGTTGGATTTCCTTGAGAAGTCCCCCTAGTCACTAAAGATGTTGTTGGCTAAACCTAAAACTTTTAGTGCTGCCATGAATACAAAGTATGGAAATAAAATGTTGTATCTTGTATGAAAAGCCCATTCAAGCAATGTGTTTCTCAACACACTTGAATGAAAGGCAAGCCAAATGAAAGTGGCTATGAAATATCAAATGTTATATCTAGTGTGAAATGTAAATACCTAGGTAAACAAGCTGTCTATGACACACCTGGAAGTGCTCAGGTAAACAAGTGCCTTAAAAACACACCTGCAGCAAGAAGCCTTATGAAATGTAAATCTATGCAATGTGTTTATAAACACACATAGATCAAAGGCTATGGAAACTTTAGGCCCAAGAAGCAATGGAACTTAAACTCTATATCAAAAAGATTGCTGGCCTCTGTTATCACATTTTATGTCGGGAGCAGCTTCCACACTGCAGACTGTGCGGCCGAGGAGTGCACAGTACTTTTTTTTCCAGACCAGGAGATCAACTGCCTTCAGAGGAGGCATTTTTGTTCAGATTCCCCCTAGCAGATACATCAGAGGGGACAGACAGTTGGACTTACCATCTACCACAGGATTACCTTTCCTTGCCAGGCTTTGACACAAGCCTATTTGAGATAGTGCCTAGTCATATTCTGATAGAGATTGTCACAGTACAGTGCTGGTTTATTGTATGCCCGGATTCAGTAGAGATCCAACTCAGATACAGGTTCAGTAGCAGCAGGTATATGGTGCAGCAGGTATTGCATATATTGATTATTGCTCATGTTGTAGATTAGACTCTTTTACACTTGTTAGTACACTAACTTTGCATGAGATGATATATTTGGTGATCTGCTTATGATATGATATGTTGGGCCTATTGGTGATGTCAGTCCACCCCTCTAGTTAGACTTATGTATATGCACGCTGAGTCATGTCCTGTATACTTGGCTTAGACTTGATCACTTAGCCCCTCGGTAGCTGACTTTAGCACCATCTTCACTTCCTCCAGTCATCCGACTCATCCATGACACTTCTTCCCCGACTTGGATTCTGATTTGTGATGACGAGGACCCCCTTTCCCCACTGATCTCTGAGTTTGCCATGACTCCCTGTTTATTGTGCCTCGGCTCTTTAGTGTGTGAGATACACGGTTAGACCTGGGATTTGCTCCTGTTGGTTGCCCCCGATGTTGCAATGCAGTTAGGATTGTGTAGCCTCACCGGGTGCTCCCCACTTATCGTCGAAGCTTGTATTACCCACCCCCATTACCTTTGTAGTATGAGCGCCATGTTTATATCTTTTGAGATATGTATGTAGCCCGAGGGCCATGAAGAAATGAAGACTTGAAGAAATGAAACTCAAATCAGGCTAAAAAGGCCATTGTATTGTAAATTGTAAAATCTAGCCAAAAAAGGGCTAAGTATGAAATTCATTGTAAAATCCATGCAATGTGTTTATGAACACACATGGATTCTGGTCAACTATACGTGTCAGCATTTGTAGTGGTTATTCCTCACCAAGTCCTGCGGGACAAGGAGGTGAGAAGGAGCAAGGGACAAGCTCAAGATTGCCCCCTAGAGTCTCAAGTTACGGTTTGTTGAACACCCAGTTTGGCGGCTCTAGAAAAGAACCTCGCGAAGTCTTCGGATACGGATGTGAGTTGTGGGATACTTGTTAGATGACTAGTGGTGGTTTCCCTGCACTATACCCATTTGTGAGGCACCGCCTTTCCCCGTGTTTTGTCATGGCATACTTACCTCGGTGGACCCCACTTTCCCAAGTTGTCTTAGTGGTCGCATGATCCTTATCCTCGTCTTCCCATATCTTTTACCATGTTGTCCACATCACCTAGAATTAGCAAGGTGGTCAATTCTATGGAGGTGTATAGCATCCTAGTCTTTTGGAGGTGGTGGGCCCACTTCACCAGGGCCTTGTACTATTTCAAGATTTAATGTATTTTTTACCACCATGATATCATTTATTGCTTAGTACTGTACTAACTTGTTTAATTGAGCCTTATCACTTCATGCTTGCATACAGGTTTCAACTAGCACTATAGTTGACCAGATTTGACTTAGTCAAACTGGGTTGACTAGGCCAAAAATGGGCCCAAAAAAATGTTGCGATCGAAATTTCGAGTTCGATCATTTGTTATCTACAGGGGTTCCATATAAGCATACAACTGACAGAATTGCAAAACATTGAGCCATTTGAGAGATTTTTAATTATTATTGGTCAACTTTGACCTGTTTTAATTAAAAATCATGGATTTGGGGCAAATATTGCCAAAGTGATGGATCGAGATCGTTCGAGTGGTCATCCCTACTACTTTTGGGGTCCACGATCACATTGCAGCAGTCGGTTCGGCAATCCGGGCAATAAAAGTGGGTCAAAAGCCCAATTTTCATCTTCAGCCATATAAACCAGCATAAAATACATGGAAATCAGAATTTTGACTAAGGCAACTGTAGTGAAATGGCAAAATCAATGGCTGGCATTGGTAAAGGTAAATCATAAGGTATTTTTGGTATGTTTTCACATTATATTTCATGTTTGTGGGGCCCTCACTTGCCTAGCTCACTAGAGGACGAGTTCATCCATAGAGGGGGCGTTTTCTCCACTAAGGGAATTCGACTTGGCATTGTTTCATAGTTATGTTGGTGTGTGGGACCCATGTTGTATTAGTTGGGAGGATAAAACATCCAATAGACACCCCCCAACTCCACCTTGCATTGTTGTATGGCCCACAAGGGCCCCTCTCACCCACTACTGCGCTCTCTTGGGGCAATTCGCACCCCCCACTTGGGATTCATCTCCACCATTCGATTTTGTGGATGGGGAGATGATCTCAACCCTCCATTTTGGGGGGAAACCTAGCTAGAGAGTGAGCCATCTCTATAAGAGAATGGACTCACCTCCATTTTGTCTCTCTTGGCATTTTTTTGTAAACACTTAGACTAAAATAGAGAAGAGATTCTAGAGAGCTTGTTATCACCTAAGCTGTAGTTACCCCTATGGATGTATCCAGTCATGGATGGCAATAGGGAAGGACAACTCAAAAGGTGCAACCACAATCACCTCGACCTCCAATATATGGTTGTCACGCCAGTCGAGGCAACCTTCGCTTTATGTTATCTAGCCCAAACAACAAAAGGGGAGACCCGATCTACTCCCGACAGGAGAGATCAAAACCAAGACACCAAATCAGGGTATTTCTAAGTGAAGTTAGGTGCATGGTTTTTCCTAGACCTAAGGATGAAGTCACAAGCCAAGTGAGGGGTTCAATAGGTATAGCTTTGGTTCATGGTTGATGTAAGAGTGACTTATAATGTTTGAAGTGAGATCTAGGGCTAGTGTACTAGTTCAATGTCAGAAGATCCACTGCCTTGGGAACCGTGTCCAATGCAGGGTAGTTTAAGGGTTGTATTGGGGCTAACTAGTACAAATGACAAGCTTGACCATGATACATGATAGCTTCAAGGGTTTAGTTCACCATGCATAGGTCAATCCACAAGTCAATCCAACAATCTAGGAAAGTCGAATTAACTTGGAGAGAAACCAGTGCCTTGGGAATTGGGAAGTGGAGTCAAAGTAGGGTTGACTTGTGGTTTAGGACTCCTAGTACATGGGACAGGTAGGCAATAGAGATCTTGATGGATGAATGTGTCTAGATCTAGGTTTGACCCAAGTGGACCACAATCCCTTAAAACAAGGAATGCTATCCCCAAGGCAAAATTTGACAAAGTGATAGTTTAGACCTAGGTTTTGAATTATTCCGGTTCCAAATCTGCAAGAATCTCAAGTACCCACGTACTAGAAGTGAGTCAACTCACTTCTCCAAGGTGGTGCGACTTTGCCCAAGGAGGCCAAAAATGAGGGTTAGGTAGGTCAAGACAAGTCGGATGGCATCCAAACTTTAGATCCGAGTAGGTTGGTCAGGTAGGAGTGTGGATCTATAATTTCGTGGCAATCCAACGGCTAGATCTTAGTAGATCTGAGTTTAAGTGTTCCAAGTGGTCCAAAATGGGGATTAAATCCCTTAAAACGTGGAATAGGGCCCACAAGGTGAATTTCAGAAAAGTAACAATCTGGGTGTATGTTATTGGATGTGTAGATGACGAATCAAGTGGAATCTCAAACACCCACCACCTAGATCTAGGTCAACTTGCTCAACTAGGAAGTGCGCCTTGCTTGAGAGAAGCTAAGTTGGCTTGGGAGGGGGGTCAAACAGAAGCCAATCCTCACCAAACTATAGATCCGGGATGCCCTGGATGCTATAGAGGTGGGTTTTCAATATTATACCCAACAACCCACTAGATCTAAGTAGATCTGAAAAAATGCAAAATGGGGTTTTGAAATATTTAGGGTTTTTAAATATTTTAGACAATTGGATAGATCATGGAGATAGAACTTACCTTGAGATCATACTTGAGTGATGTGAATGAGATGCCTTGATGTTGAGGAAGATTCCCGCAGAGATCAAATGAGAAATTGTTGATTTTGCTGGCCGAAATGATGCCCTAGTCCACACGTGCGACCTCCTCTACCTGTCAAACCAAGGAATAGCAATTCAATCAGTAAGATCAAGCATGGAGGAAATACAAGAGAAATGCAACAGTAACATGAAATAGAAGGTCCTGGGACAGTAATACTCCCTGTTACCAACGAAGAGCTCCAAAGAAGAAGTAGTGAGAGTCTTCCCCTACCAATACCTCCTCCTCCAAGCAAATCGGCCTCCACCTGTAGATGCAAAATCGTGGTACAAAGATATGGCAAACAAGATCTCCAATAACTCAGTGCAAAGGAAGAACCAACGAACGAACACCAAAAACATTCACCACAACACTGAAGATAGATGCAATAATAATTTTCTATTCCAATAATCCAGAGCCAAAAGTCCCTTTACAATGAGAGGCTCTCTCCTTTAAATAGGAAGGAGAGGCACCAAAACCCTAACCACTTTTTGAATGAGTGGCTAAGATTAAAAGATACAAATGTCTAATCAATGGTTGAGATGAGCTCAACAATAAAATACATGGATCACAAATAAAATATCATGTGAGTGGACAAAATCGCCCTAGAAGAGGGGAATCCCACCAAATCATGATGACATAATATCATAAGAGGCTTGTGGTGGGTCCAAGGGGTAATTTTATCCCTCCTTGGTCAATCCCCATAGCACAATAACCAAAAAATAATCATGAATGTACCAAATCGTGCCTCCATAGTGAAGTCGTGGTCCTCAAAAGACCTCAAAAATCCACAGAAAGTGCCATAAGTGATGGATGCGGGCCCCGATGAAGCTGAAACTGATGGAGAAGGTGTGGAAGACCCCAATCTATCATCACTGATCATCCCATGCCATAACATTGCCTCAGTAGCCCAAATCGATTTCCTCAATAGCCATTTCTACCAATCCTGAAACGCCTCGAGAAGCGTGAAACTGCCCCAAACAGCCTCCTGGAGTGCCTGCGCTGTCAAGGTGAGGGCACCAGTGTGTCCGGGAGGGGGGTAATATGGTAAAAACAAGTGGCTGGACCACCCCCTCCATCATCAGCGCCCTAGGTCAACCGGATGAAAATCACATCTGCTCCGACAGGGCCTCCAACAAACCAAAACTGCACTGGGACAGCCTACTGAGGCTCAATCATCACTGTAAGTGCCCGGAACTGAAAACAAACTATCCCATTGGACTCAGAAGGTCCAAATCTATCCAAGATGTGTACTCATACACCATATGAGTCTCTGTATGATCAAAATAAATATCCAATATACTGGAACAAGGCCAATAATAATGATCTGTAAATGACCAAACACTGCTGTAACCCAAGAATCATCATCATAACCCTGTAGCTGCTGCATAGAATCATCATGTATGTGTACATAGACCATATATCATCTATCCATATCATCATAAGTTCTAACATCTCATGTCCCATGGTCCTCCATGGTCAAACTAGGTCTAACCAAGACCAAATATAACTCAGGCCATCATCCAAGGCTGCTGCAAAGTGTCAAGGTTAATACATGCTCTACAACTTATTCAAATAGCAATTATAACACAGAGTAATCATAACTGGCGATCTAAATCCAAATGTATAGTGTCGTTAATTATTATTATTACTTAGACTAGACTTTCAGGATCATACTCACTTCATAGTTGTGATCAATTTGCTAGTGAAGGGTGAAGGCTAAATTAACTGGCTAGGCTAAGGGATGACTTGACTGACTTGACTTTGTGACACTTTGGCAAGGGAAAGGGAATACACACCATAGTATATACTGAATGAGCAATAACACAGGGAATGGCGGTGTCTCACAAATGGATGAGTTGTTTAAAGAGGGTTTATTCACCTTCATAGATGCGCACAATCCATAATACAAATAAGGCCAGCAATTGTTTAGATATAGCATTTAAGTTCCATTGCTTTTTGGGCCTAAAGTTTCCATAGCCTTGATCTATGTGTGTTTATAAACACATTGCATAGATTTACATTTATTTTAGGCTTTCTGCTGCAGGTGTGTTTTTAAGGCACTTGTTTACCTGAGCACTTCTAGGTGTGTCATGGACAGCTTGTTTACCTAGGTATTTATTTTCCAAAAGATATAACATTTTATTTTCATGGCCATTTTCATTTGGCATGCCTCTCATTCATGTGTGTTTAGAAACACATTGCATGAATGGGATTTTCATACAGGATATAGCATTTCATTTTTTCCAGATTTTGTATTCATGGCAGCACTAAAAGTTTCAGGTTTAGCCAACACAACTTAGTGACTAGGGGGAATTCCAAGGAACTCCAACTCACCATAGGTAAGTTTTGTCACCAACTCAGAGCCGAGACACAATAAACAGGGAAGCTCATCCAATACAGAGGCTACAGTGGGGAAAAGTCCTCCATGCCACTAGTCAAGTAGTAAGTCAGGGTGATAATCTAAAAGGTAGGCCATGGATGGATGAAGACAATGAATAATGGAGCCAACACTAGCAAGCCAAGGTATGGTTGAATGATCACCTCTATTCTCCCTAAGGAGGGTAAAACCAATGAGTATGAATAGTGAACTTCTAAGTCTGAGTAGGGACAATACAATATATATAATAGATCAACCAGGTCCAAATATCTATATGATCGCTAGATCATGACACTAAGTGCTAAGACATGCTATAAGAATAAGTATAAAAGCAATCTAACCATAACACCATGATATACCTGCTGAGTCATATACCTGAGAGCTCATCAACCTGTACCATCATCTGTCCTCTGAAACTGCTGTTGCAACTCTGGGCACTACTGACTGCTCTGTACCAATGGTATAATGGCTACATTGGTCATCTCTCTGAGTGTCCTGAAACTCAGTCATGGCATGGGGAATACAACTGCTGTCCACAATCTGATAGTGATCCAATATAGATGCTCATCTCAGCATCTCACCATAGGTAAGTTTTGTCACCAACTCAGAGCCGAGACACAATAAACAGGGAAGCTCATCCAATACAGAGGCTACAGTGGGGAAAAGTCCTCCATGCCACTAGTCAAGTAGTAAGTCAGGGTGATAATCTAAAAGGTAGGCCATGGATGGATGAAGACAATGAATAATGGAGCCAACACTAGCAAGCCAAGGTATGGTTGAATGATCACCTCTATTCTCCCTAAGGAGGGTAAAACCAATGAGTATGAATAGTGAACTTCTAAGTCTGAGTAGGGACAATACAATATATATAATAGATCAACCAGGTCCAAATATCTATATGATCGCCAGATCATGACACTAAGTGCTAAGACATGCTATAAGAATAAGTATAAAAGCAATCTAACCATAACACCATGATATACCTGCTGAGTCATATACCTGAGAGCTCATCAACCTGTACCATCATCTGTCCTCTGAAACTGCTGCTGCAACTCTGGGCACTACTGACTGCTCTATACCAATGGTATAATGGCTACATCGGTCATCTCTCTGAGTGTACTGAAACTCAGTCATGGCATGGGGAATACAACTGTTGTCCACAATCTGATAGTGATCCAATATAGATGCTCATCTCAGCATCTCAAATGTAGGGGAACTGGCTGAATAGTGTACTGGTATCAGAAAAGTAATGTATGGTAGCCCGGCTACTATATATGTGATAACAGAGCTCTTGAGACATTTTGCTTGGATGAGTGTTGTGATGATTGATGCCAATTGTTGATGTATTGATGAGCATTTTAGTGTTGTTATCCACCTTCTACAGCTGAATCGATTTGCAAGTTGAAAGTCCACTTGAGGAGGGGTGCACTTCTTGGAGTGGGAACTCCATACTTGGGTTTTTCCTCAAGGATTTCAAAGAGGGAGTTGAATCTACTGTTTTGTTATTCAATTTCTAATCATTTGTCTTTCAATTTGCTGTGTTAACTACTTATTTGCTGCAGATTTCTAATCTTTCATCTCTTGTGGCAGGTAGCTAGGGCGCACTTGCTCTCCAGCTGACTCAAACGCCTAGGAAAAGCGCTGGTTGCTCATCATTTGGATTCAGCAAGTGGTCTTCACACAACTATTCATCCATTTGCCTTTGTTTCAGGTATTCCTCTCATGCTCAATTCTCTAGTTAGATTTCTGGTGTGTTTGCCAAGAGAAAAACTCATATAAAAACCCAAAAAATTAATATTTCCTTTTCCCACCGTTAAAATCTTTAGTTCTTTAAAACCCACTTATTATTTGCCTTTAAATGCTTATATCTCAAGTTTAGTTAGATTTCGACTCCATTTACCCATTTTTAGGCACTGGTCTCTTGGTCAAAAACGCCCCTCTAGGGCATTTTTCTGTTTCTGCCTGTTGAGTGCATTTTGGGGTTATGGGTACTCTCTAATCTGTTCCGTAACATCATTTTGCCTCGAAGTACCAAGTTTCAGCAGCTAGAAATGCTTAGAAACACCTTTTTTTTACTGCCCTAGGTCCACATTTCTACTGTTTAGCTCATTCCCCTAGGGCTGTTCATTTCATTCGCTTGCTAATCTGTTTTTTGTGTCTTAAATCAGCCATTTAATTAAGATATGACTACTGGAATATGTATCTAAATAACTTATCTACCGCTGCCATGTATTGATAAATCATTATGGGCTTCATTTCCCCATAGGCAGGGTCTCTAATCACTATTCTAGCATTTTCTGTTTGCTGATTTAATTTCCAGCCTTCTAATTCTTCATTTCATTCATCTTTTATATGTGTGTAATCAGATATGAGTTGTTTTACTTAACATATCTTCTTACCCAGAGTCTTGATTCCACTAAGGCTGGAAGAACTCTCACCTTCAGTCATCCATTTTGTCTATTGCCTTGATCATCTTTGTTGGGTTTAGGGTGTCTGATTGTTGAGTCTCAACCTTCACTGGTTGAGAGGGTCTCCCCCTTGACTAGGCCAAGTGCCTTGTCTAAAGTGACTGCAGCCTCGTCCGGTGTGACTTCTGTCCCTTGGACAAAGGACTTGGCTGTTGTTGGTTACACCTGCCTAGCTGTGCTCCTCTACCGTCCCTATTGGGATACATGCACTAAGCAGCTAGAGTTTGTGTGATAACAGCCTCATTTGTATTATGGATTGTGCGCATCCATTTGTGAGACACCGCCATTCCCTATGTTGTTGCTTGTCCACTATATGCTATGGTGTGTATTCCCTTATCCATTTCCAAAGTGTCACGGTGTTAAGTCAGTAAGTCATCCTTTGACCTAGCCATGTTATTCTTAGCCTTCAACCTTCACTAGCAAATTGATCACAACTATGAAGTGAGTATGACCTTGAAAGTCTTGTCTGAGTAATAAATAATAATTAATGACCTATTATATTTGGATTTAAATTGCCAGTAATGATTACTTTTTGTTATAATTGCTATTTGAATGGACTGTAAAGCATGTTTTAACCTTTGACACCTTGCAGCAGCTTGATGACAGTTTGAGTTATATTTTGGTCATATTGACTTGGTCAAACCCAGTTTGACCAAAAGTCAACCACGAGACATGAGGTGGCAGACCTCAGATGTTACAGATAGATGATACATGGTCTGGTACAGGTCACCGTGGTGGGCTTATGCAGTGGTTTCAGGCTTAAGATGATGATTTGTGCTTCTCAGCACTTTTACAGATTATTATTATTTGGTCTGCCAGATATGATGAGCATTTATTTTGGACCATGCAAAGGACTATATGGTGTATGACTACACACTTTAGATGGATTTGGACCTTCTGAGTCCAATGAGACAGTCTGTTTTCAATTCCGGGCAGTTACGGTGACTTTTAACCTCAGTTGGCTATCCTAGTGCAGTTTTGGCTTGTCGGAGGCCCTGTCAGAGCAGAGCAGAGATATGATTGGTTCACCTAGAGCGTTATTGATGGAGCGGGTGGTCTAGCCACTTGTTATTACCATATTACCCCCCTCCCAGACAGCCTGGTGATCTTACTTTTTGGAGCCATGCACTCCAGGAGGCAGTTTGGGTAGTTTCACACTTCCCGAGGCAGTCCAGAAATGGTAAAAATGGCTACAGAGGAATTCGATTTGGGCTACTGAGGCAAGGTTATGGCATGGGATGATTTGTGATGATGAGTGGGATGTCTTCCACCTTCTCCAGCAATTTCAGCTTAATCGGGACCCACATCCATCACTTATGGCATTTTTTATGATTTCTGGAGCCTTCCAAGGCTCACGACTTTCCCAGAGAGGCACGATTTGGTGTCTACCATGATTATTTTTGGATATTATGCCATGGGGATTGACCAAAGGCATTAGAAATTACCCCTTGGACCCACCATGAGCTAGATCTTATATTTTATCATTATGATTTGGTGGGATCCCCTCTTCTAGGGCGAGTTTGTCCACGTATTGTTATATTTTATTATTGATCCATGTATTGTATTGTTGAGCTCATCTCAACCATTGATTAGATCTTTTGATCTTTTAATCTTAGCCACTCATTCAGAAAGTGGTTAGGATTGTGGCCTCTCTCCATCCTATTTAAAGGAGAGAGCTTCTCATTGTAAAGGAGACTTTTGGCTCTGGATTATTGGAATAGAGAATTATTATTGCATCTATCTGTTGTGTTGTGGTGAATGCTTTTGGAGTTCGTTCGTTGATTCTTCCTTTGCACTGGGTTTTTGGAGATCTTGCTTTGCTATCTTTTGTACCACGTTTTTGTCATCTACAAGTGGAGGCCGATTTGGTTTGAGGAGGACGTATTGGTAGGGGAGGACCCTCCCTACTTCTTCTTTAGATCTCTTCGTTGGTAACAGGGAGTATTACTGTCTTGGGACCTTCTATTTCATGTTATCACTTACCTTTCATTTGTATTTCCTCCATTGTTGTTCAACTAATTGAAATCGTTTTCCTTGGTTGACAGGAAGAGGAGGTCGCACTTGTGGGCTAGGGCATCATATCGGCAAGCAAAATCAACAATTTCTCATTTGATCTATGCGGGAGTCTTCCTCAACAAGAAGGCATCTACTTCCATCACTCAGGTATGATCTCAAGGTAATTTCTCATTCCATGATATATCCATTTGTCTAAATGCTTCAAACCCTCATAAGTTAAAACCCTCATTTTACATTTTCTCAGATCTAGCAAGATCTACTTGGCTTTTGGGTATAAAATTTAAAACCCACCTCTATAGCATCCACGGCAATTCGGATCTATAATTTGGTGTGGATTGGCCTTCATCTGACCCATTTCCCAAGGCAAAACAGTCTCTCCAAGGGAGGTCGCACTTCCTAGGAGGGGTGAGTTTGCTAAGATCTAGCACCTGGGTAGGTGAGATCCCACTTGATCCCTAATCTACACATTTGATAACCTACCCCTAGTGTGTCACTTCAGTGATTTTCACCTTGTGGGCCCCATTCCTCATTTTGAGGGTTGAGCCCCACTTGGGTCACTTTGTGATACATTTCAATCTCAGATCTACTGAGATCTAGCCATTGGATGACCTTAATTTTCAAGATCCACCTAGCTTGACACCTCAACATCCCTGATCTACAGTTTGGTGGACATTCGACTCCATTTGGCCCATTTCCCAAGGCATTGATCTTTCTCCAAGCTAATTCGACTTTCCTAGATTGTTGGGTTAACTTGTGGTTTGATCTTTGTTTTGTCTGCTTGAGCACCTTGACATTGTCATATCCATCCTTTAAGCTCATATTTAGTACTGGTTAGCCCCAATTTGGTCTTTAACTACCCTACTTTGGACACAGTTCCCAAGGCAATGGATTTTCTCATAATTGACTAGTACCCTAATCCTGGATATTACTTCAAACATCATAAGTCACTCACATATGCCTATTGGACCAAAGCTACACTGACTAACCCCTTGATCCAACCTACTACTCATCTTGTGACTTCATGCATAGATCTAGGGTTCACCATACACCTTACGTACTACATCTATATTTGATTCGATCTGGTCTTTTGGTCTGATCTCTCCTATCGGGAGTGGATCTGGGTCTCCCCCTTTCTTGTCTTGGGCTAGATAACATAAAGTGAAGATTGCCTCGATTGGCATGACAACCATCCATTGGGAGTCTAGGTTATCTTGGTTGCACCTCTTTGGTTGCCCATCCCTCCCCTCTACCATCCATCTTGGATCTATCTTTAGGGGCAACTACAATCTAGGTGATAACAGGTCCCTGAACTAGAAGCCGAAGAGG
The DNA here is from genome assembly GCA_027924585.1 of Larix kaempferi. NCBI lineage: Eukaryota > Viridiplantae > Streptophyta > Pinopsida > Pinales > Pinaceae > Larix > Larix kaempferi. Next base: position 3,439,803 of record BSBM01000142.1, read on the forward strand.
ATAAATCCCGATGGAAGAAGAATGATGCTAAAGCAAGAAGGATTCTTGTGGATTCAGTGAGAGACCATTTGGTTCCTCAAATCTCAGGAAAGAAGAATGCTAGGAAAATGTTCAAGACCATTATGAAGCTGTTTGAACACACTAGCCTAAATGTAATAATGACTTTGAGAAACCAGCTCTCAAATATGAAGATAGCAAAGTTCGAATCCATTGCCTCATACTTTATGAGGATCACAGAACTCAGAGACAAGCTCAGCACCAGTGGAGATCCTATTAATGATAAGAAGCTTGTCCTTCACACTCTAAATGGTCTTCCACCATCATGGGAGTCTTTTATCCAAAGCATAAGTGGTAGATCCAAACTACCAAAGTTTGACAAGCTTTGGGCAGATTGCTCTCAGGAAGAGACAAGGATTGCAGCACGTCAAAGACTCCATGGTACTCCACCTGAAGAGAACCAAGCTTTTGTTTCTCATACCAAGAAAGGTAAGGGAAAAGGAAAGAAGTTCTACAATCACAAGCACCAAGAAAGGAGATCAAGTCCACCTCCAAATCAGAAGAAGGAGAAGAGGGATTTGTCTCAGATACAATGCTACAAGTGCAAGGGATATGGTCATTATGCAAATAAGTGTCGAAGTTCTAACAAAAGAAAGTATGAATCCTCAACTGCTGATGTAGAAGAGGATCATCATCGCAAGAAGCAAAGGGATGATGATCGTTCGGAGTTCCTCTTCTAGAAGATCAGGAATGCAAGAACATAGATCTCTTATGGTTCCCACAAGAAGGCAGTGGGAGTCGACACACCAAAACAATAAGAGATAAGTATCTTGTTTTCTTGCTTAAATAGATCTGTTTTTATCTTATATGTTTTTTTTATATGCAGATATAATGTGTTGAGTATTTAATATAGTTTACCCTGTTATATTATGCATATGAGCTACACAACATTTCTTAAAGTTAGTCTAGATGATATCTCCCTCCTACATGCTTAGGGTAGTGCACACTCTTGATAGCATGTTCTAGTGGAGATAACAGACATCTAGATACTTCCCAGAAGTGTTTGATAGACATGTTCATGATTGTTGTGATAAAGTATTAGCTAAGATGCCTGTGTAAACTATTTGTTTTTTCATTTGATTATAAAATGTCACTGATCTTCAGTCGAGATTTGACTTGTAGGGAAAAGACCATGTGATTTGGCCTACAAGAGAAGACTTGTTCCGATGGACATATGAATCCCGTTGATGTTCAGCAAGAAGCTTCCTGGAATATGACTCTCAGCTTAGAAGGATAACCTCGGAGGAAGCTTTCACAAAAGTGAAACCAGAAGTAAGCCACCTTCAGATATTCGGCTGTTCAGTCTTTATACATGTGCCCAAGTTGGAACCTTCAGGCAAGAAGGGAACCTTTGTAGGATACAGTGAGTCTTCAAAGACTTACAAAATCTACATCCCAGGGTCCAGACAGATTGAAGTCAGTAGGGATGTGACCTTTGAAGAAGAATTAGCTGTCAGGAAAGGAAGAGGATCAGACATGGAGATCGATGATGAAATGATAGAACCAAAGGAGATAAGATCATCTCCCCCTCTAGTTCAAGAGGGTGTTAGCAGAAAAGGATGAACCTATCAATTCCATTGATCCAGTTGATATCCCCATAAATGTTGCAGTAGGTCGGAAAAGACCTAGATGGGCACAACAAACTTAGCATGGAGCATATGGGAAATACAAGGCCATATTTGTTGCCAGGAGATTCTCTAAGAAAGAGGGAGTCGATTATGATGATACTGTTATCACCAAACTTGTAGTTGCCCCTAGAGATGGATCCAAGATGGATGGCAGAGGGGATGGGCAACCAAAGAGGTGCAACCAAGATAGCCTCGACTCCCAATGGATGGTTGTCACGCCAATCGAGGCAATCTTCACTTTATGTTATCTAGCCCAAGACAACAAAGGGGGAGACCCAAATCTATTCCTGATAGGATAGATCAGACCAAGACACTAGATCAAATCAAGTATGGATGAACTACGTAAGGTGTATGGTAAACCCTAGATCTATGGATGAAGTCACAAGATGAGTGATGGGTTGGATCAAGAGGTTTAAGTAATGTAGATTTGGTCCAACTTGATTATGTGAGTGACTTAGGAGATTTAAAACAAGATCTAAGATCAGGGTACTAGTCAAATATGAGAAAATCCACTGCCTTGGGAACCGTGTCCAATGCAGGGTAGTTAAGGACCAAATTGGGGCTAACCAGTTGATGAGTGGATATGACAATGTCTAGGTGTTCAAGCAATAAGACAAAGACCAAACCACAAGCAAACTCAACAAACTAGAAAAGTCGTGAGGGCTTGGAGAAGGATCAATGCCTTGGAAAGTGGGCCAAATGGAGTCGGATGTCCACCAAACTGTAGATCAGGGATGTTGAGGTGTAAAGCTAAGTGGGTCTTGAAAATTAGGATCATCCAATGGCAAGATCTCAGTAGATCTCAGATCTAAGATGTATCACTAAGTGACCCAAGTGGGGCTCAACCCTCAAAATGAGGAATGGGGCCCACAAGGTGAAAATCACTAAAGTGACCCACTAGGGGTAGGTTATCAGCAGTGGAGATTAAGGATCAAGTGGGATCTCACCTACCCAGGTGCTAGATCTAGCCAAACTCACCTGTCCAAGAAGTATGACCTCACTTGGAGAGGCTAATTTACCTTGGGAAATGGGTCAGATGAAGGCCAATCCACACCAAACTATAGATCTGAATTGCCGTGGATGCTATAGAGGTGGGTTTTAAATGTTTTACCCAAAAGCCAAGTAGATCTTAATAGATCTAATAAAATGTAAAATGAGGGCTTTAACTTATGAGGGTTTTCAGTCACTTGACAAATGGATAGATCATGGAATGAGAAATTTACCTTGAGATCATACCTGAGTGATGGATGAAGATGCCTTGTTGTTGAGGAAGATTCCCGCAGAGATCAAATGGAAGATCTTTGATTTGCCTTGCTTGAAATGATGCCCTAGATCCACACGTGCGCCCTCCTTTACCTGTCAAACCAAGGAAAGTCGATTCAATCAAAATGATCAAGCATGGAGGAAATACAAGTATAAGCGAATGATATCATGAAATAGAAGGTCCTCGGACAGTAATACTCCCTGTTACTGACGAAGAAACCCAAAGAAGAAGCAGGGAGAGTCTTCCCCTACCAATGCGTCCTCCTTAAACCAATTCGACCTCCACCTGTAGATGACAAATTTATGGAACAAAATCGATAGCAAGAGAAATCTTCAATAAACTAGTGCAAAAGAAGAATCAATGAACGAACTCCAAAAGCATTCACCACAACACAACAGATAGATGCAATAGTATTTTTCTATTCCAATAATCCAGAGCCAAAAGTCCCTTTACAATGAGAAGCTCTCTCCTTTAAATAGGATTGAGAGAGGCCATAATTCTAACCACTTTTTGAATGAGTGGCCAAGATTAAAAGATCAAAAGATCTAATCAATGGTTGAGATGAACTCAACAATACAATACATGGATCATAATAAAATAATACATCAAATGGACCAAATCTCCCTAGGAGAGGGGGTCCCACCAAAAGTGAATAATAAAACATAAGATCTAGCTCATGGTGGGTCCAAGGGGTAATTTCTAACACCCTTGGTCAATCCCCATGGCACAATATCCAAAAATAAATAATCCAGACACCAAATCGTGCCTCTCTGGGAAAGTCGTGAGCCTTAGGACGCTCCAGAAAATCATATAAAATGCCAAATGTGATGGGTGTGGATCCCACTGAAAGCTTAAACTATTGGAGAAGGTGTGGAAGACATCCCACTCATCATCACAAGTCATCCCATGCCATAACTTTGCCTCAGTAGCCCAAATCGAATCCTTCAGTAGCCATTTTCACCATTTCTGGACTACCTCGGGAAGTGTGAAACTGCCCAAACTGCCTCCTGGAGTGCCTGCGCTGTCAAGGTGAGGCCACCAAGCTGTCTGGGAGGGGGGTAATATGGTAATAACAAGTGGTTGGACCACCCCCTCCATGCACAGCGCCCTAGGTGAACTCATCAACTCTCTGCTCTACTCTAACAGGGCCTTTGATAGGCCAAAACTGCACTAGGATAGCCAACTGAGGCTAAAAATCATTGTAACTGCCCGGAATTGAAAACGGACTGTCCCATTGGACTCAGAAGGTCCAAATCTATCTAAGATGTGTACTCATACACCATATAGACCTCTGCATGGTCAAAAATAAATACTCATCATATCCGGCAGACCAAATAATAATAATCTGTAAAAGTGCTAAAAAGCACAAATCATCATCATAAGCCTGAAACCACTGCATAAAACCATCATGGTGACCTGTACCAGACCATATATCATATATATGTATCATCTGAGGTCTATCCATCTCATGACCTGGTATTTCCCCTTGGGTTGATCTTTGTCTTACTGCTTGAGCACCTAGATACTGTCATATCCATCTATCAAGCATAGCTAGAAAGCCCTAACTGTCAGATCTCTGATTTGGGACACTTTCCCTGTTTTAAGGGTCACGTTTCCCAAGGCAATTGATTTTGACCATTTGAAACTAGCTTTGAATCCTGGAATCATACTTAATCCTTGAATCACTATGTGTCATCTTTCACTATCATATCATACATTTCCCAAGCCTCCATAGTGGTCCTAATTCCTCATTTCTAGGGTTCCACACCTATCACCTTACGTTGTTCATTAGATTGATTTGATCTAGTGATTGGGTTGATCTCTCCTATCGGGAGTAGATCTGGGTCTCCCCCTTGCTATCTTGGCTTTGATAGCAAAAGCAAAGAGTGCCTTGGTTGGCGTGACAACCATCCATCTGGGAACCAAGGCCCTCTTGGTTCACTCTAGTTGCCTATCCCCTCTGGCTCTACCATCCACCTTGGATCCACCTTTAGGGGCAACTACGAGATTGGTGATAACAGGTACCTGCAAACACCAAGCAAATACCCTCCTACAACCTTTATAGCAGAGATCAATGCCTTAGATGGAGTCGAAAAAACTAATGATGAAGACACTGAAATCAAATCAGGAGTTATTTCAATGTACGAGCTTCCTATCAGCAAACATTTTAGAATTTAAAAGACAACTGACAGGTCTGATCCTCAACTATATATATATATATATATATATCAGCAGACTGTTAGGGCTTTATAGCCAGCATTCATTAGTGTTAAATGTAGCTAACAAATCTATTAAGTATCCATAAACAGTTCAGATTTTTAGGCTAGCAAATAGGACTGGTTTTCAACTAGCAAACAACTTAAATTTATCAGGTTTATACGAGCAAACAGATCTGCAAAAAGTACTGAAGAAACCCTAATTCTGCAAATTTCATGTTTCCCAATGCAAGTGCCCAGATTGGGATGCCCTTCCAGATTCGTGGATAAATCCACTAGAGCGAATTTAGAGGGTGGACCAGAATTACGAAATTTCAAATATTTTTTGTTTTGAATTTTTAGGGTTTTTGGGGGGTTTTTTATGTATAAAATTGTAGTGAAAATAAAGTACAATAAATGCCGAAAAGAAGAGTAAAAGGATGACAAGAAAAGGGGAAATGATTTTTGTCTCAATCGCTACGGCATTAAGAGATCTATGGTGAACATCCCTCTCTTGAAATGTCCTTCAAACACTTGCAAGCTAGGGCATCGCCTAGCAACCCCTAGGGTTTGGTAGGAGACCCTAGCTAGGGAAAATGAATAAGTCCAAGGCCCTAATAACAATAGAGAACACCTATGCAGGACGTTCCCTCAATACAAAGTTGACAGAATATTGATAGAAGCCCTAACAATTTAGAAAAATGCCCATAAACCACCATTTAACCTAGCTAGGAGCATAACTTACCAACATTCAACAAGAAGCAGCAAAGAAGAACCTTTAGGTCACACTTGTGCATGAGTTAGTCCAACTAATCTAGCATCAACCATGTAAATGTATAAAAAGAAGCCCTAGAATACCATTCATCCACCTTCAAGCCAAAAAAGACATCCCAAGAGAAGTGTGCATCACCTTAGAAGCTCATTGAGTAGGACCAAAAGAGAAAAATACATGTTTAAACCCTTGTCTTATGATTTTACAATGATGTGAGGATAGCTATTTATACTTTTCATCCTCTACTTTTTTAATTTTGAGCCTACAAATCTAAAATAAAGTTAAATTAAAAATATATTATTTTTTACGGTAAATTTCCCCACAAGTTGGGAAATAAGCCCTAAATAGACACAAAATAGCGGAATAGACTAAAATAAGGCGTCACTTAATGAAATAGTGATTCAAAGGGGGACGCCATGCCCCAACTAACCCCAAAATGATGCTTGTCCCTCAACGCCCCCCTTTACAAGCTTGTAGGCTCAATGGTGGAAGGATGACGTCATAGGGAAAAACACTAGAGGGGTTTCTGAGTGCTAAAATCAGGTCCAAGTGGGTGAAGGTGGTATGCTAGATAAGGGAAAACACTAAACAGCCATTTACAAGACGCAATCACCTGTGCATAACAAAAACCAAGGTGGTCATGTGCCCCAGTGGGTCATGCAGCTCTGCTAAAAGTGGGACAATGGTCTAGCAAGTATCCCTCCAGGATCATGAAGAAAGCATAGAAATGCCAAGGGTATACTGATAGTACTGCTCTGCATGGTCTAGCTACCTCTGACTGTACTCTGCCAATGATCATCATAGACAATGAATGCTCATCTCATAAAAAAAAGGACTGGCTCTGGCATGGGACAATTGATCTGGAATGAATAGTAAGCTACTATAAATGTGATAACACCTCCTTACACTAAATTAGTGCTCCAAAATTGAGGATGGAATGCTTTATAGGAGTGATGCTGTGATATGATGCCTTGATAATTAAGTCGCTACAGTGATATGTGAATGTAGAAAAGGTATCGGCGGTCGTTCCAAGTGGAAAGGTAGTTATCTAGCCAAAGTTACACAAAATGTTTGTGAAATTTATTTGTTAAGACTGAAACTACTGCAATTAAGATAAATTGAACGCATCAAGTAAAAGAAAGAATGTGTGTTTTAATGGAGAAATATGACATCCGCCCTATCTATATATATTTTAGTCCATACCCCCTCATGTTCTAGATTGACCCAATCTATTGTAGGATGGCCTGAAATAAATGTAGGCTCGCTGCTTCTTTAAATGCAAGCTGGGTCTACATTAATGTTACTTGCCTTCTTTAAATGACTATACTCAATAAATTTACAGTAGTCTTTCTCTTTATTACAAAAATATTCATTCTTTTCTTTGAAGTAAGGCTGTCTTCTAAAATGCTCAAGATGCAATTTTCTTTTTCATTATTTAGGTGAGCTGTTTTATGTTGGACCATAACAATAACATCGTGCTATTCTCAGGCAAACTTAAAAATCCCGTCTACAGGTATGGCAGGCTCTTATGGCTCCTCCTCAATTCCTAGGATATGATCATGACAGTAAGTTGGCATTAATAGTTTAGCTGAAAAGTAACCACGGTGTGGTATGCTCTCAAACAAATATGGCCATGTTGATGGGACTTTTAATTTAACACACCTAGAGTTTTCTGTGATGTTTGAGGACATTCATATGAGAGAGAATAATAGATTCTTTTGACTCTATAATTGCGTCTCTAATTAGGATGTCTTCTAGAAAGCGGGGTTGTATTCAAAAACTGCAGGGTGCTTCACTATCCAGCTTGAATATATAGTGAATATATAGTATTGGTTGAGGTGAATTTAGTTTAATCCCTTGCAAATTATAGCAATGCTAATTCAAAGGGATTAGTAAATATAGAAGCAGCACATTTATGTTCTCCAGAACCACAAAAACATGGATTCAAAACCTGAACATGTTTGAGCATCAACCGAACACAAAAATTATCCAATACCTAAAGAAGAAATGAACCAACAGACTTTAGATATTCACTAGTTTTATACTACTAATGATGCAAGAATTTTCTCACTTTCCTAATTACAGAAACAGAGACTGAAAACAAAACCTGAAAGACAGCCCCACCATTGATTTCAGCTTGCAAGCTTAAAGATCGTAGAAGTGACATAATGGCTATTTCATCTTCTCCTCGATCCAATATATCCCCTAGCTGGACCAGTACCTGCAATCAGAAATTAAATAGATATCGATTCCTATCAGTAGAAAGCAAAACACAACAACTGGAACATTCCTTTCTATTTCATTATTCTTAGGTCAAAAAAGTACTATTTCCATTAAAATAACAGAACTCTAATAGAGAAGAGCTCAACAGAAAATCATACATATCCACGTGATATCCTAATTAAATCCTAAACATGACCACACAATTTCCTGCCAATAACTTCAAAAGTTTAAAGTTTTATTCCATAATGGAATCCACTTCTACCCTTGTTGCTTGATAACAGTGTTGTTCAGCTATTTTAATCCACAACGACACTCCACAAATAGAAAAACATGTACAGAGTAGTAAGCACAGATTTGTTAACCAAGTTCTTTTATTTTAGGAGAATGCTACATATATTAATACAAGAAAAAACATGTTACACGAGAACAAAATAACAAAACGGCATTAAGAACGTTCTTAGATTACATTGAGATATGTTCACAATCTCTCACATCTCTCCAAATGAGAGCCTTTGACTCTGAACTGTACAGCCAATTAATCAAAAAGACATTCTCAAAACACTCAAATAGTGAACTAGGACCCACTAATAAGTTAATAACAGACTCACATCTGATCTTCCAGATTACATACAACCAAATGATTTTAATACAATGGTACACTCTGGAATCCACTTCTACCCTTGTTGCTTAATAACAGTGTTGTTCAGTTATTTTAATCCACAATGACACTCAACAAATAGAAAAACATGTACAGAATAGTAAGCACAGATTTGTTAACCAAGTTCTTTTATTTTGAGAGAACGCTACATATATTATTATATTAATACACGAAAAAACAAGTTAGAAGAGAACAAAATAACAACTCACATCCTACCTAAACAGCATTAAGAATGTTCTTAGATTACATTGAGATATGTTCACAATCTCTCACGTATCTCCAAATGAGAGCCTTCGACTCTGAACTGTCCAGCCAATTAATCAAAAAGGCATTCTCAAAACACTCGAATAGTGAACTAGGACCTGTTATCACACAACTTGTAGTTGTCCCTAAAGGTATCCCATCCGGGATGGTAGAGGAGGTGGACAACTAAAGAGGTGACCCAAGAGATGCCACAATTCCCAATGCAAGCTGGGAGTCACAATAACCGAGGCACTCTTCACTTTAGATCAAGACCAAGGGGGAGACCCTAGCCAACCAATGAAGATTAGCTAACACAAAGGTTCCTAGGGAAATGTGTAGGTGAGGTTACGGAAACCAATGCATGAGTTACATTAAGTGGACCCAAGAGTTAAGTATGGTTGAAGAGGCTTAGGATGTGACAAGTGTTCAACCAATGTATGATTTAGGCCACTTATTGAAGCTCAATGGATAGATCTAGCACCATAAAAATACACAAGTGGGGCCCACTTCCTTAAAATAGGGAAAATGGTCCAAGATGGGTCCACTTGGACAAAATTAATGGAAGATGGTACTAGAGGGGCTCTATGACATGGATCTATGGATAGACCAAGAAATAAGAGCACCCAAATGTGGGATCTAGCAAAAGCCACTAACCCCAAGAAGTGTGAATTGCCCCGAGGGAGACTAGTGCCTTAGATCAAGGGCCAAATGGAGTCGGATGTCCACCAAAATGTAGATAGGGGTAGTCAAGGTGCACAGCAAGGTGGGTTTTGAAGATCAAGAGCATCCAATGGCTAGATCTGAGTAGATCTGAGATTCAAAATGCATCACCAAGTAACCCAAGTGGGGCTCAATCCCTCAAAATGAGGAATGGGGCCCACAAGGTGAAAATCAACAAGGTGAAGCACTAGGGGTAGGTTATCAAGGTAAATCTATGCAAATCAAGTGGGATCTCACCTACCCACAACTTGGAACTAGCCCCAATAGCTTCCCTCAAGGAGTGCGACCTCCCTCAAGGAGGCTAATGTGCCTTGGAAAGTGTGACAAATGGAGGCCAATCCACACCAAACTATAGATCCGAATTGTCGTGGATGCTATAGAGGTGGGTTTTCAATATTTTCCCCAAAGCCAAGCTAGATCCAAGTAGCTCTAGAAAAATATAAAAATGAGGGTTTTAATCAATTCGGGTTTTCGGATCTAAGAGAGTAGATGGATAGGATAGTAGAAATTCATACCTCATGGAACATACCTAGAAAATGAAGATGGAAGAGGCTTGAGATGAGGATTACTTCCCACAAAGATCAAATGCCAAACTTTGATGAGCCCTTCTTGCCAACGTTTTGCCTCCTTCAACCAAATCAATTTCCCTATTCCTATCAATCAAGGACACAAAGATCAATCAATCAACCAAGAATGGGATGAGATGCAAACTAGATATGAGAAACATGAATTGTTGGTACAAAGACAAAACAACTCCTTGTCACCCAAAACATCCTCTTGAAGCTTGAAGGGTAGGCCTCCCCACCAATTCACACTCTTCAAAAATCACCTTCTTTGCCTACAAAACAATGTTAGTTGAAGATAAAATCAAGATGGCCACCAATGTCTGTCAGTGCAGAGGAAGAAGCATTTACAATCACCACAAGCCTTCCAACTTCAAGATCCAAGATGCCCAAGAAGGTATTTTTATTCCAATAGCCAAGAGCCAAAAATCCCTAAATGAATTTTACAATGAGGGGGGTGTCCTCCTTATATAGGATATTAAAGACCAAAACCCTAGATCTCAAAACCACTTTTTGAAATGAGTGGTTGAGATTAAAAGATCTCACAACATAATCAATGGCTAAGATGAGCCTACAATATATCACATGGATCACTCAAAGAGAGTGTGGCATCATCCCTCAAAAAGACTCATGGAGGGTGACGTCATCACTAGGAGGGGGCTAAAACACATGGGCCCACCTCATATGACATGGACATGACTCAAGAAGCTCATGGTGGGGCTAGGAGGCATCAATCCTTACTAGCTCATCCCCATGGCACAATAATATAAAATAATATGTCCAAAATAATACAAATGATCAAATCTTGTCCTCAAAATCTGTGAGAGACATGCAGTAAAAGCCTCCTGTGGCCTCTGTGGACCCCACTGACTGATGATATCTGGCTGGAAGATGGGGGGTTCACCCTGGAAAACCTCTGTAAAGACCAAATGCCAAAACCTTGCCTCAGTTGCCCAAATCGAATTCCTCAGTGACCCTTTTATTCCATTTTTAATCTGCCTCGGTAACTGTGAAGCTGCCCAAACTGACACCTAGAGTGCCTGCGCTGTCCAACTAAGCCCACCAGGCTCTCTAGGAGGGGGGTATAATGGTAAAATCAAGTGGCTGGACCACCCCCTCCTCATACAGCGCCCTAGGTGAACTGGCCTCTCATGCCTCTGCTGGTCAGGCTGGGAAAACAAGCCCAAAACTGGTCAACAAGTGGATAATTGCATCTATTCCTGTCAGAAGTGCCCAGAACTGAATGATAAGTGTCTCAATGGATCCAGAAGACCCAAATCTACTAGAAATGTGTACACATACACCATGGGTTGACCTGAGGGGTCAACAATAGGGTCCACCACATCCAGACAGTGCATAATCTGATGATCTGGAAATAATAATAAATATGTTGAATTGCATCAACCATCATCTGAATCATATGTCCACCATATGGTATCATCAACAAGATTATGTGGGACCATCAATCATCATCCATAGGTATACATGGTCCACATCATCACGGATCCCAAGAATGACCATAGTCAAACTAAGTTTGACTAGGTCAAAATATAACCAAGGACAAATTATATCAATAGACTAAGACATGTTCCTCTAATCATACTCACAGCTTAACTTAAAGTACATCATCATTCCATGGCGGTTTAATAAATATAGATATTTAATGTTATTTATACTTTACTTGCACAAGAGATTTAGTGACAGACTCACCCATTGGACATGGTCTCACTGCTAGCTAAGGGTGAAGGCTAAGACAAGGTTGGGCAAAGGGGATGACTTGACCAAACTCAACTAGGTGACACTTTGGACGGGGAAAGGGGAGGCTACACTTTGTGCCGAACAAATAACACGGGGAAGGGTTGTGCCTCACAAATGCATAAGTTGTTTAGAGAGTGTTTACTCAACTTAGGCATCATGTCTACATCGAGCTGATCTAGGTTCATTAGGATCATTCATTTCATTTCAGGGCCTTTTTGGCCTACATAACCCTTCGAATTTCAGATGTGCTAAGAAGCACAACTAGTTAAAACTTTCATCTAGGGCATGTTTATACATATACAAGGTCAGCAATAATAGATATAACTTTTGAGTAACATTTGCTTTTTGGACCTTTTCTATACTCTTCAAGGAGTATTTTAACATTTCATTGCTCTTGCCCTTTACTCACGTGTGTTAAGAAACACATTCTAGAGTTTACAGTTTCCATGGGCAAATTTATAAGAGCTTTCAGTTTTAGCCAACAACATCTCAAGTGACTAGGGGGTCTTCTGCCAGTGCCAAACATCGAGACAACCGACCAAAATGATTTAGGCCTACAATCCAACTCACGAAAGGCAAGTTCTGTTACCAACTCAGAGCCAAGACACTAACAAACATGGATGCGGTCCAACACAAAGGTAGTAATAGGGAAGTCCTCAGTATCAAAAAGTCAAGAGAGGCAAATCAAAGATGAAAGCCAAATCGGGAAGGTCATGGATGGATGGAGTCAAATGAATGTGGTGCCTAAGCTAGCAGACAAGAATGTCAATAAAGACCATATCTATGCATAGGAGGGTAATACAACCGGTGAGTTTTGTCAGGAAACCTAAGTGTGCAATAATGCATCCTCCATCATCCAAGATATTCAATTTTAGTTTTAAATAATATTGCCATGTCCTGAATCATATACCAAGCTAATGCTATGAAGATGACTAAAGCAACAAGATAATAATCCATAGTCAATAATCAGAAGTCCATAGGTCATATCACATCATAATAATAATCGTCAAAAATCATCTGAAACACTGTTGCAATAACATCACTGGGCACTGAACTAAAACTGTATGGAACAAAGGGTCACATCGATCATCAAATCTGAGCTCCCAAGGCTCAGCCTTGGCACAAGGTCTAACAAAAGTTTGATATACAATACTGCTCTGATCATGAGTGATCTCAAAATACAAGCTCATCATAGCCGATCTCTTTAAAATCCAGCTCTGAAATGTGCAGATATCTACTCAGCAAGGATAGTAGCCCTACTACTATGGTGTGATAACAGGACCCACTAATAACAGACTCACATCTGATCTTCCAGATTACATACAACCAAATGATTTTAATACAATGGTACTGTTATCACACTACTTGTAGTTGCCCCTAAAATGATGGATCATATACAGCATGGTAGAGGGGATAGGCAACCAAAGAGGTGAACCACGAGAGCCTCAATTCCCAAAAGGATTAGTTGTCACGCCAATCGAGGCACCCTTCACTTTATATTATCAAAGCCACAAATAGTAAAGGGGGAGACCTTGATCTACTCTCGACAGGAGAGATCTAATCAGATCACCAGATCAAGCTATGGAAATAGGGTACGTAAGGTGATATGTGGAGAACCCTAGATTTAAGGAAATAGGGTCACTGTGGAGGCTTAAGAAAGATAAGATTTGATTTAAGGTGTTTAGACACAGTGACTTAATGATTAAAAATGATTCCAGGATTCTACTGCTAGTACAAATGATCAAAATCAACTGCCTTAGGAAACATGACCCTTAAAACAGGGAAAGTGCCCCAAAGAGTAGATCTGATGGTTTAGGATTTCTAGCACAGCTTGGATGAAAGATCTAACAGTGTTAAAGTATGCAAGCTCACAAACGGGCATCAAACAACAAGGAAAACAGTCAACTTAGGGAATGCGCAAGGGTAGAGAGATCAGTGCCTAGGGAGATGAGCCACAAGGAGTCCCTCAAGGGTGACGCCCTTGAGAACCCACCTTGGGTTTTGCCTAAGGTGAAATACCCAGAAATGGTTTTGCGGTAAACCAAGTTGTTTGAGCCAGAGAATTTTCCGATTAATTTTAATGAGGGTTTTAACAGTAAAATGAAATGGCCAATGGATTGGAACCCAAAATACTTGAATCAAGAGTAGATCTTACCCGGATAATCTTGCGGATGCCTTGATGATGATGATCTATGCCTTCCCAATCAATTTGAAGCATTTTGAATGAGTGTCCCAATCAATTTGAAGCATTTTGAATGAGTGTCCAAGTGAAATCAATTTTCCCAGAGAAGCCAATGCGCCCTCCTCTCCCGCACAACAAACTACCTAAGTTAGATTTGAAGCATCAAGAGAAAATGACTATAGCAACAAGAGACATATCAAGATGAAATCAAAGATCACAATGATACTATTGAAAACCCCCTGATATAAGCAAATTCAAAGGAGACGAGTTGAGGAGCCCCCTGCAAAAACGCCCAAGTGGAGTCGCCCTCCTGTAGACAAACACTGTTTCCACAATATATTTGGATTCACCACAAAATCTCAAATGCTAGGTGACAATAGACTTTACAATCAACATCTAAGAGCATCACATCAAAGAAGATCCAAGAACCTCTGCAAATAATTCTTCTATTATCAAATTCCAGGAGCCAAAGGTCCCTTTACAATGAGAGGGTCTCTCCTTTAAATAGCAATGGGAGAGACCAAAACCCTAACCACCATTTTAATGAGTGGCTAAGATTAAAAGATACATAAGTTCTAATCAATGGTTGAGATGAGCTCAACATAAAGTACATGGATCAACTCAAAAATATAAGAGGGTGCACTAGACAAATCGCCCTAGGGGGGACGTCCCACATAAAGTGACTAGGAAACATAACAATAAGCTCATGGTGGGTCTAGGAGGTTTACTCATCACTCTCTAGTGTGTCCCCATGGCACAATAATATAAAGTATATCATCAAAGTACAATAATGTGACCACATGACCAATCCGTGCCTCCTCAAAAGCACAATAAAATCACAAAATATGAGCTTGGAAAGTGTGTGGACCCCACTAACTGCTGTAACTGCTCTGGAAGGTGTGGGAGATGTCACACACATGATCAAAATCATCCTCATGCCCTTTCCTTGCCTCAGTAGCCCAAATCGAATTCCTTTGTAGCCATTTTACCATTTTTTATTCCTCTGTAAATCATTTGTAAAGGATAAAAATGCATGTAGCTCACTATCTAGTCACCTGGGGCCAAAACTGACTACACTAACATGTCCGAGCGTATGGAAATATAGTAAAAACAAGTGGTTGGGCCCCATACTCTCTCTGTAGCACCCTAGGTGAAAGGAATAAAAATCCAAACTGCTCTGCCAGGCCATTTTTAATGGCAAATCTTCACCAGAATGATAAACTAAAGAATACCTTAACTGAAACTACTTGGAACTACAAACTGAGTATCCCAATGGACTCAGAAGATCCAAATGTACTAAGAATGTATACTCATACACCATGTGGATAACTATATAAGCATATAATATCATAACCATGCCCAGACAGATAAGAAATAATAATCTGTAAATGATCAAAATCATAAAAAATATCCCATATCATCATCTGAAACCTGTCGCTGCTGCATGGAACCACCTGGTGGGCAATGTAAGACCATATATCATCAATCTCTAACATCACTGGTCTAATACATCACATGTCCTGTGGTTGACTTGGTCAAACTGGGTTTGACCAAGTCAAACTGACCAATAATATGACTCAGGCTGAAACATCAAAATGCTGCAAGTGTAACTAGTTATGATATGCTTCACTAATCATTCAAATAGCAAGATTGTAAACATAAAGTAGTACTTGAATGGCAGTTTAAAACAAGATATTCAATATAAACTTCATTAATAATAATAGTTCATAACAGAACCTCAAGGATATACTCACTTCATGGTTGTGATCAATCTACTAATAATGGGTGAGGGTGGATAAATACAAGGCTAGGCTAAGGGATTACTGTACAAACTTCACACTGTGATACTTGGGATGTAGGAAAGGGGATACACACTCAAGCATATGCTGGACAAACAATAACACAGGGGATGGCAGTGTCTCACAAATGGATAAGCTATTTGGGAAGTGCTTATTCAACCTTGACAGATGTCTACAACTCACATACAAGTTGATTCAGCTCCATGAGGATCTTTTCTAGAGCCGCCATGACGAGGTGTCCGGCTAACCGTAACTTGAGACTCTAGGGGACACTTAGAATTAGTTGTCCCTTACTCCATCTCACATCACAACTCGTAGGCTCCGTGAGGAAATAATCATTACATTCAAATAAGGCCAGCAATATTTGGATTTAGCATTTATTAAACCATTGCTTTATTTGGGGCCTTTCATTTCATTTCCATGGCCAACAGTCTTTAAATTTGGCATTTATTTATCCACTGCTTTTATTAAGCCTTTAGATATCCCATTAAGGGGATTTACATTTCATTAATTTTACATTTCCATAGCCCTTACTTCATTTGTGTTTAGAAACACAGTTTTTATTGAATTTCATTTCAATGGGCTTTCATAAGATATACAATAGTTTCCACATACATGTAATGATGGTAGTACTATCTGTTTGAGGTTTAGCCAGCACAACTTAGGCAACTCAAAGCCGAGACACAAATTAAACAGGGAAGCTTATCCAACAAAGAGGCTAGAGTGGGGGAGTCCTCCATATCACAGGTTAAGATGTAAGTCAGGATAAAACTAAAACTGGAAGGTAGAAGATGGATGGAGATAGTGAAAATGATGCCAAGACTAGCAAGCCATATAATGGTGGGAATGATCACCTCCATTCTCCTAAGGAGGGTGAAACCAATGAGTATATACAAGAACTTCACAATTCTAAGCAAGCAAGACTATATAGATATAAGTTAACAACCATGTCCATAATATATAAGTAGACCGCCAGGTCATGACCACTAAATGCTAAATCAAGCTACAAGAATGACCAACAAAGCAATAATAAACTAATACACAATCATATACATGCCTGATCATATACCTGTACCAATCACCTGAATCATCAACTGTTAACTGGAAACTGTTGCTGCACATCTGGGCATTGCACACTACTCTGTATGGAAAAAATGGCTACATCGGTCATCAAATATGAGTTTCCTGAGACTCAGTCATGGCATAAGAATATACTGGCTGCTCATAAAATAGGAGTGATCCTGAAATAAATGCTCATCTCAAGCATCTCAATGTAAAGGACTGGCTGAAAAAAGGATTGGAATCTGATCTGAAAAATATGGTAGCCCAACTACTATATATGTGATAACAGGTACACTCCTTGAAAGTGGGGAGGGGCAACAGAAACAACACCCCCTAAAAGAGCGACTTTACAAAACAACTCCTTGTACAGGCCAGGTAGATCAAACCAAATTGCAACAGTCCTTAGATCACATGCAGTTCCAAAAAATATGGAGAATAGTTTCTACCCTCCCGTGGTGTAAGCACGAGGCTTCAGATGACCCAATCCTCGACAATGAGGCGATTCCCTATAGATCAAAAACCATGCGGAAACCATAAATTGATAAGAATCAACACTCCAGGACCCATTTGTTAACCAAGTTTACAATAGTGGGCACAGATTTATTAAATAAGTAATTGCAACACTTTCCCTCTTCTTCCCCATTCTTCCTTTGGTTACAAATTGCACTTTAAATCAGATCGGGATCTGTATAAAACACTTGGTAATGAACATAATTTATATAAATAATAGATATATAAATATATTAAACAAATAATAATAAATACACAAGTCCCCAAAAGTTGTGTCCATTCATCCGCCTGACCATTCAATGGTATTTATACATAGTTGTATCAATCATCACAATCGTTATCAATTCTATTTTATAATGGCTTTCTCTATTTTATCCTATTTAAATTTGATTGTTTCATAGTTATCAAACAAGATTGTTTGTAACACAGTTTCAATTACCATCTGACCTTCATTGTAAGAAACATGATTCGCATATTGTATTTGCATCATATATCAGTGTCTCTACAAACAATCCAAATGTAATGCATGTTATAAGATCTTCATAGCACTAGCCCCCAGGGTGTAGACCAATTGGCAATAGGGTGCACTGTTAAAGCACTCATTGTGACATCACAGGTTCAAACCCTGACCAATCCCAATGTGTCGTGCGTGGGGCAGCATTGATACACCTAGGGTTATAGTGGTAGCAGACTGGAATCGACCCCGTGTCACGTGAGTACGAGCCCGACCCTAGTTGTTGATTCCCCTAGTTACAAAAAAAAAGATATCTTCATAGCACTACACATCGCCAATCTCTTGACTATTTATTTCTCAAAGTTGTGAGTTGAGAGTAATAACAACGGAAATGAGTAAACCAAAAACTGTGTACACAACTTAAATAATAGGAGTCAACAAGGGCTTGGTTAGATGGTAAAGCAGGGGTGTTTAATACCCCCACCAAGATTCAAATCCCCCCATAGACTTGTTTTGTCCCTTGTGGGATGTTTCGCTAATGCAAGTGCCAGTTCAAGTAGGTAGGCCCAGGTGTAAGTCTTGGGCAACGTTGGCAAAATACATAACCCTACTCCTGCCTTCTAACCCCGAGGGATCTTCTTCAAATGTTGCAAGGCTACACTACACTATCATATTCCCATACTGGGGAAGGGCACACTTGTCACAAATGATAATGGAATGCATCCTATCAAATAATAATAATAGTAATAGGAGAGTGGAATAGCACAATTACAACATGTCATCAATAGAATGGAGCTATGAAACACAATACACAATGATGCCTCCACTTGTGATGATAGCTCAGTTTGAAAGAGTAGCCTCTCTTATACACCTTGAGGATGTATGCACATGACAATCGGGAGCAAATCACAATGATAACTTAATGACTTAATATATGACCCCTTTCCACAACTCATCAATGAGATAGAGTAACTATATTTTTAAATAGATAATTTCATCAATCGCAAGTATAAGACACTACAAGACAAAATACATTTCAAGACAAGATACAACTTAGTGATGAAAAGGGGTTTCTTGCTTGTCCTTTACTCGTAGGTTTCTACCTCAAGTAGTAGGTAAATTGTCATTCTTCTCAAATGAAGTTTGATTCTTTGCTTGGTTTCGATAGCACTACCACCATATGTGATGGAGATGGTGCTACTATTGAGTCAAGTTTATTTTTCTTTGACTCCATTAGAACTTTAATGTATCCTTCATATACTCCCTTTGCACTCTCTTTAGATTTGTACCATTGCATTTCTTGCCTCTATCTGTTCTTTTATCTTCTTGACATCTTCATTTTTCTTTTTAAAGACGAACTTTCTCCATCCCCAATTCCGTTCATTCTTTGGGAGACACTTCACCCTATTTTGCTCCTTTGTGATTTCTTTCTACAACCCTTCTCATCTTTGCCATTTTTTGTCCATGTTCTTCAAATATACCATCAATTTTTCTTGGATCTATGTTAGAGTGTGGTAACTTCGGGATGTCCTCCATGGTTCAGATGCCTTACATGGAGGTACATTAGCTGCATAGGCATCAGCATGGAGTAGAGGGTGAGATACACTCTACTCAGTGGCATGAGTCCAATGGGGGCTGCATGCGGAACTTCCGGGGAGATTTGACCTTTGCATGCATGAGTTTTGCATGACCTATCAGCATTTAGTGATTGCATGCAAAAGGTCAGCTGCATGCCAAACTTCCGAGGAGATTTGACCTTTGCATGCATGAGTTTTGCATGAGCTATCAGCATCCATTGAATGCATGCAAAAGTGACCTTTTGCATGCACCGAGAATTAGGGTTTTGGCAAACCTAATTCATCGGTGAGATTATTTATAGAGGCAAAAGGTCCCCAGTTGAGGTTACTCAGTTGCATTGTCGGAGAGAGATACTGCTAGAGTGAGGAGGGCATAGCTGTGCATGCAAGGCAACTTTCTGAGTGAGAGAGGAGCTGCTGCAGGAGCTAGGAAGGTCAGATCTGAGCTAGATCAGTGACCTTCAGTTCCAGAGAGGCTAGACACCCAGTACTGTGAGCTAAGAGAGCTCATCAGTGTGATTTTTGATTAGATTGGAGGAGGCCGAGTTCTCTTGGAGGAGGGCACATTTCCCAAGGAGGGTGAAGCTCGTTTGGAGCTGGATTGACCGATTTGGAGTCTGAGACTTTCAGGATAGCCTTGCCTCAGCATAGGAGGAAGGTTAGGGATGAGCAAAGCTCAAATCTGCTGAGATCCGGTCTGGTACGAGCATTTGACATCTGGAGGGAGGGCGCACTTGTGCATGCAGAGTAGGTCGAGTTCATCAGAGGGCTTCTTCAGTTTCAGAGCAGATCAGAGCAGTGAGATAGAGAGAGGGCAGATCAGTTAGAGGCATCTTCAGATTACTCAGATCCAGTTTTGACAGTTGGGACTTACTCATCTAGTGCATGCATCAGCTGGATGCATGCAAAGTAGAGTCTGTCCAGTTTTGGACCGGTTGAGTTACCTGCTGAGGTAATCCTATATTGTATTGTCTCATTTATATCTATATGCTCTGGCCTCGAGAGAGAAGATAGCCCCACAGTTAGCTAGTTTTTCCCGAAAGGATTCCAGGGTATATCTGTTGTTTATTTGTGTGATTGCATTTATATTTCAGTTGATAAATGCAGATCTAGTTGTTTGAGTCTATATTTTTATGAGCATATATTGATATCGAGACTCATACCGCTTGAGATCTCAGGGCGATCCAGAGGGAGTAGTGATCTCTGGATCAAATATTTACAATCTAATGTCCAAAATTCAACACAACTTTCGTTATTTCAAAAAGGCTAAAATATGATACCCATTGCAAAATGTCCAAAGTAGGTGCCAACTTTTGATCTCCTTTATAAGAAGGAGATTGACTCGTGGAAGAACCAAAATTATCCCAAAATAATAGAACACCTATTTCCCAAGCCTTTGTCATAATCCCCTCCACAGTCACTGACTAATTGTATAGTGCATATTTTGCAATAAACTTTCACTCCTAAGGACCTTGGTCCTAAGATGGCTTTCTAGGTTGTGCAATCTATGCAATTGAGGGATGGCCTTATTATCATACCCAAGTATTCTCGAAACCACTAGATGCACAACCTCAAGTTTCATTTAGGCAAGCTCATGGGTTTTTCATGTTAAGCCTTATATATTGAGTTATTACATTTCTATTGTTGTATTAGTGTTGTCCTTATCGGTCGGATAGACCCTTTAAAGGTAAAAGCCTAGTTTTAGAGACCATCTCATCTTGTCTTGCGCATTGGATATATTGTGAAAGGAGGTTGCCCCCTCAAAGAAGCTTATTATTCATTGGCTCTTTATCATTATCAAGGCGGGGAGCTACTTTTCTTTCTGGTTTTATGATATTTGAGGAATTTGGTTCATAACATTTGGTATCCGAGCACAATCCTTGGCTTGGCTCCCTCAAAACAAGTCATCTTGCCATTTTCACTATAACTGTTTTGGAAAGTTTCAGATAGCAAAATTTTGAGGAGCCTCATGAGACATATAGAAGTACTTGTGGTAAAAATTTCAGGTTCTAGTTCACTATAAATACGGAGTTACAATCTATGAAAGCTAAGGATTTTGACTAGTCCAAAAACTAGTCGTAACATTGTTATATCTTACGCTTGTGAGATCGAAATTAAGTGCCACCAGTTACATTTGAACGAAGATAAACCATATTGTTTCCAGTAAAAATTTCAGAAGTAGATCCAAAAAATTGGACATGTGGCAAATTGCACAATTTCGCTCTCTTGAAACGGACAAAAAACAAGTTTTGGGAAAGTCACCATAACTTTCGCTTGGCACATCAGAATTTGGTCAAACCTATGGCATTGTAGAGAACACATACCAAGTTACTACAAGCAAAAACTTCAAACACAGAGGGGCCAAAATTTTAGAGATATTTCAAGAGAAAAGTCAAACAACAAAACGTTTGATTTGAAGACTTATTTTGGGTGATTCAAATAGTGTGATAAAGAGAAAATGGGAGAATTATAGGTAAATATTATTTTGGACTCACATGGCAAAGGATTTTACAAAAAATTCTACACCCATGAAACCTCCTAGGAGTTCAGCATTGACACCAGAGGAAAATCAAGAGATGGACTTTAAGATGTCCAATATAGAAGAGCAAACAGAATACTTGAAAGGAAATGTGGTACGAAAAGTTGGCATTGTAGATATGGTAAGACAAGGACATTTTGAAGAGTTTAAAAAGGATGTCAAAAGAAATATAAAAAAATGATCTCAAAGATATGAAGAGGAAATTTTGAATGAGCTAAGACTCTTCCTTACCCCTAATTCACCTCCTCAAGAAGAAGATATGAAGAACAAGAGGGTTGAGTCCCAATCACAAATTGAGAAAATTGAAAACCAATAGGAGAACAAGAGGTTCGAGTCCCCAAAACTTGATCATTCATCACTCCAACATCCACATCATCATGGGATCAATCCAAGACGAAGGAACTAATTCGTTTCCAAGATTCATGTGAGAAAGTTTGATGTTGATGATCCAATAACATGAATATTCCAGATGGAGGAATTCTTTGATCTACGCAAAGTGCCGACTGTTACCTCCTAATTTGTACATTGGGTGGATTTCTTGCGAGCCACTGGAGTCGTGAACATTTCCAATGTTCATCTTCAGAGTTCAGAAGTTCATCAAGCCAATTTTTGGCCCTTTATAAAATTTGCATGTCCATACCCCCATGGGGAAATTGTAATAAGTTGGTCTAAGCATGGTCTTTTTGCAACAGGCTTGGCCTAACTTAGGTTTAGCTATCAAGGGGATACTCTAGAGTGTTTTTTCATTAGGAATTATGCGTTGCGCTTCAATGACGTATAATTCATGAGTTTTTCACTCACACCTCCAAAGCTGGAGTATTTACCATGGTGGTCAAACCTTAGGAGGTTGTTAAACCCTAAGTGTCTAAGTATTTTTGCATGCTAGCCATCAATAATGAGTCATATGGACATGCACTACGTCCACTAGGAGTTTGAATCAGTTCCGACAAAAATCATTTCTCCGGTAAACTTAGGCCATTTTTTAATGGTTTAATTGGGAAATTTCGAATTGTAATAAAAGTATGGTCTGGAGGCGGAATTTGGCATGGGGGTGCTCATTTTCACGCTCAGAGCGTCCTCTTTACCCTAGGACCCACTATTCCTATTTTTCAGGTGATTAAGTTATCACTTAGAGCATTTTTGCTCGGAAAGGCGACAAAATGGCAAAGAAATGCTAAGGATGCGACAAAATGACACAAAATATCAAAAAAAAATATAATAAAAAAGGTAATGGCCATATGCCAAATGACTTGGCATCTCATCCCACATGAAGGTCGACTTTATTTCTTGTTTAAAGCGTCACTTTTGATTTGATATGGGAAGTCAACGTGATCTCAAGCTCAAGTTATGCGCCCTCTCTATATTGGGCGACTTTCTACACTTGGATTTTTATGATTTGATGGTGGTAATTCCTATGAGGGATGCGCCTAACTCTTGAGAGGTGGCGCAATCCCTATAGATTGGCTTTCAATCAAGATCTAATCAGCACCATTAAAACTAAACGTGAACTCCCCCTTAGCTCATTCGCCCTCCATTGAGCCATGCGCACCCCCTCTCTCTTGTAATTCTATATAAATGAGGCAATCCTTCTCCATGAGGATGGATGGTGGAACCTCTACCCTTGTACTCTGTATTGTAATATTCTGGAATAAAGTTTGAAGACTATGGAGGTCCATGTGGTGCAAATTATATGCTATTGTGCATGCTGTGCTTTTACTAAGGTGATTTTGTTCTTGTTACTCTTCTTTTGTTATAGGCTTGTTTATCTATCTAACTTAGAAGGCTGCTACCAGCCATGGAGCAAACATTTGTAGTCTTCAACTTGCTTGTTTATGCTTTATCATTAGAGATCTAGGAGTAGCAGACAGTAGTCAGTTATACTTATGCTCTCGTAATTTCTTTTTATGAATCATACTAGATTTGATCTCGCTTGTGCAAGGTTTTGTGGTTGTGCAGGTCATCTATTTGAAGGAAGAAGTTGAGTTGAATTGCATCATCTTCTGCCTTCATAACCTTTTTGGATCTAAAGTTTTGTTTCTCGCAGGCACCTCTTTGTCTTCATACGGATCAAGACTACTCTCTGTCGGAGAGTTAAACTTGTAATAATTTAATAAAGAGCAGGTGGTATTTAAGGCTCCCACACCCCCTTCCCCCATTTTGGGGAAGCATGTGCCTGTCTCTTTTACTTTCTGCTTTAGATTAGTTTTGCTTGCTAGATTAGTTCTTTCAATTATTACAACTAGATCTAGATTTTTCTTTCAAGTTTTACTTTACTTTATTTTGGGAATAAACTGAATACTAACCCCCTTGCTCTCTTGAGTACGGTCTTCCGGCCTGAAAGAGATTCTTGGGTAGATAATTAGAAAACTTTTAATTCTTTTGCATCATTAGTTTTTGGTTAGTTTTTTTTTACATCTTTGTTTCTTTTTCCATAATCAAAAAAAATGACTCATTGCCATGAAGTATGCTCTCGTCACCACCTAAAGGCTTTTTCGATTAGTGGTGGATGATCATAAAGTTGACACACAGTCGTTAGTAATTAGTGTAACACATTTTATTTTTGTACAACAACTTGAATAAACCTTTTCGCTCTCTTCCATCCACAGGTGGAACTGTAGCACTCAATAAATATTCACATCTAATTAAAAACTCACATTAATAAGATCAACAACCTCAAACATAGTGAAAATCCGGCACTCGATCATTAAGTATTGCATGGGGAAATTTCTCAGAATAAGTGAGAACCACTGAAAAGTGACCTCAGGGCACTGTTAGACTACATCCTTGTTGATGTAGTGTTGAACACACTCTAAGACTCCGTTCCAGCCCACACATCTTTTTGTGAGGAGCCACCTTTGCTTGATTTACGGACATTACTCCTTGTACCTCACGATATATCAATGTTACAAATATCGGCGCGGCGAAGAAATCGGCAGGGTCCAGGAAACATCGTTTCGGGATATCTCGGCAGGACATCAGCAAAAATCGGCAATAAATCGTCAAACTTAAAAAATACAAAAATACAAACTTTTCCGGCCACTAACACGCCCTGTCAAAAAATCAGGAAAAATCGGGAAAAAATCGGCCAAAACTCAGCCTGTCAAAAAATCGGGATAAATCGGCCCGATTTTTTGGCCGATTTTTCCTTAAAAAATAGCGATTCGCTGATTTTTTGGCCGATATTTGTAACACTGCAATATATCTGGAGCTCCCCTTTTCCCCCTAATCATTTTCACCCTAATAATCTAAAATGGACCAAGAGCATTACACAATGGTTTTCTTTACAACAACAAGCACTATTTTATTTTGACTCCATGGCACTGGTCTTTTTATTTGCTATATTTTAAGTTCTCTATCTTATGTCGTGAATGTATTCATATTTATGCTGTCAATTCAATTTAAAGTTGCAATAGCTTGTGTCGATTATTAGTCCTCATTATAAAAACTCCTAAAAACAACCTACTTTCATCTGTAACAACCAAATCAATTTGAGAGCCTTAGAAACTCTTTAATAGGGTCTACCCCCCTTGGCTTCGTTAGGATTTTGCCTAAACGGAGGAGTCAGGATCAGGTGACAGCACCTGACTCGAGACTTGCCCCCAAGGACACACCTAGCTGCTTCGAAAGATTTCTGCTACGTTTCCCCCAGGTGTGCTTTTCAGTGGCAACACCAACTTTACAAACGGTAATTATTGCATCATTTTATTTAGAAACTAATCAATTTGTGTGGTACCAATGCCTTTGTGATCGTAAAAAGGAATCTATTGTCTCTTGTTCTATATGTACAAATGAATTGATAGCACATTATGATAATACTAAGAGTAACACAGAGTAACACCTTTTGGGGGATATTACAAATTTGATTGATTAAAGTTGGAGAACGTTTTCCATTCCCATCCTTTGCTGCCATAAACTCAGTAGTATAAGCAAATGGCAAAGGCATCCCTGAGTCTTTCAAAGTTCAACATCCTCATCATGATTGTTACCCACAGATAGAGCACTGCCTCAGATTATCTTGAAAATGCCACAGCTATGCTGCATACTAATTGAAACAAGCCTTGCAAGATTATGTGTTGGATCTGAACCCTTTCGTTGCCTTGTTCCGTCTTTTACCTTGGTCTCCTTGCAGATCACAAGAAAAGAGACAGCCCAGCAAACGCTTTTACACCTCTACCTCTTTTGATGATTGCACTCGAAAAGGTATACCGCTAGCTGCTCTGTGTATTACCTATTTGAATTAGGCCTCAAAACTGTTATAACTCACCTGCTACAAGGATCTGATGAGATGACTTTGGAGTCTATTGTTATAGAGTAGGTTTCATCAAAATGAACATGAAGCCAATTGATATAAATGTATAAGTGGCTACCAAATGCAAATAAAACAATGCTCTGCCACAGCCATTGACAAGTAAATGCTGCACATAAACAGGCTTTGCTGTTGGGACAGCAGCATGATGCAACTATCCAGCCAGTTAAAAAAAAAAACATTCTTTCCAGTGTAGTCATTCTCCCAAACCTTGATGCTGCTTTTCTTCACACAGATGACACCCAGACTTCAAAATTTTGGATCTCATTACTGCTTTACTGCAAACAGAACCCTTTGGACCCACTTAAATATGCCCAGAACTGGCCTAGAATGCTGCTACAGGCAGAGGAATGTTATTTCTTGCCCCATAATGTTCAACAGACCAAATGTTTGCAGCAAACCTCTTGTCACATAAGCCCAGAAAAAATTCCCTTGTCACGCCCTTGCAAAGTGAGGGATAAGTTGGTAAAATATTGCAAGGAAACAACACAGAAAATTTTGAGGCCAGTAGAACTTGGAGAGCAGCAGGACTGTTCTAGTCCACAGCCACCTATGTGAACTGATGCCAACTCGAACAATGCGCGTTGCTAGACTTTTTTTATGATGCTTATAAAGAAATTTGGGTTTATTTCTTGAAAAATAAATCAAAAGCCTTTCTTTTCTAGAAAGATTTTAAGAAAGAAGTAGAAGTCCAGTGAGGTGGGCAGTTGATAATCCTCAAGACAAGTGGCAGCAGTGAGTATACATCTGGGGACTTCAGGGGTTTTGTACAGCATATGGCCAGCAAACCATACACTGAATATTGTGCTGCCAGACTAGCGGAATTCTTGTACTAAATTAAGATTCTGACCTAGGCCAAGAAGAACTTGTGGTGATAATGAAAGCCAACCTAGTCATAGATTATCTCAGCCCCCCAGAAATGACAAGCATACTCGTCCCTCTCCTGCCATCTTCAAGACAGAACACAAAAGAAGAAAAAGAAAAGTGAGACAGGTGGGAGAATAAATCTGATGTGTTAAATGATTGCAAGGATGATAAGGCTGACCCCAACATTCAGTAAGGATGCAAAGATGAAAAAGGGGACCCCCTAACAAGCCTTGGATTTGTGGCAGTTAATGCATGACTCATCTGTTTTCTCTTTGCTTCATGCTTTTGGTTATTGTTAATTTGATAATTTGAAAAATAATCCTTTTTGGAGTCTGTATTAACTAATAGACTTGATGTGTACGATCATGCCACAATTTTTCCTGCTTAAAGACATTATACAGTTTAAATGGAAAAAATCCATCGCTGGGATTCTCAAGTTGAATGCTAGCCAAAGACAGGTGCAGTAAAAAGGGTCCTCAAGCATCCAATCTGCTTGGAAGGTAAATGCTTCAAATACCATGATTATTAGAAAGAATATTGCCTGAAACAGAATATCCAGTTGACATAGATGATGAATGTAAACATAAGAATCTTAACCATAACTGTTGTCTAAAACTTGGATGAACTTGATTCTATAGTTAGAATTCTTGTGTCCAGTGCTACAGCTTCTATAATCCTTACCATGAAAACCTTGGGAATGGCCAAACCAAGCTGTATTCTGACTAAAAGTTCATCAATATGCCTGAAAACTGATTGAAATCTATAGCTATTAGCAATATCATTTCTCTTTAAATAGTTCATTGTTACATAAATCAAACTCACCGTCGTTCCACCTGTCCAGTAATCGTGGCCATCAGAGCTCAGAACACCAGCAATCTCCAAGGCATGCCTTGCTTTTGTAAGATCACCATGCATGTCTCCAACTGAAGAAGATATGCCATGACATAAACAGAATATAGATATTAGTTATTTAGGTAGAATACAAATTCCTCCTAACATGCACATTGAAGAAAGGCCATAACAACTGAAAACTCAAAATTAGCATGACGAGCTTCAATAGCTGTTTTCAAGAGTAATTTCTTATTTACTATATAGTATATACTATATAGGGTTATGTGCAAAATAGATAGATCTGGTATAAATTTAAGGAAATCATATGGATGTGAAGGATTGCATTGATATATCTTGAAATTTGAGGATTAATACAATAACTAAAGTTTATAGCTTCATTTACTCATAATGGGTACTTATTAAAGCATTTGATGCAAGGAAACAAACTACATTCTTATGCAGCTGATACTTCATATTAGTTTGACAAATCAAAAGGAGTCTGAATCTTCAAATCCAAGGCAATGAATCTTCAAAATGATATTTGTAAACTTTCAGGTACCTATGGAGTTGTAGTCGATGACTCAATTCCCTTATGTTAGGATCGGGATAATATCTGTCTACTGTTGAAAATGATTTCCTC
This sequence comes from Larix kaempferi, assembly GCA_027924585.1. Classification (NCBI taxonomy): domain Eukaryota; kingdom Viridiplantae; phylum Streptophyta; class Pinopsida; order Pinales; family Pinaceae; genus Larix; species Larix kaempferi. Next base: position 3,468,651 of record BSBM01000142.1, read on the forward strand.
TATTTTTTAGTATTAAATTTTAAAGGAGTAGGAAACTTATAGGGCCAAGACCATGTCATATCGATGTTGCATGTATGGGCTGATGACACCCATGAAAGCCTGCATTTTAGTACTTTTCAAGAAAGAAAAAACTTATTTTGGTGCATAGCCTCTTTGGGATGAGAGGCCAGTTTATGGTAATATTGTGAAGATGCTGCAGTTAGAAAATATTCTGACATAGCAAATCAGATCGGAGCTTAGCAAAAGGAAAGTTCCTAGGATTCTCACATCCATCCCAGGGATGTAGTTCCATAAAAGGCTATATGAGAGTGTAGTTTCTATGGAAAGCTAGGTTCTAGTTGTGACAAAGACTGATAGTAAATCATACTGGACTAACATACAAATCATAGTAACCATATATAAATTCAAATCCGGATTCAATATGATTCGCACAAAACGCCATAATGTTGTTAAGGGCTACACAGGACTCATTTCCTTCTAAATATTTTATGTCTCTAAAATCCTAGCTGCATTGCATATGCCAAACAAATTAGAATCTATTACCCACCCCTAGGGGAGACGAAAGGTGGATTTCTTGGTGGGAAGGCACCATCTCCAGAACTGTGGCCTTCCTATGGGTATATGATTATGGACATCATATTGCCTATGTGCATTGTCACCTCCTAGCTATGTTACCAGGATGCGGATTTGGATACGGATACGGATCCAGATACGGATTCACCAGATTTTTGTAAAGCCAGAATCTGGATACGGGCGAGGAAAAGGCAAGTACAGAATTATATAAAAATATTTTTATAATAAATAAATAAAAAGAAACAGAGTGAAGAATCAAAACTATTCACGAAACACAAGAGTAGAACTAAGTTATCGCCAAAAAGAGAGTTTTCATGCATATTACTATTAGGCATTCATGCACCATAACTGATGATTTGATGAGTTATAATCATGATTAATATTGATAATTTTGAAGATCATCTCAGAATGAACATGAAGTAGGTCTTAACAACGTTTTTGTGAGCCACATCCACATGCCCATATTAGCAGTGAATAAAGTGGTTTTCTTGAAGGCTATGGCAAGACTAAATAACAGTGTGGCTGAAGTGAGCAACAACATAGCATATAAGGATAGATCAGCCCTTGACAGCAGACCTTGACCATAAAGATAGATTGAATGAAAACCTTGAGAGCAGACCTTGATAGATCAGAGTTCAAGAGCAGACATTGATAGATCAGAGTTCGAAAGCAGATCTTGACACAAGGATGGATCAAACCTTGAGCAAGTAAGGGGTTTAGAGTTTTAGACTTTAGGTGTTCAACACAATGTTTTAAAACTCAACTCGGACTCGGACTTGGACTCGGCCATGACTCAGACCAGTTTGGTTTTAAAAAATACATAGAATATTCAAATTTTAGAGGGAAAAAATTATTAAGATTCCAAACCATTAGAGACAAAATATGCAAAGTCTACTCATGTATATACCATGTAAGGGTGAATATATCAAAATGGCACCAAGTGCTATACATATCTGAATCAAAATACATAATCAACGAGGCTCTAAATGGCCTACAAAGTCCAAAACACAACATCCCATGCCTACAAGGCTACAAGATCAACATGATCAATCATCAAAATCATTGCCTATATTGGGATCCTATTCACCAATAGCACCCCGTGCCCCCCTCCTCTAGGCTCTAGCCCTTGCCTCTACCTCGAATCTCGAAGTTGATCCTCCACGGCCATTAGTCAACAGTGAACACCCTACAATTTTGATGAAACTTCCTAATCCAAGCGTTGAAAATTTGAAATAAGGTAGAATTAGAAAAAGTTTCCCATGCTTAGTAAGTGATTTTGCTTGACTGAAGGGTACATTTGTATTTAGGTTGTTGACCACCAAAACCGACTTGGTGGACAACCATGTACCATGCACATGTGGAATGTGCCTTGAAAATGAGAATGATGTACTTAATGATTATATCAAGCAAGGTAGCTCCTTTTCTTGTCTTCTCTCCATGAAATTTTTGCACCCCGTTTGTAAGGATATGTCAGCATGAGGGTCTAGTTTCGTGTAACTTAGTCACCTAGGACTTTATCATTAGGGAAGCCCTTTCATCGAGTGTTTTTTCACTTGGATAATTAAAATTTCTCTTTAGAGGTTTTAATTATTTGAGTTTTTCACTCAAAAATACCTCCAAAGTGGTGAAAGGTGTTCTAGTGATCGAGTCCATGGGGTGATTGGGGCCTAGGAATGTTCTATATTACCATGCTAGACATTATCCAGAGTCTTGCGGAATTTCATTAAGTTTTACATAGGATTTTTTAATTTTTGGTCATTAAAAATTGTCACTCAAGACAATTTGTTGTAATGTAAAAGAGGGTTACTTGGTCCTTTTTAATGTTGTATAGGGGTATGGGTACTCGAGACAAATGGCATGAGACCCCCTACACCCTTGGGCCAAGTTTGAAGTCATTCAGACAAGTATTACTATGGTTTTGGTCACTTTTTCCCAAGTCAGTCATGGAAATCAGGAAATTGGGCATTTCCTCAATACGTGTGTAGTACTATACAACTACATGTTTTGGCAGCTGTGGAGGTTTCCTTGTAAGCTTTGACCTATTCATGAAAAGTTGATTTAAAGGAGTAAATTGTGTGTGTATCGTGTTTATGCTTCCGCTATTCATTTTCCTACTATGTGTATGAATACTACTTTGTGAAGAATTTACTTTCTACAAATTAAAGGTTATTAATTTGAGAGCATAAGGATGGCATTCACCTAGGGTTGCGAAAATTCACAAGCATGTGGCAGCTTGGTTTCTTGTTCAAATGATTGGAGATGGGTTGAGGACAACTAGGGATTCGATAGTGTTCTTGCAAGGGATAGATGACTCAATGGAATACTTGGCTTTAGATGATGGATGGAGTCAATGGAGGCTCGAAATGGAGTGGTGTGGACTTGCCTTACATAGCTACATCACCTTGGGTCACTATTGTGCATGACATCATCATTGGAGCTTGACACTTGTACTCTAGGAGTGGAGCACTTCACTTGTGTATGGATTACTTAAGTTTAGTAGAGGCTTGCATGTAAGACTTGGGCCGAAGCATGTTATATTGTTGACCTACCTTACCTCTCATATAGATAGAGAAAGGAGAGTCTTTCCAAACAACACATCACATCACACATTCAATTGTATCTCTTCTTAAGAATGCTCTCTTAGTGATGTGCTAGGGTTCATGAGGAAACCCTAGTAGAGCATATGAGGAGATGGTAGATGATTTTTCTCTTGAGATTCTTCTTTGTACATTTGATCTCTCTCTCTCTCTCTTGGGTGCTAGGGTTTCTTGGTCTCTTGGAGCATCTTGGATTCTAGGGTTATGATTTCATTCCTTGGAGGCTAAAGATTAGGGTTTGGAACCCTTGGATGTATTTGGGGAAGAAGAGGAGGAGGGCATCTTGCCTTGGAGATAGTGTTGGAGGGATTCTTGCACTTGGAGGAGCTAGGTTTTGTTGACTAACCCTAGCTAGGACATCTTGGGTAGTTGGATTTTGTCCTAGTCTTGAGAGGACGCTATGGTATGTATGTACTTCATTCATTGAGCATATATATGTGAGATTTCCAACTGTCCACATATTGTGTATATTGCAGATTTGATTTCAGCATTTTATCTTCTTGGAATGGTTATTTCCAACTCTTAAATGTCTTGCTGAGTTGACACACTTAAGAGAAAATTGCTAAGGGACTTATCACTAAGATCGAAGATAATAGTACAGCCATCTATTGTTGTTGTGTTTACTGTTACATCTGTTGTATCAGAAGAGTTTTTAGATCTGGTTTATTCATGTGAAGTTGCCTTAGAGGACTAGAAACTCATCGGAATAATTGGTATCTTTTCTCCTTGAATTGTCGTGAATTATTGGGCTTAGAACCGAATTATTGTGATTGTTCCATTGTGGTTTTACACATTAAATTACAGCAATCCTAAAGGCTAAAAATTCTAGGGTTAAGATCTAAGGAACATTCTCGAAAGAATGTGAATTTTCAGATTTGCATTAATTGCCTAGTGCAAATGAAATTTCAACAGTGGCATGGAGGAAGACAATGCCTTAGTATTATCCCCCTCCATGCAAATTGACCCAATCAAGAATCTTTCCCGGTGGTTAAAGTGCCCTTATGAATCAAACAATTCAAACATTGAGAAGGAGGTAGCTTTAGTACCTAGTTCAGAAGCTTCAAAGCACTCATATATTTCTAGTGAGCTAATATATAATCGGTGTCCACCAGTGCAAAACAACTCCACTGGATGGATCGATGTCAGAAAGAAAAAAGTGAAAAAGAGATCTGCCAGTAAAAGCGCCAAATGAAACTATATTCTATTTTAGTCTTGATGTAATTCAATGAGGTTGTGCTTATTTATGTTGTAATGCGACCTTTTAGTCAAGCTAGGGTAAGCCTGGCTTGTCCCTGTTGTAACTTCGGTTCCTATTTTTATTTATGAAAAAAGGAAAGAAAAATAAGCTTACCCACCAAAAAAAAAAACACTAGCAATAAAATCAACCCTCATTAGGAACAATGGATTCCTAAAGGGGAAGATATGATATGGCACAAAATCAATAGAGGAATAGACTTATTTATCCCTTGAATGCTAGCTGCAATTAGCATTGAACACTAAGGCAAATTGACATTGAATCCACAGATGCAGGGCTAACCTTGGGGAGCCAGGGTGACTTACATTAAGAAGGATAATTGGACACTAATAGCACCTAAACAAGGACCACCAAGCTGATTTCGAACAGAAATACTTTTTAAAAACATAAAAGTGCTATAATTGGGCACATTTTCTGCATTCCACGCATGTGATTTCTTCTAAAACTGTGCAGCAATCCTCTGTATTTAAAAATCCCATTTTCTGGAGAAATCCTCAAATCATTAGGGCTTTCAGCCTCTAATGTTCAATGGTCATTACTTTTGCATCTACAGTCCAAATCATGTCATATGATCCATGATTTTAGGATGCTGGAAAAATATATACACAGTACTGTAAGCAAATTTGATTTGGCAATCTCTGCTAGAAATTAGAACATGTTATCATCTATTATTCCTTTAAAGGACACTTCATCAATGGCACTATCACTGTGTTCTAGTTTTTACAATTGCTATGAAACTTATAAGTCTCCTTTTCATTTTTTTTTCTTTAGTCCTTTAGCTAAAACATTGCATGCATCATCATAAGCCTTATTTATTGGGACTAGAGCAATAGGCAAATGCAATGCCTGTACTTCCTCTCTTGGCATTTCATCACCTTTTATTTTATTTGGGCAGTTTTAAGAAGGATATTGTTTATGGGTATTCCATTTGAGGATGCTATGCTCTGGTATTATTTATTTATTGAGGTATCCTATGGGATGTCCTTATGGGGGGTCCCAACTCTCAAGTGGTGTTGACTATGGGGGATCTTTCCTTCATGGACAGTTTGTTGATGACTATATCCTATTTCATTGCACAAGGGATCCAGTAAGGATGGGATCACAGCTATCCTCATAGCAACTAAGTAGATAGATTGCATGCTGTTGAAATATCAATCCACACTCCAAACGAGGGTTGCCTGTCATCAAACTGGTATGTAGGTCAGTGGTGGAGCAGCCCCCAAGCCAGGGACGGGTCCTAGATTTGATTCCTAGGTCCAGTTTTAACATTGTATCAGAGCCTGGTGTAATGGAATTCCCAAACCCCTAAGGCTGTATAGTGGTTGTAGGGTGGATTGAAAGGGGGTGTTGGAATATCAATCCACACTCTGAACAAGGGTTGCCCATCATTAAATAGGCATGTAGTTCAGTAGCGGAGCAGCCCACTGGCTGGGGGCAGATCCCGGGTTCAATTCCCAGCCTGTCCAGTTTTAACAAGTACTAATCTCCTTTAACAATTGTGTTTTAACTTTTGCCAATGTGTTTCAGGGCCAAGGGGAACCAATCCATAATACTCACATAATAGTCTGCTAATGTGTTTAGACCTCTCACTGTAAGAAATACTAGAGTTCTTAAAATTTAGAACAATGCTTTTGTATTTGCCAAGAAGATCCCTGATTTGTCATCTTCTTGGGCTTAGGTTAGATGACAAGCTTAGAGTCCCCCATAATAACAAATTTCTTAATTCCCAAGGAGAAAATTATTCAATCCTTAATCAGTGAAATGATTTCAACCTCGATATTGGTAGAGATAACCATCCTCATGGTGTACAATACTATCAACCTTTTATGGAAATCCTCAACAATACCACAGGTTTGAGAGCTATCAAGTTTACCTTTAGAAGCACCATTACTTTTTGGACAAAAGGATTTAGTATAGTTTGATAGACTGATAAGGGAAAACCCAGTTTTGACAAGCAAATTGCTGCCCTCTTGCCAGTAGAAAAATATACAATTATAAAGCACAGATACTGTAGTGAAATTGGCGAAACAACTCAATTTATAAAATGAAAATTTATGCATTTCAAAGGAAAATTTGGTATACAATTAACCCTTCCAAACTTTTGCAAATATGGTAGATTAAAAATTTACTCAGTCAATTGATACCTCATATTGTTTCTCTGCTTACAACAGTGCCAAACCCACATGGCTGGTTAGCTTGATTTACTCAGAAACCTTAGTTATGTCAATTATCCATTTTATCTACAATTCTGGGTATCGAACCTCATATAGTTTTAACGTTATTCACAGTTTTATTTCTATAACCTCGTTGAACAGCTTTATGTATTTTACAACTAACTTCTGAAAACTAATCAAATTTGTAAGGAAAAAAAGATACCCACCTGCAACAATTCGACGACCAGGTGCTAATACAATGGTGGGAGGCTCCCCGTCTATTTGAATTCGTTCTAAGGACTCCGTACTGGATTCTTTTGCATTCCCTGTTGGTTGCTCTATTTGAATGCGTTCTAAGGACTCCTTACTGGATTCTTTTGCATTCCCTGTCGGTTGCTGTAGACTCTCTTGTTGCTGTTGAGCTCTCAGAATCTCCGCAACGACTGTGAATAATACGGCATCTCTTCTACTGTATTTACTCGAGGTTAATTTTGTTTCTTGTTTGATAAATCTTTCATAATTGCAGGTTTTGCAGAGACCGTTTGATGGGTTCAAGGAGCTTCTGCTCCTCCCGTATATGTAAGATGTAGAGAAGAAAGGCAGACTGTAGGCCATGGTTGGGCATGTTATCTATAGCGTTTGTCCAACCATGCCAAAATAATTTTATGATGAGGTTTGGGCTTTCATTTACAAATGGCGTGGCGCAACTTCAACTTCTATCACTTTGGCAGTTTTAGGGTACCATATATCATATCCGTAGCAATAGCCGATAATAAATACCAAGCAACAAAATTAAACAATAAAGCAAGGACGCACTTATAAAGCTCATGATATTTTCAAATGAGTAGAAAGAGCGGTTTATAATAAACATAAGTAATATGGAAAAGGATCTGACCTAAACGTTAAATCCCTTTGTTTTCAAGTAAATTGCTTTCTAATAATGTGTTTTTTTTATTGCATTTTTGAAAAAAAATTGTTTTGTTTGAATTTTTTTTAAAGTGTGTTTCACTTTTTTCAAGGGCTACATCGACATAAAATACTTCTCAATGTTCAACATAACATGTGGCAAGCTAAATTTGAACTTGGGCGGAGAGTATTACAACCAATTCTCTCAATCATAAAAGTTTATATCTCATTAAATCTAGAGAAAAGATTTTTATGTCTTTTACTTTCTAACTAAAATAATAGTCTGTTATCAATTTTTAAATTCCATTTTATTAGAGGATTTATATTATTGAACCCAGTGAAACGAGGTGCTCTACAGTCCAGTATGGGGGAGATGTTGTAACGTGTGTCCATGTAACATTACACATGAGCATGAGGGAGATGCTGTAACGTTTGTCGTTCAACATAACATGTGGCAAGCTAAATTTGAACTTGGGTGGAGAGTATTACAACCAATTCTCCCAATCATAAAAGTTTATATCTCATTAAATCTAGAGAAAAGATTTTTATGTCTTTTACTTTCTAACTAAAATAATAGTATGTTATCAATTTTTAAATTCCATTTTATTAGAGGATTTATATTATTGCACCCAATGAAACGAGGTGCTCTACAGTCCAGTATGGGGGAGATGTTGTAACGTGTGTCCATGTAACATTACACACGAGCATGAGGGAGATGTTGTAACGTTTGTCTAGTAATGTTACACGAGTAAAAAAAGAAAGTAAAAAGTAATAAATTATACTATGTCGGCCATTAATAAATTCATGTCGCCTCATAAAATAAAAAAATTATGGGAAGTATTTAAAAAAAACCATGTTGGCTCATAAAATAAAATATTGTGAAAAGTAATTAAAAAATGTTCGTTTATAAAATAAAAACTTAAAACTTAAACCCGGATCTATCGATAAGAGATATCAAATTTCTTGAGTTTAAATTTAAAAAAAAAAAAAAATACACCTCAAGAAATTGGATCCCTCTCGGTGCTTGATAGATACGGTTTTAAGATGGATCTATGCTGGTTAAGTACTCAATTATTAAGAAGGTTAGTAGGTGTGTATAGGAAGAGGTTTGGATTCAAGCGGTATGGATTGTAAAGAAATATTTATGCAAGTTTAAAGGCAAATTCTATTTTATTATAGGATTTACATTATTAAGTACTCTATTATTGAGAAGGTTTATAGTTGTGTGGATAGGAAGATTTATATGATTTATAAGGCAAAGAAGGAAGCCAAGTTGTATGGGAAAGGTTAAGAAGATGGTAGCACAATTTATATGAAAAGTTTGTAAAGAGGAAGTGACAAAACACAATAAATTCAAATAATAAATAGTTAAAGTTCAAGAATGAATATTAAAATTCCAAGCATAAATTTCCCCTCTCACTCTTTGGTTAATAGAATGTTAGATGTTAATAACCTAATTTTGCTCACCTACTTTGTGAGAAGTACCTTCAGCTTAATACATCACTTTGGCAACTTTATCCCTTGTTTCCATCATCTCCATCACCATCAAACGCTAAGTCAAACTCCAATTTTATTAGAGGATTTATATTATTAAGTACTCAATTATTAAGAAGGTTGGTAGGTGTGTTGATAGGAAGAGGGTTAGGTTCAAGCAGTATGGGTTGTAAAGAAAGATTTATGCAATTTTAAAGGTAAATTCTAATTTATTATAGGATTTACATTATTAAGTACTCTGTTATTAAGAAGGTTGATAGTTGTGTGGATAGGAAGATTTATATGATTTATAAGGCAAAGTCAAGGAAGCCAAGTTGTATGGGAAAGGTTAAGAAGATGGTAGCACAATTTATATGAAAAGTTTGTAAAGAGAAAGTGACAAAACACAATAAGTTCAAATAATAAATGGTTCGAGTTCAAGAATGAATACTAAAATTCCAAGCATAAATTTCTCCCTCTCACTCTTTGGTTGATAGAATTTTAGGTGTTAATAACCTAATTTTGCTCACCTACTTTGTGAGAAGTACCTTTTAAAACATCACTTTGGCAACTTTATCCCTCGTTTCCATCATCTCCATCACCATATGACCTTTGCATTACCATCAAAAGCTAAGTCAAACTCCAATTTTGACATTTAAATCCAGCACACAATATTTGCCTAATTTTTTGTGTGGCATGCAATGAATCCCTTCAACAATGTGCTTTAGTCCCAAAAAATAGAAAATTATTATTCTTACGACACATTAATGCTCTGCTCCTTTCAAAAATGGCACACTAACCTAAAGTAAACCTTACCAATCCTTATTGTCAAAAATAGCATTTGATCTAGTCTTCAATATTTTTTTCTTATCCAACTATTTCATTAATACAAGGGGATTATTCACATTTGAAGCTACTTCTAAGAGATGTCCACCTATTCTTCTATAAATAAAGCCATTGAAGCTATCCATCACCACCACTCACCCATTGCAGATTTATGCCGCTAGACTTTCTCTACAAAGAGCAAAGCACCCTAAGCTTAGTTCTTTCCAACATTGAGTAATACACTTTCTACCACCCAAAAGCTTGGAGTGGACCACATAAGGAGGTAAAGGATCCTCCTTTGAGGTACTTTGTGGCCCATCTACGTCTTCAACTATTTCAAAGTGTTGAATGTAAGTCTCTTGTTTCCCCATTCCAATAAAAAAATTTATCCTTTGTTATGTCTAACGGTTTAAGAACATGGAATGTTTGTTGTTTATTGATCAACTTTCTTTTGCGCGAGAAGTAATAAGGGATAATTGACTTTTACATGGATTTTTAAGTTTATTTCATTTTATCTGCTATTCAATGAACACAATTGTTGAGTAGATACTTGAAACCACTCCTCTCTGCAACTTCTTTTGCAGACTCTCACATCATCCATCTAAGAATTCCTTCTTTTGTTGGAGCTATCTCTCCTTCAACTACTCTACTCAATAGCACTCTTATGTTTCCCAACACAGGATCCTCAATTTTGATACCAAATTATGCAAACACTAAAGGGTTGCAATCTTCACAGTACATAGCATATATAAAATATGTGATCTCATAACTCTAGAATGGAAAATACATCTACAATGAAAAAGAAAAAAAATGTGTTAACATATTCACCACATCGTTGCAACCATGATGTCATTACAACATTATAATATGTATTTCTTAATGAATATTCAATGGATCTATTACAAGATTGCATACACAAATTACAACAACACCAACATTGATTGCTTCTCGACAATCACAAGCATGAAGGCCTTCTTCTTCTCACCCTCATAAGTGCTCCAACCACTAGCCTAAGAAACCCTTCTTTGGAGCTCTTTATTTTTCTTTTAGTCCTTATTCAAAAGGAATTCAATATCATAACTCCTAGGGTCAAATCAATGCATGCTCTTTAACACTCTTTGCATTCTCCTCCCTCCATGTCAAATTGTTGTGTCTGCAATAGTGTAGGTCTAATAATTCTTATCCCATGTCCTATTTTCATGGATGTCGAGATTAAAAATAGTAACTTTCTTTATTTAGTTTTTTCTCCGCAATACTATGGAGTAATGACGACATAGGCATATTCCTTTCATTTGACATGTGCTCAACCACATTGGTTGTTTATCAGATTCTGTCTATGCAACCTTATTTGTTCAACATTCAACCTTGAAATATTTCCTGGCAATGATGGAACAAATTAGATAAAACTCAAGAATACAATAAACTTGTTTGAGTCAATGCATGCTTGTTTGTTCACCAAGGGTGTTCCTGCATCAACAAACTAATCAAACATTACTTTTGGCAACTTCGTTAGGTGTGCATGGGTATAAGTTGCAATGACTTAATGAACCAATCAGTAAAGAATTCATTAGGGATCTGAGCCTTGATTAAGCTACACCTTTTTTGCCACTCATGGATGTGGTCAAGGATATGAGTAGACTTATCTTGATGAAAGGATGTTAACAACTCGGTTTTAGACTAAGAGTTGAAAGTGGTTTAAAAATACCATCACAACCGCATTAAAAGTTTGAAAAGATGCTCATGGTAACTCAATGTACCAATTCGCCACTATCCCAGTTAAAGTCCTTTGGAAGAGACGTAATTGAATAGAGTCATCCATTAAAGAGTTGGATGAACACCATAGATGAAAAGTCATCACATGGTTGGTTGGGTCTTCCTTGGGTTTACCTTCAAACTTAGGAATGTCTGAAGGAAGCTTAGTGGGTAGGGGTGGCCATCTTGGGTCATGTAACACTAGATCATTAGTCAACTTTGAAAGGTTGGGCAAATTCAAAGTGGTCAAAAATGGCAACTTTGTGTGAGCCATTATGTTCTAGGTTCCGGGAGCATTAGTTGCCCATTGGATGGTGTTGGCATATGGTTGTCCCGGAATATATGAATTTCCAGGATTAGTGAAAAGCAGATTGGGTTGTCGAAAGTTCTGATCATAGTGGTGTTGAAACGAAGGATTAATTGTTCCAAAAGTACCTCCTATCCCTCATAACGGTTGGCTGCCTTGTAAGAAACTTGACATAACAGGGTTGGACATATTAGACCCTCCCATCCCAAAAAAAAAGAGATATTTCCTTGAGTGGCATCTTGCCCCCATGGAAATCTAGTGATGATTCCCCCTTGTATAAATGAAATACCTTGCGATACATTTGGGCCAAAGGAGTTACTAGAACTCATACCTCCAACAGATTGGAAAGATAATCTTAATTGGGGTAGAGTGGAGCTAGAAACAACTCTAGTGAAGGGTGGGTTAAACATAAACCTTTGTCCACTTAAGGGTGGAAAGTATGGAAAGGGATAGATGGGCCACTACCTGAAGCAATGGTCAAAGTTGAAATAAGAGGAATCTTAATGGTCAAAGCTTGGCAACTTGAAAAAGGAAATCCAAAAGATAAAGGGTTTGAAGTCACTTGAGTTAACAAACTAGTACCAGTAAGTATCATCGAGGATGGGGGAAACCATCCTGATCCTATTGTGGATTTCGTATTAAAAGTAATTCCTCATATAGGGGGAGTACTAAGTGGAGTAGATATGTCCCCTGAAGTAAAGACTTGTTCTATGTTTTCCATGTTTGTAATACTCCATTTTGACCCTTAGGATATATTAGCTTTTAATGTAAATAATGTATACATGTGATGTATGTTTTCCTGGCGTGGATCTCAAGGCCAAGTCCCCTTTAGTGGAAGCTTGAATTTTATTTAAAAGGAAAATATTAGATATTATGTTACCCATGTGTTATTTATCCATGGAACATTGTAAAAATGATGTAAATAAACATCATGCAATAAAATACCAAAATTGGCTATGGAAGCAACTAATGAGAAGGGGCCATGTGTATCCACTAGGGAGTGGTGAGGGGGTTGTGGGATTGAACCATAGGCTTCCAAATGTCATCTTGAGAACCCATTTGACTTTTTTTGCTGGAATTTAATTCTGTGTAAGAAGGTTGTTGAAGAAATCAGTCTATGGCTTCAATGGAGCATGGGAAACCCAGAAATTTGTATGGCAGAGTATGGGCTCTATTTTCTTGTACCACAATTCACTCTACCTCATGGGAATGGGTTCTTCCTCATCCCCATTCCATGGTTGAAGAAAGCAGCATCAGTTTGCATCCATTACAATTTCCCAGCAGTGAGAAAAACCAGAAATCGCAACTTTGCAAGAACCCACGTTTTGGAGAGCCATAAACGCCCAGAATTGGTATTTTACAGTGAAATCCAATGGGGTATCCATAGATATGAACCTTGGGGCGAAATTGAGAGGATTAGATACCCTAAAATCCATTGGAAAACCTAGTTTTTATAGCCCAGAAGTCCAGTGACGGGATGGAGTTATTTGATGACAAAATTGTGAGAAATCCAAGTGTGAATGTTTGAACAGAGGATTGGATTGCTTGAATTTAGCTTGAGATGTCTGTAGCTCTGTGGTTGAGCTCACTAGCTTAGCATTGCTCTCCTTTGTCTTTTGTATGCTTGATAAACCCAACTGTGTGTTGGCTTGGCATAGTTGTTGAGTGAAACCATGGCTGTGAGTGAGCCCATTTAGTTCCTCCTTAGTGGATACACAACCCAGCTCGGGGGTGATCGCTCAGCTGAAAGAATATAGGCTGGATAGAGATCTATGGTTGGGTGGAACATTGCTCTCACATAGCCAGTTGTTTGGATAGCTTCTTCTTCAAGATAAGTATTACTTGTGGTTTAATTTATATGCATTATGTATTCTGTAATGTGTTAATTCTGAATGTTAATTGTTCTTGTTAATGAGATGAAACAAATATCTTAGTATGGTTGATACGAAGCTTGTGTATATCATGAGAATGGGATTGATTCTCTGTTTGATTGATTCATCATCTGCTTGGGATAGATATGCTGATGCATCCCCTTCTGCGTGTGTGTCATTATGGTTATTCCGCTGTGTTTATATTGAGTATGTATTTGCACACACAACTTTTATTTATCCATGAATTTCTTACTAACGAATGGGGTTGAGATTGTCAAATAAGCCCGGTATGTTTGGTCATGTTTCCTTCCTTGCATTGGATTGATGGAAGGGGATGTCATAATGTTAAACCACCTAGACAATAGATTAGGAACATTGATCCTAGTTATTTGGTCAAAACTAGGACTTTGTGGCGGGTTGTAAAGTCCAAACGGATCTGAGAGGTCGTCAATTGTAATGGGACCTAAATTCTCTTCATACCAAGGAGAATGGGATCTAGGAGAGTTATGCAATTGTTCCTCGGTATCTCTAAAATGTCCTTTGTCAGAAGAACTCTCAGACTCACCTAACCTAGAATTGTTTTCTTCTACTGGTTGTTCCATTTGATGTTCCTGGTTTTCCTCTTCTTCCCCCTAAGGGGGTGTATCAGTATAATCCAGTCTTCGCCTTGGTGTAGGGACTCTTCTCTTTTCAGGAGAGTGTCCTTATATCCTTTGGGATCTGTGCAGAGGTTGATCGTCCACGACGGCTCGTAGAAGACACTAAGAAGAAAGTCTACAAAACATAAAAATCAAACAGCACACATTGCAAAGTGAAAGATGTCAAACAAGCAAACAACTCTCACACTGAAAGAGTACTTGGTTGCAAGCACAATCCAATGAAGAGCCAGATATGATCTCCCAAATATCATCCTGGGATGATGAGGACCCAAGTCCAATCAGTTAAGATCAAAGGGCAATAACCAAGGTTGGGTGTGTTTCCCTTCTTAGTGCAAGTGTTTTTCCAGATAAATATGTAAAACACCCTCCAAGGGTACTAATGCTCCAATCACAAGGTCCACTCAAGGTGGTCGTAGAAAATCCTCTGCTAGCACCTGTGTATGATCCTAAAGACTATAAAAAAATCACTTCTCTAACAGACTTTCAATTTAAACTCAAATTAACAATGTTTAATAACCCATCTCATTCAATCATAGACAGCTGAAAATGGAATTTCACTCATAGACACATCTGAACTGGAAGCACAAGAGAAGTTCTACCAAAATACCAAGAACATAATTAACATAACAACCATGCACATAAAATTCCAGGCTCAGATATTTTAGCCAGAATGGCCCAGGCAAAACCTCGAAGGGAAAACCTATGAGAGAGTGAGAATATTTATATTTCTTCAGGAAAATAATTACAACAGCAACATTAACTTATCTCAACCAGAAGAAGAATGATTTTCTGCCTCGAATTATGTGCTATAATCTTCCTCGAATTATGTGCATATATTTTTGGGAAATCATGCCCTTCTCAAGCAACATAGAGTTGTACGGACAACTCCTTGATTTCAGCGCCAAACTCAATCTTCTGCTTGGAAATTCGTGCCCAACAAAACAACAATGAAGCTTCCTCCAATTTCATGCCCATAGACAGAAATTTAAAGCTATGTACGTATTGTTGTAACAACTGCAATTAATGAGGTATGGCCTGTTGTATTCTCCCTCGAAATTTGTACCAGCTCCCTTAAAAATCATGCCCAGTCAAACAACATTGGAATGTGTGCAAGACATCTTGAATTTAGTGTTGGTAATGTTCATTGGAAAGCATTCCCAATCTCTTTCTCTCCTACTCAAGTGCTTCTCCTCAAGGACTCGACTTGCTCTCTTTGATGATCTCCACTTCTCCAACTCTCTTGGGATGTGTGCAAAATGAAAGAGGGGAAACCAATTTAATTCAAAATTCTTGTCTCTTGGTTTGCCTCTCAAAGGTAACTAAAGAGTCATCTAATCCAAGGGCCCACATTGGTTTAGATCAATGGATGAGAATAAATGCTCATAATTCTCTCCATAAATTAAATTATTCATTTACCACTTAAATACACCAAAAGTCACTTTATAATAATAAAGTGAATTAATTGCTCATCTCAAGCAATTAATACAAGGGTCATGTCCCCTTTTCTCTCATTAATTAATCATGCATAAAATGACTAGGAGAACACTTCCTAAGTACAATTTCAACACTTCCCCTTACCAAGGAAGACGTTATCACTGACAACTAACTCATCTTTGAAGAAGATAACTTGCTTCCCCACCAAAGCTGTTAAACTGCTCATGTGCTTCTCGCACAATATCAAAGTCTGCTCATGTGCTTCTCGCACAATATCGAATATGCCCACCCTTTCTAAACTCTGCTCTAGAAAGGTCAAATCAAGTGTCCCTTCATGTTAGACATCATCACATGAAAGACATCATCCTGAGCTACAAAGATCAGTGCTTCAGCTTTACGTGGAAAGACCTTCTGGCATATCCTCCACCAGAACCACACTCCAGTCTCACACTGTCAGCAGTAGAAGCTCCCCTTATCTCTGGAAGTTGTCCTGCATATTGCACTGATGCCTCATGTCGAGACATCTCATCTTGCTCAGCCATCAGTGACAAGTCATACCAGTTGATCCTCTTGCCAGCACTAGAGAAAGTAGCCTCTCGCTGAATCCTCTGAATAGAAGATGAACTACTAGGTACCACAATAATCTTTGGAGCATCTCGCTCTCTCCTATGAACTGTGAACTAACTACTCGGCACCACATCAATCCTCGAAGCATCTCGCTCATTGTCTGTCTCGGACTCAGGCTCTGATATCCACCTAGATCCTCCTGTTGTAGGTTGACCATGCACTACATACTCTCCATCTCTCCGATGACCTATAAGCACATGGTCAACCAAATCCACTCCCAATACATAAATGAAGATGTGTTCACTCTTGAACAATACTGCATATCCTGCTCCCTCCAAGGCTGGAATTGAAAGCCTGTTGTCCTGCAGCCCTCGAATATAACGTACTCCTGAAATCTCCATAATATCTCCAAACTCAAGTTGGAACCGTACTCATCCCAATCCTTTGATTGCAATCACTATCCCATCTCTGTCTTATACAAGCTGCTGTGGAATAGTCTCAAAAGTGAGGAATGCATCTCACCTCCCAGTCATGTGATTGCAGTATGAACTATCCACAATCCACTTCCTAGTATCAACTAGTCCGCTACTACCGCAACTCGAAACAATAGTGGAAAGAGAACTCTTTCTCGAACTGTGTAGAAAACCACTCAATCTCTGTTGTAGTTGCAACCTGCTCCTCTTTCTCATGCTTTCCATTTTTCTTCTTACGACATTGGCCACCATAATGACCAAAATCATTGCATGCATAGCACCTGACTCTGCTCAGTTCCTTCTTTTGCTTACCCCTCTGTTGCTTAGCCCCTCCCAGGCCCTTCTTCTACTTCTTTCCTTTAGCTGATAATGCAACGTTTTGCTCATCCTCCTTACTATTTGAAGATCTCCCCTGCACAAATCCTCTCCAAGTCTCCTCCTGCACAAAGTCATCCTAGAGATGATCCCAGGAAGGCATGTTCTCTTGTGCAACAACCGCCTCCATGAAGACAACCCAATACTTGGATGCTCCATTCAGTGTTGTCCTCAATAGGTCACTTCCCTGCACAACCTCCCCAACAGCTGCTAGCTCATCTCTCACCTGGGTGATCTGAGTAAGGTAAGTAGCCACATTCTTAGAGTCTACAATCCGTATGCCTTTCAACTTCTCTCTTAGTACCATATTTCGATTTTCATTCGAACTTTGATACAAATTGGTTAGATCCTCCCACATTAAATAAGCATGGGACTTAGAAGTCAAATGAGGGATTACATGGTCCTTTATTGCATCAAGGATGATCCTCTTCGCCTTGATGTCCTTGTTGTTAAAGGCTTGTAATGCTGTTGCATCTGTGGCTGAGGGAATTTGAATTGGTTGAGCTTGTGTGTGGTTCACCACCTCATCCCACAACTCATTCTCTTGCAATATGAGCACTATCCTCACCTTCCAAGGAACAAAGTTCCCATCCCCTTCCAATATGTCTTCCAACCTCAAACTGGTGGCCATCTCACTGAGAATAACAGTCCAACAAATCTACTAGGTGAACAAAAACTAAATCTCCCACAAGTCTGAAAATTTTTGATTGTCAATCTGCCCTCAACAGGGCTCTGATACCATGTAAAAAAATCACTTCTCTAACATACTTTCAAGTTAAATTCAAATTAACAATGTTTAATAACCCATCTCATTCAATCATAGACAGCTGAAAATGAAATTTCATTCATAAACACATCTGAACTGGAAGTACAAGAGAAGTTATACCAAAATACTGAGAACATAATTAACATAACAACCATGCACATAAAATTTCATACTCATATATTTTAGCCAAAATGGCCCAAGCAAAACCCCGAAGGGAAAACCTATGAGAGAGTGAGAATATTTATATTTCTTTAGGAAAATAATTACAACAACAACATTAACTTATCTCAACTAGAAGAAGAATGATTCTCTACCTCGAATCCTGTGCTAGAATCTGCCTTGAATTCTATGCATATATTTCTTGGAAATCATGCTCTTCTCAAGCAACACAGAGCTATAGGGACAGCTCCTCAATTTCAGTGCCAAACTCAATCTTCTGCCTGGAAATTTGTGCCCAACAAAACAACAGTGAAGCTTCCTCGAATTTCGTTCCCACAGATAGAAATTTAAAGCTCTGTATGGATTGCTGTAATAATTGCAATTAACGAGGTACGACCTATTGTATTCTCCTTCGAAATTTGTGCCATCTCCCTTGAAATTTGTGCCCATTCAAATAGTATTGGAATGCATTCAAGGCATCTCAAATTTAGTGCTTGGAATCTTCGTTTGAAAGCGTGCCCAATCTCTCTCTCTCCTGCTGCAAGTGCTTCTCCTCAAGGATTCGACTTGCTCTCTTGGATGATTTCCACTTCTCCAACTCTCTTGGGATGTGTGCAAAATGAAAGAGGGAAAGCCAATTTAATTCAAAATTCTTGTCTCTTGGTTTGCCTCTCAAGGGTAACTGAAGAGTCATCTAATCCAAGGGCCCACGTTGGTTTAGATCAATGGATGAGAATAAATGCTCATAATTCTCTCCATAAATTAAATTATTCATTTACCACTTAAATACACCAAAAGTCACTTTATAATAATAAAGTGAATGAAATCCTCATCTCAAGCAATTAATACAAGGGTCATGTCCCCTTTTTCCCTCATTAATTACATAGGCATAAAATGACTAGGAGAACACTTCCTAGGTACAATTTCAACAAAGACAGTATTCTATGTCTACCAATCCACAAACATCGTCTAAGGGAACAGTTGCAGGCCGAGATCGTGCATATGGGCAGGGTAACGGGGCACGAAACTCTACAACAACACTATGTACTATCAAAAGTCCCCGTACACACAAAATCCTTGGTTGATGCTCGATTGAGTATTGGAGGGATATCTCCGCAACTCAGCCTCACATGAACTCATGCTCCTATGGTAGAGGAGCTTCCCACCCACACCCTTGTAGTGTTGGATTTCCTCCCTTATGAAATACACCTATCTTTAACAAGTTTTAGTGATCGTGGAGGAGTTAACTCACAATTCCCTACCTCCACAATCCTAGCTTAGCTATTAGGTGTGTTTCAAACTAGAAAAAAAAATAAGATCCTATCTCAAGTTATTGATTGCTTGCTTAAAATGTACTTTAAAAAACTATTCAAAAGAAGTCAAACAAGTGCAACTAAAGACAAGATGTTCTTTAACTGAAATATGAAGCACTTAATTGCCGCAAACATGCACTTTTCACTCTCAATTTCTTTCCAATGCAAGTTCTAAAGATATGATTCGGAATGCATATGCAAGTTTTCCGTATCCAATGCACCTTTTTGGTATTTTCAATGCAAAATGAAACTACAAATTTATAACCTAAATGCAAAATCATGCCTAGAACATAAGCATGCAAGTACCAAAACAACTAATTATGCAAAAGAAAATTTGTTTTTGTTTTCAATATGAAGCAATTCTGAATCCTTTAGGACACTTACAAAGTACTCAACCACCACTAACTCAAAATTGAACCAATCTTTTTATTCTTTTTCCAAAATGAGAAACAAAAATCAAATTCAAATTAACACACAACCAAATCAAATGCAAAAGCTTTATGATCTCCTTATCAAACAGTAAAAACAACCATAAACACTAGACTTCTCATTCATGTAAGTATGCCAAGTTGGGAAAAGTGCAAATAAAGAATTCTAGACTCAAACAAGGCAAGGGGCCTACCAATAAACACGGTTTGGTAAATCCAGGTCTGCATACAACAAATGCAATCAAGGTCCTAAACAACTGAAAGAATACTTGAGTTTTGACTTCAAAGGGAAGACCAAAAGCATATAAACTCAAAAGCACAAGAACCCTACCAAAAGAGGATTTTTCACTCAAATAGGTACAAATTGACTCAAATACCCTCAATAGGTTCCAAATCAACTCAAATAGGAGCAAATAGGTTTAGACAGGTCCAAATTGGGTCAAAATACACCAAATTGGTTCAAAGAGCTCCAACTTGGGTCTAGAGACTCCAAATTGTTCCAAACAGGCCCAAATTGGCTCCAAAAGATCCCTAAAATCAATTCAAGAGAAATCAAAAGGTAAGAATCATGCTTCCAAGGGTTCCTACTCAGACCAAGGATCAACAAAGACTCCAAAAAATCCAACCAAACCCTCCCAAACAGGCCTACAAATGAAAAAGTCACCTACGGGAGGCACATGCTGGTGAAGTATTAGCATAGTAGGGTGTAACACGTTGGTGAGAACGCCATCACCAACGTGTATTTAGAAGACACACACCTGTAAGTATTGTCACCTGTGCATGGGTACTGGAAGTCTCCAAAAAAAGCAAATCCAACTGAGAAATTGATAGTGGAAGGGTCTATTAAAGCCCAAAGACTATTCCTAACTTTAAATTAGACTCAAACCTTCAAGCAAACTAGAAAAATAACCTTGGAAACCCCAAATCAGACATGCTTCTCCCCAGCGGAGTTTCCAACTATGTTGTTAGGAAAATAATCCTATGGCTGGGGTGAGGCCATCAACATACTAGGGTTGGAAAGAATAGATATCTAGCATTCTGCAACAAGCAAAATAAATAATAATTTTTGAGTTAAGAAGACATGTACCTCATTATTGAAGGTTGATCCTAGCCTTGTCCTTGAATCCTTGAGCTTTTCTCTTGTTATCCAATCACATAACCTGCAAAACCAATTCAAAACCTTCCTCAAACATATTTGACTACAAATAAATAATTGACATTCAAATATAACATAAAATATTAATCTAATGAACATCAATGAGAAATCAAATCTGAGATAAACATGAACACAGTTGTTTGGAAATGGAAGGATGTCTATTCTTTCATTAATGAATGAAGCAAATACAATATTAACTTCCTTCTATTCAAGCACCTCATGAAACCTTTGATTCAGGGTCTCCTGCTTCTCTTCTCCAAGAATCCCAACCTCAAATCAGATGCATTAAGGTTTGGTAGCAGCTAAGGCACAAATGATGGGGAAGGGAGTGTAAATTTCTCCAGGATAACATTACTTGGGCTCTGATTCCCCTTCATGGCCAATATCCCTCTCTTTTATAGTGGAAGAAGAAGGTTGGGTCAACGAGGGAACAGTTGTAACCAAGGAGGAAGTTCCAAAACCACCCAAACCACCCAATTTTCGAGACTTTTTATATTTTTTGGATTTTTTTGAGGCAAACGCTGGTGGGATATGGAACAAAGTGCACACCACATGCTGGTGATCCATGTGCAACAAGCGCGTGGGTGAAAAAATAGTCAAAAATGCCATTTTGAGGGATTTTCAGGGGGTGTTTTGGTCTCCAATTGTGGTCAGAAACTCCCAAACTTATGGATAAAACAAGAATAAGTTAAGGTCATCTTACTGAGCTCCCAAATATGGATCTTCCAACCATAGTGTCATTTTTTGTGACCCACAACAACTTCATGAAGTGTCGTCATGAGAGCACAACATGCAAGTGTCGTCACGGACGAAGAAGTACCAAATTTGGTTATAACACCCTTAACCATCCTCCTTGCCACGTATTGTTATATGTATACGAGATTACTATAATACATTTATGTGATGATTATAATCCACCAAAGAATTTAATTTTTGAATGACTGTATGAACACGTAGACTACTAGGTCTTTATGTGAAACGAGTCTCATTGATCAAACTCAATCATGATTATAGATCAGTACTAAATTCTATTATGTTGAGAGTTCTTTTATTATTTTGTTTGTTCTAAATTTATTTGCATGAGCCAAGGGCTCTTTATATACTCTTTTGCGTCAAGTCATTTACAATATTTGTGCTATTCTTTATGTGATTATTATGTGTCCATTTAAAGCATGCAAAAAGGTGAGATACCTATGATATATCATTTAAGAATCAAACAATTTATTCATTCATTAAGGGTTGAATCCAAGTGAAGATCATTTGAGTTTTAGAAAGAAAGCTCTCTATTTGTGTCTAGTGGAGTTTCCATAAGAGTCGAAGGCTCAATAGATATTATAATTACGTTTAATTCCAATGGGAGTTTAGGGCTCAACATAACTAGTCTATATAAGTCTATACTCTATAAGAGTCAAGAGCTCACAGTATATTACCTATACACACACAGTCAAGGAGAGAACATCATATTTTATATTTTGGTGATGTCTTATAGTATAAAAGTCAAATTGATTATCAATATTTAAGCTAGAAAGATGATCCAATATCAAGATCCGGTCCTCTAATTGTGCACCGAGCTTGTTAATAAGAACTCCTTATTGTTTGAGTTGTAGTGTACTTAGATTCCAAGCCATGATAAGCAAATTTTGGTGAAATATTCCTAATGAAGGGAATATGTTTATTTCCTCACCCTAGTGGATATGTTTCCCAACTTGGGGGTGGCCTCTTTGTTGAAAGAATATAGGCGGAGCAAAGTGCCTATAGTTCGGTGGAACGTTGCAGCCACACATTTAGTCGCAAAGATCATCTATTTCAACTAAGTACCCTTTATTTATCGTGTTAATGTTGCTTGGTTATATTGTGTGCACAAATGTTCTTAAATTATGATATTGGTAATGTCCACTTATAATGGTTTCAAATAATTTCATGATAATGTTTCCATGATTGAGATATGCTATTGTTTTAATTTAATAGTGGAAATAGAGCTAGAGTATCACATATTTGTAGGCAAAATCAAGTGTATTAAATATGTTATTATGGCATTTGGCTTCATAGTTACATAGATTAGATCATCATATCCATGGGTACATACCTAGAGAAGTATAATTGATTATCCTTGTATTCATAATATAGTTTAAAGTAAATGAAATTTTGAGTATATAAGAAATTATGTGGTTAAGGCTTGTACTTAGAATATGAAATTGTGTGGATAAATGTAAACATATTTCATTAACTTAAAGTGATTGTCATTTCATAAGTAAGTGCATGTGTGATTATAAAAGACTTACCATTGTTTTGGGTTAACAATACTCCTAATGATTGAATGGAGAAACATAATTAATAGACTAAACTTCATGTTATTTGACTATACTTTTATGAGGATGAAGTTATAATAAGGATTAAGAGTTTGAATGATGAGTTAAGTAGGTGTAGAAACCTCATAACTATAGTAGAATCACAAGTGATATATTGAAATACAATGACCTCCGTCATTTGGTTAAGAGTCTTAAACCACTATATGCTAAGAGATGAGTAGACTTCATTTACATAATTGTTATATGTGAGAATACAATTGGTAGTGAATGTACTTTAAACTTTTTATGTCGTTATAAGACATGCTAAGAGATGAGTAGACTCCATTTACATAATTGTTATATGTGAGAATACAATTGGTAGTGAATGTACTTTAAACTTTTTATGTCGTTATAAGACAATATCCCTGTAGTATAAAATTTATAAATGATTATGACGTTAGTTGATCAGTAAGGTTAACATATTTGGTTTTGTTTTTGAATGATAATAAAGGGGAAAATTTTATACCCATACCCCAAAAGGCTAATGAGGGTATTGGGTATATTACAGTTTAACTTATTTGGAGGAGTTATTAGTTGGATAAGAAAGAGACATGTTGTAGTTGAACTATCAACTGTAGAAAATGAATACACGGGAGCCACCCATGCAAGTAAAGAAGTTGTATGGTTGCATATATTGTGTTCAGGTATTGGGTTTGTACAAAAAGTTTTTAGGTTATATGTGACAGTTAGAGTGCAATTTTTTTGGCAAAGAACCCTACTTATCATGATAAAACAAAGTATATTGATGTGCGGTACCACTTTGTCAGAGATATGGTGCAATGTGGGAGTGACATTGTTTAATTTCTATTTTGTTTAAGAATCTATATGCATTAATGCTTCTCTTCGCATGTTTAATACTAACATGATTTAGGTATGGATCTAGGTATGAATAATTTTAGTTGTTGCCATTTCACCAGTCAAAGGTATGGATCTATGCATATTCTATTATATTTTCATAGTATAATGTTTTTACTCCCCACTGTATTTTCATGTTATTGGTTTGATGTTGTTACTTAAATGCTTTCAATTCCTTCATTGAACTAATTAAGTGATCTAGAAGGGTTTTGTTGGAGGATCCTAATAGACTAGTAATCTATAAATTCATTTTTTCGCATTAGTGCTACACATGAGTGCTATGCTACATCTCTCATACTTAAAGTGGAGAAATGATACTCCCAACACAATATGGAGCACTAATGCCATTGATGCTCCAATGCCAAAGTGGATCATATGTACCCAAACCAAAGTGGAGCATAAGTCCTCCCATACCAAAGTGGAGTACTAATTTACATCGTAGAGAAAAAAAATGAACCTACAAATAAAGGGATATTAAACCCCTTCAAACTTGCACCCATGCTATTCAAGAAATTACCCCTTGTTTGGTCAAACTTGCCCTCATTTCTTGATCATGTTTCCTATTGTACAAAACCAATCAAATCCACTATTGACTTGCAAACAAGAGGTAAAACCTTCAACCCCAACAAATATAATAGAACTCAGACAAAACTAGCTAAGAAATGAACAATGGTTGTACAAAATGGAAGAATTATGAAAATTACAGAATAATTAGTTGTACTCTCGTTCTTTAACTCCTCTTTATGATATCTATTACATGAACTCATGTGAGAATTTATATTTAGTTAAAAATAATGTAAGAAAGAACTAAAAAGACGCCACATATAGAGAAAATATTTAGCATAAATTTTCAATACTTGAATCATCCAAACATCTGTAGAGATGGTGACCACAATACATTGGCTTCGATCGATCATTTTATGTCTTCCTGTTGGCACACTTTTACTTCGACCAAGGTTCAACATTCAACAACACACCAACAAACACCACTCCCACAGATAACGACTCGAAAGGGAATGAATCCCTTTCAGCAACACTTGCAAAGCAAATAAAGTCTCACCTGAAGTACCTCTGGAGACATCAGGAACCAGGATTCTGCAACGTAGAATGGGAATAACTCGACATTCAATGCATTCATCATATAACCTGATAACATAAATTTATTCTAGAACAACGACATAATCAGAGCTTTGACACATTCATCACTTCGACAAAACCCATAACTTCGCCAGACTGATATACTTAGATTATGTTTGTGTTCATATTACATAAAACTACGTCGATCATGCATTCATTTAAGTATTCAATAGAGGAAAGAAACACATATCAAATCACATCACATTACACATCACAACACATAAAGACACCATGTTTAACGTGGAAACCCATCTGGGAAAAACCACGGAAGCGCCTATCTTTTATTATGAGTCACAACTAAATAAGCACTTCAAGCAAAAACTTATAGATTTATTCATGACATACAATGAACCTGCGCACACAGCCTACAGATTAGCGATTCAACTTCTCCAAACTATGTCCGACAAACATAACATAAAGCTTCATTACAGACTCAAAAGGTAACACCAATAATAACCCGAATACAATAGCCGCATATCATAACCATAACCAACCCAAAACTTATTTCTTATTACATATTTCTAGGGTGCACTTAGCATTCCCCACTCCCACTAACCCACTAACTTCCTAACTGACTCATTAATGCAATGTGGACCAATGCTAACTAACTGAATCAACTCCAACCATTGACTTGATCAACATGACTGTTTTTCCTGTTTTCTTGGCCACTTTGTCGGAGTTGACCACTTCACTGAACCAATTCCACTTTGTCTTTGTCCACGTCAAAATTGTTTCTACAAAAAATAGTACCTCCAAAAAGCTAGGCCCAACAGGACCCCAACATTCAGAGGTGGCTCATCTCGAGCCACTTCAAGGCCATGAGACAGGTTCCTGTAGCTTCGACATAAACTCTTCGTAGACATTCCTGCTCGCCTCAACCAACTGCTGGACTTCGTCTTTCTTCTAGCCAACAACTTTAACTAGTTCTGTAGTAACAAATGACTTGCTGGCCTTAACAACCTGGGTGACTTCCGACTGGATGGAAGTATGCTTACTTCTGATGACCTATGATACGTGCTCAGCCTCAGATTGGAGCACCTCGACCATTTTTGTTCGTTGCCTATGCTGCATTCTCAGTTGATTGATTTCTTGTTGTAGCTCTTTACTTTCTGTAGCTCTGCTCATTCTCTGGACTGGTGGCAAAGTCTTCAACTGCTCGCATAAAGTGCTCATCCTTTATTCAACAGCCCCAATCCTAGTTTGGACCTCGTGCAATTCAACATCTTCAAATAGTGTAGCCCATGAATGCAACACCTCCTCATACATTTCCATGCACCGCGTTTCTACTTCTTGAAGGCTCTGAACAACCTCTTGCACTTCCACCTGTCGATGCGTGATGACTCCGAGTGGGGTGCTCTTCACTAGCTTGGATTCGAAATCCTATACCTTCTGCCGATATCCCTAGATAATAGCTTCTAGGCATTGTATCTTCTCCTCAGATGTCATTTCTTCTATGATTTCCGCTTCAGGGACTACGCAGCAGGTAACGTTGACAACTTCCTGAACTTTATCTTTCTCTTGTCGAAGCAGGTCCTTGTCCTGTTGTAGCTCAGCATTCAAGTCCTTCAGTGTAGCCGCATGATTCTTATAGCCTTTAATTAAATTGAAGAAGGAACTCTCCCTCGACTTGACTTCCTTCGCAATGCCTTCTTGCAATCGATGCAATACATAAAGTGTTAATGCAAATAATTTTAAGTCCACATACCCGATCTGTGAATCTGCACACTTGTGCATGGTTCATCAAAACGTATTGCTCTTGGAAAATTTTTAACCATCCCTTCCGTCAAAGGGGGTGCAACTGTCTGGTCTTGACCTTCTTCCTCTTGCGCAACTTCGACCCACGACGGTGTGACCTACGATGGGGGCGAAATGCAGATCCATTTAAACTCTTGGCACATCATATCCCGGATGTCTGTGATGCCACTGAATAGTTGTATCATCCTACCTTCAACTATTTTCCTATTTTCTTCTACAATTTATGTCATACCGTCAAACATGATGTTAATATTGTCATTTGTTAACGTTTGCGCTTTCTCAAATCTCTATGCTTTTTGCTTTTTCCTTCCTCCCTGCGCAGATGACCCAGCTTGCCCCTTATCTCCCAGACCCGGGTCAGTAGGGGTATGACTCGATTCTTCATCCTCTTGCTCGTCAACCCCTCCTCCAATGTGTTGCATATTTTGGCTTGTTTGTTGCTAGTCGAAAGTTCCCTCCAGTTTCGATTCTTGCTCCGACGGATCTGGTGAGATATTCTCAAGATCGATTGGTAATTTCCACTCTGCCAACCATTCTTGCACCATAACATCTATGTATGTCTGAGTTAAATTGAACCTAGTAATTAACCATTGTCGATGTGGGTGATATGTATGCCTGAGTTAAATTGAACCTAGTAATTAACCATAGCATCACATGTAAATTAACCATAAATTTGCATGTGAAATTGCATGTTAAATCTCATAAAAATGGATTAAAAGATGAATTTTTAATGCTTTAAATCAATCACATAAGCAAATAAAATAGATATGCAAACCAGAAAATGAAGACAACAGATGATAACGGAGTTCACCTTTCTTGGATTACATCTCCGGGCCACTTTGAATGAGAAGGGCGATCTTATTAAGTCTTCAAAGCTTACAAATATGAATTTCTGGAAACACTTCTGAGTTTTGTCAGTCAAAATCAGAAATAGAATGCACCACTACGTTCCTCTTGAAATTCTGAGAAAAATGAGTATAAAGTCGACTGTATATGCCTGAGGCCTCCTCTAGCACGCAAATCGAGAAAACTTTGCCTGCATAAAAGACAAAACAGTAAGGACTGTATGGATTCCACCTCAGGATCCATGCCCATTAATGGTTATATGATGCCTTAGGAACTATGCCCAACTCTGCCTCAAAATCTGTGCCCATGCTGTGTTTCATGGTCTCTAAACTCTGCAAACCGTGGTTCAAAATTGGTTTAAATAGTGGTTTTGGGCCATAGGCAAGGGGGCCATGTGCCCATTTTTAGACATGATTTCCAAAACAAATTTAAAATATATTCCACTGTTGTTTGCTCAATGGATGGGCCGTGGCCCAATGTTAAAGTACTGCAATACGGGTAGAGGTCCCGGGGTCAAACCCGTAGGCCTCTCCCCTTCCCACACGCTTTTGTTGAAATGGTTTGAACGATGAATTGTGGTGGCATATAGTTTGTTGGCATATGGTTTGTTAGCATATAGTTTGTTGGAATATGGTTTATTGGCATATTATGATGAAATGGGGCTTCGGTGCTGGCATATGGGTCGAGGGTTTAGCCCTCGACCGACCCATTTTCCAAACCAACTTCAAACACAACTTTAATTACATTGTATTGTTTATCCAATTTTACCCATTTTTTCCCTTTTTTGAACCATTTTGCCGAAACTTCAAAGGATGATAACTTCTGCATCTAGAGGCCGTTTCACACAAAATGAGCGTTGACGGAAAGATGATGATGAGATATTTACCACTGTAAGCTTTGTTTTACTATTTGAAGACTTCTATACTGATTAGTCTATGAAGATCCTCCTGGATCAAACCTTCCCACTGGGAAGCTTTTGGGCCACCAAAAGCATGGAATCATTCATAAAATAGGTGATGGTACAACTCCCTCACTCTTATGGTCTCTAGCCACCTTGCTTTTCTTGGATGCATTCCTTTGAGCCCCACGCGAATAAATTCCACGTCACCTCTTCTTGAAGATCTGACCTTCTTTCCAAGTATAGCATCTTCCTGAAGCTCATTGAGATATTTAGGAGCAAACTCATCAACAGAAGGTACTTGAACCTGTTCATCTTGGTCCACAATCATAGGAGGCTCATATAGTTTCAAGTTTTCCACATTAACAACGGAATAAATTTGCATATAAGGAGGCAAATCTAACCGAAAAACATTATTACCAACTTGATCCAAAATTGTTGAAGGTCCATATCTGATAGGTTTCAACTTTTTACCTTCACCTTGGAGTCGGTCTTTGCTGATATGAAGCCATACTCGATCACCAATTTAGAAATGATGATCCACCCGATGTTTGCCATGTCTTTCTTTATACTTGGCCTGACTTGATTCCAACTGTTCTTGTACTACTTGATGTATTAACTGGATTTGCTGAATAAACTTCAAAGCTTTATTCGCATCAACTTGACCATATCCCACTATATCTTTCCCATAAACAAAGTCCGAGGGAGACTTTGGAAAATAACCAAAACATTTCTCAAAAGGAGACTTTCATGTTGAAGAGTGCATAGCTCTGTTGTAGGCATGTTGAACATAATGCAACTATTCATCCCGCAGCTTGGGATGCTTGGCACAATACCCTCAAAGAAGATGTACTACTGTCCGATTGACCACTTCAGTTTGTCCATCAATTTGTGGATGAAATGCTGTGCTCTTCTTTAACTTTGTATCCATAAGTTCCCATAAAGATGACCAAAATTTCCCAAGGAAGCGGGAATCTCGATAAGAAATAATAGAAGTAGGTAGTCCAAAATGGATCCATACATGCTGGAAGAACAAATGAGCAGTCATATCAGCTGTGATCTGCTTTTTACAAGGAAGTAAAATGCACATTTTATTGAATCTATCCACAACAACATACAAGTAGTCATGTCCTTTTCTAGACATTGGTAACCCTCCTACAAAATCCATTGAAACACTTTCCCATTGACGGGAAGGAACAAGAAGTGGAGTGTACAATCCTAAATTTCAGTTACTTGGCTTACTTGTTGCACACACAACACATCCTTTTATATACTTGGATACAATATCATTCATTTGAGGCCAATAACAAAACTTTTGTAATTGTGCTACAATTTTTCCTACACCAAAGTGCCATGAAATGAGAGAAGTGTGAGCTTCTCTTATCACATGTACTCTTTCACTTCGTGCGAATACAAATCTTTCCAAGATGATACAACAACTTGTCAAGAATATGATAATTCAATTCTTCATTTTGAGAGCCATCTTTTAGTGATTCATATACTTCTTTGTAGTCTTCATCCTTAGTGTATTGTTCAACATAACTTGAATGTACTAAAGGACTTTGCTGAATAACAATAGAAGCATTTGTTGGAGGTCTTGACGACATATCTACAACTTTGTTCTGAATACCTTTCTTATACTTAATGATCAAATGAAATTGTTGTAGAAAACCCATCCACCTGAAATGTCTTGATTGTTGTAGCTTAGTTTGAGATTGAAGATATTGAAGTGGTTGATGATCAATATGTATAAAATTGTTTCCTTACCCATTAGGTAATGTTTCCACTTCTTCACACTTTGTACTAATGCATACAATTCTTTATCACGGGTTGGATAGTTAGTTATAGTTTTAGAGAAGGTTTCATAATGATAGCATATAGCATATTGGTTTTTTAAGTTGCATTAAGACTACTACCATGGCATAACCACTGGCATAAGTCTCTATCTCAAATGGTTGTTGTAGATCCGACAATGCAAGTACTAGAGCTGTACTGATATTTTCTTTTAGAGTGTCGAAGGCCTTCTGTGCTTTGACTTCCCATTGAAAGACTTTGTTCATGCTTGTCAAAGCATGTAATGGAGAATCTATGAAGGAGAAGTTAGCAATGAACTTCCTCCTGTATTGGGATGTTCCCAAAAAGCTTCTTACCTCGTTTATATTATTTGGCTTGGGCCAATTTACAATGACCTCAACTTTATAGGGATCAATCCTCAATTCACCACCCCCTACAATGTAACCTAGATATATTAAATATGTCTTCCCGAATTCACATTTAGACATCTTTAAGTACAATTTTTCCCTTACAAGTACATCCAAAACTTGTTTGACATGCTTGACATGTTCTTCCCAAGTACGACTGAAAATCAAAATATCATCTAAGTAGACTATGACAAAGTCATCAATGAAGGGCCTAAAAACATCATTCATCACCCTCATAAATGGTGCGAGTGCATTACAAATCCCAAAGGGCATTACCATCCATGCATACAATCCCTGTTTAGTTTTGAAAGCAGTCTTCCAAATATCATTGTCATGAATTATAATTTGATGATAGCCACTTCTTAAGCCTAACTTAGTGAAATAAGTTGCAGCCTTAAGCTGATATAAAAGATCATCAATCCAAGGAAGAGGATACATGTTCTTAATTGTGATTCTGTTTAGTGCCCTGTAATAAACACACATACGCCATGTGCCATCCTTCTTTGGAAACAAAAAAATTGGTGAACCACATGGAGAGGATCTTGGTCGAATGTCCCCTTTTTCAAGCAATTCTTGAACCTGTTTCTTTATCTCTGCATTTTCAATTACTGAAGACCTGTACATGCCAATGTTAGGAAGTGGTGCATCCTGCTGTAAGAGAATCTCATGTTGGATTTCTCTTTTGGGAGGTAGTCCTTTAGGTTCTTGAAACAAGACATCATAATTAGTTACAACTTTAGTTAAGTCTTTCTTAAGTCTTGGATCACATCCTTTAAAAGATTCACTTTGACCAACATCCTTTGCTTTAACAATCACAAGAACAAAATTCTTACTAGCATTTACTAGCCTTTTCATTTGACTTGCAGAAACTAATGAAAGATTAGTTTTTATGCGATGTGCACGAACAACATATTCAATACCATCTTTAGTGAGCTGATACCTGTTATATTCCCTGTAAAAGATAGCCTTTCTATCATAAATGTAAGGACTTCCCAAAACAATACCAAAGATATCCAATGGAACCACATCCAGATCTACTTCATCAATGAATCCAAAAGTAATAGCAAACCTAAGTCTACATTGTTTTGTCACTAGTAATTGTGCATTATCACATACCCATCCGAGAGGATATGGTTTTGGGTGTAACTTAGTTTCCAAATGAAGTTTCTTAACTATCTCTTCTGAAATGAGATTGGCTTGTGATCCACTATCAAAAAGAGTATCTATCTTTGTATGTTTAGAGATTACCCTTATATGAAATAACTCACTTCTTTTTCTTTCATCAACAACAGATTCATGCTTTGTATTAGAAGCAGAAGGATTTTTACCTTGTATGCCCGTAGCAACAATCTTAGTCTCATCCCCTAAGTCAGATCCCAAATCATGTTGGATGGTTGTAGCAATGGTCTTCTTGTCCTCTTTATTCCGAAACTTCTCAGGCTTGAGCTCCAGATGGTGCCTCCAACATTTGGATGCATCACCCTTTTTATGGCAATGTGAGCATGTAGGTTTATCTCCTTCTTTCTTTACCGTAGCTGTATGCTTACCTTTCCCCTTACCTTTGAATTTGTTTCCTTCAGGTTTGTAAGGTTTCTTGGAAAAGTTTTCATTTGTATTCTTCCCCTTTGACTCCATACGAGTCGCTTGAACGCATACCTCATCAAGGTTAGTTGGATTAAACATAAGTATCATATGACGTAAATAACTATGTAATCCACCTATGAACTTGAGAAGAATTTATTGAGTGTAGAGAGGTATACCAAATATTAAAGCTCTCTTTCAAAATTCTTTTGTGTATTCTTGTACACTTTGTCCCTTACCTTGCCTCAAATTCTGCCAATCCATCATGGCTTGCTGCATATAGCCCAATGGATAGAACTGCTTCTTTAATGTTGAATTGAACTCATGCCAAGAGAATATGATATTTCCTTTTGAGTTCTACTCTCCCACCATATGAGAGCGGTCCCTCCAAGTTGGAGAGAAGCTAACTGAATTTTCAAGCTATCTTCAGTAAACTTTTGAATCCTACAATAAACTTCTATATGACGGATCCAATTATCCCACTTTTCAGCATTAAGTTCTCCATTATAAACTGGTAAATGAAACTTAATATCAAGCTTTAATTGAGGCATATTAAGATCAACATTTTGTTTTTTAGGTGAGGAATTTAAAGATCCATCAAGAAAAAATGGTGAAGATGGAGGATTTTTAGGAGGTTCCTCACCACCTCCTTCTTCTTTACCTTTTGCACGAGAAGAACCGCCTTGTTCTCCTTTATTTCGATCTTGATAAATCTCTTCCACCATACTTTGCATCTTCATGAAATATTTGAGGAAATCTCCTTCAAAAGGGATTGAAGAAGTCCCATGTTCTCCTTGTTCTGAAGCCATTCTTCCTCTTCTTGAACCAATATCTGGATCAAACTCTTCAATCTCTCCTTCACCTATCTAAAGCTTTTCTCTTGTTAACATAAACAAACTCACAATGCAATGGTTAAGCTGCTCTGATACCAAACTTGATCTGAAAATATTTCAGGATCTTTTTAACCATAAATTTGCATGTGAAATTGCATGTTAAATCTCATAAAATGGCTTAAAAGATGAATTTTTAATGCTTTAAATCAATCACATAAGCAAATAAAAGAGATATGCAAACCATAAAATGAGGACAACAGATGATAACGAAGTTTACCCTTCTTGGGCTACGTTTCTGGGCCACTTCCAATGAGAAGGTCGATCTCATTAAGTCTTCAAAGCTTACAAATATGAGTTTCTGGAAACACGTCTGAGTTCTGTTAGTAAAAATCAGAAACAGACTACACCACTTCATTCCTCTCAAAATTCTGAGAAAAATGAGTATAAAGTCGACTATATATGCCCAAGGCCTCCTCTGGCACGCAAATCGAAAAAACTCTGCTGCATAAAAGGAAAAATAATATGAACTATATAAATTCCACCTCGGGATCCATGCCCATTAATGGATGTATGATGCCTCGGGAACTATGCCCAACTCTTCCTCGAACTCTTTGCCCACGTTGTGTTTCGTGGTCTCTGAACTCTGCAAACCGTGGTTCAAAACTGGTGGTTTTGGGGGCGCGGGTAAGGGGGCCACGCTCCCATTTTAGACTTGATTTCTAAAACAAATTTTAAATATATTCCGGCGTTGTTTGCTCAAGGGATGGGCCGTGGCCCAATGGTAAAGCGTTGGAATACGGGGACAGGGGTCAAACCCACGGGCCTCTCCTCTTCCCACACGCTTTTGTTGAAACAATTTGAATGGTGAATTGTGGTGGCATATGGTTTGTTGGCATATTACGATGAAATGGGGCCTCGGTGCTGGCATATGGGTCGAGGGTTTAGCCCTCGGACCGCCCATTTTCCAAACCAACTCCAAACTTAACTTTAAATACAAGTTCTCAACTTATAAGGTTAAGAAAAAATGCATGGAGCCTTGGCTGGGAGGGCTTGGTGGAGACTTTAGTGAACTTGGAGGTCATGGGTTCAATTCCCATGTACTCCACAATTTTTGGATAACCATTACATTGTCAATTTTACCCTTTTTTTCCCTTTTTTGAACCATTTTGTCGAAACTTCAAAGGCTGATAACTTCTGCATCCGTAGGCCATTTCACATGAAACAAGCGTTGACAAAAGATGTTGACGATATATTTACCACTGTAAGTTTTTTTTAACTATTTGAATGCTTCTATACTGATCGATCTATGAAGATCCTCCTGGATCAGTGGGTCCCTTCTTGCTTGCACATACATATGGTGGGGCCTGGCTTTGAACTTCGCCACACCACTATATTTTACCACAACAACCTTGTCGATGCATGTTATATGAACCACGTAATACCTCAATGCTTCCAGATGTATGTATAAAGAAACATTTCTCTCCTCTTGTCGACTCCTTCTATCATAATACGATAAGTTCATATACCTTGAGCCTTGGCATGGGCCAATTGGTTGCATACCTTGATAATTTGTTGGCTTTGTCCAGCCCACAAATGGTATCAACAACAATAGCCAGGAATATGTGAATGGGGAACCATTGTCCTATGCATCCGCAAAATCTGTAAGAAATTCATTAAGTAGAAAGGTGGCCCAATTCATTTTCACTCCTTGGGCACACTACTTTGCCGTAGCAATGACATAAGTAGTGACATGGTTCAGTTGAACCTTATGTAACAACTTTGCAGCAAATCGAACGACCTAGTCGCTGATAGAGGCTACGTCGAAGCCCCTGTTGCTCTTCGACACGTTATATTTTTCCTTCATTCGTGTTGCTAGGTCACAATATATTTCTTTTCCAATGAAAAAATGCGACGGGTCCAACCCAGCCTAAGGTAGGACCGTAATCCTAGAAATCAGGTCTATATTAATCGATACCTTGGTCTCCAACCATAGGAACCCTCCATGTAGGTAGAGGAGAAACTGCTTCACACAAGCGTTCACTTCCGCATTCGAAATGAGGAAGATGAAATAACAACAAATGACCGGCTCTGGCCACACCAAGAGCACATTGTTGGGGTTCCAATTCCAATGGATGTCCTTCTTCTGACACAACAGGGCACATGTAATGTGTATAATTGAACTCAACAAACTTGGTAACATCGTGGTCCACATATGAAAGCTTCTGGATGTTCCTCAAGATATCTCCTTGTACCATGACACCCTTCGGCACTGGTACAGTTTCCAATTGGTATCGCGCATTCTTTGCAACTTTATTGGTTTGGCACTCAAATTACATGGTGGGATATATTCTAGGAACAAATTCGTAGAGCCCGACGTGGATGCTCCAACATCATGTTGTGCCTTTGTCCTCGACTCTGGGTTTGGTTTGTTCGCCTTGTGTGTCTTCCTCGGGACATTGATAGGAATCTGTAGAGAAAGTACTTCTAGCCGCTCAAGACTCATGGAAATAGAGCAGTGGATTGGAACCTCCTCGACAGACGCTTGATCCTCACTACCAGATGGCAAATCGACTTGCATTTTGATACTCAACACTTTCACAATCTCTCGGCACACTAATCTTGGCTCTGGTTTCTTCACTCTACTGCACTTACTCAATTGACAATGAATAATGACTGATGAGATTTTTAACTTTACACCCCATGTGTGATCCGTCTGTCATTCCCAAGGTGAAATAAATGTACTCGATCTTCCAATGATGATGGTGGCAGTGACGGATCTGTTCACACACTTCAGTCTTTTTGACAATTAATTCAAAACGTCCACTAGCGCCACCACTAAACCCGCCATAAAAGCAGCAATAAATGCTTAATAACTACAACTTTGATTGGTTGACAACTGAGGAACTTCGACAGACCACCAACTTCCCAAAGAAAACATAACTGTGACACAAAAAGAAGTTGGGGTTTTCGGGTGATAGAAATAACACTTCGACAGATAGGACTTCGACAAACCATCAATTCGACACCACATAAAGTTGGGGTTTCCAAACGATAAAAAGCGAACTTCAACAAAATGACCCTGACAGAAGGACTTCAACACATTAAGAACTTGGGGTTTCCATGAAGCTCTGACATAAATGTACATCGACATAGACACTTCGACACAACTAACTACGACAGAAAATAAACTTGGGGTTTCCAATTGACAATTTATTTATTATTATTGTTTTATGTACAAGCATGGAATCAAACATCTTCACCTCGAGAAACCACAACTGTCCTTGTAGGGATTCATTTGGATCCCATTCACTAAACCTTGAAGGATTTCACCATCTAATCTTTACAACTATACCACGCCTCCCTTCGTGATAAAATTAATAATATATGGCCCTAGCCAATGCATCTGTAACTTACTAGGATGTTTGAAAAATTTGCTGTCATAGAGAAGAACTAAGTCTCCTTGTTGAAAGTGATTCTTAGTAATGTGTTGATCATGCCATGCCTTTTCTTGATCTTTCTGTACCTACCAATGGAATCCTACGACAAATATGTCATCCCCCAACTGAAGTAACTGCGCTAATCTTTCTTCAGTAGCACAGGTATTAGATATACATGTGAAAGCATCGATTCTTAAACTGAGGATTATATACTCCATAGGCATCACAACCTCTTGTCCATACACCAACTTAAAAGGTGTCTGACCTGTCAAACTTTTACATGTTGTTCTATATGCCCATAATATTGTAGGAATTCTCAAGGCCTAGTTCTCGCGGTTCACATTACAGACTTTGGTTAGTGCATGTTCCAGGATTTTATTGAACGCTTCAACAGTTCCATTTTCCTGCGAATGATATAGAGTGCTCTTCTTATGATAGACTTGAAATTATTCAGTAAGGGCCTCTATAGTTTTATTAACAAAATGTGCACCCTGATCACTTAATAAAAATCGAGGACAACCTAACATGGTAATGACATTCTCAAACATAAATCTTGCGGCAGTTGCAACGGTGCAATCCCATACTGGTGTAGCTTCAATCCATCGTGTAAGATAGTCTGTTGCAGTGATAATATACCTTGCACCAGTCCTTTTATATGGTGGGTTGATGGGTCCCACAAAGTCAATAGCCCACTTTTCAAAATCTTGCAACGTGGCCTGAGGTACCAATGGCATTTCATCTCTCCTCGATGGCTTCCCAATTCTTTGACATACGTTGCAGTTTTGACAATATTCTTTAGCATCTTTGTGAAGGGTCAGCCACCATAGTCATGCTCTTAATATCTTTTGCGTTGTAGATTTCCCTACATAATGGCCTCCCACCACTCCATCATGAGCCTCAACTAAAATAATGGGTTGCTCGTGCTCCAAAACACAGTGACGTGATACTTCATCCGGTCCTAGCTTATACAAATGACCGACTATCAACTGATAGTCCATAGAATTGACTACCAATTGCTTCTTTTGAGAAGTCATATATCCTTTTGGTGGTGCTCTTGTAGATAAAAATGTCACAATATCTTGAAAGTAGTCATCAACCATTCTTACTAAAAATATCTGCGCATTTGGAATGTTATCTTCTAAACTAGTCGGTTCTTCGCCTGTTTCCAACCTTGACAGATGGTTGGGAACCGCATTCAACCTCCCGGGCTTGACAATGATCTCAAAATCATATTCCTGAAACAACAACAACCATCGGCAAATCTCCCCCCCAACATTGGCTTGTTGACCAGGTAATTCAAAGCAGAGTGGTCAGTAAATATCTTAAAATGACTGCCGAGCAAATAGTGGCTAAACGTTTGTAATGCATAAACCATAGAAAGTCCTTCCCTTTCTGTCATAGTATAATTTATTTCTACAGTAGACAACTTCCTACTAGAAAATGCAATAGGATGGTCGATAGAACCCTCACCCGACTGAGGAAGTACTGCACCTAGAGTGACAGATGAACATCGACATGGACATAAAATTCTTTTTTCTAGTGAGGGAATACCAGAATAGGTGTTTTAACCATTTTTTCCTTTAATGTGTCCATACTTTGCTGGCATTCTTCATTCTAGTGAAACTTGACATCTTCCTTAAGTAATTTTTCCATTGGTGATGTGATTTGGGCATAGCCTTTAATAAATTTCCTGTAATATCCCATGTGACCCAAAGTTGTCCTCAATTGTCGAACTGATGTAGGTGGGTATATCAACTATAATAGTAATCTTTGTAGGATCCACTGACAAACCTTGCTTACAAACTACATTCCCCAATAGTATGCCAAATGGAGCACATAATATGCATTTCTTTAGATTCAAGGAGATTTTATACTGCTGAAAACGTTCTAACATCAACCTCAAATTGTCGATATGATTCTTGAGTAACCCATAAACTGTCCAATCATCAAAATATACTTCCATAAACTTATGAATGAATTCCTTAAATGCATTGACAACTACCAGTGAAAAAATTGCAGGAGCATTCTTTAGGCCAAAATGCATTACTGTGTATTGAAAACAACCCCATTCTGTCAGAAATGTTGTTTTATGTAGATCTTCCTTAGCAATCTTTATTTGATGATACCCAAAGAATCTATCTGTAAAGGAGTATGCTTCTTGACCTCTGACGCTTTCAAGTACTTCGTCTGTGAATGACGTTGGAAAAGGATCATGTAGACAAGCATCGTTCAACTTTCGCAAGTCGACACAAATCCTGATCTCTCTAGTTTTCTTGCCTTGGACTACCATAGGACTGATCCATTGTGATTCTTCAATATGATCAATGATACCTGCATCAAGAATTCCGTTGAGCTCTGCTCTGACCTTTTCCTTACAGCGCGTATTCAACCGATACGATATTTTCTTAATTGGCAATGTTCCTGGTTTCAGTGAAATCTTCATTTTACCTAGGTCGCCATCAATACCTTTCATTTTTGAAAACTTAGTAGGGAACATATCTTGAAATTCATGCCACAGGTAAGTAAATTTTCCCACTGTTACATCATCCTAGTAATCACCTATATTTGCAAACTTTGGATTTTCAGTAGAGCCTATATTTACCTTTTTAATCTTCAATGGCTTCAGGAATTTGTTTGATGAAATATTTGGTCCTTGCAGATCACGACTTCCTTCACTTTTTGGAATATGAATGTCCCTTAGGTCATCATCCTCCGATTCTCCATTGATGCTGTAGTAATCCATCATTTTGTCCACTATTGCAGTCCACTCCGGCAGATTAGACACTGGTCCTGGAATTTCTTCAAAATTTTTAACCTTGATAATCTGTAGAGCTGCATCTATTGTAGGACTCTCATCCTCATAATTAAATGTCTGTTTGAAGCTTGTAGACAAATTGTCCCATTCCGCAGTTCCTTGTAGCAGCTCCATCGATGTATACCAACTTCTTGAGATGGTGTCAAGTGTATGAGTGAACATATGTACCCACTCTTTCCTGGGTATATTCTACCCTATTGTACTACAGGTAGCTATATGCTCAGCAGGACTAGTAAGCCCTATGTATTTTTCTCCGATATAAGGGATCCCTTATCAAAACCGAATTTCTAAGTATCTTCTACACTGCGACCAACCGGTTATAGAGTGCTTATGAGTAGCCCACCAACTCGTTGTTGTTGCTTTCAAGGCGACATCCAGGGATAATAAGCGTTGTTGTTTAGGTACCTTACCTTCAAATTCATCAATAAACTGACCCACATTAGGTAAACCTTCATAAGCAGGGAGACTACATACCTCTGTTCAAACCCATCGTAGTGACTTTGTCACACGAGCACATCTTCGCATGGAAACTTCATGTAACCTATTCTACCAGTTATCGAAAGCTTCGCCAGAATCAGAGGAACAAGAACTAACACTCCTCCAACTAAGTGTACCATTTGTTGTAGGGTTGATATAATCATTGATCCTGGAGGATACATTATAAATGTTGTCTAAATCTTGAGCATCATAATCTCCTTTGACTAGTTCTACATACCTCTATCCTTCCAGTGGATCTAGAGGTGCGACAACTCTAATATCCTCATTCTCAAATGTTAAAACTCTCTTCTTAAAGTTAATAATGGTCTAATTCTGAATTTCCCAATCAATCCCCAATAGTGCAGGATATGGGTTAGTGTCATCGACAATCTATATCACTTCAAAGTCTACAAACGTTTGTAGTCCCTCCACTTCGACAGGGACCCCAACCATTCGACCGAATGGTATTACTTTCTACTAATTGGTCAACCGCAATTGAATATGTGACCATACTAGCTTCGACTTACCCATATTCTCCCATGTCTGTTTGGTCAAGATGTTTACATCTGAACCCAAATAAAAAATAACAAAATCCATGTCGTAGTCACCAATCTGCGCATTAAGTCGCAGTTCTCGACCAGTCTTGAGTCTCCTCTAAACATGATTGACAACCCTTTTAGATCTCACTTCTTCCTCAAAGTCCCCAATTAACTTTTGCAATTCCCTTAATGCATTCTCATCTTTGACCATAGCTAAACAACTTTTTAGAAAAGAATGAAGAGCACTTACCTTTCCTAGGTTCTTCTTTGGTGCAGACTTGTCGAAGCGAGGTGGCATGTCATACACAGGTCCTTCTTCAATAATAGGCAGCGGGGAGGATGTTGATGCACCCTTCAGAAATTCATCTTGAGCTTCAAAGAATATGCTTTTCTCCTTCTGAACATCAAACTGTGGCGGATTTTGTTCTACTGGCCTCACTCTCGGGTCTCTTAGATTATTATAATTGTTCTTATCTCCACCCATTGTAGCTCCACCTCTTGTTACTACAACGATAATATGCTGACTCGGTCATGGTTCTACCGTAATATTCTGCACATTTTGATTTTGGTTTTGATTTTGATTCTACTTTTCCTGCCATTTCGCTATAAGCTCGGACAATCTTAAATGGTATGATCCAGTGCCCTACAATATTTGCAGGTTGAAGTAGGATTCAAGAAATATCTAGGATAATGACCAACACATATTGTAGCATAATGACCACAATTGTAACAAATAACTTTTCCTCTGCCTCGACCAAATCCTCCTCATCCACGACCTCTGAATCCACCTTCTCCTTTCATAAGAAATATATATGCGGTGCGTTCAATGAGCAACTAGTATCCTCGACAATGTTTCTCATCATGTTCGACATAGCTACAGAACTTACACCACAAGTTCTGAGGAGTATTTACCATATTTTGTAACAAGTAGCATTCTTTCGGTCGATGTCCTTTAGTCTGACAAATTCGACACCATACAACAGGATTTAATGGACTTGGATTACCAGCATTAAGATAATAATGAAATGTCGTACATTGATTTTTAGAATGTTCATCTTGCTTGCATCTAGTGCACCAAACATCTTCTTGCTTTTCTTTTCCTTCATTTATATCTTGGATATGAACAGACAAATTTGCTAACTGTGACTGGATTTGAGCCTTGCCAGCTCCAGTCTCTCCAACAGGTGATGCTTCTAACTTCATAGCCAATTACAAAGCTTTTGTCAGTGTTAGAATCTTTTGTTGCATGAGTGGCAACCTAATGTGAGGCAACAACACAACTATAAACCATTCCTTATGTTGTAGATCCTCATCATAAAATTTGCACTAGCCATTAAGGTTTTAAACCGCTGCTCGAAGTCCCAAACAAACTCATTCAGTGCTTGCTTGATCTCCTTCAGTTTGGTAATACATTGAGATTCATACTCTGGCTTCTTGAATTAAGTTTTCAGTCCTTCCTTTACCTCTGCTAAGGTCTTTGCAGGTTGATTACCAGTAGCTTGAAAAAATTTCATAAACCAGTCTAAGGCGCGACCCCTAAAGGTCATAATTAACTGTGCCAGTTTGACGTTGTTGTTTTGTACTTGTTTTACAGTCCATACTGCATTGCATGAAAACTAGTGTTGTTCTAGATCGTCTGATCCATTCCCCTTAAAAATAGGCAACTTCATGTCATCCCCATCCATTCTGGACCTCTGGGGTTTCGGTGGATTTACTACTAATGGACCACTACTTGGAGCCTTCCCAATCGACGAAGTACTTTTTGGACTACTACCACTACTCTGACTAGATTGAAATAAATGCAAAGAATTATTGGGTCTTACCTCAATCTCTGGGGATGTATGTGGGGTCATGGGTATGTCATAGCCTCAGGTTTGGAACGGTTCTGCAAATCCTTCTTCTTCTTCGGAAATGAGCTGGTACTCTTCTTCTTCCTCGTTAGAATCCTCGTCGAGGTGTGGTACTAGTTCACAGCCTCTTCCTTCAGTTGCACTGCAACCCCTCTTTCCTATCATAGTTATCCTCCTCTTGTTTGACCAAAATCGCTTCCCACTTCATAGAACCCCACACTGGTCATTTGGTCCACTTTCTTCTCCTCTTATCATCTCAACTCATTCCACCTTTATCCAGACCGTCGTCGATACCATACCCATGCCCACCGCGCACAATTGCTCTACTCATTATATTCCATTCGCATTACACATTTTTCACAAAGTAGCTTCTTGATCAACAAGTTCAACGACTTGAGGTACTTACCATGAGGACATTCAAAGAACTCACGTTCTGCTACACTATAGGACTTGATAGTGT
Source organism: Larix kaempferi (assembly GCA_027924585.1). NCBI lineage: Eukaryota > Viridiplantae > Streptophyta > Pinopsida > Pinales > Pinaceae > Larix > Larix kaempferi. The sequence goes on from BSBM01000142.1 coordinate 3,511,725, forward strand.
CAACAACAAATTCAGTAATGTACCCCTCCAACAATCCACTGCACGAGAAATTTTGTTGTTCACACCTTTTAGTCAATGAGTCAATGTAGGTCTCCAACTCCTAGGTTCACCTCCTTGGAAATTTGTCTTCTCCTCGGTCAATATTGCTAACCATTCATACAATATCACAAGGAACTCACCAAATAACACTTCATGGATATCATTAAAAATATACTTATCTAACCAACCTTTGTTATCCAACCGAGGATGCCCATTCTGCTCCCTTGCAAATTCCTCCAGCTGCAGATCTACCCAATCCTAGATATCCAGTTTAGTTGGATGCCACAACATTCCCCTTCACTCAAATCCAACTCCTGACAACAGAACCATTTGTTGGTGCACCTTTATTTCAACGAGGGTTCAACATTTAACAACACACCAACAAACACCACTCCCACAGATACCGGACCGAAAGGGAATGAATCCCTTTTAGCAACACCTACAAAGCAGATGAAGTCTCACCTGGAGTACCTATGGAGAATGCAGGAACCAGGCTTCTGCAACGCAAAAGGGGAATAGATCAACATGCAATGCATTCATCATACAACCCAATAACATAAATTTATTCTAGAACATCGACAAAATCATATCTTTGAAACATTCATCACTTTGACACAACCCATAACTTCGCCAGACTGATATACTTAGATTATGTTTGCATTCATATTACATACAACTATGTCAATCATACATTCATTAAGTATTCAACAGAGGAAAGAAACACATATCAAATCACATCACATCACACATCACAACACTTAAAGACACCATGTTTAACGTGGAAACCGATATGGGAAAAACCACATAAGCACTTCTCTTTTATTATGAGTTGTAGTCAAATAAGCACTTCAAGTAAAAACTTACAGATTTCTTCATGACATACAAGGGACTTGCGCACACAACCTGCAGATCAGTGACTCGACTTCTCCAAACTATCTCTGACAAACATAGCATAAAGCTTCATTACATACTCAAAATGTAGCAACAATAATAACCCGAACACAATAGCCGCATATCATAACCATAACCAACCCAAAACTTATTTCTTATTACATATTTATAGGGTGCACTTAGATTACCCCGCTCCCACTAACCCACTAACTTCCTAACATACTCATTAATGCAATGTGGACCAATCCTAACTAATTGACTCAACTCTGACCATTGACTCGATCAACATGACCGTTTTTCTTGTTTTCTTGGTCGCTTCGTCGGAGTTGACCACTTCACCAAACCACTTCCACTTTGTCTTTGTCCACATCAAAAATGTTTCCACAAAAAGTGGTACCTCCAAAAAGCTAGGCCCAACACTTCTTGTGAGGGTCTTTCTTGACAACTTCTTTGCTTTCAAGGCTAACTGATAAACCTCTCCAACTATCCTAAACCTTGATAGGCTCAACTCGTCCTGAATGGAGTGTTTTAGGCCATTCACATACCTTGCGACTGCCTCTTCCCCCTCGTCGGTCTGTCCCGACCTAATAGACAATTGATAGAATTCCTTAGTGAATTCTTGAATAGTCAGCTCCTTTTGTCTTAGGTTCTATAAATTCCTAGACAAGGAGATCATGTAGTCGGTGGGAAGGAACTTGTCCTTCAACTTGGAAACCATTTTGTCCCAAGTCTCCACCTTTTCTTTTCCTTTCTTCACCCTGTCAACTTGTACAATGTTCCACTACAATGAGGCATGACCTTTCAACTTCAGACAAACAACTTTTACTCTTTTAAGGTCTTCTATATGCTACATGTCAAAATATTTCTCCATCTCCCTTATCCAGTTTATCAACTCTTCAAGGTTTAGACTTCCTGAGTAGGTAGACACATCCATTTTTCACCTACCCTTCATTTTAGACAACACTTTCAATAATTTGTCTCCTGGGTCTTCTTCCTATTCAAACGCAAGGGCATTTTCTTCATCCTCAACCTCTACATCGTTATGATGAAGGGTTTCAACACCAAATCCTCTTTTATGGGCTTCTTTTATAGTATCCAACTTGCTTTTCAGACTTCTCATGGTCTGAATGCATTCCTCAAACATCTTACAGTCTATGTTTATGCTTGCACCTCCATGCCATCTTCGTCCTCTACCACAGACATTAACACCCCTTTGACCCATTACTCTTACTCGATGACCAAAACACCACTTCCCAATTGCAACGGGTTTTACCGCTGGCTCCTGCAACTCTACCCAACCACAACTAGAGTTGCTTCATGTCCAATTGCAACTGAAATTCTCACGCAGGACACTCTCGCTTTGATACCAATTGATGCAAATGCGACCTAGGTCGCCTGCAATTCAAGGTTGCGCAACACACACACATACAAAACGAGATGCCAAGAATCTATGGACTTCTATTAATTTAGTAAAAACAAATATAGAGTTTAGTTACAATGCAGAGGCAAAGCTCTATTCCAATCGTTCTTACAATCGATTGTTCTTTCTTTCCTTAACACAACTACACACCTATGGACGAACTTGCTCACTTAGGGACATCCATAACAACCACAATAACTATGATCACGCACTAGTATTTTTAGAAATTATCCTACTCCCATTCCCACTCAATCCTTCTTCTAGAAGACTCTTGATGCTTTCAAATACAACTCACCTACATTTAATACTCATCTACCTCCTTCAACGTTTCCTTCCATCCGGCATTCTGCAACAACTTCCATAACTGCACAATAACTACTCCAACTACTTCCTCTTCTACGTATTCTTCTGCTTTGGTTGGCTGTCGCCCTTTCTTGTCGTCGTTGGTTCAAGTCCAACTCCCTCTACCTATCGATCGGCACTATCTTCGAACTTTCCTACTTTGTCAATCACCATATCCCAACTGGACTCCATCACTTTCCGTCACGACTCACCTAATCCCCCGACTAGTCTTCGGTCATCGACCATTGTTGGCCAGTACCTATTGAATTACATTCGTCATACATTTAAATGCTACTAGATTTATATATTTTAAAATCAATTGTTACAAATTTTTAAAATAAGATGAAATGCAAAAAAAATTGAGACAAAAGAAAAAAGTATAGGCATTAGGTTATCCCAAGAAGAAAACTTAAAAGATTTTGCTATGACAAGTATATAATGTGTTTATGAGTAAGTAGTTGTTCTACATAAACAACTCTTTCAAGCAAATTGATCCTCCTAAAATATCCCGATGTAGCATAATATGGATATTGGGTGGTGTGGTCGATGGAACAATGCAAGATAGTCCTAGTGTTCTTCAATTGAGTAGTTGTGGGGTGCTTGAGACCCTTAGTACATTGTGTTGAACTTGAAAATGCATATAAATTTTTAGGTCCATTTTAGGAAAGAGGGTTAGTGAAATTTAGAATTCGGGTTCTAAGAAAAAGATGTAGTAGGTTATGGACATCCCCTTAGGAAAAATATTTTGTAAAATTATTGTTGTATCCCTCTAGAATCTTCATTGAAATTCATTAAATGGGTCGATTTCTTGATTGGACCAAGACCCTTTTTCTTAGGGGAAAGTATTTCCCCTTCTCTTTCTCAAGTATTTCCCCATTCTTCATGATACATCCTATGGATTACCTTACACTCCCTGCATATTCTATCCTTCCAGATTGATTCATCCTCTACTCCATCTTAGTGTTTACATCCCTTCCATATTCCACACATTTCCTAGGCCTTGCCTTCACCCCCTACACTCCACTTTCCCGTGGGGTAGAGGGAAAGAGTCACCCAATTCACTCCTAACCTCACTTCATATTTCCACCCACTGCATTCACCCTTTCTCACATCAAATACTCAAGATACAAATCCTCAAAGTTGGACAAAAAAGTGGTAGGGACATGGTATCCACAAGAGCACTTTGCAAAGGCATGGGAGCCAATGACAAGTTGGTGTAAAAATGACATGTGTAGTCAATAATGATGTGTCATGGAAGTTGGTAGCGTGGACCTAAAATTGACAAGGATATAAGAGACAAGGACAACATCAATTGAGTTTTATTACACAATACAATGTGTATTTGTTTGTGCTTATAAGTCATGACGACACCATTCACTCAATCAATTTGGTATAAAGTTTTGAGCATTGAATTCAATGGTTCTATATCAATGCTCAAGCAAATCGGTGGTTGATGTAGCTATATTTTCCAAAATCTATGTTCAATTATATATGTCCAAATTGATCAAAGGAGGGCATGTTGGAAATGTGATGGTGTGTAGATACCAATGAAAGGGATTTCCATATTAGTAGATTACAATATCATTGTGCGATGTGCCCCAAAGTACATATCATAATAATGGAAATTATCTAGGTCACTTAATATAAAATTCCCCCTATCCCTCTTTCAAAGGGATACCTTGAGCAACACCATCAAAGTATGCCCATGCCCCTTCCTTGTTTATATTCTCAAGAGGTACCATCCTAGGAGATTTTGAACCCACATCTTGCTTGAAATGTTGTATGATAGCCAAAATTTGAGACATGTAGTTTTGAGGGAGGTAGGCCTACCTGATGATTTTGTGGTTGCATCGGTCAATTACGACTTCAATCTCTTTAAATTTCTTGCTTACGAATACCTCCACCTCCCAAAACTTCTCCTCCCACTCAGTCCTAGAAGTTGATCATGCAACTTGAATGTTGAACTCTATGGCGTGGCACTCTCTATTCATCTTCTCATAATCCCTTATATTCATACACTGCGACTCCACCTGCTACATCACTAATCCCCTTGTCCAATGTTTTGTGGTAGTAAAAAACGTGATTCATGCTCATCAAATAAATCAAATATTTTTTTATGCCCAAAGGCTATAGTTTCCTCCTTAAAAAATTTCAAGGACTCACGACCCATCTACATTTGAGGCAATATTAATGGCCCTTGATCTCTAGAAGCTTTCCTGGATCGTCCCCTGACCATGTATATGAACTTGAGATACATACGTGGCTCTCAAACCTCCTAATATATTTAATATCTACACTTGGAATCCAAACATCCCCTAGATAGGTCATTTGTGGTGGTTTTCAACTTCCTTCCTAGCCCTTTCTCCCTAGGTGTGTATGTTTAGGGCCTAAGTCCTAAGTTTCCTACATTTATCTTATCTATATCCAAGACCTATATATGAGGACTAAAACCTCCTAATGGTGATCCTATACCCATTTAGAGGGCATGTATCCCTGTTATCGAACAATCCACTCGAGTGGACGCGAGCCGGATCTCCCTAGTTCAAGTGAATCTAGAACAAATAGAACATAATACAAAACTCATTTCCTAGATCTAGTTACAGATCGAGTACTTGGATATCATACCTTTCAGATCGCGGATCCTTCTCCTTGTTATTGCTCCAAGTCTCGTGGTCGTCAGATCTCCAGCTGCAAGACCTGTCAAGACAATATGGAAACAATACAAGCAGTACAAGATATCTAAACAATAAATGATCTAAACTAACAATTGAGGAAGAAAGTTCTAAACATCATCAATGAGACAATAATTTATGGAAAGAGATTATATTAACTGTATTAAAAAGTGGGAATACATAGAAAGGATAAAGCTACAACCGAAGCCTCAACGTGGCATCCTCCATCCAACATGTCCAAGCCAAGCCTCCAAGACGGTACAAGCTTCCTAATCACCAATATGGATTCTATCAACATAAGGATACCATAGACCTTCCCCCCTCCCATGGAGAGAGTGGGTGTTTATATAGGGCCAAAGAGATAGGATAGGTTGAGGATTAGGGGGAGATGGTTAAGGGATCTTCCCATAAGGTTAGGAACCGAAATGCCACCTCACCTAGAGCCTAGGGATAGGCCTCCACCTCAACAAACTTCTAGAAAGACCTCGAGACACCCCAAAATAGCCTTTAACCAACCTCGTCGCACCCTGGTAGAGGACACAAAGCGACAGAGAGGGGTTGTCGCAATATGTAGGAAGACAAAGTACGACAGTGTCTCACCCTAGCTGACCAGAAACTGCGACGTCGCACCCTAGATGAAGGAGAAGTGCGACAGCCTACTCAAAGAGGTCAACTCGACAGAAAAAATCTCTCAATTGGATGTGTTTTAGCCCAGAATGAGTTTAGGGGTTAGAGCAAAGAGTTAACACAATGGCCAAGATGACAACTTTATCACAACGGTCATGATGACGACACTTGGTCATAAGGATGATACTTGCAACGGTCATGGTGATGACACTAGGTCAGGATGATGACACTTGCAACACTCGCGACACTTGCACAAGGGTGACGACATTTTGGTGTAACAAAATGCTCCCCAAAGCATGAAGCTGACGGAATGAGACAGGTGAAATGCTTTGTAATAAGAAAAATGGCAAGGACTTGGTGGTTGGAAGGAGTTGCTACAGAAATGACCTGAGATCCACAAGTGTCATACAATACAAAACATGGCTTCCGACCAATACATTGCAGATCCATGATAGTAAAGACTAACTGAACACAATCATGGATACTAGACACAATCGTAGATCCATGATGAGATGATAACACAGCCACGACCAATACAAAAGTGGATCTGTGTAACTCTAAACTGACAACACAACCACGACCAATACAAAGTGGATCTGTGCGTCCCAAACAATATCCATCGCAACCTGGGTAGGCAAGAACTTCCCTAGGGTCTTCAAGCTGAACCCGCAATGATACGAATCTATCCAGGTGATTACAATGTTTTGGAGTTGAACATGGTAGAAACCACTTGATTATCGGTCATTAATGTATACCGTTAACAAGTACGAGGGGAATCACCATTAATGTCAATGATCCCCAAGGTATCACAGTACATACCATCAAGCGTGAATCAATGAGCTGAAGTCGAACGCCTAATGGAATCTTTCAATCAAGAGTCAATGAGGTGAACTCATGTTGAAAGTGAGGTAACCTTCCATTGAGGCATGTAGGCCCAAGGTACTTGGTTGGTTTCTAAGTTCAATCCTCGGATGATGATTTGAAGTCGACGAGGATGAACCGTCGAAGGAGGGCCATGATGAATCCCCCATCATCGACATGAAACTCGATAACAAATGTTTGGTGTAGATCGGACAGTAGAGTAATGTGCAAGACTGACTCAAGGTAGACCAACATGATCGAAGGTATACTGACTGCAGATGATGAGCAATGAAACATCTCTTGAACATGGGCATGGCATGACTTGGCAGTATGACATGACGAGAATGATACTAAGTCCCAATGCGACTGATGGTGGAAGCATTCTTTGGCTGACCCAAAGGAGCGACGCGACTCATGGAATTGACAAGACTCGAGGACAAACAGATTACCCAAGTACTGAATGCAAATGCAGACGAGTGCCATGTTCAAGAGTGACTATGTACTGCTGTAATTAAGATGTAACATAAAACCTTTCCTTTTTCCCCATCATGATTGATGAGTGCCTCATGTGTTTTTGACGAGCTTGATGAGGGTAACCAGATGCTCGGTATAGCTCATCTCATAGATGAGTCCAATCCCAAATGTTTTACGAACCTAGGAAAGGAGGGGTTCATCCCAAAATGGGCCCTTCAATGTTTAAAATTTAATGAGTCCAAAAAAGGAAAACTCAGCGTGATTTCATGTTTAGAGAGTTTGAAAAGAACTCAAGGAGACTCCAACGGTCCTTTTTCATAAAGTTAGCCTCATTGCCCGAAAAAGGGTAAAACAACGCGGGAGAGGACTCTTCTAACCATGGTTGGTTAGAGTATTCCTTTTTCGTAAATAGTGCTTCCTGGTATGAAAAAGGGGTAAACTATCACCAGAAAGACGATCATGCAAATGCTTTTACAAGCGTGAAAGCATCAAGTTCGCTTGGCAATCTTTTCCTATTTAGGGAGTCTGAAAAGAGCTTAAAAAGGACTCCATGAACAACTTTGTCATGGTTGATGACCAAGTACGACAAAGGAAAAGTAAAATCAGCACAGTTCCTTTTCCATAAATAGTCTAGTGAGGCTGGTTAAAGTGATAAACCTATACTCGTTAGACACACCTTTTTACTCAAATGTTTAACGAGCACAATAATGGTATCAAAAGCACTCAGAATCTTTTTCATGTTTGAACCAGAGCACGAAAAAGTAAAAACTAAGCTCGAACCACTTTTCATGTTTTAACCAGAGCATGAAAAAAGTGAAAAGTAAGCTCAAATGCCATCTTATTGTTTTTAACGAGCTCGAAGATAGGTTGGAAGAATGCTCATGATGTCTGCTTCATTTTTTAACGAGATTGTAACAGAAAATGAACTATGCTCGGGATAATTTTCATGGTTTAATGAGCTCGAAACCTAAAAAAGGAAATTATGCTCGAAAATGTTCCCAGTGGTGAACTTTTCCCCAACATGGCATCCAGAGGTTGGTGTATGCCCCTAGAATGATTGTTGGAAGTAAGTGGCTTAGCTCCAACGTGGTGTGGAGAGGAGATCGAGTTGACTTCAACGTAACTTCCAGAGGTTGAAGACATTCCCCCAAGCTTCATTTCATCCGCCTAAGGCATATGCGGGTGAAAAGAAGGTTCAGGTACTAAGTCTACGAGGAGACTCGACTCAAAGGGAAAGGATATGTTTCATTTTTTAATGAGCTTGACACAAGATTATAACTCTGCTCATGGGAACCTATTTCATTTTTTAACGAGCTTGACATAGAAAGGGAACTATGCTCATAGGTTAAGGCCAAATGACAGGTTCCTTCCCAACATAATGCCCAGAGGTTGGTAAATGCCCCCAACATGATTGCTAGCGGCTTATCATGGTGGTGTTCCCTCAACATGATTGTTGACGGTACGACATGTGGCATGCCCCCCACGCTTCATTTCGTCTGAAAATGCTGCTTGCTAACCCAACTACCAACCTGGCTACTAATATGAAAATGTTCACCAAGGGGGGAAAATGAGAATCAAATGAAATGAAGGTTCATGTTCTAACTCTAGCGAGAGACTCGAATTGATGGGAGGGAGATCTATTTCATTTTTACACAAGCTTGAAATAGACAATAACTATGCTTGAGGGGGCCCATCTTATTTTTTAATGAGCTTGAAATGGAATAAAACTATGCTCGAGTGGATGGTTTTATTTTTATGCAAGCTTGAAACCAAAGGTAAACTATGCTTAGAGGGGTCTATCTCATTTTTTAACGAGCTTGAAATAGAATAAAACTGTGCTCTAATGGATTGGTTTCATTTTTATGCAAGCTTGAAACCAAAGGGAAACTATGCTAGGGTAGTTGGTTTCATTTTTTAACGAGCTTGAAACATAACATAAACCATGCTCGTACCCCCCATCCTTAGGGGGAAGAAACCACTAAAACATGCAGAACGTTTAGGGAAGTTTGATGACTGTCATTCATGCAGTGAGTGGGTGTCATGAAGGAAAGTTGACAACGGTCATAATCCTCCCATCGTAGGGAAAATACATCACTTGAAAGAGTGTAGACATGACAACTTTCATAGCATAAACATAATCACGTCCAAGGAGTAGATTGAAATCTAATGGACCTTGGACAACCATGACATCAACATAAACAATTTTACCTTTCAACGTGACAGGTAACTGCGGGAGAATCCCTAAAGGTCCAGTAGGCCTTCTATTAAAAGCCAAAATTTGGTCAGTTACTGGCACAAGCTGAGGGGAACCTACAGCTTTCCAAGCAGTTGAGGATAAAATACTAATAGAAGCTCCCTCATCAACTATTGTACGAAAGATTTCTTTATCGGAAAATCCTACAGATATTTGAAAAGTAATACTCGAAGGTAGACGAGATTCTGTTAGACCATTCCAATCAAAGGAAATGACCTCAGTACTTGGGGGGGGGTCCTGTAGGAATGGATAGGGTCTCCCCTTGCCTAGGACATTCTGAATTGACTAGGAAAACATCAGCGGATTCCAATTCACTCTCATCGGGGAGAGTAAGATGGGATGAAGACTGTGTCAAGGTGACAGTTGCAGTCTGAACGCTCTCTGATAGAAGAGCGGGATCGATTGGGGATGACAGCGACTCGATCACTTCACTCTTAGAAGGAAGAGTGGGATCAATTACAGATGAAACTGAATTGATCACTTGGTCAACCAACGGGGGGTCGAGGGACAACTTACTATCGCTTGTTGGAAGCACCTGTTGAGAACTAGTAATATATTCCAACCATTATGAAGCTTCATCCATGCTTGGACAAAGGTAAGTACGATGCATGCCCTTGCAAAGCCAGCAAGGGTCTACAGCTCTACCCTTTCGACCCTTCACCAATGGGTCACTGGTTGAGGGAGTATCATCAACATGATGGTTAGCGGTTGATGATACAAGCGGTTTGGGGTTTTTAGACCACGCTTCTGACACACGGGAAAGACCAGGACAATTCTTGAGAAGGTGATCACCCCTGCAAAGTTTGCAAGGGAACTTGGGCTTACGAGGTGTTCTCATAGAATGAGTGCCATTTGTTGATGTATATGTAACTTCGGAATGTATTTCATCTGTGTATTATATATATATTTGTTGTACCCTTATAAGAGATGTGTTATTCCTCTATAAGGAAGTGTCGTCATGAGGATTGACAAGTGTCGCAAGTGTGTGTACTTGCCGATGGGTTATTAGACCACCATATGGGGTCGGCCCTAATTAATATATAATATAATGTGGATGTATCTAAGTAGACAAGTCGGCCCCAGTAGGTCACTGGGCAAAAAGGTGAGTATAAATAGAGATAGGAGATCTCTATTTTACTCACTCGGAAAAGTAACTCACTCTCTCTCTGAAAAGTGGCGCACTAGTGAGGAGGAGGAGGATCATCTGCTAGGAGACTATCTCAGTGTTATTTGGTTGTATTTTGGTTGAGCCATTTCTATCTCTATCTCTGAGGAAGTTGTGGGGTTTTTCACCTTAGGGTTTTCCCCACGGAAACTCTGTGTCTCTTGTCTCGATGCTTTTGATTCTTGTGATGCTTGTGATGCTTGTCATATTATGATTGTCATGCATTGATATACTGTAGATGTTATTCTCTCAGCAAAGATCCTATAGTATTGTGATTTAATACTCAAAGTTTAACATGGTATCAGAGCTAAACTGAGAAGAAGACATTTTGCAGTGACGGAAGCTTGTGTTCCTTGTTTATTGGGTTTCTCTCCACAGATTTTTGAAATTCAGTATAGTAGATTGGATCTACTCATCAAGGCGCATCTATCTGTCCAATCAGAATTCAGTTCCGAGCATTTTCAGATTTGGCCCTAAAAATTAGGGTTTCCACAAAAATAGGAATTTATGGAAACTGAAGGCACAGCTGGAAGCTCCTTGCAAAAATCGAAGGTTAGAGCTTTGGATCGAGATTTTTGGCTGGGTAGATCTCCGGGAAACTCAAACCCTAATTCAGGGCTCTCCCTAGTGAACCCGGGAGGACAAAAAGACAATTTTGAAGGGCAAGACTTTGCTGATCTCAAATTCTGAATGTACTAGGCTGATTAGCTCTCCAAGGCGCATCTTTCTATCCTTTCGGAATTTTGAAATTCACATTTTGAATTTTTAGGGTTTCTCTAACAAACCCTAATCCGGGACCAGATCCAGTTTTCAGCACTTCAAGTGGTAAGTCCTAAATCTTTTCTATTTCCATTTGAAGTACTCTTAAAGATGTCTCTCCACACTAAGCTTGAGGATAAGCTTGAAGGGGCTGATAACTTCTGAGCCTGGAAGTATAGGATTGGGTTAATCTTGGAAGAGAATGAGTTGGACTCATATGTGAAAGAAGACATCCCTATCCCAGAGGATGAAGAAGCCAAGGCATTGCACAAGAAGAACTTGGTCAAGGCAAAGAGAATCATTGCTGATTCTATCAAAGACCATCTCATACCTCATGTGTCTTCTCTTAAGACACCCAAAGAGATGTTTGAATCTTTGACCAAGCTATTTGAAGGAAATAACATAAATCGGAAGATGACCCTGTGGAACCAATTGAAAGCAGTGAAGTTTCAGAATGGAGAAACCATTCAATCTTACTTTTCAAGGGTCTCCCAAATCAAGGAACAATTAGAAGCAGTAGATGAAATGGTGGAGAATGGTGAAGTGGTAATGACCACTCTAAATGGCCTACCCAGGTCATGGGATTCCTTTATTTAAGGAATTTGTGCAAGGAAGAAGTTGATCTCCTTCAGTAGACTTCGGGAAGAATGCTCTCAAGAAGAAGCTAGACTTATAGCTCGTGAAGAAAAGATGGGAAGTGAAGATCAAGCTCTTGCAGCTCACACCAAAAGAAGCAAAACCAAGAAGGATCACTCTCGCCACAATAGATCCTATCAAAAGAACAAGAAAGACCTGAGATGCTTCACATGCAATGAGAAGGGTCACTTTGCTTCAGATTGTCCCAAGAACAAAAGGGATAATAACAACAACTCCAATAAGAAGAAGAAGGGCAGCAAAAGAAGGTTTCATGCTCATGCTGCCGAAGATGATGAACCTCCAAAGAAGAAGGCTAGGGCAGAAAGTGATAGTGATGATGACTTATCAAGTGAAGAAGAGTATGTTCTGATCTCTGCTCTCACAGGTACTATTTCTCATGGTTGTAATGATTGGTTGATTGATAGTGGGGCTTCCAAACACATGACTGGGTTCAAGGAATCTTTTGTGAACCTTTCTGAACATGAATCACCCCATAAGGTGAAACTTGGGGATGATTATCAATACCCAATCAAAGGAAGTGGTGAAGCCTCCTACAACCTAGATTCTGGAAAATATCTGAAGATGAAAGAAGTCCTTTATGTGCCTGGACTCAAGAATAACTTACTCTCCATCTCTGCATTGGATGCAAAAGGTATGAGGGTTTCATTTGTGGATGGCCAAGTCCTAATGTGGCCAAAGGGAAAGAACATAGATGATGCAGTAGTGATTGGAGAGCAAGAGGGAGGCTTGTATAAATTGAAAGGACAACCTGAACATGCTATGGTACATGAATCCATGGAGCCAAGTGAACTTTGGCATAGAAGACTTGCTCATATGCACTATAGGGCACTTCCAATTGCAAGCAAGGCAGTAGAGGGTCTTCCTGAAATCAAGACCAAACATGAAGGTGTTTGCAAAGGATGTGAAAAAGGAAAGAACATTAAGAAGGATTTCCCAAGCAGTGAAAGCAAGGCAAAAGACATTCTGGAAATCATCCACTCAGATGTATGTGGCCCTATGTCATCCAGTTCCCTAAGTGGGTATGTTTACTATGTATCATTTATTGATGACTTCTCCAGGAAGACTTGGGTATACTTCTTGAAGGGCAAAGATGAGGTGCTTGATAAGTTCAAGGAATTCAAAACCTTGATGGAGAATCAAATTGACAAGAAGATCAAAACATTCGGATCCGACAATGGTGGAGAATTCACCTCAAGTGACTTCAAGAAGCTTTGCAGTGATTCAGGGATTAAGAGGGAGTTGACTGCTCCTTATAATCCTCAACAAAATGGAGTTGCAGAAAGGAAGAACAGAACTATCATGGAAGCAGCAAGGGCAATGTTGCATGACCAGGATCTTCCTATGCACCTATGGGCAGAAGCAGCTAGAACAGCTGTATATGTGCATAACAGAACACCCCACAAGATATTGGACAACAAGACACCAGAAGAGGTCTTTTCTGGTAAGAAACCTGAAGTCAGTCATCTCAGAATATTTGGCTGTCCAGTATACACTCATGTCCCAAAGGAAAAGAGGACTAAACTAGATCCTTCAGGAAAGAAGGGTATCTTTGTGGGTTACAGTGAAAGCTCGAAGGCTTACAGAATATACTTTCCAGGGTTCAAGAAGATTGATGTCAGCAGGGATGTAACATTTGATGAAAACTCAGCATTCATCAAATCGAGGAAAGCACCTATCGAAGTTTATGAAGAACCTAAGGAAACAAGATTTCAGGACACTACCATGACTGAAGTAGTTCCAGAAACTGTTCGTGAGTTTGAAGATCCACAAGAACCTGTAGATCCACCCCGTGAGGATAACTCTCACAAGAGGAAACCTGTATGGGCTAGAGAGCTTATTCACAATGCAGAAATATTTGGCATTCCAGAAGAAGAACACAGAGCAAAGAAGAGAACCAGATCACACACCAGTTATGTTGCTTTACTCTGTGACATTATGAACAAAGAGCCTTCCAGTTATGAAGAGGCAGCAGAAAAGAAAGAATGGAAGGATGCTATGGTTGAGGAATACCAATCAATAATGAAGAATGATGTTTGGGATGTTGTCCCAAGACCTAAAGAGAAGTCTGTTGTGACTTCCAAATGGATCTACAAAATCAAGCATGCTGCAGATGGCAGTGTAGAAAAATACAAAGCAAGATTCGTAGCTCGTGGTTTCTCTCAGAAAGAAGGAATAAATGATGAAGAAACCTTTGCACCTGTATCCAGGTATACTTCCATCAGAACAGTACTTGCCCTGGCTGCAGCAATGAAATGGAAAATACACCAGATGGATGTCAAGACTGCTTTCCTGAATGGTGTAGTAGAAGAGGAAGTATATGTGGAACAACCACTCGGTTTTGAAATACATGATAGGGAGTCATATGTGTGCAGATTGAAGAAAGCCTTGTATGGCTTGAAGCAAGCTCCCAGAACTTGGTATGGTAGGATGGACAGTTTTCTATCTAGCTTGGGCTTTACCAAGAGTAAAGTGGATTCCAACCTTTACTACAAGGTTGAGGAAGGGAATCTTGTGATTCTACTCCTGTATGTGGATGACTTATTTGTAACAGGAGACGACAGACTGATTGCAGATACTAAGAGGAAGCTTGCTGCTGAATTCGATATGAAGGACTTGGGAATGATGCATTATTTCTTAGGTATGGAGGTGTGGCAGAGTGCAGGAGGAATCTTCCTTGGTCAAGGGAAGTATACAGTAGATATCCTGAAGAGATTTGGGATGATGGATTGCAAGGCCATGGCCACACCTATGGAATCGAATCTGAAGCTTCTATGTGATGCTTCATCTGAGCCAGTTGATGTCTCTATGTATCGTCAGATGATTGGGTCCTTGATGTACTTGACGAACACGAGACCAGACATTTGCTTTGTTGTGAACACATTGAGCCAGTTCCTGACGGATCCGAGGAGTGTTCACCTGGTTGCTGTAAAGCATGTTCTGAGGTACCTGAAGGGTACAGTGGATTATGGGCTCAAGCATGAAGCGAATCAAAAGTTTAACCTGCAGGGTTATGTTGATTCAGATTGGGCTGGCAGTGCTGCAGACAGGAAGAGCACATCTGGGTGTTGCTTCAGTATGGGATCAGGTGTGATCTCTTGGTTTAGCAGGAAGCAGTCCTGTGTGGCACTGAGTACAACTGAGGCAGAGTATGTTGCAGCCTGTTCAGCTAGTTGTGAGGCAGTATGGCTACGGAAGCTACTGTCTGAGTTATTTGATCTCCCGTTGGAGGCTACTGGTATCTTCTGTGATAACTAGAGTTGTGTGAAGCTGTCCGAGAACCCAGTGTTTCATGACAGGTCGAAACACATAGAGATAAAATATCACTATATCAGGGATATGGTGCAGAGAGGAGCTGTGAAGCTCCTATATGTTGCGACAGACGAGCAAATTGCAGATGTGCTGACGAAGCCACTAGCCAGGGTGAAGTTCGAGTACTTCAGAGAGAGGCTTGGCGTTCTTCAGATCGAGGACACTTCGAGGAAGAAGTGATGGACACATTTGCTGAAGCCATTCCAAGCATGTTGGAAGGAGGATCCTTCACATGGCTGTGGATGTAAGCGCTGGATGATGAGCATCAGGATGATGTTCTGTTTTCTGCTTGGATATGATCAGTTGGATCATTTTATGTACGCATCATGTTGGATGCTGGATATGATCAGTTGGATCATTTTTATGTATGTACGCATCATGTTGATGCTGGATATGATCAGTTGGATCATTTTTATGTATGTATGTACGCATCATGTTGATGATGGATATGATCAGTTGGATCATGTGTATGTATTTTGTATATGCATCATGTTGGATGCTTGGACCATGTATCTGTATATGTATCAGGTGGATCATGTATGGTGATATGTATCATGTATTTGTATTTGTATCAGGTGGATACATTGATGATCAGGAGGATCATGTATGATGATATGTATCAGGTAGATACTTGGTATGCATCAGGTAGATGCATTGATGATCAGGTGGATCAGGTATGATGACATGCAGCAGGATGTTGCAGTGATGATCAGGATGATCATAGATGATGAGCTTCAGGATGTTGCTCCAGATGACATGCAGTAGGACGTTGCAGTGATGATGATCAGGATGATCATGGATACATCAGGATGATGTATGGTGAGTATCAGGTTGATACTCTATGGCCGTGGATCAGGTTGTGCAGATGAGCATGTAATCCAGTGCCCTGGGAGATTTGCAGATGGTCTTTCAAGGTTTTGCCTATGGCATGTAATTCGATGCCCTGGGACATCTGGCAAATGCTCTTTCGAGGTTTTGCTCTGGGAGGACATGTAATTCGGTGCCCTGGGACATCTGGCAAATGCTCTTTCGAGGTTTTGCTCTGGGAGGACATGTAATTCGGTGCCCTGGGAGATCTGCAGATAGTCTTTCGAGGTTTTGCCTATGGCATGTAATTCGGTTCCCTGGGATATCTGGCAGATGCTTTTTCGAGGTTTTGTCCTATGGCATGTAATTCGGTTCCCTGGGAGATCCGATAGGTTGGGCTGTGTGCCCGTAATCCGTCCTGGGATGCTCTTGCGAGGTTTTGCCATGACCACATGTAATTCGTTTCCCTGGGAGATCCTATAGGTAGAGCTGTGTGCTCGTAACATCCTGGGATGCTCTTGTGAGGTTTTGTGGTGAGGTCACATGTAATTCGGTGCCCTGGGAGATCCTATAGGTAGAGCTGTGTGCTCGTAACAGCCTGGGATGCTTTTTCGAGGTTTTGTGATGCACGTAATAAGTCCTGAGGATTCCACAGTATGGCCAGTGATGATGAAGACCTGCAGGTGGTGGGCCTACATCCAGTATGAAAAAAGACTGGCTCTGTAGAACTTCCTATGACGAGAAGAGTTAGAGATTGGTTGAGATAGTAGCAGCAGTGACAATGATGATGATGATGCATCGATGACGATGATCCAGAGAAGAAGACTTGTCTAGCAGATCTGTGTCGAGAAATACCTTCCTAGTTAAGAGGGAGTGTTGATGTATATGTAACTTCGGAATGTATTTCATGTGTGTATTATATATATTTGTTGTACCCTTATAAGAGATGTGTTATTCCTCTATAAGGAAGTGTCGTCATGAGGATTGACAAGTGTCGCAAGTGTGTGTACTTGCCGATGGGTTATTAGACCACCATATGGGGTCGGCCCTAATTAATATATAATATAATGTGGATGTATCTAAGTAGACAAGTCGGCCCCAGTAGGTCACTGGGCAAAAAGGTGAGTATAAATAGAGATAGGAGATCTCTATTTTACTCACTCGAAAAAGTAACTCACTCTCTCTCTGAAAAGTGGCGCACTAGTGAGGAGGAGGAGGATCATCTGCTAGGAGACTATCTCAGTGTTATTTGGTTGTATTTTGGTTGAGCCATTGCTCTCTCTATCTTTGAGGAAGTTGTGGGGTTTTTCACCTTAGGGTTTTCCCCACGGAAACTCTGTGTCTCTTGTCTCTATGCTTTTGATTCTTGTGATGCTTGTGATGCTTGTCATATTATGATTGTCATGCATTGATATACTGTAGATGCTATTCTCTTAGCAAAGATCCTATAGTATTGTGATTTAATACTCAAAGTGTAACACCATTAGGGGAAGATGGTTGGCGCTTGGTCTCTTTCTTATCCTTCTTCTTCTTTATCTTCCTTTTCTTCTTCCTCTTCTCACTCACCTTCTTACTAACATCAGAGTTTTCAGTAGGAGAAGAGGAAGAGACGGAAGCCGATTCAACTTTCGATGAAGAAGGAGAATGGTCACCATGAGACTGATGCTCATGTGGTGAAGGACCTATGTTCGACACAAATGGTGCACTTGGTGTAACCGGATTGGAGAATAACCATACTGGTAATCCTATCGTCAATCCAGGAAAACTCAACGTAGCCATAAAGGGAGGACCAACAGTTCCACAAGGGGAAATAACAAATGGCATACCCTGGAAAGGGGACTCTTGGTTGGTAGTCCCGGAAGAGTCTTCCATATCTAAGCTTCCTAAGAGTCTCTAAAGTACCACGCAAATCAAAAACTACTCAAGTCTAAAAGCAACAAGCAAACTGTGTGAATAGGAGTGGATTCAAAGTCTGGAACCTCACAGGATTATCAAGGCACTCCAAACCGCTATATACTGCAGGGTCCAACAATATGATGTGACAAGGAGGATAGGGACCGTACCCTTGCCTGCATACCCAATTACCTGGACAGTACGTGCGTGTTAATCTCCCCGAGTGTTGTTCTCGGCGTATTTCTTTGCCAAGACGGCCAAATGGCTAACTCAGATGGTTTTAGGATTCCTATGGGTGTCTCCCAATATACGCAAGGTATGTGGGAGCTCAAATCCGTAGTGGTGCTGTCTAATGCACAACCGTTTGGCAAGAGACCTTCCAATATACTACTGAGTACATGATACACCCTTCGATATACGCCAAGTACGGATTATGGTACTTGGTGGGTACATGAAGGAGCTCGATATACCGATAAGTACGTGGAAGACTACAATACCCCCGGGATACAGTGCTGGCAAATAACGACAGCTGCCACGCTTAAAGACACCGGAACACGTCTCTAACTTACACATAGTTACTAAATGATTTTAACCTAAGCTAGCGTTAATTTGATCTTGTACGGTTAGGTGGATGCATGAGGTGAGTACATAAATGTAAACATAATGCAAGCCTCAACTACATGATAATGCACATTTTCCTTTCCTTTTCAATGAAAACTACTTAAGGTAAGGAGAGATTTTTCTTTCTTTCAAACCAAAAGTACTTAAGTAGTAGAGAAAAGAAGAATTCCTTCCTAGAGTGCAATAAATCTAACTTTTTGCAATAATCAGCTAAAAAGCACAAAGAAAATGAAAGATGCAACTAATCTTAACAACGTATAAGACAAAATGATGAAGCACTTTCAATTTTCAAATGCATGTACCAAAAATGGAATTTGATAACTAAATGCTTTTCATTTCTATATACAGAAAGTGAGAGAATATCTACAACACTTCTAATCATTCAAAAATTCCCAAAGAAAAAAGGGCAAGCACCCAAACAACTCAAAGACACTCAAGAAAGGATCAAGAACTACCAAATGCAATAATTATAACTCATTTCCCATCTTTTTACACTTGAAAAAGACACATCTAAGCTACAGAAAGAAGGATTCCATAAATGTTTCCAATCAAATGCAAGACAAAGATAAGCACTTAACAATCTTATCTAACTCCAATACACACAAATCTGAAACAAACCTTTCTTCTTCTTATGATGGTAAGACCAAGAATATCAAATGATCAAAAATAAAGTAAGAAGAATATTTACGTTTTCCAAATTCATGAATATAGCAAAAGAGTGACAAAATCAAGCTTTTCTTTGAACTAAAGTGGAGACAAAGAATCAATCTTTTCCAAAAATGATTGAATAGCTCAGTGAGATAATGAAGATCTGATGGTGAAATCAACTTAGGAGGCTAATGAAAAATGAAAAAGGCTTGGGTCAAGCAATCAACTGAAAACAACATTCAAATTGACAACTACCAAGCTATGTTCTTTCCCCAGTATGGTCGCTAGATTTGTTATCGGACAATCCACTTGAGCGGATGCGAGCCGGATCTCCCTAGTTCAAGTGAATGTAGAACAAATGGAACAGAATACAAAACTCATTTCCTAGATCTAGTTACAGATCGAGTACTTAGATATCATACCTTTCAGATGGCAGATCCTTCTCCTTGTTATTGCTCCAAGTCTTGTGGTCGTCAGATCTCCAGTTGCAAGACCTGTCAAGACAATATGGAAACAATACAAGCAATACAATGTATCTAAACAATAACTGATCTAAACTAATAGTTGAGGAAGAAAGTTCTAAACATCATCAATGAGACAATAGTTTATGGAAAGAGATTATATCAACTGTATTAAAAAGTGGGAATACATAGAAATGATGAAGCTACAACCGAAGCCTCAACGTGGCATCCTCCATCCAACATGTCCAAGCCAAGCCTCCAAGATGGTACAAGCTTCCCAATCACTAATATGGATTCTATCAGCATAAGGATACCATAGACCTTCCCCCCTCCCATGGAGAGAGTGGATGTTTATATAGGGCTAAAGAGATAGGATAGGTTGAGGATTAGGGGGAGATGGTTAAGGGATCTTCCCATAAGGTTAGGAACCGAAATGCCACCTCACCTAGAGCCTAGGGATAGGCCTCCACCTCAACAAAATTCTAGAAAGACCTCGAGACTCCCCAAAATAGCCTTTAACCAACCTTGTCGCACCCTGGTAGAGGACACAGAGCGACAGAGAGGGGTTGTCGCAATATGTAGGAAGACAAAGTGCGACAGTGTCTCACCCTAGCTGACCAGAAACTACGACGTCGCACCCTAGATGAAGGAGAAGTGTGACAACCTACTCAAAGAGGTCAACTAGGCAGAAAAAATCTCTCAATTGCATGTGTTTTAGCCCAGAATGAGTTTAGGGGTCAGAGCAAAGAGTTAACACAATGGTCAAGATGATGACTTTATCACAACGGTCATGATGACGACACTTGGTCATAAGGACGATACTTGCAATGGTCATGGTGACGACACTAGGTCAGGATGACGACACTTGCAACACTTGCGACACTTGTGACACTTGCACAAGGGTGACAACATTTTGGTGTAACAATCCCTATTTTGAGGTGAATTATTGTGGTTTGATGCCTTAATCATGGTCGTCAAGCCCTAGGAGCTTCTCTTAGGACCTAAGGCCCAAGTTTCATCCTTTGATAATTTCTATATCCTTAGAGGCAAGTTTGGTTCTCCAAACTTCCAAAAACTATATAAATCCCCACCTATAAGCTAAATATTCCCTAGATAGGTATGTGTAGTGGCTTAAGGACTCATTCATAACCCTTGAGTCCTCAAAGTTACCTATAGGGCCTAAGGCTTGGGTTTATTCCCCAACCATTTGTAGGGACTTCAGACCCACACTTAGTGTTCAAAACCTCTTAACTATGTTTGAATATGCTCATATGAAGGCCATATATACCCTTGATATGTCATATGTGGTGGTTCAAGGTGCCATTATCATCCTTTGAGTCCTAATTGTTTTCTAGGAACTAAGTCCCAAGTTATCTTCTTAGCCTCAATACCTAGATACAAAGTTCCATGGATACCCTTGCAAAATCATGCATGGTTATTTGAGGCATTTTTCATGGCTCTAGATGCCTCAATGGTTTCTTTAGGGACAAAGGCATGGTCTTCTTCTCTAGAGAATCACCCCTAAGGCACTGACACATGTAGATATAACTACTCGAAACCACCTGATGGAAATGACATAATCAATCATAGGCCAATGATACCCTCAAGAGGCCATGCACAGTTGGTGGAGGAAATCTTCTTATCCCTTGATTCAGTCCTTGCCTTCTCTATGGACTGTCAGGGTCGTACATTGGTTGATTTTTTTTGTAATTGTGTTTTTTTATTAAATTATACATTTTACATTATATATATCACATTATATATATTATATAATATGTATTATATAATATATAATTATATATTACTAAATATATAATTAGTATTTTTTATTTTGTAATTATATAATTTAATATAATGTTTTGTATTATATAATTAATATATATTAAATTTTATTTAATGTTTTGTGTATTAAATTTAATATATATTGTATTATGTATTTAATATATATTCTTTTAATGTCTTATAATCTATACTATGTCATAGTATGACAATGACAATGACGAAAATGGAGAGAATGACGACAATGACATTGATGGTGATGACAAAGGTGATGTTGATGAAGTCATTTACAATTCATTGTGACTCACCCTCACAGTCCTTTACCTCACAATTTGGTGGTTGCCTTCCAGCTTGAGTACTTAGCTTCCAATTCTGATCTTTCAAGTTTAAATCCAATTCCAGATTTCGAGAGTTGACTAGTACCATTTAGCAACAACTTGAGATTTCACCTGTGATCTGTGACTCAACTCAACCAATGAATCACCCTCTCCCTCCCTTGTCTTCTCACAAAAAACAAATGAGCAATTTGAACAATTCAAACTCTTTGAAATTAAAAAATAGATCGATGATGATGATGATGATGATGACAATGGCGATGAACAAAATGCATCTATCCATATGCGATGACCTAAAACTATGTATGAACTATATGTAGCATATGTCCAACCCTCATAGGTTGAAGTAGCAAAAATTAAAGGTCTTGGGGATAGGAGATACAAACTGCTTCTTGGAAAATAAATTTCCTGGAGGGTTAAAAGAAGAGCTACTTGGATTCCTATTGGAGATCAGACTCTACAAAAAAATTTCATAGATTTGAAAACTATTGCACAAGCTTGAACACAATTTGGAGATTGAAAGATCCTACAACGAATGAAATCTCAGGGCTTAAGGATCTTGCAACACTCAGTGTATCCTAATTCTCTAGTATGCTAAAGGATACTAAAAGGAATAACATCCATGAAAATATCCTCAAAATCATTTCATGCTATCCTATAATGATTGAAGAAGCTGACAATGATTTATTGTTTTAGTAGATATCTAAGGAGGAGTTGTTCCGGGTTATGGATTCCTTTCAAAAGGAAAGGTGCCTTGGCCCGACGGATGAACCATATAAGATTTCAAGACACTCACTGTTGTGCAACAAGTATGGTAATCATCTGTGAAAAATATGGGCTCTTTAATTTTGGCAGGACAGAACGTTCCTCAAGAAAAATTGCTTGATTGTTTAACATCCCTATGAAGGACTTCAAATATGGTTTTAAGTACCTAGGTTTTATTTTCAAGCCCAATAATTATCAGATAGGGGATTGGAAGTGGCTAGTTGAAAAAATAGAACAAAGAATCATCCACTGGTTCAATAGGTGGATCTTGCATAGTGGTCGACTTGATATTATTAAAGTTGTTGTTGAAGCAATATCGGTTTACTTGCACTTCCTGGAAGATATCCCAAAAGAAATATTGGATAAGATTAAAAAGATATGTGCCAACTTCTTATGGAAAGGCAGTACCGCATACAAGGGAACTAAGTCCCTCTCTACCAAGGGACGGGATGCAATAGTGTGAAGAACACTTATTAAATTACAACGACCCATATTGAGATCAACTTGCGATTCCCACAGTGTTGCAGCCAGAAAATTCCTTCCATTCAAATTCCACAATGCCCGGGAACATTTTTGCACTACTTTTTCTAACAGTGCCCATTTCCATTAAGAAAGCCACAACAGTTGGCCCTAAGCACAACATTTGGCCTCATGTGGGGGTCATTCAAAAACAAATATACCTTATATAGGGGGAGCGGATTGCTAGACTGTAAGAGGCGGGTTGCCAAGATATAGGAGATTGCTACTTTTCTTTCTTTTCTTTTTTTCATAATAGTGTGATAGGTATGGTCAATGATGAGTATGGAAAAATGATACTGGTCCTATTTATACTCAAAAAGATTTGTGAAGTGGATTAGATCAATTGGAAAAGACATATGAATTCTTACAAGAAGCATGGTGTTAGTGGTGCAATATCATTTAATAAGATCAATTGCAAATAATTGGATGAAATGGCATAAATAAGTGAGGGAAAATGACAACAAATTACTAGGAAAATGGGTTTTCAGAATGGAAGCCATGGGAAAAAATTGCCATGCAATATGCAGTGCCACATTTTTGTTTGGTTATGTTTTATATCTAATCAAAAGGATGAGATTAATTATGTATAGACCTATTTAGCATGTTTTGGTATTGAAGGTTGGATGTATGGTCTAGGATGTGTTTGGATTGTATGGGAACAAATTTTGAGGGGCCCTTGCATGTATAAGGCTAGGCATATCTATTTAGGGTATCTAAAGAACATGGATAGAGTTTGTGGTTCTCTGAATAAACAATGGAAATACCCTCAGATATCATAAAAGATGGGGAATTGGAAGATATCTATGGTGACATACATTTTTTTACTATCACCGAAAACATCACCAAAAAAGTATTGGTGAGGTCCCTTCAAGGATCATCACCAAAAGTTTCACCAAAAAGATAATTAACAACGAGATTTTAACAACCCTCACAATAAGTGTCACCAAAGAGAGAATTAGGTACATATTTTTAATGACCATCACTAAAAATGTCGCTAAAAGGGGATTTGGTGATGGGATTTAAAGAACTGTCAACAAAAGAACTTATGGTGACAATTTTTTATAGCCTGTTACCATAAGTGACTTTGGTGATGACCGTTTAAGTTCCATCATAGGCATGATCATCACCAAAAGGGATTTGGTGACGATATTTAAATAATTGTCACCAAAATCACTTACAATCACGATTTTTAATAGCCTGTCACCATCAGTGACTTACACTACAAGATTTGAACCCAAAATCCGACAACATCCGACAAAAAGGACTATTTCACCGGATTTCATCTTCAAAGTTACGAAATTTGACGATTTTTTAAAAAATTGATAGAAGGCTCCGTCGGATATTCGATGACCCTTGGATATCCGACGAGGTCCCTGGAATAGTGACCAATGTCGTCGGATATCCGACCTAATATTAAGCCCTAGGATGTCGGATATCCGATAATATATTATTGTCATAGCCGTCGGATTACCGACGTCATGTGATGCCCGAGAATGTCGGATTTTCGACAATAGATCATGCCCTAGCTTGTCGGATATTCGACATCTACTCTCCAATGGTAACTATGTTCCCGTCGTCGGATATCCGACGACCGGTTATAATTTAAAACTGATAAATTTCGAAACATTCCAACATGTTTGCTATACAAGCAATGGTTTGCGGAAGTTTTTTTATTTGGCGGACTGTGTTTCATTATTTCCATTGTTTTTGTGATTAAAGCGAGCGAAGTGTGGAGCTTGATTTTCCAAGATCGACAATCTTCATTCAAGTTTTCTATGAGAAAATGTCAACTAGCAATATTCCTGATCCAGACGAACAAAATCGACAATTGCTTGCTAGATTGTGGGAAGGAGTGGAAAGAAGCGGTGATGGGAAATTCTATTGTCCATGTAGTCAATGCAGGGGCTTTAAGAGGAGAAGAATTTTGATCACAATAGCCATAAAACATTGTAGGGAACATGGACACGTTGAGGGGGGACATGAATATTATCCATTTGTAATTTTTGCATTATATATGTTTTTATTTTGATTGCTTTTGTAAATGTATGTATTATTTTAATATTTCTTATATTAACTTTTATCTATTGATCATGGTTTCAATAGATGGGCACTAACATGGACAATAAATATTATTTTAATATTTAATATTTATTATAATAATTTTTTCTTGTGTACATGTTGAATCTAGGGTATAGTAGAATAACTCATTTATTTGTTCATTAGTGAGACTAACACACTCCCCGGGGAAAGCACTTAGCTCTCTAGATTTGTGACACTTTCCATGATAATAGAAATAACGACTATATTGGCATGCTGTTTCTCTTCTATTTTCTCTATAGAAACCATAGCATTGTTTATCTTACCTTAGTGGACAGTATGGGAAATTTTGAGTAGCTTTGCCTAGTAATTGGGTCAATTTTTATGTCTCTTGGATAGTTTGGATGCACCTATTTGACCAACAGTACAATTGGCCGTTGTTCTTTTCATCCCTAAAGTAGCAACTAGACCCTTCTTGTTTCCCCTTTTTATCTAATTGTAGAGACCACTCATGAAAAGAGTCATTTTTAACCTGTTATTTTTAGTTTTTCTTGTATTTTTCTCTTCTTGTTTGTATTACACTCAAAGGTAATAATAAAGAGTAGTTGATTGATATATTTGATTGATTGCATGTTTTGTTTACCAAGAAAAATCAGAGCACCTCGCTTCTCTAAATGAAAAAAAAAACATCTCGCTTCTCTAAATGAAAAAAAAACATCAACATTACAATGATTGCATTGTTGATTATATAATATTCTCTATTAACCATACAAAATTTGTTACATTTTAAATGCATCACAAAAATGTTTACATTTTGCGTTTGAATTTCTTATATTAACTTTTATCTATTGATGGTTTCATGTAATTATAAAGGAAAGACATCCTACGGCATATTGTCCAGAGGAAGTGTTTCCAGAACAAGTATCGGAGGAACATGGAGCTATGGATAATGGAGAACAAGTTAATGATCATATTGAAGAAGATGATCATACTGATAACATAGTTGAAGATGATGTTACAAATACTTTGATCCATGATTCATTTAATGTTAGATTGGATGATGATGATGTTGATGATCATGAAAATGATGATCATGATATACCTCTTCTTGAGAAGGCATACGAACCCCTTTATGAGGGCTCCAACACGAATCTTCTCTCTGCTATATTGTTGATAATGAACTTGAAGGTTATGAATGGTCTTTCAAACATATCAGTCACACGGATGTTAAGGTATGTAATATATTCCATCACATAATATATATGATCATCTAATAATTTTATTGTTAATTCATAAGTCGAATTAATACAGATGAAATGTGTTTCATTAATATTATTTCTATATTATATTAACAAGATTTTTATTTTAATTTGTTTTAGCATGATAGGTGAATATTTGTTACCACCATCAAATATTTTACCTCGCACATATCGAGATTTATCTACCACCATGAAATAAATTGGAATGCAGTATGAAGCAATTCATGCATGCCCCGATGACCATGTTCTATATTATTATCAACATGAATTTGCAACAGAATGTCCTGAGTGTAATATCCGTATATATCGAACAGATCAAGTAACAAAAAAGGTGCCTCACAAGGTTCTTCGTTATATTCCCATTATTCCACGTTTGCAACGACTGTTCAGGTGCAAAAACATAGCGCAGTTTATGGATTACCATGCACGGAAAAAAAGTCAAGACGACACTATTCGGATGCCTGCAGATGGGTCTGCTTTTAGAGATATGGAGGAAAAATGGCCTCACTTTAAAGAAGAACCTCATAGTCTTAGGATTTCTTTGGCTGCAGATGGTGTCAATCCATTTGCAGAGATGAGATCTGTTTACTCGGTGCGGCCTATTTTTGTTATCAACAATAATATTCCTCCATGGTTGTCAATAAAGAGGGAGCACATAATGTTGTCGATGATTGTTCCAGGTATATTGTGTCTACAATTTTTTTTCAATGTAATGGTATCTCATTTGTCGTATTTTGTCGCATAATGTCACATATATTTTTATTGTTTTCTCTTGTGCAATATGTTTTATATATCTAAATGGTACGTCTCATAATTATATTTTTTATATGTTCAAATCAATCAGGTAAGTACCAAGTCAAAGATATGAATGTATATATCGAACCTCTTATTAACGAGCTACTAAAGTTATGGAATGGCATCACTATGTATGACGTATCTAGACCAATACGACAAAGGAAATTTCAATTCCATGCAATGCTTGTATGGACAATACATGATGCCCCAGGGTTAACCCATTTTTGCGGTATGTAATTATAATTTCCACTTTATTTGCATTTAATTTTATGAACTACTTAATATACTATGCATGCATGTTTTTCTAAATAATCCATGCATTTTGTATTAATTATAATTGACATAGATAT
The DNA here is from genome assembly GCA_027924585.1 of Larix kaempferi. Classification (NCBI taxonomy): domain Eukaryota; kingdom Viridiplantae; phylum Streptophyta; class Pinopsida; order Pinales; family Pinaceae; genus Larix; species Larix kaempferi. Next base: position 3,539,464 of record BSBM01000142.1, read on the forward strand.
TCCATCTCTTTATGTAGGTCTTCAGACAAAGAGCAAATTTCAATGTCCAGTTTGTGGTCCTAAGGTCAAATCTCATCATTCAAAAAGCTTAGGGAAGGAGGTGTTTGATGAGTATAGGGACTTACTCTCTAAGAATCATAGGTATAGAACTACCGAAAGACATCTGTTCAATGGAAAGCAAGAGACTGCATTAAAACCACAGAGAATGACACTTCACCTATGGAAGTTGCAATATAATAGAAATCGTCAAGGTACGTATGAATCATCGTATATGAAATGTAATTATATTGTATTTTTTATTATTGTGTGTTGTTTACTGTAATTGACATTGATTTATGTAATTTCTTTATAAACTACTATTCATGATTGTCATTCATGTGATCATGAAGGTATTAATGGGCTTCCATGAGGAATGAAAAGTTATCCTAGACAATTTAGTAGGTTGCCCTACTATGAGCACCTACAAATTGCTCATTTGTTTGATACAATGCATATCGGAAAGAATGTGACTGAAACATTATGGCGAATATTGGATGGAAGGAGTGAGAAAGAAAAAATTGTCAAAATTTTCAAAGACATTGAAGAAGGAAACCATGCAATGAAAGACGTCATTCAATTTCATAGCAATGGAGAGCAAATTAATATAAACTCACTTCCATGGATGTTAACGGACAAGCAAAGTAATGTTGTAAAAGAATTCATGCGAAAAATTAAATTTCCCACCAGATTTTGTGCGAACATGAAGAATATCATAACAAAGAAAGGTGATTTTGCGGGGGTGAAAACGCACGATTGGCATGTCTTCATGAAGGTAATTATTATGGTATGCATTTAAATTTTTTTTTTTTTTTTTTCATTCCAGTGAATATGGTTGGTATTTTTGTTTGTCTACTCCTTGTTTAAAAAATGAAACGATTTGTATATTGTTACAGTTTTTTCTACCTCTCTCTCTTCTGGAAAACTTCAACAACAATGTCAAACAAGTAATATATAATCTCGGGAAATACATGAGGTAAGTGGTTTTTTTTTTCCATGCGCTTAGTGTTTGTTTAATTCATCGTAGAACTTATATTTGATGTTTGTTCTCTAATTCATGTTATGTAATATAATGTTTATTTTCTTTAATCTCTTGATTGGGTTGTCATGTCACTTGTAGATGGTTGTCATCTAAAGAATTCCATAAAGATGATATAAAGTATTGGAGGAGAGAAATTCCTCGTCTCATGTGTGAAATGCATAAGCATCTACCTTCAACATTTTTCAATGCACAGGAACACTACCTCATACACCAAGTTGAGGAGATTGAATTGTGTGGACCTGTGCACTCAAGGTCCATGTGGATGGTTGAGAGGCACTTGAAATTTATGAAGGGTTTGGTCAGACAACGAACATATGCTGAGGGTTCTATGATGGAGGGATATATGGTATACTAAAACCTGTTGTATATTAGTGAAGATCTTCCTATATTAGCGTCAAAGCTCAATTTACGTCGCATTTGTGATCTTGACTCCAATAAAGATTTCGAAGGGGAGTACCCAAAGGGGAAAGGTAGATCAAGGAAGGTGAAAGGTAATATAACACATTTGACTGTTGATTTTTATGTATATATATCATACATTATTCTATTTTTATATTCAATATTTTGCATCAATTTAGAGTGCGTAATATACTTTGTTAAGTGACTATACATTTGTATTGAATTTTAATTTTGCTGTCATCAAACCGTTGGTCGAGAGTGGGATGCAATTCATTTATACATCGCAAACAATCTTGACTGGATGAAGGTATGGATTGAACGATGTGAACAATCTGGTCATGGAATATCATGGGAAGGTGTGGCTTCATTAGTTAAATTTGCACATTGCAATGGAGATACCCATCTAACACAAAGGGAAATCAATTTAGCATATGGTTTAAAAGATAAGAGGGTAAGCATATTAATCAACCACATTATTTTTTCTTTTGGAAAAAATATTGTCATTGTACACGCTAATTTTTTCCCCTCTACTATGGCATTATAAACATGCACTAGTTAATCATATATATTGGATCATTATGCAATCTTTTCTTGTATGCCTTGTTGTAGGTAAAACACCATAAGGCTATGTGGTGCAATGGTTGAGATATCGCGTCAAAAAGTTGGATGAAATGAAGAAAACATCAGATTGTGGGATATCTGCAGTCTTTGAGGTGACCAATGTTTCCTCTAGAAGTGACAGACATCCAGAACACTCTGAAAATCGATACTATGGGTATTTGGAAGATATTCTTCAGTGTGACTTTAACTCCTTCTGACTTTAAATCCTTCAAGGTATTTCTGTTCATTGTCAAATGGTACAAGTGTCGATTGAATAAACATGATCCCGATAAAACAATTATTGAACATGATAATGGATTTACCATGGTAAATACAAGGTTGTTTGAGCCAGGAACGAAGCCCTATGTTCTTCCAACCCAATGTGAACAGGTATTTTACTCTGAGGCTCCATGTGAGTGGGTTGGTCATTTGCTATGAGACACGATCCAAGGGGAAGGCCAGTGAAGTATAACGTAGATGAAGGTAATGAAGACGTTCTCGAAGAAGAAGACGTCTTTGAAGATGATCATGATCAACATGAGTTAGATGATCATGTTCTAGAAGAAGATGTCGGAGAATTAGTTGAATCAGATGATGTATCAGACAATGTCCTTGAAGATGATATCGACGATGACATGATGATCGTAACTAACATCGACGACAATGATGATATGGCCAATCCTTACAATGTTGAATCTGGATCATTGGATGATACAGATTATCACTCGGATGAAGAAGATGATGAAGACCTTTGAAGTGTACGAGGTATGCAGTAATATATCTACTCTATATAATATTGCGATAGAAATATTGATTTTTTTTGTCGATACGTATAATAAATTAACTGTTTCTTAGTGAGTTTCCATTTTCCTGTATGTTATAATTAGAAACCTTGCTTGTTATATAGTATGACAAAAAAACATTTAATTTTTTTGTACATAGATATTTTAGTCGGGTTATGGGGAATTGAGAGTGATGTGAGGGGGGGAGGGGCCATAAGAGCTTCCACCTTCACGTGGTTGGCCTTGTTTAGTAGAGAATATTAAATTATTCTTGAAATAGAGAGAAGCTTAGTAAGGAAATGCAAAATTATCATGCTAACCCAAATGGCATGCTTGATCATGACCATCATCTTCATCATGATCATCAATATCGTTGTATGGTATCCGACGTAGCTACCTAGAAAGACTAACGACGTTTATCATCGGTGGTTTAGCGAGCTCATCGGATTCTTTTGAAGTTAGAAGTCTGATATCCGATGCCTCTTGTCATCTGTGGTAAGGCCAGGTCGTCGGATTCATCATCATCATCATCTTCATATTCGTCATCATCATATTCATATTCATCATCATCATCATTCTCATCATCATCATCATCATCGTCATCCTCATCATCATCATCATCGTCATCCTCATCATCATTATCATCATCGTCATCGTCATCGTCATCCTCATCCTCATCATCATAATCATCATCATCATCATAATCATCATCATCATTTTCATCATCATCATCATCATCATGATCATTTTCATCATCATGATCATTTTCATCATCGTCATCATCATGATGATCATCATTTTCATCATCGTCATCATCATGATGATCATCATTTTCATCATCGTCATCATCATCATCATCGTCGTTGTTGTCGTTGTCACCACCATCATCATCATCATCATCATCATCATGGTCATCCTCGTTGTAGGATATCCGACGCATCTACCTAGAAAGACCAACGACGTTTGTCGTCGGTGGTTTAGTGAGCTCGTTGGATTCTTTTGAAGTCAGAAATTTGATATCCGATGCCTCTTTTCGTCGGTGGTATGGCTAGGTCATCGGATGCATAAAAAACCATACCTATAGATTAATTAAGGTGGTACATGGGGCCAACGTTGATTTTTTTTAAATATGTGCTGGATTGTACTAAAATTTGGCATGGTTAGACTAGACACATGCATTGACGTTGTGGGAGGGTTTCCAGACTCAAACATGACTGACACTAACCATTGGCACATCAAAAACCATACCTATAGATTAATTAATGTGCTACATGGGGCCAACGTTGAATTTTTTTAAATATGTGCTGGCTTGTACTGAAATTCGGCATGGTTAGACTAGACGCATGCATTTACGTTGTGGGAGGGTTTCCAGACTAAAAAATGACATAAATAACTTATTAATCTTCTCAAGGTAAGTATTGGTAACCAATGAGTGTAGTTTATTATGCGTATTTCATCAGTTTGACATTTTGATATAGGTTAGTTCTTCAATCTCTTTAGGGATGTTTTTGCTGACATTCTTTTCTAGTGTTTAGCACAATTTCCTATCCTTTCTGGTGTTAATGAAGGAAAGGGTTAAGTTTTTCCACATCTGAAATATGACAATTTATAAAGTTAGTCATGATTTTTAATGTGAATATGAAATGTTGTTATTTTACAAATTTCAATTATGTATAACTCTTATCATACTCTAGTTTAGCCAGAAAGGTTACATATCTTGGAGTCCATTTTATTTTATTCATATTTTGAACTAGAATGGCTTTGTTGCAAGAGGATTTATTTTCCAGCTGAAACTTTATGTAAACTAATGACAAATTTTTGGACAACACACACCAAGTTGAATGCTCTGCCGCTTAGATTTTCTAAATCATAGCATGAGCTCAGATTTATCATATCACTAGTAACTTTATTCGTACTGTATGGATTTTGTGGTGTATGTTGATGACCCGTTCTTAACTATGTTACTGGGATTAGAGAATTTTGGATGCGAGTTATATGGATATTCCGTATATGAAAGTACATATAAGGATATATATACAAAGCAAATACTAGGGAACAAAAATGCCCTTAATGATTTTAAAAAAACATTAGTCAATAGCTTGGATCGACATCAATATTATGATTACATAAGTACTGATTGATATTCAGTAAATTTTCTAAACACCCATCCCAACTTTAAAATATCAATGTATTTTATCTGTATCATGTGCAAACATGTATACATTTATATGTCACTTTCATGGAAAGTTACCATATGTCCTTAAGAGAGCTATTGTCACAATATTATACGGTCACCAATAGTTGAGATTCCAATACTATTCTTTGTGCAATTTTTTGGCCTTTCTTGGTGTCCTTAGAAGTTTTTTTCAGTTCTTCTAGGTTTGCTTTATCTAAAATCCATGTCGATTTGGTACAAATCCTCCATATTACATGCCATAGTATTTGTACAATAGTTTCAATACCTATGCATTTGGGTGGCTACTCCTTATCGTTAATGATTTGTCCTAGATCATGAGTGATCATGGGAAGGCTACTAGGATTAAGCTGTTTTCTTCTTTTCATGACATCCATCTTGACAAAATTGGTGTTTGTCCAAACTTAACATCTTCAATGTTTGGTTCTTTTTTATGAAGCATGTTGGCTTGCCTTTCTAAGCTAACACATCTTCTTCTTGGAGTACTCATGTTGATCATTGTCATATTTTCACATATGCATCCGATATTTCTAGCTTCAATTGGTCGTTTCCATTTTTTTCCCTTTTGTGCATTTGCATCTGATCTTTTCCACTTCAACCATATTGATAGGCATGATGTTTTTCTCTATCCTTATAAGTTGGAAACACTCTCTTTTTGGAGAATTTATATTGCTTATAATACAAAGGAGAAATATTTACAAAGAATATAATATAATACCTTTGCAAATAAAAACATAATACATTATGACTTACCTTTGCAAATAAAAACATAATACATAATGGTTGAGAGTATAATACATTTACAAATAAAAACATAATACATAAAAAAATAAAAAACAAAAAACTTAACTTTGGACCTCCTGCACCAAAGAATGACTTTAGTTCATCTTTCTCCTAGCTCCGACAGGTGACTGCAGTTCAACCCATGAGCATAGCAACCAGCTACCGGCCGTGATCCTGAGCAGAGCAATCTATCCGTCAGTAGAGCAACCTGATCAGAGGGAGGAGGTGAGATTGAGCTACATTTCATCTTGAACCCTCCAACACTTGACTTCCATTCAACCCGTGAGCAGAGAAACCTAGTCGGAGGGAGGAGCTGAGAGTGAGCTACACTTCCGTTCAACTTGTGAGCAGAGTAACATGGTGAGTTATGAGCCCAAAAATGTTTCTCATTGAAGCAAATCTTTTTTCATTCAAGAAATTTAGGGTTTTTTAAATTTGTTTTCGTCTCCATGACCCTTCCTCTTTCTTGAAGCTTCGATGCCTACTCTGTTCATGGATGAGGAGTGTGTTTGTAGTTTTTTGTTTGGTGCCCTTCGGGGTTTCTGTAACTCCATTTCGAATTGGGTCAAGTCGTGGGCAATGAGAAATTGTAATGGGTTTGACCCATAATGGTAATGTAATTCGTATGAGTAGTTTCGTAGTTGTTTATGGTGCATTTAATGTAATGTAGTATTCCCATTCTGGGCGCTTATGACTTGGCCGTGGCCATGAATGATTGTAACCTTGTTTGTAACTAATCTATGGTTTTGACTTACCTATGTTTTGTTCGCTTACTGTGTTGCTCTAAGTGATGGATTGGGTATTGTATAAATTGCTTAAATGGTTGCAATCTGGAACATGTTGATATGCATATATTTCATTTGGGTTCCGTGTATCAATTCGTAGATAATACGATTGCTCTACTTGTAATTCGCTACCTGTAGGTGACAAAAATGATTATGCGTGTAAATTGATGGTTTGGAAAATGAATTGGGGTTTCGCTGTGTGTAAATACTAGCTCCGTTTCTATTTAAACATGAGTTTTTATACTTTGCTAAGAGATTGGGTGAGAATCGACCCTGTCGCTATACATTATTGGAAAGAGTCTTTAGTTTAAACGATTCTGTGTTAGCTTGATGAATCGATCCTATAGCTATTTGTTTTGGACTCTGGGTGCAAGTATTTTTTTGTTTGGTTAAGAGATTCGAACTTGTAGCTAAAATGTTTAGAAAACGATTCTATATTATGAGTTTTGAATTTGATGAAGCAATCCTATAACTTAACGTTTTTGGTTCTAGGCGCAAGTATTTTCTGTTTGAGAAGTCATCGAAAACACACGCTGTGTGTTTCGAATTCGGAGTTTTGGTCTGTAACACTGGTCATTTTATTTATTTAGCATTTCTCCTTTGGTGAGATTTGATCTTTGTGTTATTACATTTTGAAATAGGATGTATTTGTTAAATGAAAAGAGTTGGGTAAGCCCTAGCTGGTAAATCGCATCGGTTTAAATGTTCTAGCGTTTGCGCAGAGGTTTGGTAGGAACGATCCACGAACGATCTTGCTGTATCTTTTGTTTAGATGTTTGTTTGGTTACGCCTCTACATGATTCGATCCTGGGTCTACGAACTATTTTTTTTTTTTTGGTTTTTGGTTGAGATGTTTGGTTCAACAGTTAGACAAAAATTAAGTTCCTAAAGAGATCATCTTCTTAATAGGTTAGCACTTCACTGACAGTGGACATGCACCTAGATGCACACTCTATATTTGAGATTCCCTCTCCTAGGAAAAACTGCCCAATTCATGCAATTAAAATGCACCAATCCTAACTCAAAATTAACTAAATTAAGGTCTTACTAAAACATATTGTCTTCTTATCCAAATCTGCTAAAAATGAAATTGTCCCTAAAATAGGAACTTCTGAAAAATAGAAAACACGTGATGAACAGAGTCTTTCAACATCTTGTAAAACGCCCAGTGACAAAGGTCAATTTGGCATCAACTGGTCGTGCCAAAGATCTTGCCAACAAAAGGCATTGTTTAACGACTAATTTCAATCCACTTGGCAATACCCTTACATTAAAACATAATATTGATTGATCAGATCTTTGTAAGGGTCCTTTTAGAGCTACAACTAGACATAAGGCATAGATGGAAAATAAATTTAAGAGGGATCTAGAATAGTTATTTTTTCCATATGGAAAATGTTAATACCTTCCGTCCCAGACTCCCAATATGAAGTTTCTAAATTATCTTGTCGATTGTGCCTTCCCAATCTTCACGAATCAATTTGCCTTTGGAATTGCTTTCTAGCATGGCCAACAATCTACTTGGAAATGATGGATATCCCTACCAGTTTGCATGGCACATGCTCTAGATGATACATGATGCATATAAAAGGTAAGAATAAACTGCTTGTTAAGAAATTTTATATGGCATAATGTGAAGACAATAAAAGACGGCTTGATTGACGTTAGTATGTGAAAACTGATATTTGCATGCATCAAACCAACCCATAAATTTATTTTAGATCTGAACCTGTTAAGACTATTGTAACAGTGAATTTATGATGTATTTAAGCCCAACAAAACTCAATTAAACAACCTAGAAATTTAACCTGGCTATAAACATTTAGAAAGAACAAAATTTGGGCTAAATTTTTGAAGCAATCCTAGAATAAAATTCACCTTAATTTTCTATGTAAAACCAACAAGCAAACAACCCTAAAACTGCCCTAGAAAATCAAATTTTACAGTGCATGCTACAACCCTAAGGCTATGGTCTAGATGGGAATTAAATGCAGCCCTAAGGGGGTTCCTAACAATGCAAATTTTTAGGGTTTTGCATATTTTTTTCTATGCCCAAGATGAATTAAATTCTAGAATGCAAAACAAAAAGGAAAAGAAGATTAAATTTTAATTTTAAGTGGCTAGAAACATAGGACTAGTGCCTGGGGTTTGAAGTTGGGATTTGGGGTCAATCAAGGCTAGTGAAAGAGATTTTACTAGCATTCAATAATAGCTAGGGTTCGAGTGCCAATCCATACCAAATCCAAGAAAGGGTATAATTCACCCAAAGATCTAAAAGGGAATAACTTAAGTGGTATCCTCAACACTAATTTGGGCACAATATTCTTCAACAATGGAATCATATGGCATACAATCAATAGCTGAAAATATACCTTCTATTCAACCACAATCAAACAAAATAAACCTTACAAAGTAAAGAAATTACTTGCAAATCATCCCAAAATAGAAGCAATTGTTGATCCAAGAGTAAACCAAAGCATTAGTGAGAGATCCACATCATAGTGCTAGCAACAACCACCCATGAACTTCACAACAAGAACCAAGCAAGAGCCAAAAGAGAGAATTCTCACAAGATTCTAACAAATTTTACATATTCATATACACATGAATATGTTTGATGCCTACCATCAAACATATTCATATGCACATGGATGTGCATACATATTGCTAACTCTTTTTCCTTAAATTACATATCAACCTACATATACAAGAACATCAACCATGCCATATATGCATCAAGATCACAACAAAGTCATGCTCACAAAGTCAAGTGGACTAGATTTCACTCTAATTTCAACATTAAAACTCTGTCATTTCTAAATTCTGATCATGAACTTCTATCATGCTAACACTTATTGACTCAACATGTAGACTAAAAGACTCAATTGATACACCTACGTAGACTCTACACTGAATGCTTGCAATTCTTGAGGTTTTCATCTTTTGGTGACTATGCACAATATCACAATGTCATGCTTATGCTTGCTAAGGTTTAAACAATGTCATGCATTTTACTCATTAGAAGTAGAAGAAAGTTATTGTTGGATTCATTTAATTTGAAAGAGTAGTTATAGTTTGAAAGAACTCTCTCCTTACCTTAGCTAGCATTCATTGAAAGGAAATGATTATTTGATTCATATTCATTTGCATGGTTTGAGTCAATCATCACACCATGAGTTGCACTTCCATCACCCGACTGAGTAATACAACCATTAAAATTTAACTCGCTAACTCAACACACTTTAACCCCGCTTGAGGATAAAAAGAATTTGGTAGTTAGGTAGGACACTGGGGATAGGCATCCAAATAATTCCCCCTTGTCATTTTCATCTGAGACATAGTTGTTGTCCTCTAGGGTACTAAAATCCTCTAGAATTTATTGACACGGTCATCGACCAGTTTGTGGAGGGGCCTCCCATTTTTTGGGGGGTTCAGCTGCGAGGATTGATCCCAGATGGACTTTATGGAATGCCGCACTCCACTTAGTGGCATATCGATCCATTGTTTTCCTTGTACTCTACCGTATTGGTGATACATGGGTGATAAGACAGAAGTGGCGAAAACCTTCTACGACGTGTCATGAACGAGGTAGCCTAGTAACTTTTCTTCTAGGGCTCTTTTACCTAGGATCCCTTTTGGTAGAGGGATATCCTTCAAATTCGGTCTCTCACTTCGTATTGTTCGACTTGGATTTCATCACCTTGAGAAGGATACGATTTGTCGAGATCTCCAGCTCCTAGTTAGGAAGTTTGCTTGCTATTTCACCTTTTTAGAGGGTCTTTTTCTTTTTAGTGCTGCTTGTTGGCATTCTGCCCACTTTTGTTTCAGCTCGCTTACTGTGACACCAATCCTAGTATAGGTTTTTGAGCTTGCTTTTTTGGCCTGCGAGCCTTGTCTTTTACTAGCTCCCCTTCTGCACGCTCGGTTGATTTAGGGTTTTTGAGTTCTTACACGGTCAATTACCAATTATCTGATGATGTGCGATGTCCTCTTCTCCTATGTTTTCGAGATGGTTGAGTTAGATGGTCTTCTTAAGGGACTGGACACCCCTTGATGGAGCCACTAACGCTTGACCTTAGGAGTAGTCTAGAGGACCACGTGATCACATCATCCTTATGGACTTTTCCGTTTACTGTGATGATGGAATTTCAGGTTATATGGAACACTGGTACATTTGAGAGAGAGATGATTGGTTATACCCCAACTTGGTTGATTGACTTTTGGTCCTTTCATTTTGTTGATAATTTTTTTGTGGTACCTTGCCTTTTACCTTTTGGTTCTTTTACTCATATTTGGTTATATTTTGATTTGTACCACCTTTTATGTTTTTGGTCTTATGGGTACTATGGTAGTTTGTCCACATTTGAGGTACAACCCCTTTGTCCAAATTGTTATGAGTCTTTATACCCACTTCGTACCACCCTCTAGACCTTAGTGAGGAAGATTGCTTGCTATCATACCTTTCAGAGGTCCTATTTGAGTTACAAGAGGTAGTTACAAGGAGCTATTGCATATAAGAGGTACTTACAAGGAGCTATTGCATATAATTGACATTATTTGACCTTCCATCACTTTGGCATGCCAAATAACAGGTAGTTACAAGGAGCTATTACAATATATATTTGACCTTATTTGTACCTTCCCCACAATGGTTGATTTACTTTTGGTCCTTACACCCTGTTGTTTATTGGTCTTGTGGTACCTTGTCCTTTCATTTTGGTCCTTTCATTTTTTTTGTGGTACCTTGCCTCTTACCTTTTGTGTCTTTTACTCATCTTGAGTTATCTTTTGATTTGCACCACCTTTTATGTTTTTGGTCTTGTGGGTATAAATATGGTAGTTTGTCCACATTTGAGGTAGTACACCCCCTTAGTACCAAGGGTTATGAGTCTTTATACCCACTCTTTTCTTTTTGACTTATACCTTACTGGTTGGTCTTTGTACCCTTTGGTTCGTCCTTGTACCTTACTGGAGGCCATGAGTCTCTTTGGCCTCAATCTGCTGTCTGTCATCTCATCTTTATTGTGATTGTACTGAGCCTTTTGACTGTCATTGAATTTCTTTGATTGACCGTAACATAGCCTAGTCATTTCTCTCTCTCTGGTTTGTACTAACCCTATAATAGGGCCACTTGGTTCCTAGAGTTGACTGACCTATAAGAGGCATAGTCATTTCTGAAAGTAACTCTTCTGAGTATATTACAGGAAACGTCTACACCCAGGTAATCAAATATGTGTTGGTAAGACTTAAGTAATCAAATTGTTGGTAATCAAATATGTGGTAAATCATATGTATTAAGTAGTTAAGACTTGTCCTGTCATAAAAAATTGTTGGTAATCAAATATGTATTGGTAAATAATTTTAAGAGTGGTGGAACTCCTCGATTGAACTTGTGAGGAAAATTATTTTGGAGAATAAGTGTCCTAACTATGGGACAACAACAAATATCTATTCAACAACATATGAGATATTCTGGGCATTAGATGGGAAAATAATTATAAACCTTCAATTACCAAGTACTATAGTGATGAGTGACTTAATGAAAACCATGAAAATTCCATCATTTAATAGGATATATTAGGACAAAGCCATCCTTGAGAGGTGGAGAATGGATTTGTAGAGTTTTCCACTAAACTTGAGAGATTTAGATGTTACAACATGATAGGGACATGGGACTAAGAAGGTATATGATTAATGGCCGGAAACACATGGGGTAGCATACACTCTTTTACAATAAGTCATCACAAGGTTCCTTTATTAGGTTAGATCATCCTTTTGTTACAAGAGGAATTGGTGCGCATATGAGAACGTGAACACTTGAAAAACAACTGCCTTGAATATAAGAGCAAGGTAAAAATGTTAGCCATACTACATGTCATCGATGATAACCTTCCGAAGATTATAGAAATAGATGCTTCATACCTAGGGTGGAGAGGAGTTTTAAAGCAGGTCGGAAAACCTAAAGAAGAGGAAATAGTCCAGTTTGCATCAGGAACTTGGAATAAAACTGAGAAGAACTATCCCACCATCGATAAATAAATCCTTGCAGCACTAAGATGCATAGAGAAGTTCCAGATTCATTTGTTGAACCATGACTTTATCTTAAGAACAGATTGCTCTAGTATTCCATTTGTGCTAAACAACATAATAAAAAATGCAACAACAAAAGGAAAGTTTGCAAGATGGCAAGCATTGTTTTCCTGTTATAACTATACTGTTGAGCACATTTCTGGGAAAGCAAATAACATTCCTAACTTTTTAACAAGAGAATATTTGACACAGAAGTATGTTGTTAATTTTTAACAAGCGAGCCTGAAAGCAAGCGAGCTTGAAACAAGCAAGCCTGGAGCAAGAGAGCCCCAAGCAAGCGAGCGTAGAAGGTTGAAGCGGAATCTAGTGGGCACATAACCCACAAGTAAACATGGAAATCTCTGCTTGGATCGGAGGAAAACATAGGATCTATAATATTAATGATAATATGAGTTGGTTCGATTATATGCAAACATGGAAACCTAGGTGGGAGTTGAGACATACTGAAGTATTAGATGCTAACTTATAGGGATCTGATGCTTTTATTAGACTAGTGCCAGAACTCAGAAGAATTCCTATGGGATCCATTATTGTACCATAGATGATTTACAACAACTCCCTGAGAAAAGCAGCTGATGCAAGCAATTGGTTAACACACCTCTACCATGATCTTAACTTAATCACGACAGAGGTCTCTACACATCACCCCAGGCTACAACTAGACCATCAATACTACTGTATTAACTAGATACGTTCTTTGAAAGCATAGCCACATCAAGATGCTAGTCTCTGGTTTCCAAGTACTACCCACACTTATGAAAAATAAAAAAAATTATGGTGGGATTTCTTGAGAAAATAAAATATAGATAGAAAATATTATACCATGCTAAAGTTTGGACATCAAAGTACACATATACATGAGGATCCTCCATTCTACGGCCCTGACTGGATGAGAGACTGGTGGCCTTGATTGGATGAGAGACTAGTGGCAGTCATTCGGCATCAACCTGACAACATTAGAACCAGCTATTATTTATAATCTAAAATAGGACGTTGGAGAATCTCTCGAACAAGTCAAAGATATTTTGCAGACAAAGATTACCGAGGATCAAATCCTTGAGTACTACATTCAAAAGAAAGAACAATGGCTTGTTAAAACCCACATAGATGTCCACATGCATCAGAATAGATGCGTGGTCCCAAGGTCTCTTTATTCAAAGGCATGGGATACTCAATCCAATGTCTTTCAAGAATTATATGGTCCCCCATACTCCGATGATTTGTAAATATCTCAAAAGTATTTGGCTATGAGTGGGGCCTGTCCATTCAGACTGTCATAATAAGATTCCATTCGGCTAAGAGAGTGGGCCTGTCCTCTCTAAGTTTTAGGTAGAGAACCATTTGAGGCATTCGAGTTTGGTCTCTCTCTACTCTGTGTCTGAGTCTGAGAAAAGGTGTATGCTCTACAACTAGCCTTTGTCATATTAGATTGCAACAAAAACCTTGTCTCTCCTTAAGTCTAGCGTCTGTTAGGAAAAGGAATAAAAGGAGTATGCTCTGTGGCTGGCCCTCATGGTATCAGATCACTCCAGAAACCTGATACTTCCTTAAGTATAAATCTTGAGTTTTTATCTGTTCTAGGAATTATGCTTTTTCTGTATTTCAGTTTAGATTTTGAATAAGATTATACAAGTTTCACAACATTATATAAAATATTGTTTTTGAATATTTGTGAACACTTATTATCCACCTCAAAGATCTTAGTTTTGAAAGTTATAAAAACTTTTAGAAGTTTTCCATAATGGTTAGTTATTTTTATTTTATATTATTATTGCTAAATATAAATATCTTACTAAATGTGAGTGTAATTCAATTCCCGAGGCGATGAACCCAAACTAATGGGATGAGAGAGACTTTAGGGCCATGACAACAAAGATACTTAGATGGTGTGATATGGGACTCAAGACCCAAAGGAGCAATAAAAGACAACTCATAATTGCATGAATTTCTACTCCTAAGAAAGATAAAGTGATCCTCTTCCTCATCACTTGAATGCCTACATTTTGAGAAAGGGAATGCGGTACAAGTCACCTTATAAAAGGCACTACACGTCACCTTTTAAGATGCACTATGCCTTGCGGTCCTATCTAAACCTTTTTTCCCATGGTGCAGGTAGAACCAAACATGTATTTGTCAGATCTGTCTTCCTCGAGCGAGGGGAGTTTAGGAAGGCTAGAGGAAAGTGAGACATCCGGTAGGTCTACAAGAGTTTTATAAACTAGATGTCAAAAGACCAGAAGAAAATTCCATAAATGCATGGAATTTTTTTGCGCTCAAGGGGGGTCATGTTCCTATGATGATGAGACAATAGGCGACGTCGAGGTGCCCTTGAGGCACAAACATTTAGTGAAACAATGGGTACCCAAGGATCTTCCTCAATCGAACACAAATTTTTGTGTGGACTAGAGGATATATCGAATTGCACCGTCGCCATTACATGGTTTGGGGTTGTTTTGCATGGATGGCATAAAGGTTCGTTACAAAAAATGTACAAAATTGATGGAGTATGTTGGACCCTGTTACAACTACAAAGATTGGGTGCGCCTGGTCCAATATACATGAAGTATGCATAGATATGGATTGTCAGCAAACTATTTACAGTTGAAAGACAAAGATAAAAATAAAGGAGCAACGTTGTACATTGACGGAAGGCCAAAGGCCACGTGGAATATTGGGGGGTTTATAAATAGTACAAAACCAGGGTCTACAATTAAGCAACCAAACTGTGAATTTGAGGGGCATGAAGCAAACCGTGTTTTTGTATGTGCCATTAAATCAATATCTGCAGGGGAAGAGTTGCTTACTCATTACAATTTGAATCGAGTAGATACATACACGGTTACTATGGGAGTGGTACATATAACAATTTACCCAAACTTTTATTAATGAATTTAACATCTTAAGGATTTTTCGTTAGTTTATTTCATTTAAATTTTCCATATTTACTTCGTAGGCTAGTGATCGGGAAAAATCCCCGCCAGCAGATGGTCAGAGGAGTACATCTTCCTCGAGGGAGAAGGTATACATCTTTGTAATAGAAAAAATATAATAAGAAAAAGAGTTTTTTTTGCATTGTTTTTTCATTAGTATATTGGTTTGGTTTATATAACGTTATCTATATTTGATGAAGAACGTTGATCGGGAAAGCCACCCAAATGTTCATCAGACGACAGCAACCTTGAGGCAACAAGTAAACCTAAATGTGATTGTACAATTTAAATATGTCACAATGTTTTCTCATTATATTAATGTTTCAATGAATATTTTGGTTTCATTTAGGTAATTTTCTCTATGTTTTTGATGCAGGCCGGTTTTGTAAGGGTCACAGTAGATGATACCATACTTGCCTCGACGCAATAGGTATACATCTTTGTAATAGTAAAAATATAATATGAAGAATAGTTTTTTTTTTGCTGTGTTTTTTCATGAATAGTTTTGGATTCATTTAGGGGATTTGTTCTATGTTTTTGATTTAGGGTTTTGTAAGGGGCACCTCCTTATTGGTAGATCGAGGCAGGTCACCTATGACCATTGATCTGATGAGTGGTTCACGCTCCTCGATGCAACATGTATAATTCATTGGAATTGAACCAATATAATATGTGGCATAATGTTTATTTTGTTATGTATTTTTTGTCTGTATACTGGTTTCATTTTGATAATGTTTTCTACTTCTTTCTTGCAGGGACCAGATGATTGGGGCAAGTCCCCAGCTGTGGATCATACGACACCATCGTCCAGGTAGCGGGTAAACCTAGTTGTAATTTTAGGAATCTATCATGATAGATATGTTTTGTTAATGTAATTTTAGGAATATATCATGACAGAACTCAATAGTGTTTTATCTATTTTTGTTGCAGACCAGTGAATTGGCATATGATACAACATCGTAACAATATTCAATAGATCCTGAAGTGGCTAAGATGTTTACTGATGCTGACATAATTAGTGAAGCTGCAGACCTATTTAAGGTGATAGACAAAATCTTGAATAAAATTAGTGCGGAAATCGTTTCTCTGCTATTCAAGCATCCATAGACAGTCCAGGATAAAGCCAGGCTTGAAGTGTTGGATCGGAGATCAGAATCCTTGCGAGTAAGTTGAGGAATCTTGAATCATAAAATAATTCATTTATAACTTTATAATTTTCACTTTTATATGATAGTTCTGAACATATAAAATGTGGTTTGTATTTACAGAATTATCTGAGACCACACAATAGTGGCGGTTTTGGCCCCAGTGAGGCTCATGGAGAGACATCGCATCATGAGAAAATGACTCCACGAGCATCGAATCATTCACCATTGTTGTTGATTGAACAGTCGGTGACACATTCTGAAAAACCACGGATCCCAGTTGTGAGCGCACCGACAGCTAGTGACCGACTCACACCAGATCGTCCAGAAGAAGGGGTCGACACCGAGACTCTTAGTAATATTTATATCGCCGAAGTTGCATTTCCAAGATCTTCCCGTGTCACTAGCATGGGAACAATCGAGGAAAATTTTTTGGTGGATGAAGAACTCGTCCCAATAAAGATAGAGAAGATCCCAAGTAATTAATATACATTGATCAAGTTACTGTTTATAATTTCATTGTAATATACCGATAAAACGTTTTTTTTCCAACTAATTATGATCATGGCATGATCGTTTGCAAGAAATAATGTTTTCTATAAACAAATGAATGACTTGTCCTTGGATAGCTTCGGGCCCACTATTCGAACAAGGTGGTATATACAACCAAAAAATTTAAAAATGAGCTCACTAATTGGTTGGTTGGCCTGTTCGGCGACAAGTCCTTCAATCAAGCCAAGGTCCTAAAAAAGGCTGGACAACATATGAAGATTGTCCGAGACCCATATAAGGTTCACCTGGAAAAAACCATAGGTATGAGCACCCTCCAATGATTCCAGCAATGGAGTGGAAAGCTCTAGTGGACGATGGAAAGGAGAGGGCTCAGAGAAAAGAAGGAAAGATATCACCAGGCACAAGGAGGTATGCAATACTTTTCGCAATGCAATTATAAACCTTATTATTATTGATTTCTATATCGAATTTGGAACATCTAACGTATTTCAACACTTGCATAGGCTGTCAGACACATCAAAGGCCACAAAGGAAAGACTGGAAAAAATAGGTCAGCACAAGCTTGGGCCTGGTGGTTATTCAAATTTGGCGGCACGAATTGTAACTTTCGAAAAACCAATAATGCATACAAATAATAAATTGCAAATTATTTTTCATTTTATTGCACCGCAAAATGTTAATTAACGACGTTATGCAAATATGCAGGTCGACAGATTCAAGGAATTGCTCACTGAGGAAGACATGAGGCTTGGCTTCCAACACGGCTTTGGAGCTGTTGTTGAACGCTGAAAAAGCTTGTCTGGGAAAACACAACATTCTGGTACTAATCCATCCAGTGCACAGGTATATAGAATCTATATAGTTTAATGAAGATTTATTACTTGTGCAATCTATTCGTTATAAATAATTGACATAAGATATTGACTCTGTTTTGAGCAGGAAAGCAATGATCCCCTTAATGTTGAGGAGGGACAACAACAAATTGAAGATCATGCTTTGAATCCTGGTAATGAATTTATTCATATGCTACAATTTTATATATAGCATTGCAGATGGTGAACATTAATTGTAGCTCACCATATTTCAACTACAGAGCATGTAGAGGGTGACATTGTACAGGTTGAGCCTGGACAAGAACATGAACAACATGATGTGGCCACAACAGGTAAAAAAAACACCTTTGCAATGTTTTTTTTAAATGAAATACTTGTCATTAAAATATAAAATATAACGATGTAACATTTTCACATTGTTGTAGCAAATCCGAACCCCTTGCCGCAAAATCCATGTTTGGATCAGCACTCTAGGATGCAGACATCACAACAAGCTGATGAAGAACCAAGAACTAGAGGATAGGGTCCAGAAGATGATCTCATTAGAGATTATGTACTAAAGAGAAGATAAATTAAAAAGAAGTGACTTAAAAAATATTGTCTAATTATTTATGATAATAAAATGTCGTCCATGATTTTTGGCCTCATGAATGAATGAATGATTTAATGAATGGTTTAATGGTTTAATGCTTCAGTGTAGTAAACTGTTACCTTTATTGAATGTTAGCTTTTATTGAATGAATGTGTTGACTAAATGAATGAATGGTTTATTGAATGTTATCTTTTATTGAATGAATGTGTTGACTGAATGAAACAATGGTTTTGTTAAATTTTCAGAATTTACTTCAATCTGATCTAGGATCTTAACTGAGAGAACAACATGTACATCAAATCTACAACATATCAATCATGGACACAATAATGCAAGCACACAAGAGACACAGAGTTTACTTGGGGAAAACCATAAAGGTGAAAAACCCCAATAACTTCCTCAGAGATAGATAGAGCAATGATACAACCAGAATACAAGAGATAGTCTTCTCCTAACAGCAGAGCCTCCTCTCATAAGTGCTCCACTTTCCGAATGAGAGAAGTGTGAGAATAGAATGTGTAAAATGAGAGAGACACACTCTCTATTTATACACTAACTTGACTTGACCTTTAATCAACTAGGTTGGACTCAACTTAACCACTTAACATAATGCTGACTGGGCCGACCCCCACTAGGGTGGTCTAATAACCCTTTGACCCACATGACTTATACAGGGCTGACCCCAACAAGGTGGTCTAATAACCCATCAAGTATAAGTTACGACACTTACAATATAAATGACGACACTTCCGTATAGAGGAATAATAACATCTCTATAGGAATACAACCACTTCCGTATAGAGGAATAATAACATCTCTATAGGAATACAATATACATATATTTGAAATACATTCCGAAGTTACATATACATCAACACTCCCTTTTAACTAGGAAGGTATTTCTTGACACAGGTCTTCTAGCACAAGCCATCTTCTTTGGATCATTGTCACTAGATAATCGTCATCGAGTCATCATCATCGTCACTGTTGCTACTATCTCAATCAATCTCTTAATCTACTCGTCATAGGAAGTTCTACAGAACCAATCCTTTTTCATATTGGATGTAGGCCCACCACCTGCAGGTCTTCATCATCACTGGCCATGCTGTGGAATCCTCAGGACTTATTATGTGCGTCACAAAACCTGGCTGCAACATCCCAGGCTATTACGAGCACACAGCTCTACCTGTCGGATCTCCCAGGAGCACATTACATGTGACCCATCACAAAACCTGGCTGAAGCATCCCAGGCTGTTACGAGCACACAGCTCTACCTGTCGGATCTCCCAGGAGCACATTACATGTGATCTCACCACAAAACCTGGCTGAAGCATCTGAGGCCTTTTTCATCCTGTCCAGATCTCCCAGGAGCAAATTACATGTGGTCCACCACAAAACTTGGCTGAAGCATCTGAGGCCTTTTTCATCCTGTCCAGATCTCCCAGGAGCAAATTACATGTGGTCATGGAAAAACCTGGCTGAAGCATCTGAGGCCTTTTTCATCCTGTCCAGATCTCCTAGGAGCAAATTACATGCCATAGGACAAAACCTCGCAAGAGCATCTCAGGATGTTACAGGTACACAAATCCGACCTGAAGATCTCCCAGGGCACAAATTACATGTCCTCCCAGAGAAATGTCTCGAAAGGGCATCCCAAGCTGTTATGGGTACACAACTCCAACCTATAGGATCTCCCAGACATGCTCATCTGCACAACCTGATCCACGACCACAAAGTATCATCTTGATATTCACCATACATCATCCTGCTGTACACATGATCATCCTGATCATCATCACTACATCGTCCTGATGCATGTCATCTGGAGAAGCTCGCCATCCATGATCATCCTGATCATACAAGGCATCTACCTGATGCATACCAAGTATCTACCTGATACATATCACCTTACACAGTGTATCCACCTGATACATAGATACATGATCCACACAATACATCCATCAACATACATGATCTACCTGATCATACCTGATACATATCAACATACATGATTTACCTGATCATACAATGTATCCACCTGATACATATACAGATACATGGTCCAAGCATCCAACATGATGGATATACAAAATACATACAAATGATCCAACTGATCATATCCAACATCCAACATGATGCATACATACATATACATATAAATGATCCAATTGATCATATCCAGCATCCAACATGATGTGTACATACATATACATATAAATGATCCAACTAATCATACAAAGCAAAAACTAGAACATCATCCTGATGCTCATCATCCAACGCTTACATCCACAGCCATGTGAAGGATCCTCCTTCCAACATGCTTGGAATGGCTTCAACAAATGTGTCCATCACTTCTTCCTCAAAGTGTTGTCGATCTGAAGAACACCAAGCCTCTCCCTGAAGTACTCAAACTTCACCTTGGCTAGTGGATTCATCAGCACATCTGCAATCTGCTTGTTCATCGCAACATATAGGAGCTTCACAGCTCCTCTCTGCACCATATCCCTGATATAGTGATATTTGATCTCTATGTGTTTCGACCTGTCATGAAACATTGGGTTCTTAGACAGCTTCACACAACTCTGGTTATCGCAGAAGATACCAGTAGCATCCAATGGGAGATCAAATAACTCAGACAGTAGCTTCTGTAGCCATACTGCCTCACAACTAGATGAATAGGCTGCAACATACTCTGCCTCAACTGTACTCAGTGCTACGTAGGATTGCTTCCTACTAAACCAAGAGATCACACCTGATCCCATACTGAAGCAGCATCTAGGCGTGCTCTTCCTATCTGCAGCATTGCCAGCCCAATCTGAATCAACATAACCCTGCAGGTTAAACTTTTGATTTGCTTCATACTTGAGCCCATAATCCACTGTACCCTTCAGGTACCTCAGAACATGCTTTACAGCAACCAGATGAACACTCCTTGGATATGTTAGGAACTGACTCAATGTGTTCACAACAAAGAAAATATATGGTCTCGTGTTCATCAGGTACATCAAGGACCCAATCATCTGACGATACATAGAGACATCAACCGGCTCAGATGAAGCATCACATAGAAGCTTCAGGTTCGATGCCATAGGTGTGGCCATGGCCTAGCAATCCATCATCCCGAATCTCTTCAGGACATCTACTGTGTACATCCCTTGACCAAGGAAGATCCCATCGACACTCTACCACACCTCCATACCTAGGAAATAGTGCATCATTCCCAAATCTTTCATATTGAACTCGGCAGCAAGCTTCCTCTTAGTATCTGCAATCAATCTGTCATCTCTTGTTACAAATAAGTCATCCACATACAGGAGTAGAATCACAGGATTCCCTTCCTCAAACTTGTATTAAAGGTTGGAATCTGCTTTACTCTTGGTAAAGCCCAAACTGGATATAAAGCTGTCTATCCTACAAAGTTCTGCACACATATATGACTACACCATTCAAGAAAGCTGTCTTGAAATCCATCTGGTGTATCTTCTATTTCATCACTTTTATATTTCTCTATGCTGCCATATGTAGCATGTTTGATCTGATAGTTCCATTTGGAAGTCACAATAGACTTCCCTTCAGCTCTTGGGACTGCATCCCAAACATTGTTCTTCATGATCGACGGATCATGGCATTCTTCCTGTATCCTGGGAACTTCAATATCTTCAATAGATAATTTTGTTGCTTGAACAAATGTTGTAGTCCTTCTTTTGTAGGTGAAGGTATACGGTCTTTCCTACAAAACAAGTTGAATTGCATGATTAGAAACATCTCATAATTTTCAGACAAATTCTTACACATAAAGAAATATGTCATACAGTCATGCAATTATCTTAGCCAATGCTTCAATACAACATTTATCCATGTTCCACAACTTTCTAGATGCCTTCCAATGTCTACCAGAACATTGTTAAGAGTTTTCACTACTCCCAACATGTCAGCAAAGAGGTTTCATTCTAGATAAGTAGCACTGGAATGTTGTACAATGCCATAGGCCACTTACCCATCACATGCATATTAGTAGTATACTGTTCATTAATGCAATCATTCTAATATGCACAATACATATCCTAAGTCTAGGAACATGAGCATATACATCATTGAACAATTTTATTTAAACAAACAAATATGCAAGAAATGATAATTAAAATACTTATCTTTGTTTGTTTGTTGGGTGGACTCCCTCTGAGTCTTTGCAACTCCATTCTGATGTGGATTGTGAGAAGTCGTCAACTCCCTCTGAATATCTGCATCCTTGTAGAAACTACTGAAGTGTGCTCCTTTGCTTTCTTGCAGGAATAATTGGAGTGTGCTCCCTCTTAATCTTTGCTTCCTGGATTACCTTATATCCATCCTTAATCACTATGCATGCTTATTAGTATCATCATTGTGTTATCCTTGAGGTCTCATGCATAATCACACATTTATTAGTATAATATTAATACTATCAAAACACAATAGTCTTAAACATGTATAGTCATGATCATTCATAGATAATAAACATTAGTATTCAAGGTTTCAGGGAAGTCTTCTTTTACTCATGCATATTCTTATTTGATCATAGGACTTTTCTGATTAGTTAAATCATCAATGCATAAACTCGTGATTACTCAAACCTATAACTTCATGATTCTTCTGGTTAGTCATATCATCAATTATGGTAAGCAACATAATATGCATACAACCATGACTATTCAAACCTATGACTTCATGAATAATCACTATCAACAACACAACAGTATAAGATCCTAACACAAGGTAGGATTCTAACTTGATATAGGAAAACATACCTGGATTAGCATGCTAGCTAGTTATGTCTAACATACCCGCATAATGTCTTCTGGTTCTCTTCAGTGACTTGTGCTAGTAACCTGCATGTCTCATAAGTTAACCATTGTAGAACCAAGTTATACATACCTCGTAAGTAGATCTTCTATGTGATCCATGACAATGGATGAATCTTTGTCTTCATGTCACCATGATCATATGTTCTTGAAGTAGAACATGATGTGTCTTTCTTGGTGTACCTTTTATGTTAGCGAACAACATAAACCTCATACAACACCATAATGCATTAGTACAATCATAAGTGTCAACACCCTAATCAATGAATATCTTTTATCATGCATTCATAATTTTACTAAGGTGATACGACAAGTCTAGATTTAATCAAGATTGTACTAACCGTAATAATATGAAGACAAATATACCATAAAATTAATCATGAACAAATCTCGAAACATACCTGGATAAATCATACCTGTCGAGATTGCTTGTAATCTTCTTATGTAAGGCCTTAGCCTCATCTCCCTCTGAAACAGGAACTTCTTCACTTATGCAGGTGACCAATCCATCTTCTTCTAGGATTAACCCAATCCACTTGATTTGTAGGAACTGGATCTGGAGCTGTAATAGGGTTTGTCAAAGAAACCCCCAAAATTCAAACTTTGAATTTCAAACTTCCGAAAGGATAGAAATATGCACGTTGATAAGCTGATCAAGCTAGTATATTCAGAATTTGAAAACTGCAAAGTTTCACTCCTCAATTTTTCCTTTGAAACTTCCGGATTCACTGGACGTGACCCTGAACTGGGGTTTGATGAAGCCCACTCTTCTACCCAATCAAAAGGTTTGATCCAAAGCTCTAAGCTTCTATTTTTATGAGGAGCTTCCAGCCGTGGTCACAGATTTCAAAAATTCCCATTTTTGCGGAAGCCCTAATTTTCCACTTTTCTGATCAAAGTCTCGAACTAGGGTCTGATCAAGCTCGGCCTTCTGCCCAACCAAAAATTCTGATCTTGGTCTCTAAATTTCGATTTTGATGAGTAGAATTTAGCCGTGGTCTCTGATTACAAAAATTCCAACTTTATCCGAAACCCTAAATTCCAGAAGCCATGAATGAAGGTGCTAAAAAATAATTCTGTTTTGACAGAAATATGTATCTGATTGTTTTTGGTGTAACTCCAAACTTTTTGATCCACAGGGTCTAAATTTTTTTTATGAGATAGCCCGACCTATCATCTTTCCATCCCGATAGGTCTGACCTCAATTGGATTCTCTGAGAGAGAGTTATGCCAAGTGTCATAATGTGACCTGTTTATGGGATAAAACAGGAGAGCGAACTTGTACGGCGTGCCACGTGTCACTGGTTCAACTTCTTCCTCTGAATTTTTTTTTGAGATAGACCGACCTATTGTATTTCCATCCCGATAGGTCTGACCTCAATTGGATTCTCTGAGAGAGAGTTATGCCAAGTGTCGCAACGTGACCTGTTTATGGGATAATACAGGAGAGCGAACTTGTACGGCGTGCCACATGTCACTGATTCAACTTTGGCCTCTAAAAGTTTTTCCTGAGATAGTACAGTCTATGTACTACTTGTCACTTTTTATGAAATTTCATTTGGAGCTTCCTAGCCCAAGTTATGACCTTTTTCCCAAGGTCACCTGATTTTGACTCAAATATGGAAGAGGCAGAAACCCTATATTGTACAGATCATAAATCACAAAGTACAATGAATTAGAGGTTGTCCATTGGAAACAAGGTACATGGGGATCTGATCTTCGACCTGTAAAAGTTTTAGATCCAAAAACTTCGCCAAAATGGATTTATAGCGAAAGTGATACGATGACGGGTTTTTGCTATATCAAGCCCTAGCATCGTAAGTGCAACAAGTGTCATACATGCCATATCATGCCTTCTTTCAGGCTAGCTCTGATACCATGTTAAATTTTCAGAATTTACTTCAATCTGATATAGGATCTTAACTGAGAGAACAACATGTACAACAAATCTACAACATATCAATCATGGACACAATAATGCAAGCACACAAGAGACACAGAGTTTACTTGGGGAAAACCATAAAGGTGAAAAACCCCAATAACTTCCTCAGAGATAGATAGAGCAATGATAAAACCAGAATACACGATATAGTCTTCTCCTAGCAGCAGAGCCTCCTCCTCATAAGTGCGCCACTTTCCGAATGACAGAAGTGTGAGAATAGAATGTGTAAAATGAGAGAGACACACTCTCTATTTATACACTAACTTGACTTGACCTTTACTCAACTAGGTCGGCCTCAACTTAACCACTTAACATAATGCTGACTAGGCCGACCCCCACTAGGGTGGTCTAATAACCCTTTGACCCACATGGCCGACCCCCAATAGGGTGCTCTAATAACCCTTTGACCCACATGACTTATACAGGGCCGACCCCAACAAAGTGGTCTAATAACCCATCAAGTATAAGTTACGACACTTACAATATAAATGACGACATTCCGTATAGAGGAATAATAACATCTCTATAGGAATACAACCACTTCGGTATAGAGGAATAATAACATCTCTATAGGAATACAATATACATATATGTGAAATACATTCCGAAGTTACATATACATCAACAGGTTTAATGAATGTTAGCCTTTATTGAATGAATGGAAGATGAAAGTTCATGATGGAATATGCATGAATTTACACGTAATTTTTTTTTCAAGTACATGCATTGGGTATGGGGAATTGAGAGTGATGTGAGGGGGGGAGGGGCCATAAGAGCTTCCACCTTCATGTGGTTGTCTCTGTTCAGTAGAGAATATTAAATTATTCTTGAAACAGAGAGGAGTTCAATGAATGGCTACAATGCTAGCTTTCTACAACCCACTCGCGTGTCATCTAAATTTTGACAATTTCTTGGAGCTTGTTGTGATGTTTGGTTGCTCCCCATAACCAATTTCAAGTTTCCACAACTTCAAAGGCTGAGTAAATGATGCACTGGAACCAATATCCTTATCCTTCTCTTTAATTTCCTTGGAATCTCCTTGAGAATATTTGAATGAGATATGTCTCCAATCCTTTAGATCATTTGCATCCTCTCCATTATGTCCAATCTTCCTGCAATAGAGAATATATCTCATCTCTTTTTCTGGGGAGAATAATGTGGAGAGTGAAGATTAAAGAATGGGAGGTTGTTTGTATCCCTAACCCAAGTATAAGAAATTGTCTAGAGAGTTATAAGAAAACTAAAGGTCAACGCTGTCAATGAGGTGGACATAAGTCCATGGAGGAAATCAAGAGAAACTCCTATTTAATTGTTGTTGTTTATCTTCCAAGTGAATATTTCCTTAGTGTATATGTATTAGGGATTGGTAAACAAACGTTAATTATAATGGGGGTTCATTGGAACTCCATAACAATCGTTGGAGAAAATAGATGTTGGATAGTTCATGAAGGTTGTGTTTGCACAATAGGTTACCATTCAAATTGACATTGTTATAGAGATTGAGTGAGATGCAAGCATTGGAGAATCGTTTCCATGTCATAAGAAATTGATCCTAGCAGAAGAGGGCATACCACACTTCATTTAGTGGACTTGTTGCATGATGGAATATGCTTGTTGGGATCTTACAGAACAAGAAAATACTTGAATTTGACTTGGTTATCATTTACTTCCAAGATGGATTGTATCCAAGTCTAATAATGAAGAGATACTTGCACACCAAAGATGGGAATGAATTCTAATTGAAGATTTTGAATATGAATATTGCTTAGAGTCTAGGGTTATTGAGAAGACTTCTGTACTATTGGAGAAAGTGGAGCTAGAATTAGAGCTAGAACCATAGCCATAACTAGTAGACCAGTGAGCTAGAGCCAAAGCTCACTGGTCTACTAGTAGATTGTGGATTGGTAAAAAACCACATCAACTTATAGAGCTTCGAGCTCTTAATTACTCAAATTTGATCACAACATAATAGTGTATTTTTTTTTAAAATTACCATAATTTTGTCGGATATCCGACTTCCTCCTCTAAGATATCCAATGTTCTTGCCATAACAATGACGACTAAGAACGTCGAATATCGGCCATTTTTACATGGAACTGTCGTCGAATATTCGACTTCCACGCCTAAGATATCCGACGTTCTTGCCATACCACCAACGGCTAAGAACGTCAGATGGCAGCCATTTTTTCATTGAACTATCATCGAATATCTGTTTTCCATGCCTAAGATATCCGACGTTCTTGACATACCACCGATGGCTAAGAACGTTGAATGGCGGCCATTTTTCATTGAACTATCGTCGAATATCCGACGTCCACGTCTAAGTTATCCGACGTTCTTGCCATACCACCGACGGCTAAGAATGTAGGATGGCGACCATTTTTACATTGAAATGTCATCGGATATCCGACTGGATATTAAGTGCTGGTCATCGGATATCCAACTTCATATTAAGCGCTAGCCATTGGATCCGACTTCATATCCGTTGGAAGTTGGTGTCAGATATCTAACGGATCGACCTGCCGTCAAATATCAGCCGAATTTTGACTGACGTTTAAAAAAGATGGAGATTGTCGGATGGTCGACGACAAGATGTAGAAAATCCGACATACATGCCGTCGGATTTTGGGTCCAAAAAATCTAGTGTTTGGTGTTAGCCATTTAAGGTCCATCACAGGCATAATCGTCACCAAAAAGGGATTTGCTGACGAGATTTAAATAATTGTCACCAAAAGCACTTATAACGACATTTTTTTATAACCTGTCACCATAAGCGTCTTTGGTGACAAATGTTAAGGTCTGTCACAAGCATGGCCGCCACCAAAGGCATTTTTTCTTGTAGTGGATCATCATGTAACATTAACCATTAACAATTCCATTCATCATCACATACAACAATCACATAAAATCATACATATCTAATGATAAAACATGCCAAATTTAATCCTATTCATTCATGGATTATCCCCTGAAGATAAGGTATGAGCACCTCCCTATGCTCGAATAGCTTAGATCTAAGGATATGACTTGCCTGATTTAATATGGGACACCATATCTGAAACTGGATTTCACCTTTGCTCACATGGATTCCACTTATGCAACTAACACTTTCCTGGTGTTGCCAACTATACACAGATTCCACATGGATGGTGCACGTCATCATTCCTTATCCACATGGAATTGGGTGGGGCCCATCTTAAAATTCCCCAAATTTTTGAATTTTCGTAATTATGCAAGATTTAAATTATTCCACAATTTCCGAATACAAAATTACAGTAGGTATTTCTCCTCCATTATGGAAAATTCTCTATTACTTAAGAAAACTAAAACTTTTCGTTGATGGCCCTACCTTTTTTGAAACATTTCCCCAAATTTTCTCAAGCCAATCTAGCCTACCATGACGACCTATTGGTACCCAACTTGGGGTAGTAATTATTTATGTATTTTCAATATAATAGTGGCTTGAAGGATTATTTATGAATAATTAATGACTTAATTGGGGTATGTTAGAGATTAGGTGAAGAAGTATTTATGTGGGTAACTACTTTGGATTTATTTATAGTGTTTTCTCACAGATATATTGAGGCATATTTGAGATTCGATTGAATGTGTTTAGGATATTGGGATTGAGGGTTAAAGTAGGGTGTTAAAAGTCAAATTAACACCATTGACAAGTAAAGTTTAGAAGCACAATTGATTGATCACTCGCAACATGAATACAAAAGACGAGTACATAAGAGAACAATCCTCTCTTATTTGATCACTACTTTGAAGGATTGAGTGAAGACATAGGTAGCCTAAAGAGGCAAGGTTCAGTGATTGAAATACCCTCTTGAAGGCCTAGATCCGGTCTCCACTAGTCAACAGTGGGAATAAATGCATGGCATATGAATTACTTGTGCATTAAATTATGGATTTGTGACCAAAAAGCCTGAAAATACTAGAGAAAGTGAGTTTTTGATGAAAATAAATAAAAAATTGGGAAAAAGGTATTATCCCACTTTCAAGTTTGGTTTTTGATTTCCCAATGATATAAAAGTAGGCATTTGGGGTGATGTAAGACACACATGAGAAAGAGAAAAGGCATGCTGAAGGATTCGGGGCAAGGATCTCCTTACTTCAAAAGGAAACTGGTGATCAAAGGCTAAGAGGTGAAGGAAAGGATCAAAGGAAAGGGAGGAGGAAAGCATGCCCAAGGTTTTGTAAGTATTTCTCCATTGTTCTAATATGAATCAATTCAATGTTCCTCCCAATTCTTGTTCAATTTTTTCCCTCCATGTTTGAATTTGAATATTGAATTAGGATGCATAAGATCTAGATTGAATTTCAAGGTTTAGTAGGAGTGTAGGAAGGATTTATGGTTTGGTTTGTAGGAATAGAGAGGATCTAAAGGAGTTGCAGAGATCAACTACCAAGGAGTTTCACCAACCTTCAAGGATTCAAGAGGTATTTTCCTCCCTTCCAACCCTTCTCAAAACTCTATGAAAGTAGCATTAATCTTTGAATATTGTGATAATTGAACTTTGTATATGCTGTCTATGGACCTCACCTACCCATAGGAAAGGAAGGGTAAGGCTTAGCTAGTGCTGCTAAACACCCATCTAACATATTGGAGACCATACTGGGGAGGGTTTGAATTTTATTAATTTTTATTTTCCCTAATTTAAGTGTTTTAGCCATCGAATCTTCAGTTTCTTGCTTTAAATCTATAAGGGACTCGTGTAAGGTTAATTTGGAGAGAAATTGAGCCAATTTAGAGCATGTTTTGGTCATTTCTTAGGCAATTCTTCCCCAAATTAGTGTAGAGTCACACTTGTATGCTTAACGTTCATGAATTTGTAGCCGATTCACTCAATTTAGGCTAACATCTGTGACTGGGTCGCACTTGTTGGCCTGAAATGTGTGAATTGGCCCTAAAATTCAAAATTTAAGCTCATTTTCATCCAAAGTTTTCACTGTTAAGGGTAGATCCAGAGGTGAGGAAGTGATATTTTGGCATCTAGACCCATGATTTCATCAATAATGCTACTAGCTGACTGATTTGATTGAATTTGGGAATATTTGGAAACTTATTTGCAATTTTTTTTTAAAAATTAACAAGACTTGTATCACCAATTTGATCAAACTTTAGGCCTATTAATGGCTGATTTTTTGAATTTGTAGACCTGTTACACAATATAAACCACATTAAACTTTAGATTAGTACTATTTTGTGAATAATTTGGAAGAAAAGTTTCAAAAAATTGAACATAACACTTAAGACAAATTCAATAAAATTTCCCTCCAAAACAAGAGAAAATGACTAAATTGTGTATTTCTTAGTTTGGATCTTTGATTTTTTTGTTTAGTCCAATTAGATATATTTGTTTCAATTTAATTTTTTTTGCAATATATTGTACCTGATCCATGAGTATCCTCTTTGCTCTCACTTTGAGTGGCCCTACAAATGAGAAAGTGGATCTCAAGTGTAATAGTTTAGATTTGATCTTTTAAGCATAATTTCAAGCCACTAGTATCCTCTTTGCTTGCACTTTCAGGTGGTATTGCAAATGAGAACGTGGATCTCAAGTGTAATAAGTTAGATTTGAGTTTGCGGTATATTTTTCGAGCCACGAGTATCCTCTTTGGTTGCGCTTTTGGGTGGCCCTGCAAATGAGAAAGTAGATTTCAAGTGTAAATGTTTAATTCATAGAATTTCAAAAGGATCTATGTAAGATCTTTTCTTGCACTTTAAAGTGGCCCTACAAATGAGAAACAAGGATAACCGGTGTAAAGAGTTGGATTCATTTCATTTGAGGTAATTGTTTGGTTTAAAAAGATTGTTGAAATTGATAATTAACCACAATTTAGAGAAGAACTGTTCCAAAACCTCAACAATCTACCAAAATTTTGCATCACCTTTTCAAGACATTGAATAAATTCACCTGATTAGGAGACTTATTTAGACTTTTGGAAATAATTTTATGCAATTTGTAAACCAAGATAGAACCACAATTCCAAGATTGAAAACTAGTTTAAGAGACTTTTTGGAAACCAAAAGTAATTGAAACACTTATCATTCAAGATTTAATTTCCAATTAAGTAGATTTGATTCAATTTGAGACACATTTCACAAATTGAAACCAACCTCTTGAACCATTGCTTCAAAACCTTGTTGACAAGAGAAAAGTAGTAATTTGTGACATTTAAACATCATTTTTTGAAAATTTTCCTTTTCAAGTTAAAATAATGGTTCCATTTTGAAAAGTTGGAAATATTCGCATGTTTGAAAGACCTACAAAGAACCTATTACTCTTCTATAGCTTAGAGATTTCATCTGTCCATAGAGTAGTGATCATCTGTGCATTGTTTGGTTCATTATCTCGAGACTAAACACCACTAGTTTCATTTCCATTCCCGAAACTAAGCAAATTACCTTTAAAATGGACACTTAATATAAAATTAACCAAGATTTGATTTTCATATCATCAAGAAGATTAGGCTAAGGCCTTGGATTAGGATTGGAGAGTTAACACTTCAGGGGCACAGAATTATGAAACTAGAATTAATTAATGAATGATTAAATCATTAGTAACAAAGAATGCTTGTCGGGAAAGCACATATGAAACATGTATCAAGCACAAGATCAATATGGATAAGTAAGGGTCGTACCCCCCTCTTGCTTGTTTAGTGGGACATGATCACATCAAGGTATTCCATGTAAGTGACAAGTTGTCAGGGTGACATCACTTTCTGGAGTATCTAGTTTATGTGAGTTGTCATATACTTACAATTGTTCCACCCAACCATCGATTGTGAAGTGGTAACTTTAGTTTTTTTTCCTAGGATATATCACGGGCTATTGCGAGTGGGGGACACTTGTGGTAATTGAGACATAATTTGAATCTTTTTCTCCTTGGGAGGGTGATTGGTCAAGAATCAATACATGCGACTTTGGTGATTAAAGTTTATTGTAACTGTTTCTCACACCTTCGCTATTAGTAATTGTTTGAGGCATGGTATCCCTTGGGAACTACAAGTTTCAGAATGCCCTCTAATCCAACTTTTCATTGAGATTCAGTTATTTGGGAAAGTATATTGTTGGCTTGGATTCATAGGACATTTTTTTATTGTGTGGACACTTTGCTTTTTGTTGAGTCTAGATTCCCTTTAGGATTGTTTGATTATATTTTTGAAAAAGTTTGCCACAATAAACAAATCTTTACATTAAAAAATTTCAAGTGGCTACTCTCCCTATCCACCAATCATGGTGGTAGCGAGGTGAGTCACCAGAATTTGAAGGCCCCACTAAATCGTGGAGACTGAGACAAAAACCACATCCTAGTGACTTGGAAATTGAACAATTTCTAGATTCAATTAACAGTAATAGAGAAGAACAACATCAAACAAACCCCGACGATTCGTTGTCACATAACAAACATAATACAAAAAAAAATAATGATATTGATCCATTTGAAATTGGAACATTAGAGAACAACACAACTACTCATGTAAACTCACCCTTAATAGGTTCTTCAGACCTAGTGAGTCACTAGATTATATAAATCCCCTTTTCAGTTATTTGAATAACATGCATAATAGAACACTTGAACCTATGGATTCTTTAGAAGCTCAAGGGACCACATCAACACAACCTCAAACGGATGTGGGAGGTATAAATACTTCCACTTTGACCTCTACATCAATCCCAATAGTCAACATGCCTATCATTAGCACAATTTCAACTAGCACTTCAGTGTTGATTGGTTCAGTTCTGGGTTCCAATATCAGAAGTACATCCACTTCATCTAGAGGGATACTTACTGGTGGGTGTGCCTTACCAAACATGGTTTTTCCATATAGTTCTTGTAATCAAAGTTAAAACAAACAAGGAGTAAACCAAAATCCTCTTGGTATACCGAATACTTATCTAGGTTCTACTTCTGGGAGAAACCCTTCACCATGGAATGGTAATATTCCTGGAAGAAGCAATAGACCATGGAAAATTAATTCCTATTGGGTTTATCCTCCACCGATGTGTGTAAATTCATTGGGTCTTCATCCTACAACTTATCCTAGAACAATGCCTAGGGGCAATCCACCTATCAAATCCGTTCCACAATGGAGTGGTCAGGTTCTAGGAAGTAACAAATATTCTTGGGTCCCACCTCCACAAGGAGAAAATAAACCTTGGAATTATTTTCAAGCCCAAGGAAAACTACCATGGTGTGGTCAATATCTGAGAATTAACCAAAATTCTTAAGGCCTACCTCCGCTAGGGGGCAATCCACCTATTGGCCATGTTCTAGGAAGTAACTGATCTTCTTGGGGGAAGTATCCGCGAGGGGGAAGCCCACCTTGGAATGATTATAACACCCAAGGAACACATCAATGGAGTGGTAAGGTTCTATAAAGTAACCAATATTCTTGGTGCCGACCTCCATAAGGGGGAAATCCACCCATTAGCCCCATTCTGCAATGTAGTGGTCAGGTTCTAGGAAGTAACCAGTATTTTTCGAGCTAGCCCGCAAGACTCGTGTCCGATCCACCTAGGTCACCACAAGGACATCATGTAGATAGTATCATGGGTTCCGTCAACCAACTTGATCAGATTACCTAGCAAATGGGACAAAGATCTGTTCATAATTCACAACCTATAGCTGACCAAGCAATGCAACAACCTGCTAGTGCTTCCAAAACTTCTGAAATTCTTATAGTCCAAGTTGCGTACCTAAGAGGAAAGAAGAATAAACATAAGGGAAAGAAAAGTGCTAATCCTTCCTAGATTTCTGAAATCCTTACAGTCCAATCCACAGACCCTAGAGGAAAGAGGAAGAAATACAAGAGAAAGCAAATTGCTAATTTTGGGACAAGACCTGCTCCAATATCCACCCCACAAGTTGTTTCAATATTTACCATAACATTAGAGGATTACTTCCCACAATCAATTTTTCCCAAACCCAGTCCAGTGGATGACCCACCTTCATCGCAAGCAGTCTTGATAGGATGCTTAACTATGGAGAAAGATGAGGAAGCAATGCCCAATTTTGTAGAATTTGGTATCTTGGAGAATAAGTTACCCTTATCTACTGTAGAAGTTTCATACCAATCTATTTAATTGGCTTTGATATATTTGGATCAAAATCTTCCCTTGGAGGAGGAATATCATTCGGTTAGTTGGCCCATTAGGGTTGCGAGCTCTCCCAGCTCACATGACTTCTTGGACGACATTTTATCATCAGATGAAGCTATCCTTGAAGTTATGAACATTTGGTTACACCCACCTAAGGACATATTTTGTGGGCCATTGGGAGTATACTTGGTTTAAATATACCCAAGTATAGGAGCATGCTTTGTATGTTCCTCGATATTATCGAGTTAATTAAAAGCTTGCATATAGGTTTGTATTATCCCTCTTTTATGATGCATTTGATCCTTTTTCAACCCAAACTTGCCCTAGGGTCAAACGAGTTGGAAATTGGTAGGTCATCCCATCATATATGTATTTTCCACCATTCTAACAGAAGATCCTGCCAAACATGGGACACTATAGTAAGAACCCCACTACTGTTTTGGTGCCCATGTTGAGTTATTCTCATAGGCCTAGGATCCCTATTAGTACCATCATGACTTGGAGTTTGAGAGTGCATATTTCTCTTTCATACATTTTTGACCATATCCTGATGGGATCCCAATTTTGTGTTAGTTTACATAAGCATGTGTTAAAATATCCACTTGAACATCTGCACCTACTACTTCGTTGCTTATTGCTTATGTTGTGTATTTTCCTTTGCATTGACTTTTTGTTACATGATTCCTATAAACCATTGTTTCTATATAATTGACCCATACCCATGGAAGACACACCCATATGAGTGTACATAACTAGCTCAACCCTTGTTTACAATATGTATCTTTGCCTCAGTATTACCCATTCCCTTGAAATGTAGGTGCATTTTCTTGAGACATTTGTTTTATCTAATGTACCATAGAATGCTTTATTCCCTTTTCAAACTAATAAATGAAAAATGTATTAAAAATTGTAAAATTCAAAATACAGAAACAGGGGGATTATTCAATCTATTCATATTTCATCATGGATAAAATGGAAACAATCAGTCCTTGTCGCCCTTGAACATGGCACATATCCTTGTATCAGTTATAAGTACACCATTTACAATTTCCTTAGCAAACTGTACCAGTATTTTGAATAGATCTCCACCAATGGGTTATCCTTCTCTTCATCAATGGAGATTTCGTTAATGCATCTAGCATTGACGGATTTCATAAAGGTTGGTTACTCGAGTCTATGTTTCCATGTGTCACTATGCGTCATGTTATAGGTTCAAGGGAAGTCAAAACAGTGTTGGACATTCTTTAAATAATCCTGACCAATCATGTCAACCTTCCTTATGTCAGTATACACTGTTGGATCTATCAGCTCTACCAAAATCATATCAGACTATTGATCTCTATTTTGTATTGGTTGATGTTGGATGCATTAATGCCGTCCTTTCAATGGATCTATTTCTATTGACGCCAAATCATCATCTAGGAAGTGGATCTAGGAACCTTGGAGTACCTTGGATATTGCAACCATTAGCGACAAGTTTCCTCACAAATTATAATGGGTATACATCAATGACCCCTGATTATTTGATTCTACAAGTGTTTGAATTTAGAATGTCAATTCACAATTGCTAAATTGTACTCAGTGCCTTGGATTCCATCATCATTATCGATGGGTCTCCTCACATATGTTAATGGTAGACATCAATGACTGGTAATCAGATGGTGTTTTATTATTCTCAACAAAAGCTCATCTATTCGCATGATATAAAAACATACTAGCAATGGTTTGTGTTGAAGACCTTGGAAAAAATAGTTGTATCACTCATCAATGCACTGCCCGAGTTGTGCAAGATTAAACTACCATGTCAGAAGTTCGATGAAGACCTTGTTCTTGCACTCATCAAAGTGCATGTTTACATGTCTAAATTTTTTTCTTTTGACATGGATCCACTGTGTATTGTCCGTGGACATGCTTGTTTACTCCTAAGGATGGGTATGCCTGCCTCAGGAATATATTGTATATTTTGGGAATGACCATGCTTTGCAGGTGCTTTTCAAACTCTTGCATCCACGATCCTACTCCTCTACCTTATAGCCTTGATCACCTATAGTGTTTAAAGAGTATCAGAGAAAATGTATCTCGACCCTTAGTTTCGCTTTAGACCTCACATATTAGGGGGAATTTGTCAACAATCATATTAACACCCTTCACAAGTGAAGGTTATAAGCACAATTTACTAATCGCCCACAACATAAAGACAAAAGACAAGTACATAAGAGAAAACTCCTCTCTTATCTGATCACTAGTTCCACAATTGGAAGGATTGATTAAAGATGTAGGTAGACTAAAGAGGCAAGGTTCAATGATTGAACTACCCACTTGAAGGCTCAAATCTAGTCTCCACCAGTCAAAAGTGGGAAGGCATGGCATATGCATTAACTGTGCTTGAAATTATGGATTTGTGACCAAAAATCCTGAAAAATACTATAGAAAGTGGGTTTTTGATGAAAATAAATCAAAATTTGGCAAAAAGGTATTATCCCACATTCAAGTTTGGTTTTTGATTTCCCAATTCGCAATGCTATAAAAGCAGACATTTGGGGGTGAAGTAAGACACATATAAGAAAGAGCAAGGTATTATCCCACATTCAAGTTTGGTTTCTGATTTCCCAATTCACAATGCTATAAAAGCAGAAATTTGGGGGTAAAGTAAGACACACATAAGAAAGAGCAAGGTATTATCCCACATTCAAGTTTGGTTTCTGATTTCCCAATTCGCAATGCTATAAAAGCAGACATTTGGCATGCTGAAGGATTGAAGGCAAGGATATCCTTACTTCAAAAGGAAATTGGTGTTTGGGGGTGAAGTAAGACACACATAAGAAAGAGCAAAGCCATGCTGAAGGATTGAAGGCAAGGATATCATTACTTCAAAAGGAAATTGGTGATCAAAGGAGGATTAGAGGTGAAGGAGATGAACAAAAGAAAAGGAGGAGGAAAGCACATCCAAGGTTTTGTAAGTATTTCTTCATTGTTATAATATGAATCAATTCAATGTTCCTTCCAATTCGTGCTCAAATTTTTTCCTCCATGTTTGAATTTGAATATTGAATTAGGATGCATAATCTCTAACTTGAATTTCAAGGTTTAGTAGGAGTGTAGGAAGGAATTGTGGTTTGATTTGTAGGAATGGAGAGGATCTAAAGGATTTGCAAAGATCAACTACCAAGGAGCTTCACCAACCTTCAAGGCTTCAAGAGGTATTTTCCTCCCTTCCAACCCTTCTCAAAACTCCATGAAAGTAGGATTAATATTTGAATATTGTGATAATTATTTTGTATCTGATGTCTATGGACCTCACCTACCCATAGGAAATGAAGAATAAGCCTTAGATAGTGCTTCTAAACACCCATCTAACATAGGGTTTCAGTTTTTCCTCCTTGCCATGAGGTAAGGAGGGCTTTGTATTTAAGTTCTATTTTTAAGATGAATAAAGATCTCATATCACCTTTATGTTTGTTACACAATATTTCTTGTTTTCTGGTTATGAATGAAGATCTCTCATTATTAACCCTTGTTGGCATAAAATGGCCAACAATTTGCACTAGTCCAGAAATGACCCATTCTTCCCTCATTAGATTGGGTGGCAGCAACAATGAGGGAAGGAGATCGGCTATAAAGAATATGTGGTTAATGAAGCAATCCTTGGTTTCCATCTTGAGTCTAGCACTATGGTAGGCGAAGGG
This sequence comes from Larix kaempferi, assembly GCA_027924585.1. Lineage (NCBI taxonomy): Eukaryota > Viridiplantae > Streptophyta > Pinopsida > Pinales > Pinaceae > Larix > Larix kaempferi. The sequence goes on from BSBM01000142.1 coordinate 3,577,766, forward strand.
TTGATAAGTTGATCACACAATGTTGAGAACCATTCTTGGAAAGTACTTGTGAAGAGACAAATACCTATGGCTGTAAATCAGTTTTGGAAACCATTCTTGGAAAGTACTTGTGAAGAGACAAATACCTATGGCTGTAAATCAGTTTTGGAGATAGCGTGGAGAGGTGATGTGTTCATAACTTTTTATTTCTTGTTATTTCTGCACAATATGATGGTGGTGAAAACTTGTTTGCGTGAAGCATTAGGCATGTGGTGTTTAGAAGAATGATCATTGATCAGTAGAACATAAGAGTGAATGAGCAAGACAAATATTCACATAATATGCTAGTAGTCTGAGCTACGACTGATAATGTGGATGGTGATATTTTGCATAATTTTACAAGAATGGAAGCCTGTAATAGTTGAAGTCAAATGCGATCATTTCAGGCCATTCCAAGTTTATATATATATATATATATGATCATGAGTATATTCTAGATAGGACTGTGAGTTATTGGTCATCGTTGAGTTCCCAGTTCCAAGTGAGCGGGTTGAGAGATTGTATGATCATATTTAGACAAATAATACTATAAAGAAGTGAGTAATTTTTATGGTTCTGAAATATTAGCAATTGGATGACCTATTGTTTATTTAGGTGCACTCTGGAAATTTGATTGCATGGTAAAATTAAGTTTGCATTGTAATGATTGGTTGGGAATTGGAGTTTGGATGGTTCATTGGTAGGTATTGTGGTGGATAGACTGTGCGTCATTTTTAGACTACGTGCCATATGAACTCCGTTCTATGAATAAATTTTGGAGATTGCAAAGCATGTGGCCTTGATATGCGTTTTTGTGAATTATGAACATTTCCAGTCTAGAAGTCATTGGAGCGAAGCAGGGTAATAGAAAAATAGAAAGAGAATTATAGTGTGAAGCCATGGCTCTGAAATTGGGGATACAGTGGCAGACTTCGTATCTAACTCAAGTGTGGGACTTATTAGTACCTATGAGTATAGTGACAATAGCTGGGAAATTATCTTCTCCCATCCGAGTGATTCCACGATGGAGATGGGGTTGGTGGGGTGGATGGTGCCCGAATTTGAGAAGTGAGGCATGTCTGCACATCATTGTCAGTTGGGTTATGATTTTGTTTGGTGCACTATAATCTATTCACTAGGTGACTAGTGGTTTGTGCATCAATATGGAGGAAGGAATAAATAATGTGTTCTTGAACATCAAGGAGTAGTGATTGTTGTGTGTAGAAAAAAATCATTGATTGCATGCTAATGGTGGTTGCAAGTTGTGTGGGTGATATGTGAATAGATGATAGAATTTCCCTCTAATACTGTCCATGGACTGTCACTATTTATCTAGTATTATTTGAATATATACACTGCACAAAAGATGGAAGTTGATATTTTCGTGTAGTAATATTGGTTGTGCAGTGATTTTGGAAATTATTTGTGCGTGCAGTGGGAGCATTAGTGCAGAAATTTATTGTGCTAAGCTTATGGGGTAGCATTAACAAGATGCTAGGTTCTAGTATGTTAAGCCTGCGGACATGCATACTACTACTTTCCATAATTTTGTATCTCTCATCGGTGGTGCTCTAACTGTTATTATATGCACACTCAATTGACATTAGAAGGTGTGTGGGTTGCAATATAGGGAGTGATAGTTTGTTTCCAACAATTTCTAGAAGTTGGAGCTTAATAGTGTGTGCAATACTTGATAGTCACTCCATATTGTTCATAATTGATTTTGTGGTATCATTTAGTCTACGAGGTGGTGATTTAGTATATGGATATATGCACAATGTTTGTAGACTATGCATCATGTGAAGCACCATTAGAAAGATAAGAATTTATGTGAGATTGCAAGGAACAAAGGCTATTGCTTTTAAGAATCAGATCAGATTTTTTCTTAGTGTTTTAGCAATATTGCGCAACATTTTCTGTAAATCAATATTTATATATTGGGTGTTGATGATTCACATAGACTCTTGCTACAGTTTCATAACCGGGTGCAACATTTTTGTGGAGGGCTCTATGTATCTAGTATTTTTTAGCATGTGGTGGCTCCAATGTTATCACGTGATGGCAATGTCACGAGAATTTTTTTATATATATGATTAAACAATAGCAAGGAAGGATATATTTGTTATGTTGTGGTGCTATTTTTGGCTGGTTCTAGAAGTTAAAAGATGCCTTAGGGAATTAATAATATGATTGGTGCATGAGTTTCAATAGGTTGTGCATGAGATTTATACCTGCATGGATGTCGACATGGGAGGTCTTTTTCGTTTTGATGCTCCCCTTTGGATACAATTTTGTTTCAAGAATTTATGATGATATTAAGAAATGTGATTTTCATTCCTAAGAAGATTATGTTATGAAGTAAGTTTTGAGTTTTTTTAAAGAAAAAATGTAAGTGATGTTTTGGTATGAGGGATGAAACATGCATCTTTTCTTAAGGTAGGAGGTCGTTTATTCAAATTTCAGCATTCCATGAGACAGAGGTTTGAATTATTGAGTTAAGAGATTTTTGAGTATTTGAGTTAGATTTTATGAACATGATTGTAGATTTATTTGTAGGCGCTGGAGAGTTAACCGCTATTTAGAAAAAATTGCAGCAACCTTGTACATTTGAATCAGAGGATTGTGGAAAGATTGAGCAGAGTTGTTGCTAATTTGTAGATTGTTAGAGTAGGTATAGATGAATATGATGTGCCACCCATGTTGCCAAAGGAGTGCAGCATAGAGAGGTGGGGACAACGCTACAAAAGAGTGGTGAAAAGAGGGTGCACCGAGAGAAAGAGGAAGATGTACTTAGAGGGATAGTTTAGTAGGAGTAGGAGTAGGAATATTTGCAAGTCAGCACACATGAAAGATAGTTATTCCCAATAGATATTGGGGAGTCGCAACAAGGTTGAAGATATGGATCATGTTTATTTCACATGTACTTGTCTCTAGAATGAGACAAAGAATTCCGTTGGGGGCTTGTTGGTACCTAACTTGGGGTTGTAATTATTTATGTATTTTCAATGTAATAATTAATCAAAGGATTATTTATGAATAATTAATGACTTAATTGGGGTATGTTAGAGATTAGTTAAATAATTAGGAATGTGGGTAACTACTTTAGATTTATTTATAGTGTTTTCTCATGGAGATATTGAGACATATTTGAGAATTGATTGAGTGTGTTGAGGATCTTGGGATTGAGGGTTAAATTAGGGTTTTATTTTTTCCTCATTGACTCTTGGAAATGAGGGATTTGTAAATTTATGTTTTTAATATGAATAAAATATCTCGATTACCTTTATGAATTTGTTGCATAGTCTTTCTTGTTTTTTTTGGTTATGAATGAAGATATCTTGTTATTAACCCTTGTTGGATAAAATTGGCCAACACAACTATTTTCGCCTCATCAGAAGGTACAAGTACCAAATTGACCTGAATAATTGGATTTTCGGGTAATCGAGAAATCTGAGGAATAAGAGTCCCAAGTGCCCAGGTGCAACACTAGGAAAAAAATTGTAACTCACCCAAGCAGCTAGGAGGTTAGGAATGAATTTGATGAGATGTGTTGGATTTGGGTGAGACCATGATAAAGTTTCACGGCCACTCGATATTCATGTGAAGGATCTATAGACACCCTCCCTCCATGCTATGACTCCAATTGGAATAAATTGTGGAACTTGGGGCTAAGGAAGTGGAACGACTACCTGTAATATGTGCATATTACATTCCCTTGGATGCTTTCTCTATCTTCCACTAGGTGACCATTAGATAAAACTTGTGGATTTGTCAAAACACCATTTGATAACTAAAACCATGGATTTATTGGAGACATTATGTCAAAGAATTAGTATGCAAGTCGTGACTTTTCACCCAGATTACATAGAACCAATTGAAACTTAAAAATTCCATTGCATCTACTCTCCAGATATGGCTGAATCAATCAATCAATCAATCACACTCTGTATTAGAACCTTGAATTTAAACAGTGGAAGGATTTAAAACTATTTTCCCTAAATTTGTCTCATGCATAGTTTGTCAAACATTTCTAGTGCAACCTAAAATTCTCCTTGTAGAATTAAAACTATGCACATGCAGTCTCAACACCGCAACCTTGAGATCTAATATCAATCTATCATGTCCCCATCCATCATTTTGACCATAGGAGGGGGTAATTGCAAATTCTTTGCTTATAATTTTTTCCCCATGGGCCATAATACAATTTCATGACTAAGAAATGCATGAGTAAATTTATGAATGCAAAACACAATGGAATTTAAAACTCTATCCACACATACATCATGCATAAACAAGCATATCCATTACAGGAAAAAAATAAAATCATTCCACATTCATATACATAGAGAATACTTACCTTTAAACAAGAAGATCATAGCAATTGGCTATATAAGAGCGATTTCCACCTAACTGTAGGTATCATCTACAAATACCACCCCCGAGATGGTCATGAGAGTAAAGGAAACACCTACATGTTTCTCTCTCTCATCCCACAACCCATTTGCTCTCATGCTCAGCCAAATTTCCCACCTCCGAGCATTTACATAGATCTCACTCAACCATCCCAACAATGGCACTCTTTTTCTACTACCACATACAACATGAGGAAATCATTTCCCTTCACTGTTTCACAATTCCCTGAGGAAATCTAACGTACAACGCTTACTAGCAAGTGCCGAAAGAGCCCAACCTATTGTATGATGTTGGAGAAGCTCATGTAACATCAATCCATGGATTCTCAAGAATTCATAAGTAGAAAAACATAATGGATACATATTTTTTCATCCTCTATGCTCCCTTATAGACATTCTTGTTTCTCTAATTATTTCAATCCTCCTTCCAAATTTGAATTTCTGATTAATGCACATTCTAGTCATGGTAATGACAATGGAGAGAATAGCATGAGAAAAACTCTGCATAGTGCAAATATGCATGGGAATGAGTGGTAGACTTCAAAGGATATGAAAGACCGGTGAAAAGAAAACTGACATCACTTCCAACCATAGAAGAAAGGGCCCTTACAATTGTCATAGAAGTATATTCATCCCATGCTTCCATAACTCTATGAGAAGAATTTCCCCACAAAATGTAACAACCCAAAATTCACAAAAATTTAAAAATTTTCAACGTAGCATCTAATGCATATACTAACTGTGCGGAATTATAATAAATGCTTCTATGTCGTCATGCTGAAATAAATGTTTGTAACGATCCTACAAATGTATTGTTTTGCGACTTGTTATGAAATGAATTTAAATCTACACTAAGGTGCTATTGGATGTTTTCTTGTCTTAGCTGTATTTTTAGATTTCTTATGTTGATGCTCAATCAAATGTTAATTTTTAGAAGCGCCGACAGTTGTTCTTCTTTTAATGATGAAGGGGTCCTATGGGTACCCCGAGGCTTACTTAGCATTTATGCTAAAGCATTTGAACCTTCCTTTTCACAGATTTACAGGTAAGGGTGACACCTTAAATCAAGTAATACCAGTATGTTTTAAAATGCACTTTCAGTTAGCCGTCAATGATTTTGTATAAATTTCTAAGGTACTCCATGGAGAGAACTGTTAATGGTATAATACTCTGAACTTAGAGTTTGATGCTAAGGTAACTCCTGGTTTGCAGTTCTAGATTTATTTAATATCCTATGCTATACAAGCATGACCTGAGGAGGTACTTATAATGTGACTCATCTAAATTTTATAGTTGTAAACTATACAATTTATACATTTCCTTGTTTAACATTTAAATGATGAACTAGAGTATTGTAGCAAAGGTTTAGTATAATATGACAATGCAAATATTGTAAAAATAATGTGCCTTTATGAAACATAGGCTAAATGCAAGATACCATATATTCCTATAGTATGTGAACTACTTGTAAATTACCATGCGATTTCCTATAATAGATGAACTATATACCATTTCCATGCTTTTCCTATAGTATGAACTATATGCAACTTCCATATAATTCCTATAGGGTGTAAACTATATGCCATTATCATGAAATTCCTATATCATGTAAACTATATGCCTAAAGTTTATGCATTGGTCCAATATACAAAACAATATAAAAATGTGAACATCATCATGAACTTTTAAACATACGCTTGATACTTATTTGATTCAACACTAAAGGTGTGACTATTACTTATGTTAATATCTATATTGATAGGTTTGTAAATGTAACCATCGAGCCAACGCATGATAAGGACAAGGTGATTAATAATGTAATGTTTATGTGCTGGCAGCATTCCTAATCCAGCCTTGGCATTAGACATTCCTATCTACTTCCATAGTGGATATCCCGGTGGATGCTATCGTGGATAGTATCACGTGAAGGATTTTGTAAGGATGGAGCCAACGTTGTTGAGTTGTGCAAGGTTCGACCTATCAGTAAACTGAGTTGGTCTCCACGGTGGAAATGGTTATTAATATATTCATAAATGTAGTTATGGCTCGAGATACGTGGTGTTGGTTGGCAAGATTTCCATCGTTGATTTCATACTTCCCTGGGGTTTTAGACTAAACCCTAGTCTCCCCACTATGTCTCAACGACGTGTTTTCTTTGGCATTCATTTTGCATTGAGGAGTGGCTGGGTAGAGAGGGAGACAAGCCTAAGAGGTTTTAGGGTTTTGTTAGCAGGTTTTGGGAGCTTCTCCCATGATTCGAAACCATGACCTGAGGGTGATTACTGATACTAGTTGATAGCTTAAGAGCCGAGCCCTAATGTGAGTGTTTACAACAATTGTTTGTAGTTGGAAGGACTCCAGGGTTGATGATAGTCTTGTGTGTAGGTTGAACCAGTGGTCATTTTTCCTTGTATGTAAAATGGTAGTTCTCAAAGTTGCCTCCAACTTTCGCTGTGTTCGGTAGTGAGGTGATGGCTACGGTTTAACACTGGCTATGGCGTCTCTGCTCCATAAGCAGCTATTTAAAGGTAGTTTTGAAACATGGTTTGATATCGCTATTATGTAATTTGTTTGCAAAACTTCGTAATGCAACTTTTAACCCTCAGATGATTTGATGACAGGTGCATCACATTGTAGAATGTAAAGATTGAAGCTATCTGGCGATTGCTCCACCAACTGGTAATCCTAGGTGGTTTAACCCCTGTAGGTTACTCTTGGTACTTGTTGGCCGTTGTTTGGGTGTTTAGCTGATAGGTCGGGGTTTGAATATTTAGGCCATTGTGATACTGTTTTGTGTTCTAAAAGATGTATGGAAGGGTGAAGAGATCTTCAGCCTACTTTTATATTGGCACGAGCAGCATTTCGTTGTAGATTTTCGTATTGGATGTGACATATTTTGAAAGGTTTAAACCCTCGATATTTTTATGAAATGAGAAGGTTCTGTTACTATTATCTTAATGTGTTTGTGTTTGGCTGCGAGCAATGCTCTCGTTTCTGTGTTCTTATAACTTAATACGTAGATAGAATATGTATGGTAATGTAACTGGCTTGGAGTCTAAGGCAAATGTCTTGTTTTATGAAACCTCAAACCTAATGTTTTCCTCGTTTTGAGGTATAGAAATGTTTGCAACATCGAACCCTTGGTTCGGCATGTGGCGATGATATTGAATGTTTTAAGTATTGAAAAGCCAAATGGCTTGGTCTCTCGGACTGTAGTTTCAAACTTGGTTTTGTTTGTGTAGATGAAAAATAACGATGGACAGTTGGTTTTGCTATTGAAACATGTACAACTCTAATTTTTTGAAAAGCTGGGTCATTACCCTAAGCTCGTCCGGCAAGGAATGGTTGTTTTAATGTTTTTAAAATTTGAGCAAGGATAATGAATGTAATGTTTAGCTGGTTTTAAAAAGGCTCGAACCTGTAACCTTTGATTTGAAACTACTGCGTGCTTGGCATGACGCCTTTAAAGGTTTCGATCTCTGTCTTAGATAATCTATTTTCATGGCTACCTGTGGATAAAATACTATATAATATAATATAGAAGCTAGGGTTTTTTCCAATAGTAGGACATTTGTCCATTTCATACTTTTTCTATGTTTAAGACGTTAAGATAAGATAATATAAATGTTGATAAGTTCCGTTTACCTTGTTTGTAAAGATAGATGTTTTTTAGACGTGAATGCTAGTAACTGTTTGATACTAAAATAAATATTAGTTGGAAAAATACAAGTCTTAAGCAAAGGTTTAGAAAGCAATATGGAAAAAGTAAAACCCTAGAATATTCTTTTTTTGCAAAAATAGGGACATCATAGCTTTGTCTGAATGATGGGAATACTACTAAGTTTATTTTGGTAGCATTTGTATTTCAACATACAAATCGATGAAAGGAAAAGTAAAAGATAATATGATAACAAAAAAAAACAAAGTAAATAACATTTGTTGTAAGAAAATAGTTAGCCTCTAAATAAACCTAGATTGATATGTAGAAACTGAGATCTATATGTGTTTGTGTTATTTCTTCTAAATAATAAAGAAAACAATTTTACAGTCTGCAGAGTAAATGTGTAACTAAAAACTTCTATGATAGAGATTATAAGATATTATTAAATTTACAGAATATAACAGAGAAAGGAAAACATGACAGAGTTAGTTTAAATAAAGATAAAGAAGGGAAACTTAATAGAGTTAGCCTATTCATTCATCTTGCTCACCACTTCATCACTCATCTATTTTTAATCTTCCTTCTCTGTACTGGAGTACGATACAAAAAACAGTATGGGGAAAAATACAAAGAGGGAATTTATTCAATCAATTCATAAACATATTCAACAGTCTACAAAATCCTAAATAGATTAGAAACCACACTTATACTTCTGTATTATCATTAGTTAGATAGAGAGTACTAAATCAACCATTACAGAAAATAATTTAACTACTTAGAGGCTGGAATAAAAAGTAGAACCTGTAACTGTAGGTAGGGTGGACAAACAACCATGGAGGCTTGTTCCTCCCAACCTTCTCCAGAATAAGCAGCCAATCCACTTTCCTCCTTTGGACCCCCGAGCCTGTTTATTGAACCACTAGGTAGAAGAAATCTGTGTAGAAGCAAGACACTCAATTCGTATAACTAGCAATCAATAGAGACTTGCCAAAAACCCTCAAGCTCTGCACTCAGTAGTAAACAAGGCAGATTTACACCATAATAAAAAACATAGCATTTCCCCTCATCAAACCTCTTGTGTGCATACAATAGAACCACAAGGTAAGTTTCCTCATTAGGAAAAGTGATGAACCTCAGTCCAAAATTCGATGGCTCTTAAAAAGATTGCCTAGGTCTTTAGTGGTCAGTTTTCAATAAATGAGCCTCAATCTCCAGTCCCATCTTTCAGGGCACTATGACCACATTTCAAGGGAGTTGTCCCATACCAACAGGTAGTTACTTTCCTCATGATGCTTCCACTTGTCCATTGCCTTCTACCCTAGATTCCATTCCACCTAGTGCGTCAGTAAACACTCTTTCAATAGCACTCCTTGGGTGAGTGTCTCCTATTTTGTTTATTTAAATAATAATATTGTGCAATTACAGTCATCCTTGGACACTTGTCCAAATATAAAAATTTACAATAAAATTTAAGATAATGTCTTCTTCAAACATAAAATGTTTTCAGTAAAGGGGTATGTTACAAACACCCCCACTTAAGCTTAGCATCGTCCTCAATGTTGCTTATTCTTCATCAGAGCCTCCCTAGAATAGAATTGGATATGATGCCCGCATGTTACTTTCTAGTTCCCAAGTAGCTTCATCAGGGCTAAGGTGCTTCCATTGCACCTTTAGCTGCCCTATGTTACGATTTCAGAGCATAATTTCCCTCCTGTCGAGAATACAGTTCCGTTCCACCTGAAAATGTTCTTCGAGTTCCACTTGTATTTCATTCCAATTCAGCACATGTGTAGCATCATGCAGATACTTCTTTAAAATAGAAATGTGAAAAACATTATGGATTATGAAATTAGATGGAAAATCCAACTGATATGCAACAGGTCCAATCCTTGATAGGACTTCAAATGGTCTGCAATACCTTGGTGTTAGTTTAACACAACTCCCAAGCTTAAAATAACTTTTCTTGGGTTTTACCTTTACAAAGATATGATCTCCGACCTGAAATTCTCTTTCAGTGCATTTCAAATCCGCATAACGTTTTTGTCTATCTTGTGCAACTTTTAAGTTGCTTTGTACCTATTTCACTGTTAGCTCCATCTCTTTTAACAAATCTGGTCCTAACATAAATCTGTCCACAGGGTTATCCCAAGAAATAGGAGTACAACATTTTCTTCCATATAAAATCTCAAATGGACTAAGTCTAGCAGATGCTTGATAATGATTACTGTATGCAAATTCAACTAAATGCAGATAGTCTTCCCACTTAGTTGGCTGATCTTTAACATACATTCGTAACATGTCTTCTAAAATCTGATTAACCCTTTCAGTCTGTCCATCAGTTTGTGGATGGAAAGCAGTACTTAAATTTAATTTAGTATTTAAACCCTTAAACAATGCTGTCCAGAAATTTCCAGTAAACTTGGAGTCTCGATCATAAATAATTACCTTTGGAATTCCGTGTAAGGGAAAGATTTGCTTCATAAACACATCTGCAAGGTTAACAGCTTTGAATGTAGTCTTAACATGAATAAAATGAGCATATTTACTAAGTTTATCCACCACCACCATTATGGAGTCATTCTGTTTCTAATTCTTAGGTAAACCTGTAATAAAATCAATACTTATAATTTCCCATTTCCATTCCGGAATTGGCAATGGATGCAATAGGCCAGCTGGGTGTTGATGTTCAGCCTTAATGGTTTGACATTCAAAATACCTAGCTATGTACTCAGCCACTTCATTCTTCATGTTGGGCCAAAAATAATCCTTCCTTAACATAGTTATCATTTTCTGATAACCAGGACGTCCCAAATAATGACTTTTATGAACTTCATCCAAAATCAACAATTTAACTTTTGACACATTAGGTATATAAATTCTGTTTTTATATGTCATTAATCCTTTTTCATTAATTCTGTATTCTGTTATTAAATTTCCAGATAAATTTGCAGCAACCTTAACATGCAATTTTTGATAATTTTCATCTTGCTTAATTCCTTTTTCGATCTGATTTTCCAGATCTGTCTTAAATGTGCTGATTGTTGCCACAAAACTTAATTTGGCATTTCTGCTCAAGGCATCAGCAACTTTATTTTCTTTTCCTTTAATGTGTTGAATTTCGAAATCATACTCGCTAAGGAAAGCTAGCCACCTAGCTTTCCTTGCGTTAAGATTTGTTTGATCCAACAAGTACTTTAAGCCCTTATTATCAGTCATTAATCTAAACTTTCTCCCAATCAAGTGATGGCGCCACATTTTTAGTGCATGTATTACGACTGCCAACTCAAGATCATAAGTTGCGTAATTATTTTCGTGTATTTTTAACTTTCTACACTCAAAAGCAATAGCATGACCTTCTTGAGCTAAGACCCCTCCAAGTCCTTCGTTACATGCATCAGTGCATACAACGAAGTCCTTATTAGGATCAACAATTTTTAATATAGGTGCTGTTGTTAATAACTCTTTTAACTTCTTAAAAATTTCTTCGCATTTCTGATCCTAGGCGAATTTCTTCCCTTTCTTCTACATAGAAGTTATGGGATTTGCAATTCTAGAGAATCCTTCAATAAAATTTTTGTAGTAACGTGTTATTCCCATAAATGACCGTACATCAGTTACGTCTTTAGGGACAAGCCACTCATTATTTGCTCTTATTTTATTTGGGTCGACATAAATTCCGTCTTTAGAGATTATGTGACCTAATTACTGTATTTTATCTTTATAAAAGTCACATTTACTGAATTTAGCATAAAGTTGATGTTCTCTTAACACATGCAGAATTATTCTTAAATGTTCGTCGTGCTCTTCTTTAGTTTTTGAATAGATTAGAATATCATCAGTGAACACAATTACAAACTTATCTAAGTACTTATGCAGAACATTATTCATTAAGCACATGAACACTGTTAGTGCGTTAGCTAGACCAAATGGCATAACTACAAACTTGTAGTGCCCATAACGCGTTCTGAAAGCAGTTTTGAATATGTCTTCATTCTTTATTCCAACTTTATGATACCCAAACCTTAAATCAATTTTAGTGAATATCTCTGCTCCGCGTACCTGATCGAATAGATCATCAATGCGGGGCAAGGGATATTGATTTTTAATTGTCATTTTATTAAGTTGATGGTAATCTATGCACAGTCACATGGTACAGTCCTTCTTTTTAACAAAGATAACTGGTGCTCCCCAAGGAGACACACTAGGTCTTATGTAGTTTTTATCTATTAATTCCTTCAGCTGAGATTTTAGTTCATTTAACTCGAGAATATTCATCCTGTAGGGAGCCTTTGAGTTTGGTACAGCACCCGGTACTAACTCAATGGTGAAATCAAGTTCCCTTTTTGGAGGTAGTCCTGGAATTTCTTCTGGGAATACATCAGAAAAGTCCTTAAGAATAGGTATGTCTTCCAGTTTTATCTTATATTCTTTAGATGAACATTCGTCATTAACAACAAACATTTTACAGCCCTTTCTTGCATCTCTCTTCACTTGTAAAGCAGAAATTTATCTTACAGATGTTTTCCTAGGAATTCCTTTTATTGTTTTTGTACTACTTTCATTATTCAAACAAGTAAAATATTTCTCATAAAAATTAAGTACTACTCTATGCTATTCAAGCCAGTCCATGCCAATCAACAAGTCATATGACCCTATGGGTAAAACATTCAAATTAACTTGCGTTTTCAGCTAACTCATAAGTACATCACAACTTTTGACAAATTCTGTAACCTTTCTTTTAGTGCATGTTGCTAGCTAAACTAACCAAGAATTATCAAATTTTTCTACCTTTAACTTGCAAGTTTTCGTAAATCAGGTGAAATGTAACTCAAACTTGCACCTGGATCTATTAGAATGGAAATAGATTTGTTTTGTATCATACCTTCGATTTCGACCATAGACGTTTGATGGTCTGCTTGACGATTTTCCAACGCTGCATTTATCCTGGGCAATTCTCTTGCTACATCACCAACTGTAGGCTCTGCTTGTATGGTGTGAATTTTGCTGACTGTCTTTCTGTTGCGTGGGCATTGAGCTCTAGTATGGGGTCCACCGCAATCATAACAGTTCAAAGGTGCTTTCTGTTCAGCATATCTGGTGTTGTTATTATTATTGTTGTTATTATTATTAGGCACATTCCTTGCAGCAGTAAAATTCTGTGGTGCATTACCCCTGTAATTATTATTACTTGGAAAATTTCTGTTATTAAATTTTTTCTTAAAACTTCCAGAATTCTGATTAAAAATTTTCTTTTTATGTTCAAAATTATTAGATTTATTACTTCTCCAATTCGATATACCTTCTCTTCTCTTGTTCTGTTCAAAACAAAAATTAGCCTTCCTCATGGCTTCTTCAAGAGTTGATGGGTTATCGTACTCAATTCTGTCCTTTATGTGGAAGAGTAAACAGCTTAGGAACCTTTGTATCTTAGGTTTTTATCTAGCTAGGTAAGGTACATACCTTAAGAAGCTGAGAAACTTGCTGCATAACTCCTTCATGGTCATTGAACCCATCTTTAAATCATAAAATTCTTTTGACTTATCTTCATAGTACTGTTCGGATAAATTTTTTTTCTTAAACATGTTCTTAAATGTTCTCCATTTTATGTCTTTATCCTTAAGATTTTTAACTCTTTTAACATCTTGCCACCAAATATCTTCCCTTTCGGTCAGATTGTATATGGCCATCTTAGCTTTTAAAGTAGTTATAAATATGAAAGTACTTCTTCATTCCGAACAACCATGCTTCAACTGCCTCTCCCTTTTCATTTTCGCCATTAAAAGTTGGTGGCTTTATCTTTTTGAATTCTCTAGTTATTTGTTCATGATGATTATGCTTCCTCTTCTTAGAACATCAATCACTGTCACTGCTGTCCTTAACAGAATTACAGTTACTTCGATCAAATTCAGATGAAGAGTAAATATTACTTTTACCATTCTTTGCTTTCTTGTGCTTATGTTTGTGGGACATTGAACCAAAATTAGAATTTACTTCTGATTTCCTTCCTCTTTCCTCATTTTGGTGGTTTGCCATTAAAATCTGATTTAACTCTTCTTGCGCCTTCAAAATTCGTTCATTCTCTTCTTTAACAGTCTTTATTTCAGATTTTAAATCTTTTACAGTATGTAGTAGTTTAGAAGATTGATTATTTAACTCTACGTAAATTCCTTCATTACCATTATTATGTGCGTTGTTATTATGCTCATTATGAGGAGATCTGTTCTCTGCTGATTCCTCCGGTATATCCATACCTGCAAATTTATTATCAAGCTGTTCTGTACATAAACAAAATTAAATAAAAGTCAGTAACGAAGTTTTCTATTTTCATTTTCTGTTTTGCACGCGTGAGCCTATTTCAGGCCTAGAGTTTGAACTCGCGCTCTGATACCACATGTAACAACTCGAAATTCACAAAAATTTAAAATTTTTCAACGTAGCATCTAATGCATATACTAACTGTGTGGAATTATAATAAATGCTTCTATGTACTCATGCTGAAATAAATGTTTGTAACGATCCTACAAATGTATTGTTTTGCGACTTGTTATGAAATGAATTTAAATCTACATTAAGGTGTTATTGGATGTTTTTTTGTCTCACCTGTATTTTTAGATTTCTTATGTCGATGCTCAATCAAATGTTAATGTTTAGAAGCACTGACAGTTGTTCTTCTTTTGATGATGAAGGGGTCCTATGGGTACCCCGAGGCTTACTTAGCATTTATGATAAAGCATTTGAACCTTCCTTTTCATATATTTACAGGTAAGGGTGACACCTCAGATCAAGTAATACCAGTATGTTTTAAAATGCACTTTCAGTTAGCCGTCAATGATTTTGTATAAATTTCTAAGGTACTCCATGGAGAGAACTGTTAATGGTATAATACTCTGAACTTAGAGTTTGATGCTAAGGTAACTCCTGGTTTGCAGTTCTAGATTTATTTAATATTCTATGCTATACAAGCATGACCTGAGGAGGTACTTATAATGTGACTCATCTAAAGTTTATAGTTGTAAACTATACAATTTATACATTTCCTTGTTTAACATTTAAATGATGAACTAGAGTATTGTAGCAAAAGTTTAGTATAATATGACAATGCAAATATTGTAAAAATAATGTGCCTTTATGAAACATAGGCTAAATGCAAGATACCATATATTCCTATAGTATGTGAACTATTTGTAAATTACCATGCGATTTCCTATAATAGATGAACTATATACCATTTCCATGCTTTTCCTATAGTATGAACTATATGCAACTTCCATATAATTCCTATAGGGTGTAAACTATATGCCATTATCGTGAAATTCCTATATCATGTATATGAAATTTCTATATGCCTAAAGTTTATGCATTTGTCCAATATACAAAACAATATAAAAATGTGAACATCATCGTGAACTTTTAAACATACGCTTGGTACTTATTTGATTCAACACTAAAGGTGTAACTATTACTTATATTAATATCTATATTGATAGGTTTGCAAACGTAACCATTGAGCCAACACATGGTAAGGACAAGGTGATTAATAATGTAGTGGTTATGTGCTGGTAGCATTCATAATCTAGCCTTGGCATTAAACATTCCTATCTACTTCCATAGTGGATATCCCGGCGTCTGCTAGTGTGGATAGTATCACGTGAAGGATTTTGTAAGGATGGAGCCAACGTTGTTGAGCTGTGCAAGATTCGACCTATCAGTAAACTGAGCTGGTATCCACGGTGGCAATGGTTATTAATGTAGTCATAAATGTAGTTATGGCTTGAGATACATGGTGTTGGTTGGCAAGATCTCCATCGTTGATTTCATACTACCCTCGGGTTTTGGACTAAACCCTAGTCTCCCCACTATGTCTCGACGGCGTGTTTTCTTTGGCATTCATTTTGCATTGAGGAGTGGCTGGGTAGAGAGGCTGACAGGCTTGAGAGGTTTCAGGTTTTTGTTAGCGGGTTTTGGGAGCTTCTCCCATGATTCAAAACCGTGACCTGAGGGTGATTACTGATACCAGTTGATGTCTTAAGAGCCGAACCTAATGTGAGTGTTTACAACAATTGTTTGTAGTTAGAAGGGCTCTAGGGTTGATGATAGTCTTGTGTGTAGGTTGAACCAGTGGTCGTTTTTCCTTGTATGTAAAATGGTAGTTCTCAAAGTTGGCTCCAACCTTCGCTGCGTTCGGTAGTGAGGTGATGGCTATGGTTTAACACTTGCTATGGCGTCTCTGCTCCATAAGCAGCTATTTAAAGGTAATGTTTTGAAACTTGGTTTGATATCATTATTATGTAATTTGTTTGCAAAACTTCGTAATGCAACTTTTAACCCTTAGATGATTTGATGGCAGGTGCATCACGTTGCAGAATGTAAAGATCGAATCTATTTGGTGATTGCTCCACCAACTGGTAAGTCTCAGTGGTTTAACCCCTATAGGTTACTCTTGGTACTTGTTGGCCGTTGTTTGGGTGTTTAGCTGATAGGCTAGGGTTTGAATATTTCAGCCATTATGATATTGTTTTGTGTTCTAAAAGATGTATGGAAGGGTGAAGAGATCTTTGACCTACTTTGATATTGGCACGAGTAGCATTTCGCTGTAGATTTTCGTATTGGATGTAACATATTTTGAAAGGTTTAAACCCTCGATCCTTTTATGAAATGAGAAGGTTCTATTACTATTATCTTAATGTGTTTGTGTTCGGCTGCGAGAAATGCTCCAGTTTCTGTGTTCTTATAATTTAATGCGTAGATAGAATATGTATGGTAATGTAATTGGCTTGGAGTCTAAGGCAAATGTCTTGTTTTATGAAACCTCAAATCTAATGTTTGCCTCGTTTTGAGGTATAGAAATGTTTGCAACCTTGAACCCTTGGTTCGGCATGTGACGATGATATTGAATGTTTTAAGTGTTGAAAATCCGAATGGCTTGGTCTCTCGGACTGTAGTTTCAAACTTGGTTTTGTTTGTGTAGATGAAAAATAACGATGTACAGTTGGTTTTGCTATTGAAACATGTACAACTCTAATTTGTTTTAAAGCCGGGTCATTACCCTAAGCTCGTCCGGTAAGGAATGGTTGTTTTAATGTTTTTAAAAGTTGAGCAAGGATAATGAATGTAATGTTTAGCTGGTTTTAAAAAGGCTCGAGCCTGTAACCTTTGATTTGAAACTGTCGCGTGCTTGGCATGACACCTTTAAAGGTTTCGATCTCTGTCTTGGATAATCTATTTGCATGGCTACCTGTGGATAAAATACTATATAATATAATATAGAAGCTAGGGTTTTTTCCAATAGTAGGACCTTCATCCATTTCAGACTTTTTCTATGTTTAAGAGGTTAAGGTAAGATAATATAAATGTTGATCAGTTTTGTTTGTACCTTGTTTGTAAAGATAAATGTTTTTTAGATGTGAATGCTAGTAACTGTTTGATACTAAAATAAATATTATTTGGAAAAATAAAAGTCTTAAGCAAAGGTTTAGAAAGCAATATGGAAAAAGTAAAACCCTAGATTATTCTATTTCTGCAAAAATAGGGACATCATAGATTTGTCTAAATGATGGGAATTCTACTAAGTTTATTTTGGCAGCATTTGTATTTCACCATACAAATCAATGAAAGGAAAAGTAAACGATAATATGATAACAAAAAAAAAACAAAGTAAATAACATTTGTTGTAAGAAAATAGTTAGCGTGTAAATAAACCTAGATTGATATAGAAACCTAGATCTGTATGTGGTTCTGTTATTTCTTCTAAATAATAAAGAAAACAATTTTACAGTGTGCACAGTAAATGTGTAAATGTGTAACTGAAAACTTCTATAACAGAGATTATAAGATATTATTAAATTTACAGAATATAACAGAGAAAGGAAAACATGACAGAGTTAGTTTAAATAAAGATAAAGAATAGAAACTTAATAGAGTTAGCCTATTCATTCATCTTGCTCACCACTTCATCATTCATCTATTTTTAATCTTCCTTTTCTGTACTGGAGTACGATACAAAAAACAGTATGGGAAAAAATACAGAGAGGGCATTTATTCAATCAATTCATAAACATATTCAACAATCTACAAAATCCTAAACAGATTAGAAACCACACTTATACTTCTGTATTATCATTAGTTAGCTAGAGAGTACTAAATCAACCATTACAGAAAAGAATTTAACTACTTATAGGATGGAATAACAAGTAGAACCTGTAATTGTAGGTAGGGTAGACAAACACCAAGGAGGCCTGTTCCTCCCAACCTTCTCCAGAAGAAGAAGCCAATCTACTTGCCTCCTTTGGACCCTCGAGCCTGTTTACTGAACCACTAGGTAAAAGAACTTTGTGTAGAAGCAAGGCACTCAATTTGTATAGCCAGCAATCAATAGAGACTTAACAAAAACCCTCAAGCTCTGCACTCAACAGTAAACATTCTGCACTTAGCAGTAAACAAGGCAAACTTACACCATGATAAAAAAGATATCATTTCCCCTCATCGAACCTCTTGTGTGCATACATTAGAATCACAAGGTATGTTTCCTTGTCAAGAAAAGTGATGAACCTCAGTCCAAAATTCGATGGCTCTTAAAAAGATTGCCTAGGTCTTTAGTGGTCAGTTTTCAATAAATGAGCCTCAAGCTCCAGTCCCATCTTTCAGGGCACTATGACCACATTTCAAGGGAGTTTTCCCATACCAACAACTAGTTACTTGCCTCATGATGCTGCGACTTGTCCATTGCCTTCTACCCCAGATTCCATTCCATCTAGTGGGTGAGTAAACACTCTTTCAACAGCTCTCCTTGGGTGAGTGTCTCCTATTTTATTTATTTAAATAATAATATTGTGCAATTACAGTCATCCTTGGACACTTGTCCAAATATAAAACTTTACAATAAAAGTTAAGATAATGTCTTCTTCAAACATAAAATGTTTTCAGTAAAGGGGTATGTTACACAAACCTCACACATGCATTCATTGATAAGATTTAATAGTCAAAAGGAAGTAATTAGCTCATGTAAGGCCAATGGAAACAATTGGATGAGTTCAAAGGTTTCCACTGGGCGATAGCGGATTTAATTTCCCATAGGCCCTCTTTCCTCGTTCCCTCTAGTGAAATCATAACCCCTTTAGTGCTCTTTATACAATCATCTTGGATCATAAATATTATTTTCCAATATAATATTTACCTATATTTTACATCAATCATTACAACAAGCCGACCATCCATATAAAAATATTTACATTAGACATGCCTACACATTTAGTGAAGCCTTCACACATTTTCATAGTTGATACATTTTATGGGTTGAAAATGATGATATTACATATTGAAATGGATTTATGTTAATTAAGATAGATTTGAAATAAGATTCATTCTTTTAGCATAGAATAACATAATGGTTGAACATGAAATAAAACACATGAATTTATGTCAAAATGTATTATACTAATTAAGATAAAATTTGGAATAAGATGCATTCTTCAACATGGAATAAGATGGATTTAAGTTAAAACGGATTTAATAAAATCATGGAATAACATAATGATTAAACATCGAATAAATAGGATGGGTTTATGTTAAAACGGATTTAATAAAAATATGGAATAACATAATGATTGAACATCTAATACATCTACGTGTCAAAATGGATTTATACTAACTAAGATAATATAAAGTTTAAATACATAAAATAAGATTCATTCTTCAACATGTAATAATATGATAATTAATAAATAAGATGGATTTATATTATGAATAAGATTCATTCCTCAACATGTAATAATATGATAATTAATAAATAAGATGGATTTATACTAGGGTTTTAATAAGATAATGGAGTAAGATAGATTTATAAATAAGATACATCTATGTAAAAATGGATTTATACTAACTAACTTAGTTGATATAAAGTTTAAAGATTTGGGATAAGATTAATGTGAATTCATGTTAAAATAAATTTATTTTAAATTAAGATGATTAATTTAAAATGGATTTATATTAATTAAAATATAGCATTAATTAATTAATCTAAAATTACTTTTAATTAATTAATCTAATAAGAATGGAAGATTTTGGAATAAGATTTATTCTTTTATGTTAAAAAAAATTACAATTAATTAATTAATCTAATAAGAATGGAAGATTTTGGAATACGATTTATTCTTTCATGTTAAAATGGATTTTATGTAATTAATTTAATAAGAATGGAAGATTTTGGAATACGATTTATTCTTTCATGTTAAAATGGATTTTATGTTAAAATAGATTTATGTTTAATTTTATAATTATGTTTAGGTTAACATCATGGATTTAAAATAGATTTATATTTAATTTTATAATTATGTTTAGGTTAAGATATGGATTTAAAATGGATTTGGAATTTATTTATGTTAATTAAATGAATTTTAAAATAAATTTATGTTTAATTAAGTGATAGATGTTTATATATTAAAATTTGTGGTAGAAAACTTGTTTAACTAAATATAGAGAACAAGTAATATATTTGTGACACTTAACTTGTAGCTTATCATATTCACCAACCACAAGTTATAATTTGTAGCCTATCGATATTCACCAACCCATAGCTCACTTTCTTACTTATATTGTTGGTTTAACAACTTTTAACCCATAGCTCACTTTCTTACTTATATTGTTGGTTTAACAACTTTTATGTAATTATATTATATTGTTGGTTTAACAGCTTTTATGTAATTATATTATATTGTTTTTATGTAATTATATTATGTTGTTGATTTAACCTCTGAACTCGCTCAGTTTCTTACATATGTTTTTTAGAAATCAGAAATTCCAACAGCTTTTATGTAATTATATTATATTGTTGGTTTAACAGCTTTTATGTAATTATATTGTTGATTTAACCGCTGAACTCGCTCAGTTTCTTACCTATGTTTTTTAGAAACCAGAAATTTCAGTCATACGTTTTTTTAGAAACCAGAAATTTCAGTCATACCTTGAGATAATATTATAGATCAGTTTTAAGTTTATTTTTTCCAAAAGCCACTTAGAATTGCATATAACACTTGAAATAGAAATCAGAAATTCCAGTCATACCTTGAGATAAGATTACACCAAATGTAGATCAGTTTTAAGTTTATTTTTTCCAAAAGCCACTTAGAATTGCATATAAATAGAATCCAATGATCAACTCGTAATTTACAATGTTTCTTCTTCCTAACTCTGTCCAGGTCCAAAGATCTACAAAAGCAAAAATCTACAAAAGCGGTCCAAAGATCTACAAAAGCAATGAAGAAAGCAATAACACGCAATATCTAATGGGTAGTGCGTACATGTTTAATAATTCTCACGACCAATCACTAGCTCATCTGTCAACGCCTTTTGGACCTTGTCTCCTCGCTGTAAAGCCTGCATTGATGGCCCCATACATATGTGAGTGTATTACCTACCCAGTTCATTTCCCTATTCTGCAAATTAGCTTTCTTATATTCAAGAATTTTACTGAGACAGTCAGGCCATGTACACAAACCAGTCATAAACAGTCATACTGCTGGGTTCTGCTTTGTCAAATTTCTGGGAACCAATGGAGCCCGTGGCACTGTTACTCCCCGGATGAAAAACACTTCTCCAAATGTTATCTTTAGCCCGTGGAGACGGGGTACTGGCTGCACACCCAATACCAAACACAAATATCATGGAAGGAATTAACTTTGTAAAATCGCCTTGATTGTTTCAATCGGAAAAAATTAATAATGACTAGTATATGTACATGGTGAAGCTGGTGGAGTTAAAGCCACTGGAGAGGAGGGGGAAGAGCTCGTATCCAAAGACAGGGAGCGGCTGTATGGACTGGCAACAACAATGTTTTTTGCCACAGCCGACTCCTCTCCATCTGTAATTAATATATATATATATATAAAAGAACCCACTTACATTAAAACACTTATAATAGCCGTAAATTTCTTAGAATTCCATTATAAACAATTCTATGATAACATAAACTCCTGACGTAATTCGTTAGGAAATTCAAAAACCTCAATTCAAAAAAAATTACATATATATAAAGAAGAACAATAAACCCTATATGAAATTCTTCATGATATTCATCACCTGGCGAAATAGAGATGTGGGAGGGGGTTGCGTTTTTCCTGAGCCTGCCGAGACCGCTGACTGGTTGAGGGCCGGCAACAACGTCATCCCAAAGCTGATCCAACAATCCCATGATACAAATGAATTATTAATGACAAACTCAATAACATCACAAATAACTGAAACTTGTGCTTCCGGGCTTTTAATACCAAGTCTTGAGGCAGATCGAACCAATAAGTTGAAACTGGAATCTGGATAACATATTCTTTTTTCTAAGATGAATCGGCAGTTTATCCCACCGCCTACTAGAGTCTTGACAACTGTAGCGATGTGTTGCTACGTGCCGTTCGTTGGCATATTATTTGTGTGGCATAGTGGCCACTTAACACGTAGCACATACTCCTCTGGATAACGTCGGCGGAAGGATTTGTTTGACGCTCTGAGAGCAGTGTGTCGTCCATGTGCTGCAGGTGAATGGGGTCAAATCTATGTATATATTGCCCTAAACATATCTCAAGGATCGACCGTGGATTTTTATTGTAGGAGAATTAAAATAGTGATGTGAAACGTGAACGATTGGTTTCAAAGTTTTTTAGACTAGTATTCATGCAGGGTGGATTTTTGAGGGCTTTTTTATAAAACAAAAAAACTTGTCGTTTTTAAAATAAAATGTTACATACAAAAAGGTAAATTTGCATTAAAAAGTATCACATGAACCATCTCTAAATCATTTGGGGGATTTGTAAATCATGTGGGAGATTCACTGTTATTGTTCCGTATCAGTGGTCAAAAGAATGGTTATCCATGGATATGAACCTTCCAAGTCAAATAGCCAAAGGGTATCACTATTAATCAATAGTCAAAATCCTTCGCTTAGCTACCACTCTCCCCTCTTCTACTCTAAAATCCGCTTTGAAAACCCTCATATCAATGAGGAATTGTTCGAATAAACCCTCGTATCATTTCTTTCAGTGTGAAATTGTTCGAATAATATCTTTTGTAGCCATAATGCTCTATAATTAAATGAGTGCATTGGATATTTCATCTTTGGAAATCCTCATGTAAAATGCATCCACCTTTTCATATACTCTGCCATTGCAATACTGGAAGAAGAAAAAAAAACTTATAGCAAAGAGGGCTCTATGGATCAAGATCATTCTTAAGTTACAACCACTTGCAACCTTAGGGTTGATGCAACCCTGATGGAATGTTCAACCCACTATAAAGAACCTTTAAGTCACTCTTCAACTATTAAAGTAATTGTATTTCAATCATGAAAAGAACTTTGACTTGAACACGCCAACTAAACTCAGCCTTCAATCATGAAAATGACTTTGACTTGAATTTGTCAAATTGAACTCGTCCAATTGGCCTTTTAAACTCTCTTTTTTATTTTTTTCTATATAATTATTTAGGAATTTTAAACTATATCCATAAAATTAATATGAAAAGCATAAATACTAATCTAACCCAATTTTTGTATTATATATTTACAATAATTACATGTTATTCCTTTTAGAAATTTTTCAAATCCATGTCATTATGTTGTTATTGGATTTTGCACCTTTATAATTATTTTTTATTGATTAATTTGAACCTTTTTAATAATTTTTATATAAAATATTAAATTTAATGTGATTAATTTACATATATTTAATTCATTTTAATATTTTATTAGTTATATGCATGAAAATTCATTTTCTATTTTTAAAATTATCAACAATTCAGTTTTTAAAATTTTTAAAAATATATTAAAAATATATATTAATTAATTTATTTTTAATTAATTAAACAAGTTTTTATTAATTATGATGATGATGATAATGATGATTAATTTTCACTTAATCAATTTTGATTTACCTTATCTTAAGAAGAATATTATTTAATTTACTTTAAAATTATATTCCTAACTCACTATAGTTTTAGCAAGTTAAGAAATTAAAAAGATTTGAATTGTACCAAATATTATGAAATTCATATTTAATATGGATATAAGTAGAGAATTCTTAAAAAAATGATTAAAATTAATTAAATATATTTTTATTAATTTTAGAAAAATAATTATAAAATATAAAATATTTTTTTTATCAATTTAAACCTTTTTATCTAATTATATCTAGTTATGTTAAGTGTAAATTTAGCTTCCTAAATTTAAAATTATAAAAATACACGCATATATACATGTTAGAATAACCACCCATGTTTTAGGATATTGAAAGCATTGTTTGATAAGATGTCCAAAACTTTTATAATCTAGTTTGATCATGAAAACAAAAGTGTATAAAACCATTTTTAAATAAATGAACAATAAAATGGACTTGATTGTCTCAAGTCAAAGCTCAAACGAAGCATTTATTAGTATAGAAATTCAATTCTCAAAAGTAAAAAATGTCAAAAGAGAACTCTATTTTGTTTATATTAATTTTTGTTTTTTATAAATGAAAATTTTAAGGAGTTAATTCAATAATCTTGAATTAACTTTAAAAAATCAAAATGACATGTTTATAAATTAACTTTAAAAAATCAAAATAACATGTTTATAAATTAACTTTAAAAAATCAAAATAACATGTTTATATATGGAAGTGTTTGCGTTTTTGAAGGTGCAACTACATTTAAAGGTTAGATAGATCATTATGAGACAATGAACAAGTAGATAGAAAGCAAGATATTTAGTATCAATTAAATCTAAGTCAAAAGCTTAGCAAACCAAACAAGGGATCAATATATTTGCTTGAGATTTGATTGAGATTGCACAAGACCTAGGCGAAAAATTATATAATAGTGCACTGAGAAGACACATGATCTTGTGTGGTGCATAGAGAGAAATTGTTGTTATGTTGAGGGTCACCTGGTGAGTATTCTCTCTCTGTTCGAAATTTCATCATTGGTTGCATTCAGATATATGTTAAGACTCCTAGGAAAAGTAGTGCTTCAGATTGGCTTAGCTAAGTTTATTGATCTATAGTGATGATCTAAATAGATGGTGAAGTTGAGCAAGTAAATGTAACTGTCCTATTCTACGGTTAGAAGGAACTCTAAAGCTCCAAGTGTTTTTCCATCATTATGTTTTTTCTGTCATTATTTGTTGGATGTTTGTTTACCCTTTGATTAGCTTGTAATTGGTTATGGATTCTTCAAAGATATTTTGCGAAACTATTGCCCTGGACTTTGTTGTATAGAGATCATGCCTGGACTTTGTTGTATAGAGATCATCGCATGAATTGAATTTGTACAGAGTTAATCATTGATTTACAATGGTATAAGTGGAATTTCTATGTTAGACATGAGAATTGAATATTATCTCTAGATCTATTAACCGGAATTGTTAATTGCGATGATTGCATGTAATAGATTTGGTTACAGGGTCATCGAAATTGAGCAGTCCGTATAATGTCAATTTTATAATATATGGATCGAATACATTTGAGTCTATTTTGGGTTGTCAGTTGAGAGATTATCGATTAATCGTTATATATATATATATTCTGTAACATTCTGTTGACGTACATCCCTGTTCTTTTTAGAAATGGATAAGTGGTGTAGTGTGGATTTATGCATATTTATGATATTAAACAATAAGTTATAAACTTACAAAATATTATTCAAGATTTAGCATCGCATCTTACTCTTTTATGGACATAATTCTTTTGAGGTTTGTCATTCAGTAAATAAGATTGGTTTTTGGATTATAGGACTGAATGACCGCAAGTGTTAGTATACTGGTGGTTAGGTTGCTTTGGATTATGTCAAGCGAATTACGGAAATCATGACCTCGAAACCCTGTGTCTTTATTGTTTTATTGTTCATGTTAGATATTCTCTCATAAAAGCCTGTTAACCGAATTGTTTTTTAACTGGCAATTGTTATTCGATCTTCCTTTTTAAAGAGATAGTTTTGTTAGTCATTCCACATACTATAACTCTTATCGGTCGCTGAGATTGAATGAACCGTGGAAGGTGGTTCTCGTTTTATGATGATCTGGCGTTTATCAAATTGTAATTCCGAAGGTCTTCAATGACACCTCGCAGAGCCTGTGATCACTCTTTCAACCTGTAACAGAGGAATCCGCAGGCAACCTTTGATGTGACTTACAGGCTTAATGCCTTCACCTGTATTTTAATAAACGGATCTATATTACTGTTGTGCAAACGAACAGCTGGTGTGCCGAACCTCTCCAGTTGGATGAGATCGTGTTTCCCTAATTTTTTTTTTATGTTTCCATGCTTGGCAGATCTTCTCTCTCTGTTTGAACTTGGGTCCCCACCTATCTCTTCACTATGATTTTTCCGACTGAAATCAATAGATTGGTGTTGTCTACTCCTAACCTGTCGAGCAGTCCGACTATACATCTTTGCTCAACCTCCAATTTTGTTGAAATCAAGTGATGCAATATATGAGTCTGAGTAGGTAGAATGAGATATATATATATCAAGTGTATATATATCAAGTGTATTTATTTATATGTACAAATATATAATAAACAATAATTCCCCCTATGCCGATTTGTCTAAACTTGTGGAGAAAAATATATATGCAACTATTTGTTTACATAACCGTGGGTACATATTTTTCATATATGCAGTTTGTATATTTTTATAGGCTTTGAGAATGTGGATTGTCTTTCTTTTATATGTATCAAAAGTGGACTATAAGCAGGGAGTATATTTGATGGGTTTGTTTTAGCATATTGAAGATTATATTGGAATTTCACTTAATTTTAAAGGTTGAGTCATATTTATATGTTAATTGTCTTTGTTCTTTAAATTCATATGTTAATATGTCTATAGGTGTAAATGTGATACATACTATAGGAAAAAATATTAATATGAAAAATATGTGCCCCATTTACGTCTATCAATATATATATCTCCGAAATATTAATAGAATAATATTGTTTAATAATTTTAATGAAATACGTATAATTTCATTGTTTGATTAATAACATTTTTTAATTAAACAATATTATTATTTTAGAATAATTAATTAAACATAATAATTATAAATTAATTTGATTCGTATTATAGTTATTTAGTTAATAATAACATTAATCAATTAATAATTATGTGATTAAAAATATTAATAGATTAATATTATTTAATGATTTTAATGAAATCCATATTTTAATTATTTGATTAATAATATTGTTTAAATAAACAATATTATTAATTAAACACTACTATTATTTTACAATAAGTAATTAAACAAAAAAAATTATAAAATAATTTAGTGAATGATAATATTAATTAATATTGTTATTTAGTTAATATTAATATTAATTAATTAATTAATTAATAATATATTAAATAATTATCTATTATTTAAATAATTAATTAACATTATGAATTTATTAATATTGAAGATATGTGTAATATTCTGATATATTTTGGAGATATTTAGTAACATTATGATATATTTGACATGTTAATAATGTTTTTTTTTATAATAATTTTTAATAAAATAACATAATTTAATTGTTTATAATATAATAATATATTATAGAAACTATTATTTAATTATATTTTAGTAAATAAAATTAATATAATAATTACTTAATTAATTGTAATTCAATAATTAATAAATATAATAATTACTTAATTAATTGTAATTCAATAATTAATTAAATATCCTCGAATGCAGGTGTCACCATGACAATTGGGCGACACGTGTTGGAGGTTCCTCGACATGGGAGCCCACAACGTGGCACCATGCATTACATGCATTAACCTGCCTGGTGCCTTCCTTCTCTCATTATTAATGGCACATTCAAGAAGCTTCCTGTGGACATCCCCTCACCCGCTGGTTGGACGCACTCACAATGCGACATAAACCTTGATGAACGCCAAATTTCACATTGTGAATATGTCGCATCTAACCCTTGATGAATTCCACAATGCAATGTAACCATTGATATAACATCACAATGCGACATAAACCTTGATGAACGCCAAATTTCACATTGTGAATATGTCACATCTAACCCTTGATGAATGCCACAATGCAACATAAACCTTGATGAACATCAAATTTCACATCTTGGGCATTGTCGCAATGCGACATAACCCTTGATGAACGCCACAATGCAACATAAATATTGTTTAAACATCACAATGCGACACTAACCCTTGATAAATGCCACAATGCAACATAACCTTTGATAAACATCACAATGCGACACAGACCTTAATGAACGTCAAATTTCACATTGTGAATATGTCGCATCTTGGGTTGTGTCGGCATATGTGTCACATATTGGGCATTGTCGCAATGTGACATAACCCTTGATGAACGCCACAATGCAACGTAACCCTTGATAAACATTACAATGCGACATAAACATTGATGAACGTCAAATTTCACCACATGCGTTAAAACCAGCATGCATAAAATGATGAAACTATTTCAAGGTGAGGATGTTTAAATTTGGGAGAATGTTAGCATGTTATCAGTTTTTAACTTATATCCAATATCAAAATATTTTCCTTAAAGTTGACATTGAATAATCTTTTTGTTATTAATTTTTTAAATACCAAATTGGCTCACTATAAGGAATGGCCAAGAAAGAAATCATTAAAATCAAGTTCAAAAATCAAAATCATACTTCCATTAATAAAAAACGAAAACAAAATCTTACCAGCCTCATAGTGAAGGTACTGCAAAGCCACAGCAACCTGAAACGCTATGTCCATACGAGCGGCCCACGTTAGTGGACTTGTAAGACCGCCGTTTTTGTGCAGTCGATCATACAAACTCCCCCTGAAAATGAACTCAAACACAAGAATTCGTTCATCTGCAGATGCATCACCCACATAATTGTTCAGAGAAAATTACATAGCTCAATTTTTATTGCAATAGATAATAACAACTAAACAACTTTTGTTTGCAACATTGGTAAAAGTATGGGAGTACGATAAATTGATCCATGGAATATTAAGTTTCAAGTTCATGAATTACTTTTAAAAAAAAAAATAAAAGTTTCAGATTTTGTAATGTTCCAAGTTCATGAATTACATTGTTTTATAACTCCTTAAATTTCAGATCTTATAATGTTCCAAGTTCAGGAATTACATTCTTGTATAGCTCATTTAAGTTTCAGATTTTATGCATGCAATTTATTTCTGGTATTATTATGTATTTAGGATTGTGAACTTTCTTTTTAAGGTCATGATATCAATGTATAGCTCTAGGCTGCTAATGGTTGCATCATCTATGTTACAACATTCAAAGCTCAAAGCTCGATACAACTTGGTTTGTGATGTTTATTATTTTTACTGCATTGGAAATATATGCTTTTGTCAAATTTTAAAACTATATTTTTAATATTAAAATTATGTTATCCAATTCAGAATTAAAAGATATTGTATTATGTTTGTCAATAACCCTTTGAATATCATATACAATATCCATTTGCTATGACGTAAGGTTAGAAAAGTGTTTGTTTATAATTTGTTTAGTATTTTTTTTTTAATAAAATAAGTTAATTTTGAATATCATATACAATATCCATTTGCTATGACGTAAGGTTAGAAAAGTTTGTTTATAATTTGTTTGGTAATTTTTTTTAAAATAAAACAAGTTAATTTTATAGTCTTTTTCTCTGATTTTTAATATTAATATTTTCAACATTATGATGTTGAAAATATTATTAATAATAAATATTATTATTTTAAATTAATAATTATTTTTAAATATTTTAAAAAATAGTTATTTTATAATTATAATTAATAAATTATTAATTTATAGTACTAATTAATTATTTAATAACAAATATTATTTTAACTATTTTATAAAAATAATTAATTTATAATTAATTATTTAATAACAAATATTATTTTAATTATTTTATAAAAATAATTAATTTATAATTATGTTTAATAAAACATAAATAATTTAGATTACTAATAAAATATTTTGTAATAATAATAATAATAATAATAATTATTATTATTATTAGAACATAACAAATATTGAAATATTTGATTATAATAAAAATAATAATTTATAATAAGCATTAGCAATTATAATTAAAATAACAATAACAGATAATATTTTATAATGAAGATTGGAAATAATAATAATACTACTAATAATAATGATGATGATGATGATGGTGATGTATATTCTTATTATTTTTATTATTTTTTATAATAATAATAATAATAATAATAATAATAATAATAATAATTATTTTATAAAATAAAATAATAATTTTATAAATATTTTATAATAATTAAGTAAAATAATAATAATAATAAGAATAAATGAATTACTTAATTATTATTTAAAATAATTGTAAATGAAAATAAAAAATTATAAGAATAAGAATAATAAATGAAAATAATTTATAATAAGGATTGGAAACTTTAATAATAATAATAATTTATAAAAGAAAATTTATTCTTTACATGAAAATAAAAATAATTACCAATAACCATACATTGGTTAGTTTTTATCAATCATGACTACAAATTTAAACATTCTTTATCATTAAATTTAAACATTTTTTATCATTAATTTTTAACAATTAAAAAAAATTATAATATTAAATATACCTTAATTAAAACAAATAATTGATAAATGTATATATTAGGTTTGATTAATAATAATAATAATTAAATAATAATTATACTCTAAATGATATATAATATTTATTTATAATTTATTAAACATAATTATAAACTAATTATTTTTATAAAATATTTAAAATAATATTTGTTATTAAATAATTAATTATTACAATAAATTATTTATAATTTATTAATTACAATTATAAAATACTTAAAAGTAATTATTATTTTAAAATAGTAATACTTATTCTTATTCTTATTCTTCTTCTTATTATTTTCACAACCATAATATTAATATTAAGACTCAAGAAATATTTCATGAGTGTCGAACGTAAACTAGCAAGTCATATTATGGTTTATATACGTTTGTCGATTTATATCAATCATGACCACAAATTTAAACATTCTTTATCATTAAATTTTAACAATTAAAAAAAATTATAATATTAAATATAAGTTTACTTTAATTAATAATTAAAATAAATAATAATAAAAAGATTACTTATATAAACAATAAACATGGCAAACCTTACATTTAATTTTTCTTAGAAGCTCAACTTAGACATTACATAGTGCATAGCATCTGTGCTAAGACATGAAGGGTACACTACATCACGCGAGAAAACTTACCTTTATCGCTTATTGTCATAAGGCCAAACCTAAGATATGCACTAATCAATTTTTATATATTTTCAAACCAAAAACAAACTTGGTGAAATAAAAAATTTGGTTACCATTTTGCACCTTGTAGTATCAAGTATCAAACCTATATGCACGATGGTTTGATTACGATATCATACACATTTAAGCCTTATATTGGCTTGTTTTATAAATCACATTATAACCAAATTTGATACGTTATTTAAGGTACAAATCGGCACTAACTCGCGCCCGCCTAGTGGACTTTGTTAAGCATCTGCTGAGACAAGAAAATTTCTCTAAGGTCTTGAAGGTAGAGCGAGATTTAGGGTTAGGGTTTCGTCGGCGAGACTCGCGTGGTCTGCGCTGATTGTCAAACGGGGCTACAGAGATGCTCACCCCCCAGTAGTTGGTTGGCAACACGCCTCTTGACGAGTTACTGGATGATACTTCTCAGTTGGGGGTCGGGAGAGCTGCGTTTTCGGCAAACGAAGAAGGCAGAGAGAATGGGGTTAAGCGGAAGCTGCGGCCTGGTGGTTGTCTCCCCAAAAGCTCAACAATCTCGGCAGTCAAAGTACGAGCAGAAAAGGTAAGAGAAAAGGTAGAGCAATGGAAGAAAAAGGCTCTGATTGGCAAATTTATTGGGATTGGCCCAAGGAAAAAGACCTGGTGAGATGGATCAAACAAACTTGGAATCCAAAGGTTCAATTTGATATTCATCTGGGCGCCAAGGGCTTCTTCACCATTATTTTCTTTAATGTGGAAGATCGCGACAGAGTGTTAGAAGGAGGCCCCTATTTTTTCTTCTCAGCAGGGTTGTATCTCAGACCTTGGAAAGAATGCTTTAACCCTGATGTTGAAGATGTAAAGGTTGTGCCAGTCTAGATCAGACTTTACTCTCTATCCTGCGAGTTCTGGGACATCGAAACTTTGTAGGACATAGGTAATACCCTTGGTGAATTTGTCAAAGTGGCAGATCAGACCAGGCAGCAAAGATAGATAGCCTATGCCCGGATCTGTGTCTACATGGATCTATCAAATGAGATACCTGAGGCTATCAAGCTGAACTATGAAGATGAAGAATGGATCCAACCGATCGACTATGAGCAGTTACCCTTCAGATGTAGATCCTACCAAGAATATGGCCATTTCGGCAGGAACTGCCCTCAGACTTCTCCATTAGCTCCATTCCCGTCCCTAATACCTCCGGTTAATAAGGATAAGGACGGATTTACCTAGGTTAAGAACCGAAGAAGGAGCAAACCAGGTGAGGGTCAGAGGAAAGGGAAAGGGAAGACCGAGAATGGTGCGAACAGCCTGGACCCATTTCATATCTTGGAAGAGGTGAATGACAAAGGAGAGATATTGCAGAAAGAAAAGGATGTTCAGATCACAGAACAGCCTACAAAATCAGCTCAGCCATCTCAGCATCCACCCCTGGAGGAACCGTTGGACTTCATGGAGGACAATGGGGAAGAGTAAGTTGAGCTGGGGGACTTGGATCTTGATGCGATTGAGAAGGAGTGCGATAAAAAGGGGAAAGGCTACGTTTCCCATAGACAGATTGAGCTCCTTCGATAGGACATCATCAAAACCAAAGCTTCTCAGAAATTGGGTATCAGGACTGATGCTCAATCTGGGTTTAAGAGAAAATCCTCCACTGATGAAGCGAAGAAGGGAATAAAATCAAATAAGCAGCGTATAGCAGAAGTAGGTGTGAAGCTTGTTGAATCACAGTTGTATCCCACAATCAGGGTAGCCTTCTTTGACTCCAACAAAGTTTCCCAATGAAAGTAGTAACCTGGAATGTTAGGGGGTATAATCATCCCAGGAAAATCAAGGCGCTGGTAAGGAAAGTTAAGCGGGAATGACCTGATGCTCTCTTCTTGCAGGAAACTAAATGTTCCTGTGCAAATCTGGAGAGAAGCGGGGGTTATCGCAATTGATGCCACTGGAATGGCTAGTGGATTAGCTATAATGTGGAACCCCCGATCTGTTATGCTATCCAAATGGAGAGCCAATAGGTTCTCCCTAATGTGTGATTTCATTATTGTGGACTCCGCTGTGAAAGGTTCAATGGCCAACATATATGTTCCAAGCACTGCCTAGCCTAAAGAAGCTTTTCTTCATTTTCTCTCTTGGCTTTCTGTCGAAGCTTCGGAGGGATTGTGGATCATTGGTGGGGACTTTAACCTGATTACTTCCCTAGATGAGAAAAAAGGTGGGTGTAGACTTCTGGACAGATTCCAAGAAATATTTAGGGATATTCTTGGCCACAGTCAGTTGATTGATATTGAGACTGGAAATGGTTGGTTCACTTGGAATAATAAGAGGGGTGGACACCATCTCGTTGCCTCAAAACTGGATAGATTCCTGGCTACTGAAGATATAGCTCGTGAAATGGGGGAATTCAATGCCAATGTCCTTCCCACTGCTGGCTCTGACCACTGGCCTGTAAGCCTCACATGGGACCTTTCTTCCAATAATATCTTCAGACCTTTTCATTTTGAGAAATTTTGGTTGGATCACAAGGATTTTAAGGATCCGGTGGGGCAGTGGTGGAAGGAATTGGTCCCCCAGGAGGGATCAAGGATGTATCAGTTCCAACAAAAATTGAAGGGTCTGAAATCCAAGATCCGTATCTGGAACAAGGAGGATTTTGGTAATATTTTCGAAGACAAAAAATAGCTGATAGCTGATCTTGAGCAAACCCAAAAGCTTGGAATGGAAGATGGATGGACC
This sequence comes from Larix kaempferi, assembly GCA_027924585.1. Lineage (NCBI taxonomy): Eukaryota > Viridiplantae > Streptophyta > Pinopsida > Pinales > Pinaceae > Larix > Larix kaempferi. The sequence goes on from BSBM01000142.1 coordinate 3,611,856, forward strand.
GAGGAGCTGAAAGAAAAGGAACATAACCTTCTTGTGTGCCTCGAAGCTCATGAGAAGCAGGAGGAAACCTTTTGGAAGCAAAAAATCCTGAATCCAGTGGCTTCAGGAAGGTGAAAGAAATACTAAGTTTTTTCACAATTCTGTTGTTCAAAACAGACAACAATCTAAGATCTTGAAAATCTGCAAATCCAATGGGAATATTGTTGAAACCAGAGAAGAAATCGAAAGAGGAACTTATTCACCACTTCAAGACTGTTCTAAAGGAAGACATGCCTGATCGTGGTCCTGATATTAATCAGATCACATCTCTCATCCCCCATCTTGTTACCCAGGAACACAATGAGGCGCTTAATAAGGTGGTGACCTTGTAGGAAGTGGAGGAGGCTGTAAACCAAATGGCGCTAGGTAAGGCTTCGGGTCATGATGGTTTCACCTCCAACATCTTTCATCACTTTTGGGATCTCATTAAAGTGGAAGTCCACCAGCTGGTAGAGGAGTCTAGAAGCACTGGGGGAGTGTTGAAAGATTTCAATGCTATGTTCCTGTTCCTAATCCCAAAGGCAGAAGGGGCTGATTCCCCTGGAAAGTTTAGACCTATTTCTTTATGCAACGTAATTTACAAGATCATCTCCAAAGTCATTGCCAATCGCCTGAAACCTCTCCTTCCCACTTTGATCAGCCCGAAACAATCAAGGTTTGTGTAAGGCAGACATATCGTGGATGGTATCATTCTGGTTCATGAAATGCTTCACTCCCTCAAGGTCTTGAAAAAACCTGGGATGCTTGTGAAACTAGACATTGCAAAGGCCTATGATAAGCTGAATTGGTAGTACATGCGTGGTATCTTGGAAGCCTTTGGGTTTAATCAGGTATGGATTAATGGGGTCATGAACTTGGTTTCTACTGTAGCTAGGGTTTTCACCCCAGCTTGTGCAAATGAGCACCTACTAAGGAGAAGGGACTCCTTAGTAGCAGTTCAATAAACAGTAAATTAAAGCACTAAAACAATATGAAATTTAACCTAGCATGAACATTAACAAACATAACAAAACATGGAAATATGGTGAAGATCTTTCTTCTTTGTATTAAAAATTACCTCAGGTGTAGAGGTTGGTGAAGCTCTTGCAGCAGTCCAGGAGGGTTGCTTCTAAGCTTCCAGCTTTGCTCCTTTCTCTTTCTCCAAAGGGTTGGAAATGGGCCAAAGGGACACTCAAGTGTGAAAGAAGCTCAAGGGTGAGCTAGGGTTTCAAGAGTGATTTTGGCAGAGTAAGGGTGTGTTTGACTGTGGATATGAAATGAGGGGCCTCTATCACCTATTTATAGGTTTTTAGTGGTGGAGTGCTGGCCCATGGTTTTGGGAACCATATGGTTTAGGTCAGCTGTATAGGGTTTTTTTCCTTCCTTTTTCCCTCTTTTTCCTCTTTTTTGTATTTTTGTATTCCCTTTTTAGAGGGTTTTTTCCATTTTGGAGGAATTTTGGATTATTTTGGGGGAAAAAGGGGTTTTTTTGGCCTTTTGGAGGCTTTTCCAATGGTTTGGTGGCCTTTTGGAGGCTTTTTAATGGGATTTTAAGGTTTTGGAGGCTTTTATGGTAGGAAATATGGACAAATGAGTCATGTAATGGGGTAGATGAGGTAGTGAGCACTTTTTGGGTGTTAACAGATTACCCCTTGATGTGTGAGGGCAGGAGCTCATCGTATGGCCGATAGATATCATAAGTCTTTTATGGTTTTCCTGGGGTGTGGAGAAGAGAAGAAACAAACTATAGCCCGAAACAACGGTCCCGAACAAACTGCAAAAACTGAAAGTACATGACCTCAATAATGAATGAGGAATAATTTGAACATATGGACGAGGCGGGCATTCCCATGCTCGTATCAAGATATAGAACAACAATAATAATGGGGTCCAAAACATGGGGACCTGAAATATACATGGCCTCAAATAAGGAATGAGGAAGAATCTCAATATATGGACTCGTATCAAGATACATAAAAATAACTGTGAGGCCCGAAAAGAGGGACCTGTAAGATACATAGAGAACCATTGTGTACATCATAAGGGTCTAGAGGGGACACAAATCTGGGACATACTGCTGGGTTGACCATGTCTGAGCTGAAGAACTGATACACTGGAATAACAACAGTGCTGCTGAGTGGGGTACTAGAGGAACTGATGAGTTGCTGGAGCATAGTGATGGGGAGTCATATCCTCAATGGTACACTGAACTGGGTACTCAAGGAAGCATATAACTGGATGGATTCCGAATACAAGCGCCAACGCAACCCGGGCATCCATGGGAACATATAAATGGGCCTTCCGAAGTGACTCACCAATGTGCTAGAGTCGGGGGAAATCCAGGGTCTTCGACCAATAACTGAAGGGATATAAACCCTGCATGATTCTCAATGATGCGATCAAGGTGTTGAAGTCGAGCATGTGAGAAACAACCACTCGGAGAGGCAATGATGACTCCTCTCAAAATGGTTCGTAGGAACTCACCACAGATGGTGATGGGTCCAAGACGCAGGGACCTCTAGGTCTATCCTCTGGAATAGAGGGGCTGTCGTTGACAGAGGGAGACCTGCAACTAGCAAGGCAATGATGTTTCCTTGATAGGAGCGCGAGGTGGAGAATCGAAGTGTAAGAGTACTGATGGTAGGACTGACATACTGTGGGGGATAACTGGGCAATTAGAGTGGGTGGACTCAAACTTCCTTTGTTCAGAGCATGATGGTGGGGACGATCGGGAAGCATATGAAACTGACTGGTGGGAAAGGGATCATAGCTGTACTGGATCAAGGATAGTGACTGGGATGAGTGATACTCAAGCTGGTGTAAAATGGCAGGAGACTGCAGACTACTTTGAACAAAGGCGACCTGATTGGGGGTGCTGTCGAGATGATCGATCATAGTGCCAAGAGGCACGGGGGGGACTTCTTCACGGGTTAAGGAACTAGAAGAAGTGTGTGTAAAATGGTACCGTCGTGTGGATTTATACGAGCCTAGGACAGTTCATGCTTGTGATTGATTTCAATTTTAAGGAGTTTGAAAGCGATAAGAAGAATCTGAAATAATGGAATGGTACTGTCATGTGGATTTGTACGAGCCTAGGACAGTTCATGCTCGTGGTTGCTTTCAATTTTAGAGAGTCTGAAAGCGATAAGAAGACTCCAGGGGGTTGCTTTTTCATGTGTTAGTCTCCAAGGCCCGAAGAAGCATAAAAGGATGCAATGAAGAACTCTTCTAGCCGGTGTGACTAGAGTATTCCTTTTTCGTAATTAGTCTACCAGGTCCGGAAAAGGGTTAAACTTATACCAGATAGACGCCCTTTCAGGTACTTTAACGAGCATGAAAGGAAGCAAGATTGCTCGACGATATTTTCATTGTTTTAGGAGTCAGAAAAGAGTTTAACAGAAACTCCCTAAGTGCCTTTTTCGTAAAGGACTTGTCCGACCTGAAAAATGGATAAAATTATACCGAACAAAAGGAATGGGGAGGCAAGGAGGAAGTGCTCAATCAAGGAACATTGATGATGACCAAGAACGAGGGTAGGGGGGAACACTGGTGGGCCTTCTTGCAGGGTAATGAATGGTGGAAAAATAATGAAATAATTGCAGTATGACAGGAGTGAAGGGCTCATGTAAAAATGTGGAACAATCCGATGGCGGTCGATGTGGCGTGCAAACCGAGGCAGCAAGGTGTCAGGACATAATGTTGAAACTGTACCAGGTGAGAGTGAGAAATGATCTCAAGCATCATCACGGGCTCGGAAAAATGAATCCGGCGATAAAAAGTGTCAAAAATGGATAACGATCGATGTGGCATGCAAACCGAGGCGACAGGGGCATTTTGGAAAAAATAACCAAAAAATATGGGGGTGAGAGTGAGAAATGATCTCAAGCATCATCACGGGCTCGAAAAAATGGATCCGATGGTATCAAATATATCAAAAATGGAGAGCAGTCGAAGTGGCACGCAAATTGAGGCGACTAGTGGCGTCTAAAAAATGCTCAAAAAATGATGTGGAAAAAATAAGAGAACAAGTTGACCATCAGGATGGTCTCATCGTGCTGATTCTAGTGGTGGAAACGGTTCGAAAAATGGACTCCGTATGGGTTCAGAATGGCCAAAACAAGAAAAAGTCAACGGACTATAAATAGTAAGTGGGCCCAATATGACAAGTGTCATTTGGACTTGTTGACTTTGACTAGTGATCAAAGTGGACCAGAGCTGAGTTGGCGTTTCTGGACGATCCGACTGACCGTTTTCAGATCCGGGAGTTACAAGTATTCCGATAAACTCATACTTGCATTTTCATTGGGTTCGGGGGGGGGGGGTAGTGGGTCCCAGGGGAGTATTTGTACAGTCCACGTGGGGTGGACCGCGGGTTTGTGGGATGGAACCGTGGTTGGGGACCATGGGTTACATGGTGGATCACGTGGCTGGGGACTGCGAGGTTCAGGTCGGAATACATGGTCTGGTACCGCGCGTTCCGAGGCTGGACACGCGGTTCAGGACCGCAAGTTCGTCTCCTACAAGCGCGGTTTTGGACTGCGACTGTAGCCCTGATAGCCGTGGTCAGAAACCGCGGCAAGGGGCCCTAAAGCCGTGATTGGGATCGAGCTGTTAGGGTTCCCCGGGGGGGGGCAGGGTTACTTCTTTGACATGAGTCTGATTGACAGGATGCCGTTGGTGCTTTGGCGAGAGCGGGATGTCCCGGATGAGATAGTTGATGTCATCCGGAGGGATTGACATGTGTGGTCGATGTTAGGATTGTGCGGACTGCTGAAGTTCGCACAGGTGCCTATGATGCGTTCAGCAGTGCTGCTGCTGAACCGATTAGTGAGCTTTTAGGAGCCGGACATTCAGGCATTCAGGGTGCAGGGGGAGAGGGTGGATCTCACCCTCATAGATGTATACTCCCTGACGGGGTTGCCATGTCTGGGTAGAGTGGAAGATACGTAGCCACAAGTATCCACAGATGTGGATATGGAGGATATGTTGGAGCGGTACTGTGTTCCAGAGGATAGGGTGCAGAGGAATGCACTCTGGGTGGTGGACCTGCAGGAGCTAGCAGTACAGGTTATTGTGGCGTGCGTGGCTCAAGTTTTACGGTCCCAATCCGGGGGCCAGATGTAGCTAGTGGAGCGGGTGCTGGATGGTGTCTATTATGCGTGGGGCCAGATGTTCCTCACTTGTGTTCAGCGGCAACTGACATCGGTGAAGGAATCTGGTAAGGGATTCTGTTATGGATCCTTTTTGTGTGCCTTTTTCATGGAGCGGGTAACTACACTGCGGCTGCGGGTGCCGGTCAGGGCAGGAGGACTGAGGGAGCCGCGCATGGTGCGGTGGGGAGAGATGATGCGCCACCGGGGTGGAGGTGAGGTGGGTACTTTACTTAGGAGCTTTACCTTCAGTGGCTGCAGATGCCGCTGACACTAGATGATTATCCATACAGAGATATGGACTACACCAAGGATCCAGAGGCACTACGGCCGCCAGGGCAGGCGTGGGGACCAGATGGTACGTATTGATTTGCTTGCATGTTATGGATGTCAAGATTTGTGTATGATAGGTTTTTTGATATACTGTTACTGACTGATGTGTGATCTACAGATGTTGGTCCGAGACCACCACCAGGACATGTAGCGCGCAGGGGGCATGTGGTGGTACCAGCCCTGCCAGGCCGAGGGGAGGTGCATCGACGGGACACTGAGGGGACTCTGGAGTCCGTACGGATGCTTCTAGATCGGTTGCTGGTTGGAGTGAATGATGACGGGTGGTGGGACATGGATCCAGAGGTGATTCAGGATTGTCTGAGGGCGCCACGGGAGTTCTGGTCGATCGCGATCTGGGTGGCTATCTTGGCAAATAGGGGTCAGGAACAGGAGCCCGCAGGGGATGAGGAGCTGCCGGATGAGGAGCGAGGTGAGGACTCGGAGGCAGCTGATGCAGGCAGTGACACTAGGTATGACTTTCATTAGGGAGTGCATGGGACTCTCCACGATTTTGTAGCTACGACATGTATTCTATGAGGCGTATGGATGTATAGATTTTTTTGTATAGCTGAGTACGGGGGTACTTAGGACATGTGTAGCATATGGACATGTATTTTTTGATATATATATATGCACATGGATGCACCTTTTTGTGATGATGATTTAGTGTACGCACGTGGATGCGCTTATGGTTTGTTATATGATTGTACTGCAGGTGGATGCAAGTAGTATAGGATGATGGGCATGTGGATGCCCCTTGTGTATTGTATGTGATGCAACATGATGTATGTAGGATTAGGCACGTGGATGCCCCTGTATATGAATGTGTTTTTATTTGTATTGCACATGGATGAAAATGTTTATGTGGTGATAGGCACGTGGATGCCCCTTGCAATCTTTTTGGGTTTTTATATATTTTGGATGAGATGTTATGGGATGATGATGCATGATGGAGGTTTTACATGGTGTGATTGATGTGCCAATCTAGGATGTTGTTAGCCATTTGATCTGCAACACTATTCTGAGCTCTTGGGACATGGGTGAATGTTATGGATTCAAATTGTCGGCTGAGTTGTTTTGTGCGCAGGAATTTTCTAAAGAGGCAGGGACCATGCACCTGATACCAGTTGTTGAGCTGGGAGACAAGGAGCTGGGAGTTAAGGAACACATGAAGGTGACATATGCCCATATGGAGGGCAGCAGTCAGGAGACCGATCACAGCATCATACTCCGCCTGGTTATTGGTAGCAGCGCCTATACATAGTCCATCAAGGTGAATCAATTCATGTCAAGGGGAATATAAGACCCATGCTGCAGAAGCCAGGTTTGGAGACCAGTGGCTTGTTCCATCAGCGAAGCCAGTGTAATGAGGTGGAAGATGGTCCATCTGTGGTCATGCAAAAATGATGAATGTAAGATTGCGGTAAAAAAGGTGAAAAACAAAAAGAGAGCAAACTGTACAATACAGACCAATGGGGCCGTGGGTTTATTTAGGGATAAAAGCGCTTAAGATACAACCCATTATGGGGGTTGCGCAAAGGGTGACCTTCTGAGTCAGTTAAAATGTATGCCCCATTGCCGAGGCAGGTCTGCACGATGTAAGGGCCTTGCCACATGGATTCAAACTTTCCTTTACCAGTTTTGTCGTGGGCTTGGTCATAGGCGAGGACGAGATCCCCTTCATGGAAAGTTTGAGGGTGTACATGTTTGTCGTAACCAGCCTTGGAGCGGTTCTTGGCGGCTTCAATGGTCTAGAGAGTGGAACGACGGTCTTCATTAGCTTGTTCGAGTGATAGCAGACGTTGCTCGAGTGGGGAGGTGTCTGGGAGAAGCTTGACGACGATGTGTAAGGCAGGTATCTGACACTCGATGGGGAGGATAGAATCTATACCATGAACTAAATGAAACGAGGTAAAACCGGTGGCGGTTTTGGTGGATGTAGGGTAAGCCCATAAGGAAAGGAACAACATGTGGTGCCAATTGGACTTATGCCAGTCAACAGTGCATTGGAGGATGGTTTTTAGAATTTTGTTAATGGCCTCTACTTGGCCGTTCCCTTGGGGGTAGTAAGTAGAGGAATATTGATGTTTTAACTTCAGTAGGGTGGATAACTTGCGCTAAAGGGAATCTTCGAAGTGTGAACCATGGTCTGAGACCAACTGTTTGGGGACCCCGAATCGAGTGATAACGTGGTTGAAAAAGAAACGGGTAGTGGTGTCAGCTGTACAATTGAAGGTGGGCATGGCTTCAGCCCATTTGGTGAAGTAATCGATGGCGACAATGATGTACTTATGGCCATTGGCGGATGGGGGTTTACATTCCATGAAGTCGATGGCCCACTTACAAAAGGGACCAATGGTGACGACTGGGTGTAACGGAGTGGGCGGTGTTTGAGCCTTGGGGGGGAAAAGTTGGCAATTATGGCAATGTTTGACCATTGTGATGCAGTAAGTAAAGAGTGTGGGCCAGAAGTATCACGCGTGGATGACCTTTTGGGCGGTGTCCATCCCAGAGAAATGGCCGCCACAGGCACCACTATGACATTCATTGAGGATGTGTTCAGCTTCCTCGTGTGTAAGGCAACGACGGAGGATCGTGTCAACCCCTCACCGGTAAAGGACATCGCCTAAGAGGAGATATCGAGAGGCCTGGTGACGGATATGACAGCATCCATCACGACTGATGTTGGGTCTGAACTTCTGCGTGTGAAGGTATAAAAAAATATCACCGTACCATGGGTCATCAGACAAGATGATGAACAAGTGATTGTTGGGTAATTCATCGGAGATTTTGTGGGGACGGTAGAAGGGAGGGGAGATCGGTGATGAGCTGGGCAAGCGCGAGGGCTTTAATGCTCTTAGGGGTTCGAAAAGTGAGGTCATATTCCTGGAGGATAATTACCCATTTAGCAACGCGACCTTGCAGGAGTCGCCGGTTTAAGAGATAGACCATGGGGTTGGAGTCGGTGACAACTATGGTATGACTGAGTAAAATGTAGTGTCGCAATTTTTGGATGGAAAAGACCACAGCAAGGGCGAGTCTTTCCTCATATGGGTAACGTAGGGGTGGTCCAAACAAGGTCTGGCTGACGTAATAAATGACATGCTCTTGGTGAGTGGCGTCTTCTTGAACAAGGACTCCGGACACGGTATAATCGGATGCCGAGACGTAAAGGATGAAGTCCTGAGAGAAATCCGGAGGGGAGATCAAAGGGGCTTGTGTGAGAGATTTCTTGAGGGCTTCGAATGCAGCTTTTGCTTTCTCATCCCAAACAAAGGGTATGTGGGTATGAAGCAGGCGTAAGAAACCATGAACGGTAGTGGCGTAATTAGGAACGAAGCGACGAAGGAAATTGGATCGCCCTGCAGACTCTGGAGCTGTCGGAGCGTGCGAGGAGAGGGAAGGTCTAAGATGGCTTGGACTTTCAGGGTATCAACAGCAATTCCTTTCTGGGAAACAATGAAACCCAAAAACCGGCCTGCCGGAACGCAAAAGACACACTTGTGTGGGTTCAAGCGGATTTGATATTTGCGACAATGCAGAAAAACTTGCCGGAGGTCGTTAAGGTGGTCTAATAGTTTCCAGGAACGAGTTGTAAGGTTGTTAAGATAGACTAGCAGGATATGGACCAAGTGGTGAAAATAATAGGTCATGGCCCGCTGGAAGGTGGCACCAGCATTTTTGAGGCCGAAAGGCATGACGCGATAGGAAAAGGTGCCCCATGGGGTGGTAAAGGAAGTCTTGTATTGATCCTCCTTACAGATCTGAATCTGGTTGTATCCGGAAAAACTGTCCATGAAAGATAGGACTTCATGCCCCGCACACGCATTGATGAGTTGGTCAATAAATGGCGTGGGGAAGTTGTCTTTGGGACAGGCGTGGTTTAAATCGTGGAATTCAATACATACTCTAATGGTGTCTTGTTTCTTGTTAACAGGGATGGGGTTTGAAACCCAGGTGGTATATGCAATAGGATAAATGAATCCTGCTTTGCGAAGTTTCTCAATCTCTGCTTTAACAGCAGGGAGCTTTGAGGGATGAATGGGGCGCTGTTTTTGGCAAACGGGGGGGTACATCTGGCCATGTGTCAATGTGGTGCTCTATAATAGTGGGGTCGAGACCAGGAATTTCAGTATAGGACCAGGAAAAGACATCACAAAACTCTTGGAAAAGTTTTTTGTACTCTCCAATCTCATACTCACTACAGGAGGCTCCTAAGGTAATGATTTCAAGAGCACCAGGTGGGTCAGAGATATCTATGTGGATGATAAGTGATATGTTGGCCATTTTACCTTCCTCAAAGGCATCAAGAGCAGGAATGGGATCCTTAAACCAATCGACTTTGGTGGGAAGGAAATCTTTGGACTTAACCGCAAATTGGGTGGCTGTGGTGGAGGAGGACTCTTCTGGGAGGAAATAGGAACAATGGTGCATGTCTTCCTAGGGATAATCCGGGGCAGTGAGATCCTCTAGAATCTCCTCATCATTGCGGAAACTTTGAGTTGTCAAATCGGTTGATGAGGAAGTGGTAGTCGAAGAGATCATATAGATGGTATTAATCTCTCCGGATGAGGGTGATACTGGGGGGTGGATCTCCTCAATTGTGGGGGGTGCCGTCTCAAGGTCCAAATTATTCATCTCATAGAGAGCTGCTCTGTAATTTGGGAGATCAGGACAATGATGTGAGTAATGGCCGTAAATACCGCATATTGCACAAGGGTGGTTGGTACGCAGTGATTTATCACGAGGCTTAGGGGTTGGATCGAGTTCGACAACCAGGATGTTGGGGTCATCGTCAAGCATTTGCATGTGTTCCTATAATGCAGGTAATTGTGGACATTGATGAGTCGGATGGCCTAACTCATCACACAACGAGCATTTGGGAGGAGCACGAAACACGAGGGGGGGGGGAGGGGTTTAACTGTTTTGGGCGAGGGTATAGTAGTGGATGGTTGTGGGGCTCTGCCCCATGTGTGCTTGATAAGAGGGGGGGATTCGTAGATGACGAAGGGGTAGTGACACCGGGAGGTGGTTGATTAGTATTGGCAATGGGTTGCACTAGTTGTAGGATGACATTTGGTGTCGGTGGGGGAACGGGAGGTGAAATATACCACATGGGTAATCCTAAGGTTAACCCGGGGAGGCTGAGGGTAGCCATAACCGGGGCGCTTACTACACCCGAGGGAGGGAATAGGAAGGGGATTGTGTGTATGGGTGTAACACCAATGTGACTAGGTACCAATGGTGGTTTGGGTAACAAAGGAAGTTGATTGTTGGGTGTTTGTGTATTGTGGGAAAGGGTACATAGGTCAGATACATCGGGCGCAGGTGACGGGGGAGGAATGGATTGAAATGTTGAGGTCATCGACATATCGGAGTAAACTCCGGGTCCCACAGAGGAAACAAATGAGGTAGTTGCACCACAAATAGGTTGTTCAACCATGGGGAGAACATTCTCGGGTGCAGCGGGGGCATTGGGATCGTAATAGGTGAGTTGGTCGACCTTGACCACGCGTCCGTTATGGGGGAACATCATGGTACGAAAAAACGGATGAGGCAACTGCCCGCATGGCATACATGTAGCTGCGGCCAAGTAAGAGGTTATAATCAAGTTGGGCATTGATGACCTCTATGTCAATGAGCACGGTTTTACCAGCCAACTGGATGGGGACATTAGCTAAGAGACCTTGGGGTTGAGCCGAACGACCATCGTAGGCTCGCAATGTAGTGGTGGACTGCTGGAGAGTAGGGGATCCCAACTTCTGCCAAACGAATTTGGACATAATGCATGTAGAGGCACCTTCATCGATAATGCACCGATGGATGACAAGATTCCGAACGGAAACATAAACTTGGAACGCTAAAGTGGAAGGCAGGCATGGTTCAGACTGGTCCAAATCGAAGGCCATCAGTCGTGAATCATTTGGGTCAATAGCACCAATGGCAGAGAGCAAAGTCTTGCGCTGTGAAGGACAATTTTTTAAGACTTCTAACATAGACATGGTTGCGGGAGACTAGGCTAAGTCATCTACAATGTTGTAATTTGATGCAGTGCGAGCAATGGGATTATTGTTGATGCGACGAAGTGGGAAGCGAGGTGCTTTGGAGGCACCATCTAGTGGAGCCAGAGGTATACGTAATGTCTGATCAGTGGGATGAGCGTTAGTGTTTTTGTTGGCGGGAGAGACTTTAGGGGTGGACCCATATTGGTTCTGACGAGTTTGGAAGTTGACATCGATGGATGACATCATTAACAAGTGGTGGGTACCTGAGTCTAACATGGGTTGATCAGGAGCGGCATAAGTGATCTGTTGTTGTGGTGGTGCGTTGCCTTGAGGGGGAGCCAACGGCTGAGTGTTCACTACGCCTTGGGTTGGTAAGGGGTTTTGCAGCACCAAAGGTTGATGCTGAGGTGGTGGGGGGTTGGGTGGCGCCTGAGGAGCCACGTGCCCTTGGCGATGGGCATCATCAGTCCAAAGTTGCCGAGCTCTCTCCAAATGTGGGCAAGCATGTGTGTAGTGGCCATAGACCCCGCAAATAGAACAAGGATGGTTTGTTTGCAAATTAGGATTTTTGGCCTGCTTGGGCAGGCGATCAGGGTTCTGGTTGGCAGGTGCAACGTTATTGTTGTTTGGGGGATTGGGAGGTTGTCCGGCTTGGTCTGGAGAGGGGTTGTTCCCATGGTTACGACCTTTGCCATGGTTTTGCTGGCCCTGTTGGCGCTAGTTGTTTTGCTTCTGCTGCGGATTCTGTTGGGCGTACGCTTTCCCTTGGGCAGCAGGTGGGTTTTGCGGTTGTGCAGGTGCGGGAGTAGGCTGTGGTGGATAATAAGTAGGTGGAGGCTGCACAGGTGCTGAACTTTGTGGGGGTTGCTAATACATCTACGGAACGGGTTGTGGGTTTTCCGCAGGGGCTTCCTGTGGCGGGTAATAAGCGGGTTGGGCTTGAGAGGACATAGGAGCTGGTGTAGCCTGTGGGTGGTAATATGGCTGAGGTGCGACCAGGGGGGCGTAAGCAGAGATTGCATGACCAAAGCACTAAGGTGGACATGAGGGTCCATGGGAATGGTGGTGATGTGCCATGGGAGCATGCGAATTGGTTGCTCTGGATTGAGATGTAGCTCGTGAAAGGTTGGGACCATGGCTAGGACGTGCTATGGAAAAGGGTTGGGGATGTGAGGCAACACGACCAATGATGTCGTCTGCGGCATGGGATGCCTCCGGCGCATCGTGTCGGGAGGAATCACCGCGAGGGGCGTCAGGTATGATGGTATACAGATAACCGGACTGGGCGTAAACAAGGACAAATTGCTGGGCTTTGAGGATGGCCTCTTCTTCAGTCTGGGGTCGTTCGGATGCCACATCCTTGGCAGTGACAGGAAGTAGGAATTTTAGAAACCAATCTAAGAATATACGGCCATCTAACTTGATTTTGCAGAGGCTGCGGTGTCGACGCCACTCATGAATGTGGTCAGTGATGTGGGTGGCCGTGTTCTGTCTGCAAGACAGTAGGATCTCAACTCCTGTGTCATAGCGGACAGGTAACTGAAAGAACTGCAAGAAGGTCGAGGCAAGGGAAGTAAATGTGGCATGGGTCCCATGGGGCTGCTCGATGTACCAGTTAGCTGTAGAGCCAATGAGGGTGCGCTGTAACAGACGGAGGTGGACAGAGTCATCCACTATGGAGTTGGAGGAACACCATAGATGGAAGAACATAATATGGTTCTGGGGGTCCTCACCTGCCTTGCCCTCAAACTTAGGGATGTCGGAGGGGAGCTTGGTGGGCATGTGAGGCCACGCAGGGTTGTGTCTGATGGGATCATTAGTGGTTGAGACTAGCCATGAATGGAAAACTAGTAGAAGGATGTGACATACTGGTGGGTGTGACCATGTTGGGGCCAATGCCCCCAAGTGGAGGGGCTGGGTTTGGGATGGTGCCCCCAAGTGGAGGAACGAAAGTGGTATGGGACGATCCTGCACCGCCAAGGGTAGTGTGAGTCACTAATGGATTGGCGATAGGTATGCCAGCTACTCGAATGGGTATATTGATCAGAATGGTAGATGTGGGCCCCATTGAGGGCATACCCAAAGCATGTGTGGTAGCTGGTGTGGTGGTGGATGCTCCACCAATGGTCCCTACAAAGAAAGGGGTGGAAGTCACGCCAGCCATGGGGCTTGTTGGTGCAGTGTAAATGGGGTTCTCGGACTCTGCCTCAAAATCAGAGGTAAAATAAGGGGCATCTAGATCGGGTGACGGAGTTCTATGTTGTTAACGAGTGGAGTCAAGTGACAAGGCTCAATATCTATGATGAGTGGTATCAAATGATGAAGATCTATGTCTATGATGGGTGATGTCAAGTGAACCATGCTGTGGTGGCTCGCCCCGGAGGCGCCGAGAATGTCTCGGGGACTCAATGGTGACAGATGGTGTCAAGTATCTGGGGGTTGTGTTGAGTGAAAACCAGCTCAAA